>CM073575.1:139621225-140280081 GCA_037074715.1 Magnolia kwangsiensis | reverse complement strand
GCTGACTGAACTAAGCCAAGCCGGCCAATCAAGCTCGAGGACAGAACCGAACTCGAGCTGAGGTAGGCTGATGGCTGAATTGAGCCGAGCTGTGCCAAGCTCGACTCGGTGTCCATCTCTAATGGTTTCGATCATGTTGACTTGTATGTATTATGGAATAAGAGCCAAAAATCAAAATATCTTTTTTGTCAGTCCACATAATTAAATGTTACTTTTCCAACGTGATTCTACATTCAAGAAAGGTAACAAGAACATAAATTATTAAAGGACCTTGTACGTTTTTCAAGGAAAATTTCCTAAAAGGCAAAAAATACAATAAAATAAAAGGAAAGATACGAATCCTTTAACACTATTATGACATGGTATTACTTGGTGCATATTGATGGCAAAAGGATGATTGATGAGTTTTTTTCTTATTTATTTATATTTTCCATATTTTTTCAATTTAAAAAAAAAATAAAATCTTATGATTTACAATAAAATTTTTGATTTGATATACATTATGATTTGCAATATAAAAATGATTTTGACATTATTGGTTTGCAGTCACTAAAGTCGTGCCCTAAAAAAAATGTAGAATTGTAGTGTTGCAGAAAAGGCTCTTGATCAAGAGAGCCTCCTGAAGGTCTAAGTGCCTAACTACTTAAATATTTTTGAGAGAATTGTTATCAAGAAGCAAGGCAATTCATCCCATCTTCTTTTAAGGTCAGAAATTCCTCATTCGCTATTAAGACTGAAAAAGGCAGTCCTGATTATAAAACCAGTTGCGGAAAGGTCCTGTCCTGATCGAGAAACACCACAAAACTTTTTTAAATCGATAACAAACACTACATTAAAAAGGGAAAAAAGATGCAAGATCATTGAAACAGGGACCCAATAGGGCAGACTATTCTGATGGGGACCTTCCTATGCAAGAGCATCAGCAATGGACTTTAGTTTCTCTTCAAACATGACTAAAAATGACCGTCAAAGCATAACATCCTTCTATAAAATCTTTTACAAAGAAGGCACGCTCCCAAGGAGCTGAACAGCCTAAATTCCTTCCGAAATTCCGTGCAATAGCATTTCTAGAATCAGTTCAGAGCCTGTTTGAATAGAATGCAATCAGTTTGCATCAACAAGACATTTGCACCTATTTGTGAAGCAGCAGATGCTGCAGCAAAGTGTTTGCATTTGCTTTCCCCTCCTCAAGGAGGAAGTGCAACCTTTTTTTTCAAAAAGTCAAATAGAGTTTGCCTCATGCCACATTTTAAATTACAACTTTGGAGGGAAAAGAGTTTTCCTTTTTGGGTTTGCAATCGAAACAGTTACAAAAGCAAAGGAAAAGCATTTTCCAAGACTTTTCTTTAGCAAAACAAACAAGAGCAAGGAGTTTGCTTCCCTAGCATTGATGTCACTTGCTTTTGGCTCATGTGACAAATTTGCTTTGCATCACTTTTTTCCAACTTTACACTCTACCCAAACAGGCCCTCAATGATGAGGGGACCAAGTATGGAGAAAAGGGACACCCCATTCCAATTGCCATCAATTCAGCTGAATTTGCATCACCAAAAACTGATGGGAATGAAGACAATTACTTAATCTCCCCTGGTGGTAACAAATACCAAGTTGCTATATGCTCTGATGGACGAACAAACAGAAATCCTCGAAATGCAGAAGAGAGATGTAAGGTATCATTATAAAATGCTCTGCCCAAATTACAAACACTCTTTATTTTATCAAGTCGTCATGCATAGATGTGTGGCCCCACCTTTTAGTAAACCAGATCATTCATATTTGGGGCCCGTCACGGATGGGAGATGGACCAGAAATCTCCCACACTGTACAACCTTGTCCATCCACTGATTCTAAGTTTCTAACCAATATGGGACCTTATCACAATGAACACAGACCATCAGCTGTATTTTATTTTTAGCCATCCATTTCCAAGCAACAATCATATAACTAGGATGATCTAACAGTGGAATGTTTTTTTTCTTTTTTCCAGCATCCATATCCATGATGGAACCTGCCAGATGAACTTTTGTATCACTGAAAGGTGTGTCCCCACCACATAAAGCTGGCCCTAACAAAAAGTCAGCAGTTCAGGCCAAGTATTGTGAACAGTCTGGATCAGGAATAATAGGAAAAACCTAGATAATGTCAAGTGGTGGAAGACAATGTTCTCTGGCCAATCTAGATCATAACAAGCAGCAGCAGTGAATATTAAATGCTCCTTGCAAGATTATCCAAAATACAATAGAAATTAGAGGAGTGAGAATTGCACATCTTCTCAATAATTTGAAACTGGTCATTCAGAGTAGTCGGTTAACAGTGGCTCTATGGGGAAACCAGGGAATTCCGAAATTGGTAAGATTATCCAGGATCATCAGGGTGAGATTAAGTTCACTTTCTCAGGGCCAGCAGGGTGGGTGAAACAAGCATTAAGATACAGTAGCAATTAAAGTGTGCGTCTTTCTTCAAGAATCACCTGTCAGGTTCTTTGATTATTGAAGTTCATACTCGAATTTCAATTGGATGGGTTTCTGGAAATTGCGGGGCTCCCAGAAAGTGGCTTTCCTTGTAAATGATATAGTCAATGCGTTTGAGTACTTTGGCTATCATTTTTCATCACAAACAGTGGGATGCTAGTCATGGATCGGAAAATATGTATACATTATCATCCAATACGGCTGCACCTTTTCCATGTCGGGATGATACAATACATAATACATGTCTGTATCAGCCCATGTCCAAAAAAAAAAAAAGCACCATATCGGTCTGATGCACCATTAAATACATCTTCAAAACACAATAAAATGATATATTTTCTTGGATATCTCACTTTTTTTCCTTTTTTGTGATATCATTGCATAATTTTTTTTAAAAACAAAAATGTCCGATACAGACTAATATGAGGTCAATACCAATATGCGACACCATATCATATAGGTTTTTTGCCGGGCCGATATGCCCACTGATACCGATATTCAGAACCATGACGCTAGTTCTATTGCAGACTTCCAAGCAAATTATGACGTCATCCATTCCAACCTCACCATCAGTGTCCACATTATCCATTGTCTTTATAGATAGTTGTATTCATTATCCATTGTCTCAGCATTAGCGGCCATGTATATATATATATATATATATATATATATATATATATACACACATACATATATATATATACATATACATATATATATATATACATATATATATATATATATCCAGGAAAAAAACTATCTACTAATTAATAGAGAAACAATGCAATGCTCTTTGTGCAGTATAAGTTATGGTACCCCTACTGGCAACAAGACACTTCGACAGTTAACAACCGGCCCCAAATCCTCATTAGGTCCAGAACACATTTCATGGGTCATAACAATAAAATCACACAGATCAGACTACTCTAACCATTCGACCAATCACCTCTAAAATGGACAGTTACAATTGTTTACATAAAAATAGGTCCAGTGAATGATCCAGCTAGGCCCATCATGGACGGCTATAATAATTTTTTTTTTTCAAACCACCTTAAGGATGGATTGGATTATCTAGTAAGTGGGACTTCTGCAAGGTAGCCCACAAAATGTGTGTAGAACCTAATGGACAGCACTATAATTTATGGTGCTCTGGAATGTGGAAACACTTAATCATTTCTCCTACAAACATACCATGAGCATGAAAGATCACAATCATCAAAAGTACAGAACCATTCTCAATGAAGAAATGCTAGATGCAGCAAGCGCTACATAAAAGTGCTATGAGGTACCCTCAACATGGCATACATGGCAAACTTGTGGTGATTGTGACTAATGTTCTGGTAGATCATCATGTGTATAGACCATATTCAAAAATCAAGGGGAGTGGACTGTCGTAACCATCTGATAAGTGACCTACAAAAGGACAGCTTAGAGTAGCAGTCCACATTGAACAACTAAAACTCACAACTGGATTGACAGGGTCATCCAACCAATGCAATTTTTG
The DNA here is from genome assembly GCA_037074715.1 of Magnolia kwangsiensis. Taxonomy (NCBI): domain Eukaryota; kingdom Viridiplantae; phylum Streptophyta; class Magnoliopsida; order Magnoliales; family Magnoliaceae; genus Magnolia; species Magnolia kwangsiensis. The sequence continues at coordinate 140,276,106 of CM073575.1, read as the reverse complement.
GTCCATAGCCCATCCACACTGCAGCCAACCAGACAACAAACCCAATCACCACAAGTTTACCACATAAACCTTGAGGAGAGACTGAATAGAACATTTATGCAACACTCACTGCATACTAGCTTTCATATTCTCCATGATATCAGTTTTTAATTCTATTTTATCAGCACAAGATGTACATAAAAAACTCAAAATTCAAAAAGATGCAGGAAGAGAAGTGGAAAGAATTTTCACAAAATATCACCTTTTCTCCCACTCATCGTCGATGACATGCCAGTTGGCCCATGTTCCCGTTCCCGCAACCCAAAAACTCCTTCCATCCCTGACTAGGGCTCCCCATGCACTGAACGTTCCCAACGTCACAGACACTGAACCCTGGCTCGCCCAATCCGCCGCCACCAGCTTCACTGTCCTTCCCTTCCACCCCAGGGTGCAAGCAATAAATTTGATCATCATCACACCTCAAATCACACGAATTCAAAACATACCCTCCGGACATGTTTTGGTGGGGCCCAGGATTCGGAACCCCCTCTCCTCCCTTCCGCGATTTCTGATAAGGGAAGGATCCAATCTCCCCTTCGATCCTCCCCCTGATATCCACAAGCAAGCACTTCAGCCGTGCAATTTCTGCCTCAAGCGCAGCCTGCCCCTGCAACCTCCTCATGAGCTGCTGGTTAAGGGCCCGCAGCCGGATGACCTCATCCTCTAAAGATGCAGCACGTGCCTTCTTCTTCTCACGGTACTTGCGGACAGCTTCCCGATTGCCCAGAGGGCGTTTCTTTGAGGTCTTTTCCGCAGACTCAGCAGTGTCATCTGTGGCAGTTTTATCATCGGCGGAGGCCGAGAGGATCTTGGTGTGGACATGGAAGCAGGTATGGGTGTGGGAAAGGTCAGGGCCAGGCGGGTTGCAGGTGTGGGTGTGTGTGCAAGCATGGGTGTCTTTGAGGTACTCGTCAAACAAGCTGTCCATCGAACAGCTGCTGGGAAACTGCTCATCGCCCACCCCGCCAATGTTCTGGCTCGGAAAAACATCCTGGTTAGAGAAATCAAGCTCTCCGTCGTCCATGATCAAATCGAGAGGTGTTGCCAAAATAAAAGATTAGAGCAAAAATCTAGAGAGAATAAGAACGAATGATTTCAAGCATGACCCAAATGGAAATTTAGGGTTTCAAAGTTGAAAGGATGAAGAAAGAAGGGAGGGGAATTGGAATTTGAGGAGAAACAGGCGTGATAGCAAACCCTACGAAATCAGATATCCTCACAAAAAAACCAAGGAAAGTTTGGATTTTGAGACAAACACAGATACGAATTTCTGGTTTTGATGAGATTCGGATGAGCGACAAGGCTCAGAGGAGTTGAATTTCTTGGACAGCTTTCCAGGGAAACGAAATGGTTGTCGCCAAAAGCTCTCGAGAAGCTTAGAACGCCTGCAAAAATGCAAAGAAATTCAGGAATCGGAGAGTGACCAAGAAGAAATTTTGCTTATCCAATGAGGGCAAAAACGTCAATTTGAGTTGGATTTCTTGGTCGATCCTTGCCAAGACGAAGTGGGTCCCACGAGAATCCCCACAAAACCTAAAAATGGCTACGAAAGAGATGAGAAATTTAGGAATTTCGGCATAAACCAGTTGCGAATTTGTATGATTTTGATGAGAGAATTAGATTTTTGTGACGCGATTTCTGCCGAATCCAAAATGGGGTTTGGAAAGAGACGATCCCGATAATATTATATATATATATATATAAACTACATGGAGTAGGAGAATTTCTGGATTCAGCTCGAGAGCCGGATGCGCATTTCGGAAATTAGGGTTTCGAGAAATACCCAAGTGGGAATTCTCGAGTTCTGATGCGAGTGTGGTCAGAGATTTAAAACCCTAGAAAAATCAGCTTCTTTCTGCTTGGAAGAGAAGAACTGCAGAGGAATCAACGAAGTACCGGTGCATTCGAGCACGACTTCGCTGCGACCCCGGAACCAGTCCGTAGGGCCCACCTCTAGTATGCAGGCCATATCCACACCGTCCATCTGTTTTGAAATCTTATTTTAGACCATAGTCCCAGTTATTAAGAATATATAAATTTCAGGTGGACAATATCAAAGGAAACAGTGGTCATTGAATATTCACCGTTAAAAACTTCCTACAGCCTGCTGTAATGTTACTGACCATCCAACCTGTTGATGAGGTCGAAAAGACCTAGATTAAAGGAAAAAAACAAATATTAGCTTGATCCAAAACTATTGTGGCTCACAAAATAATTTTTAAGGGTCAATAACCACTGTTTCCTGTAGTGGAGTCCACCTGAAAATTTTATCTACCTCATTTTTAGTATCATGTCCTACAATGAGCTGGAAAAACAGATGGACGGCGTGAATATAGAAATTTACACATTGAGGTGGCCCTGCGGTCAGGGTCTACATACCTGGTTCCGGGTCGCAGCGAAGTCGCGCTTGGTACATCCGAAGGTGAGTAGCAACCTCCTGCACCCATTTCGTACAATTTGGCCATTCTTTTTCATCCAGACCGTTAATCGCATCGAAGCTCCGATAGATGGGAAACGGATTGGCTACTCCCCCTGCTTCGGTGCTTTGTGGGCCCCACCATGATGTATGTGTTTCATCCATTCTGTTTATCCATTTTTGCAGATCATTTTAGGCTTGATCCCAAAAATTAGATGGATATAAATCTCAGGTGGACCACACTGCAGGAAAACAATAGTGATTGGATATCCACCATTAAAATACTCCTAAGGCCCACTTTACTTTTTATTTGAAATCAAATCTGTTGATTAGGTCATACAGGCCCAGATGAAGGGAAAAAATAAAGATCAGCTTGATCCAAAACTTTTATGGCCCCCAAAAGGTTTTTAATGGTCGATGCTCATTCAACACTGTTTACTGTAATGTGGCCCCCTTGAGATTTGGATATACTTTATTTTTTGTCCCATAACATAAAATGATCTGAAAAAATAGATGGACGGCATGGATGAAACACATACATCATGTTGGGGCCCACAGAGCACCGACCACCGGCCATTGGCTGGTGTCCGGGGGAGTAGCCAATCCGTTCCCCAATGGATACCCAAAAATATTCAGAGGCAGTTTGGCCGAGGACCCCGACACCAGCCACATAGGTGATGTCAAAGATATGTGGCCCCATTATAATGTATGTGTTTTATCCACGCGGTCCATCCATTGTTTCATCTCATTTTAGGGCATGGCCCCAAAAACGAGAAGATCCAACGGTCAAATAGACCACACCGTATGAAAAAGTGGGGATTAAACGCTTACCATTGAAAAATTCCTGGGGATCGATCTTATATTTTTTTTTTTCCTTCATAAGTTCCGTATGACCTGATGAACAGGTTGGATGGTAAACAAACTTTATGGTGTTTCAACGGTAGTCATCATTGTCCCCACTGTTTCCTGTCGTGTGGTCAAATTGAGATTTGGATCTGCCTTATTTTTGATATCATGAACTAAGATGAACTAAAAAAATGGATGGACGGAACGGATAAAACAAAAAAATAAAATAGAGGCCCACAGAGCTTTAACATCAGCTAGCTGGCTGGTGTTGTATCATCAGCCAAACCGCGTCAGAAATATTCCGGAGTTGAACATTCTCGTGATCAAAATCTTTGCCATTTTCGGGACCTTTACTGTGTTTTGAAGGGTTAGGAACACACTGTCCCGTAGAATGCATGGGGCCCGTAAGACCAACGGCCTGGATCACCGAAGAATGGGCTCATTTGTAGGAATGATGCATCTGGACAGTATTTAGCTTCCATGCGTGAAGACAGAACTGTCGGATTCAACAATGCCGTTTCGCGCGAGGAGAGATTGAAGATGTCAATCGCGGAACACGTGCACAGGTGTCACATCTGTTACATATCCTGACCATTCGTTAGGTGGAATTGGTGGTGAAGATTCGTTAGCTCGTTAATCTGGCCAATAAACATATCATGTCAGTCTCACTCTAGAGAAAGAAGATATCAACGGATAAATTTCTCATGTGCTCAACACATGATCTGAACCATCCTTTATTTCTAGAAAGGATATATCATGGTGATCCCCACTTGATCTCTTGCATGGATTCATTACACGTGTACTAGATGCATGGATCTAGTACACGTGCCATACGTTAGCGGTTATCCCGCGATTCATCTCTACAGTAGCGGCCGCCGAATGCCGTATCAATTCTTGCGAGGAATGCTAATGTGGCTCGCGTGAACTACATGCGAGTTTCACGACGCACATCAAAACACGGCACACGCGTGAAAGATCTGGATCATTCATTAGGTATAGATTACAACGCGAATGGATTAGAATCATACGTTTAGAAATATGCACAGCCAGGAAAAAAAATTTAAGTGTAAAATAAAAAACGGTTATGGTTTATCTAGATCTAGCTGATAACTGATCCAAAATTTCTTCTTTTCTGATCTATTTAAAAAGTATGAAACACAAGATTAACGGTCCAGATTTATTTTATCAGTTCTACATTATCAATTTATCCGAGAAGATCCAAGCGAGTGAGCTCGACTATAATTTCTATGTATCGATAAAATTGACGCGAGTCTATGGTTCTTCGAAAATACCAAGAAAAATATCATCTGGCTGAAAGGTTTTCATAGAATGAGGTGCACCGCTTCACAGTACAGTAGCTGGTGACTTTTCACCATGGATGGAATATTAGATATGATCTGAACGGTTCATATGCTATTAATAGATTATATAAGGTATGATGTTAAATTTTTCTTTATTTATTATTTTAATCTTCGATTATACTATTTGAATCTGATCCATTAAAAATTCACTTGTAAATGTTCCAAATTAGTCTTAATAGACAAAGTGTTTTTCACATAGTGGACTTTGTGGTATAGAATTAAGCATATAAACGGTTCAGATCATCATCTAAAATGCAATCCGGGGCCAAACCCACACCGAGGCGGTTGCTGGATTAGGCGGGCAGCTTATCTTATCAGAGCCCAGGGCACTCTTTTCCACGGTAGGCCTCGCTTTTAAGCCACCAATATTGCCTTGTCCATCCAAACTTATTTTACCAAGACATCACCCCGCTGTACGGCTGACTTTTCGTCCCTGCCGTGTAATTGGCACTCCTTTCACCCACTTACACCTAAGATAGATATATATATATATATATATATATATATATATATATATATATATATATAAAAGAGTCCAAAATTATCTTTATCAAAATATTCTTTCTTTTCACTTATTTTTTTCATTTAATTCTACCAAATCTCCGTATATTATCATTGTACATATGTCATCTATCATCTTAATCAGGATTATATACATTACCTTAAACTAAATGTATTGATAAACTTGAAATCTTGAAAGCTTTTTTTCAAAAATCATGTTTTACTTTCACGCACTCTTCTTCTTATTCTTCAACACGGATTTCACTAATACGGTGGCTATGGGAGATAAGGATGTTTAAAATATTCATTCTTTTCACCTAGAAATTCATGAAGCTGACTAAAAAGTCAAGCGAAATTTTATGCATTTATCTGTCAACTTTAAGAAGTTCACGATCAATCTCACAAAGTTTCACGATCAATTTAACGAAGTGCCCAATCAATTTAATGAATTTCTTGGTCAATTCCATGCGCTTCGCGGTCAATTTTACTCAAATATGATCGACTTATCGGTCACGTTCACTCACATCGCAGTAAATTTCACTCACTTCGCGGTCAAGTTCACTCACTTCGCAGTCAATTTCTCTCACTTCACGATCAATTTCACTCACTTATCACAGTGAAGTGAAATTTCACTCACTTCACTGTGATAAGTGAGTGAAATTGATCGTGAAGTGAGAGAAATTCACTGCGAAGTGAGTGAACTTGACCGTGAAGTGAATGAAAATCACCGCTAATTTCACTCAAATATGATCGACTTTCAATCACTTCGCAGTGAATTTCAATCACTTTGTGGTCAAGTTCACTCGTTTCGCGATGAATTTCAATCACTTTGCTTTCAAATTATCCCACTTCTCAGTCAAGTCCACTTACTTTGCGGTCAAGTTCACTCACTTCGCAGTAAATTTCACTCACTCCGCGGTTAATTTCAATCACTTCGTGGTCAATTTCAATCACTTCACAGTAAACTTCACTCACTTTGCAGTCAATTGCACTCACTTCATGGTTAACTTCACTCACATCGCCGTGAATTTCAATCACTTCACGGTGAATTTCAAACACTTCACGGTGTCACTCACTTCACGATGAATTTCACTAACTTTGCGGTCAATTTCACTCACTTCGCAGTCAATTTCAATCACTTCGCAATAAGTTCACTCACTTCGCGGTGAATTTCTCTCACTTCTCGGTAATAAGTGAGTGAAATTCATCGCGAAGTGAGTGAACTTCATGGAGAAGTGAGAGAAATTCACCACGATGTGATTGAACTTATGGAGAAGTGAGAGAAATTCACCATAAAGTGATTGAACTTGACAGAGAAGTGAGAAAAATTCATCGCGAATTAAGTAAACTTGATGGAGAAGTGAGAGAAATTGACCGCTAAGTGATTGAAATTGACTGCGAAGTGATTGGAATTTATCATTTAATAAATGTATCACCACAATTGATTGATTGATAACTTGAAAATTTTGACCGATAAGTCGGTCATATTTGACATTGTCACCTGTGAATTTCCTACTACTTAGTCAATTTCACCTTATACATGTGAATATTAAACGAGTTATATCTTATGTGTTATTGTGTTTGTTTTCTAAAAATGGCTTCGAGAATCATCCAATGCTCATATGGTGAGGAGTTACTAAGCAAAAACAATCAATACACTTACAAGGGTGGAAAGTCAAAAACTGTTGTTGTGGACATCGAGATTACATATGAGGAGCTTCTATCTAAAATGTATGGGATTGTGAAGAGTACACCAATTTATTATGATATTAGGTTGAAAGCATTGTACACTTAAACAAATCAATCACTCCGACTGAAATTGAAGACGACGAAGATGTGAGAGTGTTCTTGGTGCACAGTCGGAGCATCCGAATAAATACATCCTTTTAATCATCAAGATAATGCAGCGCCTTAATGAGGCAATACTCGAAGACCCCGTGGCTTCTAGTGGCGTAGAACATAACGCCCCAGCAGTTGGAAGTTTGGGTGAGGGACATGGCGTAAAATATAAATATATGACATCACCTTCACAAGTTCTTATGATTAATACTCCACAACTCGAGTCGGCTTATACATCAAACTTCATGATTGGTCAAGTGAGCGCGTCAAGTGACTTTAAGCTCATAAATGAATATACAGCATCACCTTCATGTACAAGAATAGATTTTCCCTCATCATCCAATGTCAAATATGTACGGGGATGCGACATTTCACTGTCCGAGCAGGCTTGAACATCAGACTTCATCATCGGCCAAGCCATTGTGCCTTTTAAGGATACTATATTCACCAATGCAGACCTGTCGCCGTATTCATATCCATTAGATGAGTCGATTAATATAATCGTTAGCCAAACGTTTAAGGACAAGAGCCGGTGTCAGTATGTGTTAAGTTAATCTGTAATTCGCAACAACTTCCAATACAGGATCTTGTACTCGTCACCCAAGAAATTCACTGTGGCATGTTTCGAATATAAGTGTGAATGGAGGTCGTACACGCATATGGGGTGAATGATGCAGGGATATTCAAGATAAGGACTCACACGTCCATACATACATGTAATATGTCATACATGAAGAGTGATCACCAACAAGTAAATAGTAAGCTAGCCAGTGAATTGGTTGTCAGTTACATCGAGCAACACTTAGGATTAAGGCCGATGGACATTATCTTCACAATACAAGAGAAGTATAATATTCTAATTAGTTATAAAAAAACATGGCACGCTAAGGAGATCACAATCGATCGCGTAATGGGGTCTTATAAAGACTCTTATAATGAACTCCCGATGTACTTGCATGAGCTGAAGAGGGCGAACCCCGGGTACGATGACTGTCATGCTTGTTAATCCATAAACGAACAGGTTCGAGAGATATTTTGTTGCGCTCAGACAGTGCGTTAGAAGTTTTTAAATATATATCCGAAGGGTCTTGGCCATTGATTACATGCATTTAAAAGGTAAGTACAAGGGTATTTTGTTCGTTGTTATAGCCTTGGATGGTGACAATCATATTTTCCTAATCGCTTTTGGTATCGAAGAATCAAAGAACAGCGGCAATTGAAATTGATTCCTTACCCACCTCAACTGTACATTAGGGGATCTACCTAGTCTTGTGATCATATCAGACCGACATAAAGTTCTAATGAAAGAAGTTTCTTAAGTCTTTCAAAATGTAATCCATGGCTACTACGCCTATCATATATACCGAAACTTGGTAGACACGTTTAAAGACAAGTCGTTAGAAATCTACTATTTGTGGGCTATAAACACTTGTTAAAAGGCTGAGTTCAAAAAGTTAATACACGATATCAAACTTGTCAACCCCCAGTACATGCATGGCTAAGAGAAATATGATACGAAAGGTGGCATCATCGTACTTTACAGGAAGAAGATTCAACTTGATAACCACAAACATGCCAAGTGTGTTAATGCTTTATTTAAAGAAACACTAGACTATCCTATAACTATGCTAATAAAGACAGTCAAAATTAAAATTCAAGAGATGTTCTATAAGAAAAGATAATTTGCATTATCATTTGTAGGACCGTTGACGTCGTGGGCTGAGAAACAATTAAAGGATCTCATACCGAAGGCGCGAGATGTTTGTTGTTATGTAATTTCTCGTGATGAATACTATATTATGGGAGACTACAATGGTACTATCAAGCTCAGTGAGCTTTTCTGTATATGTTACGAGTTTGATATAAAGGGCTCCCTTGTTTTCATGTTCTTTCACCCTGTATAAACTATAATCTTCCTCATTATTCCTACTGCTCCACATTGTACACGACAAGAAATTACCAGATCATATATAAAGATCGTGTACCCAGTACATGACAAGAGCCAATGAGAAATATCACATGAATTTAGGAAGTATTGTGCGAGTATTAAGCCCCCTCGACAGAGGAAGTCAGCTGGAAGACCGAAAAAGGCACGAATTCTTTCCCGTTGAGAGGAACGAAAAACCGTAAAATGCGGAAGATATAAACAAACAGGGCATAATCGTCAGGGTTGCAAGTTTCTAATACCTCTAAAATAATATAATTTGTAATGCATTTTTTATAACGCGACAATGAATAATATGAATTGAATATGTTTGTTGCTTTCTTTGAAATTGTGAATTTTTTACAACTACAATATGGACTTTGAAATAATAGTATATATCATGAATAGGGATATTGACTCTGATTATGATCAACATAAATATGTTCAATTCACTTAGTTATCAATTAGCTCACATATAATTTATACGCCTCTTTCATATCCATCACAACTCCCAATTGGCTTAATATTTCTTTCAAGTGTCAGTGAAATTCACTAAGTTATCGATGAACTTCAATCACTTCGCAATGAATTTCATTCACTTCGCGATGAATTTCACTCATTTCACGGTCAATTTCATTCACTTTGCGATAAAGTTCACTCCGCGGTGAATTTCAGTCACTTCACGGTAAATTGTAGTCACTTCACAGTCAATTTCACTCATTTCGCGGTGAATTGCAATGGCTCCATGGTGAATTTCACCATCATCACCCTCCTAAGCCTTATCCCAATTATTTGGAATCATTGTCATTACATAAGGATGGAAAAGATGTGGAAACTATGATGAAGAGTTGACTGTATTGTGCACTCATATTGTGTACCCATATGAAGTCTTATCCCAAGAGAACTTTCACCAAAACTCAATCCATATTGCGAACCCACATTTTGTTAAATACATTCCAGACATATTACAAGTTTAGCTACCTTCCTCAGCATAACCTAATTATCGTCATAAGAACACAAGGCATGGATGCAATTTAACATACCCAAAAAACTTTTTCATTAAGGACAACATAACATTCAATACATGGGTCACTACATAACTTAAAAAGAAACATAAAAATTATAAGTTGCTTACAAAAGAAAATACTGCGTCCTAACTAATACATACTTTAACTATTACATGTTAGAAAAAGGAAAATAGTCTAACTACTTTAAGCAAACATACGAGTGACTATCAATTAAATAATAGGCCCTGAATCCATATCCATCACAACTCCCCACCATTAGACCGAGTCTGGTGAGGGAAGGGGTCTATATCCATGACAACTCCATACTGTGAGACCGAGTCCAGTGAGGGAGGGGGCACTCCCTCTTTTTGCACACAACATAACACCGCCTTTAGTGTGCGATGCATATTACGCACCTTCCACTTCACGTAGTGTTGATCCTTCTTAATCTCGTCCATACTAGCCTCGAGTGTCCCCTAAACATTCCTCTAAGCCAGGAGGTGCATCAAGCACCTCACCCTCTACGTGTTCAGCTTGATCTCTTTCATCATTCTCTTCTTCTTCTTCAGCTTGATCTTCTTCATCACTATTCTTCAGCTTGTCCTTTACCAGCTTGATCTCCTTCATCACTCTCTTCTTCTTCTTCAGCTTGATTTTCTTCTTCTTCACCTATCTCGTCCCCAGATTCTTTCAACCATTGTGCATCTTGCTAGAAGCCACATTGCATGTGGTCTAATGTGTCTTTGATTACCAGTCGGGTCGCTAAATGCCTTGATCCCATATTCTCGGGCTATCTTGCAAATCAGGCGGCCAAATGGGAGGCTCAATCTGCATCTGTTTGATGTTGCAACCTTTACTATCTGGTAAAGGACAATGGAGGGCAGGCACACATCCTCTCACGCCTTATCTAGTACATTACCTTTGCATGGTAGATGAAAATCTTTGTGCAGTTTTTCACCCTCGGATATCATTATATGTGAAAATGTAGTGCAACAATCGGTAAATTGGTATCATTTCTATGTTTCTAAAACTACTATTTCTCCTTCACTAACGAGTCAGCCGCACAAGTGAATGTTAAGCTCATTCATGTGTTGTCGCGTGTTCAAGTCCTTAGTGGTAATATGGACTCTTTCCAGTGATATGCGAAGTATGATTGTAATATCTTTTACGCGGATGTGTCGTACCGCATCTCCTTATAAAATATCAAATTCGAGTCGTTTGAGACTTGGGCTGTAAATTCGAGAGTAGAAGGCCCTTACATCATGCTCATTGGCCTGAGACCTGCCTTTAAAAGCAGGTCCTCAACTGGCATGCAAGAGGCGATCTAGCATGTCATTCTCGTCAAATAGTCGGTCCCCCACCATGACTTAAAAGATGACTTCTCGATCATGATATCGACCTACATCCGAAGGCCACGCATTCCGATCATTAACCTTTTTTGTCCTCCTCTGACGACTTGGTGGTGAACAACTCACTGCATCAACATTGGCCCTCTTAACATTTCTTCAAATAGGCAGTGATGAAGGACTTACTTCATTGTTAACGGCCCTCCTTACCCTTCTTTCAGTCCGTGGTGTTGAACAACTCTCTTCAATGACATTGTCTCTCCTCGACAACCGTGTTCCAGGACTCACCACTCTCTTCTTCCCCATTAAAGAAATAATTAAGGGGATGTAAAATAATGAGAAAAAGATGGTGATAAATCTCATGAAGAGAAGATGGGTTGTGAGAGAAGAAGATGGGTTTGGAGGAAGAAGACAAATGTTGAAAGAGGGGGGTTTTGAGAAAGGGAGGTGGTTTTAGAAAGATGGGTTTGTGAGAGAATGGTGAAAGAGAAAGGGTTTTAGAGGAAGAGAGTATTTGGAGGAAGGGAGAGGGTGTGAGAAAGATGGGTTTAGAAGATAGGTTTGTGAGAGAATGGTGTAAGAGAGGGTTTTAGAGGAAAAAAGAGTTTAAAAGAGGAGTTTATAATAGGGTTCGGGGTTGTGATAAGGTCTAAGAAATAGAGGGAGAGAGGGTGTAAGCAATAAGTGGGACCCATACTAAATGAGAGGGAAGAGTGGCAGCGGCACTGCCGCCCACAGCAGTGACGCCACCACTCTTCCCTTTTGCTTAGTGTGGGTCCCACCTTGGGGCTATGTTGAGTGAGCCTCCCCCATACTAGCCTTTTTGCAATCTAATTATTGGGTGGGTCCCATCTAAAGTCTACTTTAACCTTAAATGGGCTAAGGAGGGACCGATTGGAGATGGCAGTAGCCCATTTGGGCGTCGAAGGACCAAAATGTGTCGAAGTTAGTTTTATTTTATTCCGTTCCCCCACTTTTCAAATCCAATTCCCATATGATTCGTTCATAGGAAGCAGAGATGCTCTGGACCGTCACAACATTAAACGGACGTATCTCACAAACTGAAATAGGGTAGGATAAACTACTTTAGTGTCCTAACACACTACGTCTAGCTGCACACACTAAATTCACGAAGTGAGTCAAATTCATCCTTATAATTATTAAAATTCACCGTGAAGTGAAATTGACCGCAAGGTGAATAAAAATCACCATGAGGTAAACGACGTTCACCGCGAAGTGAGTAAAATTGACCGTGAAGTAAATGAAGTTAATCGCGAAGTGAGTGAAATTCACTACGAAATGAATGAAATTCATCGTGAAGTGAGTGATATTCACCGTGAAGTGAATGAAAATTACCGCGAAGTAATTGAAATTCACCGCGAACATCATGAAATTCACCGCGAATTGAATGAAATTCACCGCGAATTGAATTAAATTCACTGCGAAGTGAATGAAGTTTACCATGAAGTGATTGGAGTTCACCTTGAAGTGATTGGAATTCACCGTGAAGTGAGTGAAGTTCACCGCAAAGTGAATGAAAATCACCGCAAAGTTACTTCGCTTGACTGCGAAGTTAGTGAAATTGACCAGTACTTAAAAAAATCACATTCACAATGAAATCACTATTCATAAATAAATTAATTAACAATTCACAAGGAGGACTTCGATCACCCTAAATGTTATACAAGACATCATTTACAACAAATTATAATATTTCACAAAATTTCTCATTCTTCTCATGCCTAAGACAAATATCATCTATTATAAACACTCAAGCAATCATATGTTATTGAATTCTTAAAGATGAGAGTAAATTTTTACAAGTCCATTCATAACAGAATTCGACCAATGCACAAAATGTCAATATATTTCATTACAAATATACCACAATCATATCTGTTCGTCTGCTTTGGTATGAAAACATCTTCTCTGATGGTCTAATCCTTCTCGTCCAATGCAGATATATCTCTCGTGGCATGGAATATAATAGGCAAGCCCTCCTTCATCAGCTCGATATGTTCCCTATATCAACTGACTGCCCTCGAATATAAACTATCAAGAATAACGATATCTCGTTCTTGAGAGTGGATGACCATCAGGTACCAATGATTGTAGGCGTGGTTCACTGATACGCATGCATGTCCATGTTTGACAAGATAAGATATCATTAAAAAAATGACATAAATGGGTACAGCCAGCATTGATAAGTTACAACGATATCATTACTCGTTCATACTACCACATGACATTGGTCCCTTCTCGATGTTTAACAATGTCAGTCACACTAATTTTGTAGCTTTGTATTGCGTGACGGTCCGAGTCGTTGCTTATGTCCCGATATATTCTCAATATCTGCATATTCAACTGGAGACATGACTATTACACACAAAATCAAATATTAGAACATACCTCATATAAACACAAAATAGAGTAATCATGATCCAATTTAAACACTTACAAAAAAATTGTGGGGCAGAACTTGCAATCCCGAATATATAACGTTGAAAGTGAATCATGCATTCTCTCCAAGAATTCAACTTATTGGTCAAATAGTCTAATCAATAAAATTTAATGATTAAGCTCACGACTAATATAAGAGCTAAATATACATTCATGTATGTATGTGAATTACTTACATCGCTATCAACTCATGCATCTTTCTCCTATATGGTCTTGAACCAAATAAATGTCGTCGTATCTTTGTTTGTGTTGGTCCAACTCTCTATTTCTTACAGTTCCTCCTCCGATATAATCCTGAATGGATCCATCTTGGCTTGGAAGGGTATCGGATAAGTACAAAATTTGTTAGGTTTCTAAGAATCGACAGCGATGCTTAGAGTTGTTTGAATGACAGAGATGGATATTAATGGAGAAACTTTGTAGACAGATGGCTTTGGGACCCTCTTAGTTCTCCTCTAATAATCAAGAATGGACAATAATGGTTTCTCACATACATTACTATCTTTCGCATCTAAGGGTTGAACATCCACCTCTCCGTTCCCCCATTCCTTATTTTCCGAATCCTCCCCTTTCCTATTGTTCTTCAACTCCTCCTTCTCTAACTCTTCATTCTCCTTTCAAAACTGCCTCTTCTATATCATAAACGCATCTGTCTGCTTCTTCAACTTTACTTTCTTTTCATCTAACTTTTCCTTCTTCTTCTTCAATACTTCATTATTCATCCTCAATTCTTCCTTCTCCCTCAATAATATTTCTTTCTGCATCTTGAAAAATGTTCTCTCATTCAACTCTTCCCTCTCTAACCTCAAAGCCTCATTCTCTTTCAGCATGAGTTCGCTCTCTTTGAGTGCTAGTTCTCTCTCATTCTACATTGATTCTTCTCTCTCTTTTATTACGAGTTTCCTCTTGTTGATATGCTTTATCTTTTTATTCAACTCTTCCTTATATCTCTCCAACATAAGCCTCTTCTTATTCAGCTCCTCCCTATCTTCGCTTAGTTTTCTTGTCAGTTACAAACTCGCTCCCTCTCCATCTCCATCTCCCTCATCTTCTCCCTCATCCTCTCCCCCTTCCTCTCCCTCTCCCTTTTCCTCTTCCATAACTTCATCATCTTCATCTTTAATGCCCTATAAAATGACGCAATGTATATATTAAATATGTAACATGTCAAAGTAAATATAAAATCTCAACATAAAAGAACACTTTTATGACATCTTACATGAAAACTATTGTGGACCAAATGAATAGCCTCAGTCTTTAGTTCCTCACTGGTGGGTTCCAAGGTGAGAATTATTTCAGTCTGCAAGAGAACATCTTTCATGTTCATGTACATTACAAAACATATATATAACAATAGGTGACCACTTAGCTTGATATAAATTGACTTACATCTTCGCTTTCGAGTATTTGAAGAATATTCTTGTACCTCAAACCCTTTTAGCCTCGATATTGTATGAATCGTAGAATTTGGGAGGGAACGTATGAAATGACGCATTCTCAGAGAGTCGATGCTCTCTCAACGACCCATATCTGTTAGAGTGAAATAGCAAGATGGGCTTAAATAACTATAGTTTTGTATAAACTATAATTTCAAATAAACATGGAAAGAATCCTTACTTGTAGAGGAAAGATATAGCCATTGACATTGTATTGAAACCCATGTGATGTGATCATGACACTTTCACTTCAGCAATCATTTGGAAGGCCAAACTACCCCAAGGATAGCTATTGAAGTCTTCCAACGAGTCCACTAGGTCGATATACTCTATATTACAAATAATTTTTATGTCAATTTTCCTAACAAACCACTCTACACATAATATCAAGGCTATCTTCATGACATCTTTGTGCTTATCGCTATCAACTATTTTATTGAACACCTCTTGGATGTGTTTCTTTAGGATAGGATATTCTTTGAAGTATTTTTCTCTTATCGACTTCTTAGAACGATAAATTTTGGGTATAGAGAGGTCGTCAGTCTTCAACCCTGTTATTAGGGTGAAGCCCATCTTTAAAAATTTCAAACGGTTTCCTTGTATCTCGAATAAAAGATTACCTTTGTATCTCTCAAACAGTATGTGAAACAAAGCTCCTATAAACCTAAATGATGAATGTGTAGTAAAAAAGAGAGTGAAGACTGCCTAAAAATATTTAATTTACTATCATTCTTCTCCAAATCACTCTTTATGATATCAAACCATCACATCAATGAACATCTACATGACAAGTTCGAGACTCAAGCATCAAATCTCTTATGCGAGGACTTATCATCTACAAGGATGAATTGAAAAATATATCAATAATAACGTTTAATATTTAATGTAACATACTATGAAAGTTGACTTGTTGTGTTGAAAAATCATAAAGTATAGTGTCAGTTTCCCGAGTTGGTGGTCATATTTTGCGAATTCTAAGTCAAAGTGCCCAACTTATAAGTGCTCGACTTATAAGTCAAAGTGCCCAACTTGCAGCCTGTTTCACTCAGTTCTCGGTCAATTTCTCAAGTTATATGTTGAATAATAGCTCGAGAACATCGTAAAATTGACCATGAATTGATTGAAATTGATCTCAAACTGAATAAAATTGACCGCAAACTGAGTGAAATTTACTGCGAACTTATTGAAATTGATTGCGAAGTGAGTGTAATTGACCAAGAAGTTGTGAAAATTGATCGAGAAATAAGTGAAATTAACCGGCAACTTCATGAAATTGACCGAGAAATGACTGAAATTAACCGACAACTTCATGAAATTGACCAAGAACTTGCAGAAATCGACCGAACAATTTTACTCAATTCTTAGCTAATTTTACTCATTTCTCAATCAATTTCATGAAGTTGGCAGTCAATTTTCGTAAGTTTTCGGTCAAAAAGATGTCAATTTCAAACAATTTTCGATCAATTTGACTTACAAACTATAAGGATGAATTGAAAAATATATCAATAATAACGTTCAATATTTAATGAAGTATAGTGTGAAAGTTGACTTGCTGTGGTAAGAAATCATAAAGTATAGTGTCATTTTCCCGAATCGTCGGTCATTTTGATGAATTTCAAGTCAAAGTGCTTGACTTATAAATAAAATTCAATAAGTTTGCGGTCAATTTCACTGAGTTATCAGTCAATTTTCCAAGTTATATGTTGCATTATTGCCTGAGAACATCATGAAATTGACCGCAAAGTGAGTGAAATTAGTCGTGAACTGAGTGAGATTGACCACAAATTGAGTTAAATTGACCGCGGACTCAGTGAAATTGATTGGGAACTAAGTGAAATTGACCGATAATTGCTTGAAATTGACATCTTGAGCTGAGTTAAATTGACTGCAAACATCATCAAATTGACCAAGAACTCAGTTAAATTAACTGGGAACATCGTGAAATTGACTACGAAAACCCGAGTATTAGCAAGGATGCCACACATGTGTAGCCTTTTACAGTAATCAGAGTGCGATAAATCTAAAAGCAACCATAGTGGACCATTTCATAGCAAATCATATCTAAAATTCTAGTCCACTCAGCTGGGGACTGTTTAATACAAACCATAAGGTCCAAATGTTTCGAGCGTCAATAATTATGAATGGAAATAAATGCATCTATTAATTTAGCCCGTAAAACTCTGCCGCTTCATGGCGGAGCTCCTCTTCATAGAAGTCTTCTCCCACTCCCGTGGGATTTACATCTAAGTCCGCCCCATAAACACACTCATCTATGCCTGCATCATCTGTATGGTTATATATTCAAAGGATAGGTGGTTAGCTCGGTGGGAACTCCCCTCAAGATTTACACACTACCGCATTAACCAAGCATTGTTCCAGATAATAAAACATTCAAACAGTTCACAAATATGATTTATTTAAGTGTATGGATGCGTGAATGTACACAAACTGGGGATGCACATCCAGTTAACCAAATGAGTGGACCTTTCAAACACTCAGTCCATTCATGCAAGAGAATCAGCCTTTCAAACAATCAACTCATTCAACTTGCAAGGTAGTGAGCCTTTCAAACAGTCGCCTCACTTAGACATGAATGGGCCTTTCAAACAATCAGTTCATTCATGCTTCGGGATGGGCCTTTCAAACAGTCAGCTTATCCCGGATAGGGGAATGGACCTTTCAAATAGTCAGTCTATTCAAGCAAGAGAATGGATATTTCAAATAGTCAACTCATTCAACTTACAAAGAAACGGGTCTTTCAAACAATCGACCTGCTCAAGTAAGATAATGGGCCTTTCAAACAGTCAACTCACTTAAGCAATGAATGGGCCTTTCAAAGAGTTGGTTTATTCAAAAATAAAAATGTCATGAATGCATGATTAATCCCAATCATTATTATTCAAATTTGTAAGTAGCCAATTTAGGTAGACATTCAAATAAGTGTAATGGTTCTAGGTTTACAAGCATGCATTACATAAATATCCTTTAAGTATATACCACATATATAGGTTTCCACAAAATAAATATTGAGCATGTAATTAAATGCAATAACTAACTCAAATAATTTTAAAAGTAGAGTCATTAATTATTAGGTAAAATTAGAGTTGAATTATGCATGACTTGACATGGAAAATGAAAGCTTAAGAGGTAGAATCTTTACCTTGGGAGTCATTTTTCCTTGTGGTGGAGTGTGTGAGTGTGTGCTCTTTAAAATTGAATCTTATCTGTCTTTCTTTTAATCGGAGTAAGGCGGTCGTTTCAAATAAGTTTTTAGCGGGAGTTACCTGCATAGATGAAGACATGGTTGAATAAGTCATTAAATTTGGCAACCCATTTGCTTTATTAATCCCTAAGTGATCGAGTAATTGAGGAACATCTTACTATAGTCTTAGTTATCAAAAGGAGTCGATGGGCTCGATTTCACCGTACTTAAGTAAAGATCCAACTTGTTACACTCCTTAATTATTGTTGTCCAGGGGAACCAATTCAGATTATCCTTTCTTAAACCTCATGTCTTGCCAAGTTAACAACCTACAACCTATTTAATAGAGTAGTTTAATCATAAGAGGAGGCTCACCTGAAGATGTAACTCAATTAGGATTGAGAAACTAAGTGTTGCTGCTGGTGGTGTTACCAAACCTGAGTTGGACCGAGTTGGTGCTAATCGATCAGCGACCGAGTCGAGTTGACTAGGCTGGATCACTCGGATCCACCCAAGTCCTCCCTTCCTTCTCCTTCCTTCTCTCATCCCTGTTCTCTTCCTTGCCTTCTTTCTTCCTCTCTAGGTTTGGTCCGGGTATGGATACCAGAACCGAGCCTAAGTCATGCCTAACTCAGCGACCCGAGACACGACTCAGCAAAGCCTGGACTCGGAACGGTCAAACTCAGTTCCAAAACCCGACTCCAACAACCACCAGTCTTCAACCTCTCTCTCTCTCTCTCTCTCTCTCTCTCTCTCTCTCTCTCTCTTCTTCCCATCTCTCTTTTCTCCTTGGAACCCTTAGAGTCTGGACTCGGTTGGGGGTCTGGGCAAACCCAACCGAGTCGCACAGCGAGCTGCTAGAACTCGGCGGAGTTGGATGGACGTGCAACCACTCTCTCTTCCTTTCTAAACCTCTCTTTTTCTCTCCTTCTTTCTATCCAATTCTCCTCCTCCTTTCTTTCTTCCTCACGTAGCTGCTAATGGCCTGCATTGACCCAACTCGTTTCGATTTAAACGGTTGACTTAGTACAGTGCAACACCGAGTTCAACGTCTTGTTGTGACTGTCCTTTCTCTGCTCTTTTCCCTCACTCTCTCTGTGTCTTTCTTTGTTTCTCTCTCTCAATGGTGTCTACGGGTTGCACTGACCCGACTTGATCCGACTCTGACAGTTTGACTTGGTGCAATGCGGCACCTGGTTTACACCCACACTAAGCCTAACCTCCTCTCTCTCTCTCTCTCTCTCTCTCTCTCTCTCTCTCTCTCTCTCTCTCTTTCTCTCCTTCTCTCTCTCTCTGCGAGTTTCTTGGTGAGAATCCCGAGGAGGTAGGGACCTATTTATAGAGCTAAGGTCGCACCTATCCTCAAACGGACGGTCCGGATCTTGCTATCTTGGGCTCTCTCTCTCTCATTCTGTCTAGCGTGGAAACGATCAACCAGTGGGGTAGCTTTCTCGTTATCATGGCCCACCGAATGGGCACATTTGTTCTAGAAATGGGGCCCACTGCATCATGGTGGGTTTTCCAATTAAACAGAGAAGATGGCTGCCCGTTAATGGCAGATTTCCATGGATGGTATATTTGGCTGATCCAATCCGTTTGGAGGGACCGGATGGGTCCCATGATGGTTGTGGGGCCCACAAATTGCGTCCCCGATCTCCCGTCTAAACATCTCACAAGTTTCTCCCGCCGCCGCTCTTTTCTCGTGCGGACTGACGATATTTTCGGGAAGCCGTTGCTGACCTAATATTGATGGTCGAGATGGTTTCCAGAGCTCGAGTGGAAGGCTCAGATCGAGCCAGCGTGGTTTTCTCGAAAAGGAAAGAAGCTGACCGCCTTTTGTTATTAGCAGGATGCCTCGCCTTTCTCGGTGCCAAGAGAAGGGCTATGATTTGCGTTGAATGGAGGGCCAGGATTTGTTGGAGAGAGTAAACGCAGATTGCTAACGTGGCAACTACACATGGCCCGTTTTGAGAGGGGACCAACTAACGTTCCTATGTGGGTCCGTGCTTGCACGCGTGTGCGTTGCATGGGGACAAACGGACGACGTGTCCCTGCTCGTATGGGGCCCCACTGTCCGATTGACGGTTCGGATCAGGGGTCAAGCCTACTAGGTGGGCCACTTGATCCTCGGATGTTCAGTCCGTTTGAATTTTCTCACGGGCAGGAAAATGGAAGGAAGAAAATCTTCTCTCTTTTTTAAAAAAAAATTATCAGGTCAAAGGGTTTTAACCCGAACCCTCGGTCCAGTGCACCGCGGGCGTGGTCCCTACAGTGCACACTCAACATGTCGTGGGGTCCACCTAGGTGACTTTCATTGATTTGCTTCGTTCATCTGATCATCCCCTACATGAATGACCCTGATTGTTGAGGGTCAAATATTGCATATTGGACCCCGATTATTTTATGAATTTACGCATAAGATACTCTTTAATAGGCCGATTTAATCATGTTTATGCTGCAGGTTGAATTTAGGAGCTTGAGCTGAAAAAGGATGTTAAAAGCTTGGATTTAACATTCTAATGATCACCAAGGCAAAGGACGGACGCCAAAATTAAGATTGACAGATATGCACGCCAAGGACCCGAGAAATTTCAGCCCTTCACTTTCAAATGACCGAAATTGGTGTAGAATGCAAGATCACAAGGTTTCCACCATCAGTTGACAAAAAACTTCACATATGGCCTAAGGACTATAAATTAACCGTACACGTAAAATTTCAGCCATTGGATCTCTCTGGAAGTGGCCCAATAGACAGATCAGCCCATAGATCTGTCAATTGGGGCCCGCCTGATATCTGGATATATTTTAAATTTTTTCTGAACGTGTTAAATGAAGTGCTTGAGTGGATGGATGGAGCAGATTTCTTAAGAACATCACGAGGTACCCCACATGGGATGTGTGTGTACATAGCACACCTTCACAAGAGTCACACCAGACCGAGAGTCCGGTCAACTCTTGACTTACCCGAGCTCTCTCCCATAGGCAAGCCAGCGGACGAACGTACGATTGCCGATTTTGAGCAGTGGGCCCTATCCATCATTCAAATGAAAGATCTGAGCCGTTCATTCATTCCAGGGGATGGCGAAGGCCCTCATCAAGGTGTACTTTCACTCCCATGCATGTGTACGCACGAAATTGAAGTCCCAAGGCATGATGAACGGTGTACTGCAGAGTATTGTGGGCCACACCGGAATTAAACCGTTTTTGCCATTCCCGGACGGTTTTTCGTCCTGAAGCCTATGTACAGAATGGATTTCTCCATGAACATCAAGGTGGGACCCACTGACCATCACAGCGCATTCACTAAGGCTCTGTTTCGCAACGGAACCTGTGGAAAATTTTTGTGGGCCACCATCATGAATCAACGGCCGGATCTGAACCATCCATCAGGCTTAAAAGAGCCTTATGAACATGGCCTAGGTGTCGGAATTGAAGAAGACAAAGGAGATCGGTTTTCTATCGTTCAAACGCGGGACGGACGGCTGAATCAAAACTTCATGGGCCGCGCCGAAACAGACCCAAAATCATTCATGTCTAATTGGTTTTGTGAGGGGAATCCAGTGGACGAATTGGATTTTCCATATGAGGCTGATCAGGGGCCCACCGACTTCAACAGCGTAAAACGGTTACGCAGCAAGATCACGCACGCCGCGGAATCCGGACTTTCTGGGATATGGTGGCCCGCCACCGTTGAGCGGACGGCCAATCCGAACCATCCAGTCGAAGCTTAGATCCAGGCAGACTCTAGCCATGGAGCTAGATCACGTGGAGAGCTCGTGCACCGTCCAAAAAACTGACCAAGTGTAAGTCAGTTTGCGCTGTTGCTGCGCAACTGCCCTGGGCGTAATGATTTACGGAAATTTTTGCCACTTCACGCTGCGGTGAACGAAAACGACCGACTTCCAATTGCTATAAAAGAAAAAAATCGGGGCTGGAGCTCGGGGGCACGGGAAGCACAATGGAGAGAGAGAGAGAGTAGAGTGGGTTCTCTTTTCCTTTGTTAATTTAATTTAATTTATTTTGTTTAAGATGATTAGCCCATTCATGTCTGGCTAAACCTCTTAGCTAGGGCTAAGAGGTGAAGCCTGTAGCATGATGGGAGACCTTTAGCTGATGCTCTTTATTTATTCTGAATTGATGTGGATTATAGTTTACTTAATGGAATGTTTCTAATCTTTAATGGTCTGTTGTGACTGAAATTACAATGGGTTTACAATGACTTGGAGCATGTTCTTTTTTCTTTTGGTGTTCATGACATCAGGAAGCCCTGTTGTTCACCATCGTCTCCTGGACATGGTTGGATGTCAGTACCCTTCCTAACCTTCATACATGTGATTGGTTGGTAATTAGTTAATTCTATTGTTTGTCGTAGTCTCCTGGACATGGTTTGGTGATGGAATCCATTCTAATTCATATATCTTTCATCTCTTAAAAACTATATTAACAGCAGTTCAGTTAGTTACATGATTCTTGAAGCAGGCATAAGATCTCCCTGATCTCTACAAGTGGATCCTCTGAATCCCTAGTTACCCTTCTCTGATTTCTCCTAAGTTTTAGATTAATTAACCTACAATTATTTCACAATTGTTACTTGATTTAGAATTCATCTTAGTCTAGTTCTAGTTCTAGTTAGTTTTAGATAACGTACAGGTATCAGTCCCTTGGGATTCGACCTCGGTCTTACCGAGTTTATTACTACATCACAACCCTGCACTTGGGGAGTGAACAAGTTTTTGGCGCCGTTGTCGGGGACTGTCGGCTACGTTTTTCTGAAATTAATTAGTTTTAGGATTAGTTTAAGATTAGGTTTAGATTTTCTTGATTTTTAGAAACTAACTTGTCTTTCCTGTTTTGTAGGCTTCTAAGATAGTTTCTAAATTGGTAAATTCTGTCTTAAATTCTTCCTCTCTATTCTAGATTAGGATTTATTTCTACTTTTAGTAAGTTTCTAACTCTAATTCTTTTACGAATCCTAACCTTGTTTCTTATTTTAGAATTTTTCTATAAATTTTTTGTAGGAAACTTTTAATTTAGTAAGCTCTTTCTAATTTCCTCTTTCTTTGGAATTTCTTCTTTTCTTTAGAAATTAGTTTACTTTTAATTAAGACTTTCTATTCTTAGAAACTAACTTGTTTTGTTTGTTCTGCAGGTTTTTAACCTAGGACTTCAAATTTGGTAACTTCTTTCCATATTTCTCTTTTATTTTCTAGATTTCTACTTCTTTTCTCTTAGGTCTAGGTTAGAATTTAAATCGAGGGCTGAGTGTGTTTTATGCCCCAGTGGGCACGCGACAACACTCGACGTCTCGTGACTGAAGGAGGATTAGTTGAGGGATTGACTATCCATCGCAGGACTAGACACCACTTGAATTCCCCTGAGTTAGTTGAGGTTATGGCTGAAAATCAACCTCAAGCACTACCCCAACCTAGGGTAGAGGAAGTACAAGCTGAGAATGAGGTACATCAGGTACTCCCACCTTGTACTTTACGAGATTATTTACAACTGGCGGGGGTGAGTATACCCTCATACATGATTTTTCCTAAGAATACAGGACACATGGACATCAAGCCAGGGGTTATCCAACTCCTTCCGAAATACCATGGCCTTGAGTCTGAAGAACCATATCTACATTTGAAAGAGTTCGACGAGATCATAACCACCTTATACTTTCTTAATGTATCTGAGGATACTATTAGGCTGAAACTCTTTCCATTTTCCTTGAAAGAGAAGGCCAAGACGTGGTTTCACTCACTGCGTCCTAGATCCATTGACACATGGAATGATATGCAGAGGGAATTTATGAAGAAAATTTTTTCACATAATAAAACAATTACCCTCAGAAAATCAATCATGAACTTTGCCCAAAAGGAAGATGAAACATTCTTCCAATGTTGGGAAAGGTTCAAGGATTTGGTCAGTTCATGCCCACAACACGGTTTTGAAACGTGGCGCATTACAAATTTTTTCTACGATGGACTGACATCTTCCATGCGCCAAATGATCGAGACAATGTGTAATGGAGAATTCATTAATAAAAATGTTGACGAGGTATGGGATTATCTTGATAGTCTTGCTGAAAAAACACAATCATGGGACTATTACCCAAATCCGAACACTACGTTTAGGCCGACTCATTAAAAGAAAAAGGGCAGAATATATCTCCTAAAAGAGGATGATGATCTTAACACTAAGGTGGCTAATCTCACCAGAAAATTCGAGGCCATAGAATTAAAGAAGGATAAGGTTAATGAAATTATTTGCGGCATCTGTGATTGCAACATTCACACAATTGAAAATTATCCTATAATACCTGCCTTTCTAGAAGTGTTGAATGAACAATCTAATGCCGTAAATAACTATCAACGACCTTTCAATGGACCTACCTCCAACACGTATAATCCTGGTTGGAAAAATCATCCAAATTTCAGTTGGAGGAATGGACCAACGGCTACACCTCAAGGTTTCCTAAACCAAAATCCAACTCAAGAGAAACCTCAAGAGGATTTGGTTCTAAAACATTTTCAAAATCAAGAGCTTTTCAATCAGGGTATGATGTAAGCTTTTCAAGACCTTACGAAAGCAATACATGAACTTAAGGCTGAAAATACGATTGGAAACAAGGGGAGCTTCCCAGCTCAACCTCTTCCCATTCCTAAACCGCAATATGAAGTTAGTGACCCAAGCTCTTCAAATCAAATGAGGCACGCTAAATCCATCACCACTCTTAGGAGTGGGAAGGTTATTGATAAAACCCTTCCGGTTAGGCCCGAAAAGCCTCAAGAACCAGAAGAGCACAACAATGATGAATCTATTGATGCCCCACAAAAATTTGAACCGGAACCTCTAGAAAAGCCAATTGCTCCGTTTTCCCAACGGTTAGTTGAACCAAAACGTCTCTCTAACTCTCAGGATATTATAGAGGTGCTGAAACAAGTGAAAATCAACATTCCTATACTTGATGTCGTAAAACAGATACCTTCATATGCTAAAGTCCTAAAGGACTTATGTACGACCAAACGACGACAAGGTGTTCAAAAGAAGATTTCCTTAACTGAGAAAGTGAGTGCCGTCCTAAAACAAGATGTGCCGCAAAAATTCAAAGATCCCGGTTGCCCAACCATATCATGTGTAATTGGGAACTATCGAATTGATCACGCACTTCTTGACTTAGGAGCGAGCATCAATCTGATTCCCTACTCGGTATACCAACAGTTAGGTTTGCATGAATTAAAAATCACCCGGACCATTCTACAACTTGCTGACCGCTCTGTTCGTGTACCAAGAGGGATAATCGAGGATGTGTTGGTACAGGTTGATAGATTTTACTACCCTGTAGATTTTATCATCTTGGACACCGAACCCATCAACGACACGAGCACTCAGATTCCCGTCATTCTTGGTCGCCCATTCCTGTCCACTTCAAATACAATTATCAATTGCAAGAATGGTGTCATAACTATGTCCTTTGGAAATTTGACATTGGAATCGAATATCTTTTTCAATAACAGCAGCAACTCAGAGGATGATGACGATTTCCATGATATTAATATGATTGATTCTTTTGTGGAAGATAGAACGCCTCTCACCCTATCCTCTGACCCTCTAGAGACGTGCCTGACCCACTCTCATGATCTTGATGATGATATAATTAGAAAAATGTGTGCCATGCTGGATACTGCACCGGTACTTAAAATTAACCGGTGGAGGCCACAAATTAAAGAGTTACCCCAAACTGATGTAGTGCCTCTACCGTCTAACCTCAAGCCACCAAAGCTTGACCTAAAACCTTTGCCCTCTGATTTAAAATATGTTTACTTAGGTCAAGATGAGACATACCCGATGGTGATCTCTGTCCACCTGGAAAAGAACAGGAGAGTATGCTCATATCTACTCTCATTGAGCATAAGGGAGCTCTTGGATGGACGATAGCGGACCTCAAAGGAATTAACCCAACGATTTGTACTCATCGCATATATCTTGAGGACAATGCAAAGGTTATTCGGCAATCACAATGTACACTAAATCCAAACATGAAGGAAGTGGTAAAGGCTGAGGTTCTCAAACTATTGGATGTGGGCATCATATATCTTATATCCGATAGTCAATGGGTGAGTCCAACTCAGGTGGTTCCTAAGAAGTCCGGGATCACCATCGTAGCCAATGCCAATAATGAACTCGTGTTGACCAGAGTTACTACTGGTTGGAGAATGTGCATTGACTACAGAAAGCTGAATACCGTCACAAGGAAAGACCACTTTCCTTTGCCCTTCATTGATCAAATCTTGGAAAGGCTAGCTGGTCATTCCTATTACTGTTTCCTTGACGGGTATTCAGGTTATAATCAGATTGAAATTGCCCCTGAGGATCAGGAAAAGACTACATTTACAAGTCCCTATGGCACATTTGCTTACAGAAGAATGTCATTCGGGTTATGTAATGCCCCTACCACCTTTCAGCGATGTATGATGAGTATCTTTTCTGACATGGTGGGAAAATATTTAGAGGTCTTCATGGATGATTTCTCTATTTTCAGTTCATCTTTCAGCGAGTGCTTAGCAAGTCTTAAATGTGTACTGAAAAGATGTGAAGAAAAAAATTTGGTACTTAATTGGGAGAAGTGTCATTTTATGGTTCAAAAGAAAATTGTCCTTGGACATATCATCTCGTCCAAAGGAATCGAGGTAGATAAGGCAAAAATTGATCTTATCTCTAACTTACCTCCACCCAAGAACATCAGAGACGTGCGATCCTTCTTAGGACACGCAGGATTTTACAGACGATTCATAAAGGACTTTAGTCTCCTCTCTCATCCTTTATGTAATCTTCTTCAAAAGGATGCACTATACGAGTGGACTGAGCAATGCCAAGAAGCTTTCACTAAGCTTAAGGGCATGTTAACCGCTGCACCTATCATGCAGCCACCCGACTGGAGTCTTCCTTTTGAGCTTATGTGCGACGCCTCTGATTATGCTCTTGGAGCGGTTCTAGGCCAGAGAAAAGACAAGCGGCCTTACGTCATTCATTACGCAAGTAGGACTCTAAATTCTACCCAAATGAACTACTCGACTACAGAAAAGGAACTCTTAGCCGTAGTATTCACTTTGGACAAATTTAGGTCCTACCTGATCGGATCCAAGATCATCATCTACACAGATCACGCAGCACTTAAGTATCTTCTTTTTAAGAATGATTCTAAGCCCCGCCTGATACGATGGATCCTTCTACTCCAAGAATTTGATTTGGAAATTAAAGATAAAAAGGGAGTAGAGAACGTAGTGGCCGATCATCTCTCTCGCCTTAATACCTCTGATTCCCTTGAGGCGACCAATATCAATGGCATGTTCCCTAATGAACAACTGTTCAGAGTCTCCCACTCACCTTGGTTTGCTGATATTTCTAATTATCTTGCTACAGGTTCCATACCGACACACTGGACATCACAAGATAAGAAGAAATTCTTTACCAAGATACGTAACTTTTTCTGGGACGATCCATATCTGTTTAAATATTGACCAGACCAAATATTAAGGAGATGTGTGCCAGATAATGAGCATCAGAGTGTCATCTCTTTCTGTCATTCACAAGCCTGTGGTGGTCACTTTTCTGCTAAAAAAACCACGGCCAAGATTCTACAGTGTGGCTTTTACTGGCCCACTATGTTCAGGGACACTCACGAGTTTTGTAAGGCTTGTGAGCGTTGTCAGAAATTGGGAGCTTTGTCCCATCGAAATATGATGCCCTTGAATCTCATCCTTATTATAGAAGCATTTGATTGTTGGGGCATTGATTTCATGGGACCATTCCCACAATCATTTGAAAATTTATATATTTTGCTCGCCGTAGACTATGTCACTAAATGGGTCGAAGCAATTCCGTGCCGCAACAATGACCATCGCACGGTCATTAAATTCTTAAAAGAAAACATCCTGTCGCGGTTCGGAACGCCTAGAGCCATCATTAGTGACGGGGGCTCACACTTTTGTAATAGACCATTCGAGAGCTTAATGAAGAATTATAGTATCTCTCATAAGGTGAGCACCCCATACCATCCACAGACAAGTGGACAAGCTGAGATTTTCAATAGGGAGATCAAACATATACTGGAGAAAACGGTTAACCCTAATCGTAAGGATTGGTCATTCTAATTGACCGATGCCTTATGGGCATACCGTACTGCTTTTAAAACTCCTATTGGAACATCTCCCTTTAGACTTATATATGGGAAGGCCTGTCACTTGCCTGTGGAGTTGGAACATAAAGCATACTGGGCGATCAAAAATCTAAATTTCAATCTAGACAACGCTGGCTCGCTACACAAACTTCAGTTGAATGAACTTGAAGAAATTCGAAACGATGCGTACGAAAACTCGAGAATCTACAAGGACAAGATGAAGGCGTTTCATGATCAACATATTCTACGAAAATCATTCACGCCAGGTCAGAAAGTTCTTTTGTATGACTCTCGATTACATCTCTTTTCAAATAAGCTTCGATCTTGTTGGACGAGCCCTTACATTGTTGTCATTGCTTATTCTCATGGGGCTGTCGAGATAAGAGATCCCGACAATGGCAAGGATTTTAAAGTAAATGGACATCGATTAAAGCTATTTGTCGAGACATTTGATTCAGAGGACATGTCCATGCCTCTGACTGCTCCTGTTTACCAGGATTGATCTCCTAGTCTGAAGGAAGTATAGGTAGGTTTATCGCTTTCATAGGACTAGGATAGTTGCTTTATTTGTCTGGCTGAAGATGGTAAATTTAGCGCTCCTGAGAGGCAACCCAGCTTTTAATTCCATTTCATTTTTTCTAGTTAGTTCGTTCAATGTTTGTGGGTAACATTACTGCAAACCCTCACGAGACTACAACTCGTCCACTAGGGGTAACCTAGGGGTTTAAAGGCTTATTGCATACGCTAAATGCAATCGAGAACACCTGCGAAAGTGGTATAGGTAGGATTTTATTTTCATTATTTTTGTTCTGCTTTCTCTCTCATGCTGACAAGCTTCCATGCTGTGATCTTTTGGAAACTCTCTTGATTCGTTATTCAGGTACTATCCTCCCATCACTTCTCATTTACTTTCGTTGTCCCATGTGCATTGCATGTTTATATCTTTTACATTGAGGACAATGTAGATTTTAGGTTGGGGGTGGGAGATTAGGAAACCTAATCAGTGTTTTCTTGGTCTTAAGCAAAAAAAAAAAATTTTAATTTTTAAATTTTTTTTGAAAATTCTTGTAAATTCGAAGTGATTTTTAATGCCTATCTTGGATTTAGAATTACAAGATAAGTGATGTTGGTAATTTATGACTCTTGGATTCAGTATCTATTAGATTTCACAGTTAAGTTGAATTGTTAATTCAGAATTAGAAGTTGTAAACATTGATTGAGTCATTATTTCACATATCACATCTTGCTTTCACATTAAGGTTTCAGTCTGATATTGAAAGGTTAACTTGGTAATCACTAAGCATGTGAGGAAACCGCTTGATATTTGCCCATCATGATCAATTAAAAAAAATAAATAAATAAAAAGCCCAGATACCTTTAGAAAAGTTGGGCGAATAAGCTACGCCATAGGTTTGCTCCCTATAGGTGTGGAGTTAATTCCCCATGAATGATATGTGAGAAAGGCTTAGAAGAACGGTCTTCACCATAGGTTTGCTCACTGTAGGTAAGGATTTGATCCCCCTTCTTGGCATTACTGTTAATGAAAAAATAAAAAGTTGAAAAGATCAAAAGATGGAATTTATGAGGCAAGTTTGGTTATATGAATTCTCTTGTTGATTACCAATGATATCATGAAATAGAGAAGTGAATTTTAATGATGATAAGCTGAGATTATACTATACACCCATGGAATTCAGTGTTTAGAATTATTCTAATTGATGGATTAATTCTTTGAACTTGATTATGAAGTTTACTATGTGCTCGAGTCCAGGAGAAAGTAATACCCAACATCCATGAATCTTAGAATTCTAATGCTTGGATTATTTTTCAAATATCACTCGGGTTCATAGAAAATTCTTTTATAATTCTCAACTTATTTCTTGCATACTTTGCTCAGGACTAGCAAAATGCTGGTTGGGGGTTGTGTTGAGGGTCAAATATTGCATATTGGACCCCGGTTATTTTCTGAATTTAAGCATGAGATACTCTTTAATAGGCCGATTTAATCATGTTTATGCTGCAGGTTGAATTTAGGAGCTTGAGCTGAAAAATGATGTTAAAAACTTGGATTTAACATTCTGATGATCACCAAGGCAAAGGATGGACGCCAAGGACTAAGATTGACAGATATACATGCCAGGGACTCGAGAAATTCCAGCCGTTCACTTTCAAATGACCGAAATTGGTGTAGAATGCAAGATCACAAGGTTTCCACCATCAGATTGACACAAAACTTAACATATGGCCTGAGGACTATAAATTAATCGTACATGTAAAATTTCAGCCATTGGATCTCTCTGGAAGTGGCCCAACAGACAGATCAGCCCATAGATCTGTCAATTGGGGCCCGCCTAATATCTGGATATGTTTTAAATTTTGTCTGAACGTGTTAAAGGAAGTGCTTGAGTGGATGGATGGAGCAGATTTCTTAAGAACATCACGAGGTACCCCATATGGGATGTGTGTGTACATAGCACACCTTCACAAGAGTCACACCAGACCGAGAGTCCGGTCAACTCTCGACTTACCCGAGCTCTCTCCCGTAGGCAAGCCAGCAGACTAACGTACGATCGCCGGTTTTGAGCAGTGGGCCCTGTCCATCATTCAAATGAAAGATCCAAGCCGTTCATTCATTCCAAGGGATGGCGAAGGCCCTCATCAAGGTGTACTTTCACTCCCATGCATGTGTACGCACGAAATTGAAGTCCCAAGGCATGATGAACGGTGTACTGCAGAGTATTGTGGGCCACACCGAAATCAAACCGTTTTTGCCATTCCCGGACGGTTTTTCGTCCTGAAGCCTGTGTACGGAATGGATTTCTCCATGAACATTAAGGTGGGACCCACCGACCATCACAGCGCGTTCACGAAGGCTCTGTTTCGCAACGGAACCTGTGAAAAATTTTTATGGGCCACCATTATGAATCAACGGCCTGATCTGAACCATCCATCAGGCTTAAAAGAGCCTTATGAACATGGCCTAGGTGTTGGAATTGAAGAAGACAAAGGAGATCGGTTTTCTATCGTTCAAACACTGGACGAACGGCTGAATCAAAACTTCGTGGGCCGTGCCGAAACAGACCCAAAATCATTCATGTTTGACCGATTTTGTGAGGGGAATCCAGTGGACGAACTGGATTTTTCCATATGAGGCTGATCAGGGGCCCACCGACTTCAACAGCGTAAAATGGTTACGCAGCAAGATTGCGCACGCCGCGGAATCCGGACTTTCTGAGATATGGTGGCCCACCACCGTTGAGCGGACGGCCAATCCGAACCATCCAGTCGAAGCTCAGATCCAGGCAGACTCTAGCCATGGAGCTAGATCATGTGGAGAGCTCGTGCACCGTCCAAAAAACTGACCAAGTGTAAGTCAGTTTGCGCTGTTGCTACGCAACTGCCTTGGGCGTAATGATTTACGGAAATTTTTGCCGCTTCACGCTGCGGTGAACGAAAACGACCGACTTCCAATTGCTATAAAAGAAAAAAATCGGGGCTAGAGCTCGGGGGCACGGGAAGCATAATGGAGAGAGAGAGAGAGAGTAGAGTGGGTTCTCTTTTCCTTTGTTAATTTAATTTATTTTATTTTGTTTAAGATGATTAGCCCATTCATGTCTGGCTAAACCTCTTAGCTAGGGCTAAGAGGTGAAGCCTGTAGCATGATGGGAGACCTTTAGCTAATGCTCTTTATTTATTCTGAATTGATGTGGATTATAGTTTAATTAATGGAAGGTTTTTAGTCTTTAATGGTCGGTTGTGACTGAAATTACAATGGGTCTGCAATGACTTAGAGCATGTTCTTTTTCCTTTTGATGTTCATGACGTCAGGAAGCCTTGTTGTTCACCATCGTCTCCTGGGCATGGTTGGATGTCGGTACCCTTCCTAACCTTCATACATGTGATTGGTTGGTAATTAGTTAATTTTGTTGTTTGCCATAGTCTCCTGGACATGGTTTGGTGATGGAATCCATTCTAATTCATATACCTTTCATCTCTTAAAAACTATATTAACAGCAGTTCAGTTAACTACATGATTCTTGAAGCAGACATAAGATCTCCCTGATCTCTACAAGTGGATCCTCTGAATCCCTAGTTACCCTTCTCTGATATCTCATAAGTTTTAGATTAATTAACCTTCAATTATTTCACAATTGTTACTTGATTTAGAATTCATCTTAGTCTAGTTCTAGTTCTAGTTAGTTTTAGATAACGTACAGGTATCAGTCCCTTGGGATTCGATCTCGGTCTTACCGAATTTATTACTACATCACAACCCTGCACTTGGGGAGTGAACACTGATCACAAGAATGGGGCCAATCTAAACGTCTGTAGTCCATCCCCTTTAGCTTTTATTACTCCAGCAGCCTGATTGGTTGAAATCTGAAATCTCACGGCTGTTAGGGCACTAGGGACTTGTTTGGGTACTCACTCTCTGACTATGAACGTTTATTTGACAAATTCTAGCCTTATTGGCATCCAAACGACCCAATGGTTGGATCTAGTAATTTAGACTTCTAGATCTAAGATGGTTAGTTGGATCTATCTATCACAGAATTGAAATCCTACCAAAAAAGAAAAAAGAAAAAAAAAGGCTTCCCTAATATATGAGGGTCTATTTTGAATAATAACATACGGACAACTTAACATATGGATGTGGATTATTTTCGGTGGTCGAAACGTGATCGTTCACCTAAGTTAGGTTTGTGCTTATATTAAATTACGCTTCATGGTAACACTCGAGTACTGAAAGTATAGGGTGTTAAACAAAATGAGTTAAATTGACTATAAACCAAGTTAAATTGACGGCAAACTGAGTGAAATTGACCGATGAGTGAGTGAAATTGACCGATGAGTCGCTTAAGCAATTATCGATCAATTTTCGGAAGTTCTCGATCAACACAATGTCAATTTCATTAAGTTATCGGTCAATTTGACTCAGTTCTCAGTCAATTTCACATGGTTCTTTGTCAAGATGTTGATTTCAAACAATCCTCGGTCAATTTCACTTAGTTCGCGATCAATTTAACTCAATTTGCAGTCAATTTAACTTACTTCGCAGTTAATTTAACTCAGTTCGTGGTCATTTTAGCTTAGTTCGCGGTCAATTTAACTCAATTTACGATCATTATAACTTAGTTCATTGTCAATTTAATTCAGTTCGTGGTCAACTGAAGTCGATCTTTGGTCTATTTCACTCAGTTTTCGTTCAATTTTATTTTGATCTTCGTTCGTACTTAAAAATGCCTCAATGTGGGCCATTTGAGCATTGAATTTGCCTCATTTTTCGAGTCACACCCTAAAATGTTTAAATAAAATAATTGGATTGTGGACAGTGCGGATATATCATATAAAATACAGTGGGGTCTACATAATGAAGTCAATAATTCGAAATGCACCCGTCATTTGTAGCTTCTTTATTAAGAGTATCATTTTCGTTTTATTTTGGGTTGACAAAACTTGAAAATGACATATATGGTAAGTATATTTTCGACTAAATGAATAAATAGCAAGAAAATTAAGATTTTACAGATTGGCTGAACAATTACAAAAATGAGAAAAGAAATTCGAAAATGAAAATTTTACTATTAAAATAAAGAATTACAAAGAAGAGAGAAGAAATAAAAAAAATTAAAATTTTACTTACTAGAGTGGACAATCATAAATAAAAATAAAAAAATAAAAAAAAAAGAAATCATGCCAAGAGATTTTACTACTTGGGTTAAGCCGCATGAGGAGAACAGCATCAATTAGAAATTGCATTTCCCATATGTTAGAGACATTTTGATCCATGAAAAGTCGCCTGAACAGCGGAATAATAGCTCCGTGATATAAGTTTGGACGATAGAGAAATATTGGAAAAAACTCGAAACCCGATGCCAAAGCTGTCTGTCGCGCAATGACGTGGTCACAGTTGGTTCCACATGCTTGTACGGTCGGTTATTTTGGACTATCCATGTAGTGCGGCTTGCCGTCATTGCTCCTGGAATATTAAAAAACGCTCCTGAAAAACATTCCCGGCACCAGATTTGGGGCCTCCCAAATAAACAATGAAAACTATAAGTTTTCAACGGTCTAGATTCAAAAGGAAACAATGGGATTTATTGTAATTCAACGGTGTGAATTTTTATCCTGTAGACCATCAGTACTTGGTTACGTTCTTTGGACAATCGAGATTCACTGACCACACTTCCACAGGAATATCAATGGCAATGGACCATGATTGGTTCGGTGCGCCGCTACCTAAAACTAAAAGCCACGGCAAAGTGAACTCGCCGCCACAGTCGTCAA
Source organism: Magnolia kwangsiensis (assembly GCA_037074715.1). Lineage (NCBI taxonomy): Eukaryota > Viridiplantae > Streptophyta > Magnoliopsida > Magnoliales > Magnoliaceae > Magnolia > Magnolia kwangsiensis. The sequence goes on along the minus strand of CM073575.1, from coordinate 140,241,270 downwards.
CGTGGACCGAAGACGTACAGCTCTGTTTCACCCAGCGCGTAAAACATCCGATCCATGTGGGATCCACAGCGTCGAATATGTAGTATCCATTAGAGATGTCTGCTTCTCAAATGGGCCACACCACAAAGAATAATGGGAATGAAATACTGACCATCGGTTTGTGTGTGGGCCACCGTGGAGTATATCTTTATTTAAACCCGTTAATCAGGTGTAAATCAGCAGAATAACGCGAAGATACAAAAATCAGGCTGATAAAGAACCCAGGAAGGCCACACCACCTGAACTTTTAGATTTTAGGAACAATTTCACGTCGTTACTACTGGTGTGGCTTATATGAGTTTTATTTTCATCCGATTTCTTGTACTAGCGGTTAAAATAATGGTCCCCACCTGATAGATGGAGTGGATTTAGATATACAATGTAGAGGTCTCTACAAGGTTTGAGTATTTTGAGCGCTTGCATAAAACAGGTGTGGCAGACGTTTCCGATTATGTGATATGCAACTTGGGTTTCGTCAGAGAAATGGACGGTAGAAAAGAAATTGACCCGTCGTCCACGTTCGGCGCAGTACTGGCCCACCAACTGAGTAACTTGCCACTGAGGCCCACCTGGACAGCGTATCAGATCTTGCCGGTTGGTAGAATGCACTTGGCATCTTTCATTTCTCTGAGAACTGACAACCTACGGATGCTGAACCACTTGTGGTACAGGGCCATTTTAGCCGTTGGATACATTAAATAGGATAAAAAATAATTATTTAATGCATCCAGCGGCTAAAAATGTCCTTTCCCTGAAAAAGGGGTGGAGCAGCATCAATTCTCGGAAAAAGCAAAACAAAAGGTACGGCAGATTGCATCCGAAAGGAAACGGATTGGCTACTCAACTCACCCATGCCACCGGCCAATGGCTGATGGTCGGTGCTCCTTGGCTCCAAAATGATGTATCTATTTCATCCATGCCGTCCATATTTCTTAACAGATCATTATATGGTATAAGACTAAAAATAAGATATATCCCAATCTCAAGTGGGCCACATTACAGGAAATAGTGTTGAATGAACGTCCACCATTAAAAACATTTTGGGGCCATAAAAGTTTTGGATTAAGATGATCTTTATTTTTTTTCCCTTCATCTGGGCCTGTATGACCTAACCAACAGATTGGATGTCTAATAAACAGTACAGTGGACCTTAGGAGAATTTTAACGGTGAATATCCAATCACTATTGATTTCTTGCGGTGCGGTCCACCTGAGGTTTATATCCCTCTAATTTTTTGATTCAACATCTAAAATAATCTGTAAAATTGGATGAACAGAATGGATGAAACAAGTACATCACGGTGGGGCCCACATAACACCGACCATCAGCCACCAGGATGGTGGCAGGGGGAGTAGCCAATCCTTTTCTGTCCGAAAGAAAGATACGTGTGGACACCGAAGCATGTTAGCAGCATGTGGCAGATCCAAAACTCAAGTCAGATCCAAGAGGTTCGAATAGCTGGAATTTTCATTGCCACTTTTTGACGCTGTGCATTCCGCTTGAGTTTTAGATATGCATTATTCTTAATACGTGTCTAAACATGATCTGACAAAAAAAGACAGATCGGTTGAATTTTACATAGTTATCACGGTGGTTACACGCAGCTTCACGTCGAAGTAGGAAGTTCCTGCCATAGTCTTTCTCTAGCAAAAAGCGTATTGCATCTTCCTCCGACAATGAATGCCTCAAGTGCTTAATCCGTTTGTGCACGTGTTCGTGGGGCTACCGTGATGCGAGGGCTTTATGCACGCTATCATTCCTTTATTTTTGTTGGGGTTCATTTTAAGATATGATCAGTCAAAAATTTAGACAGGTCCAATGCTCAAATAGACCACACCAAGAGGATAATGAAACTCACTGTTGAAACCTTCTTATGGCCACCATGATGTTTATTTGTCATCCAACTTGTTCATAAGGTCATATAGACTTGGATGAAAGAAAATACAAATATCATATTGATTCAAAACTTCCACCACTCATAAGTATTCATCTCCATTGCCGTCAATTTTTGTGAAAGCCAATCGAACTGGGTTGTGTGTGACCTATATGGATTTGCATGGTGTATTTGGAGATCTTAGGTAGAGGTGGGCATCGGTCCGGATCGGAGTGAATTGGGTTCAACCCGATCAGATCCGAAATGACAATGCTTTGACCTGAATCCGATCAGATCCGGATTCAAATCTGTGTCACCTAATTTGAACAGATTCGATATAGGCTTTGCCTGACCCGAACCGAGTCCAACTCGGTTGCAGAAACTCAGCCGGATCGAGTTGAGTACTATTTGGATATGTGTGAATTTAATTTAACATTTCATACAATGTGGTCCACTCCAAACTTTAATATATATTTTTTTTTCCTCAAGGCCTAAATTGATATGTCAAAATAGATGAACGGCTTAAATAAAACATATACATCAAGGTGGCCCCACATGGATATGAAAGAGCTTTTCACCTCCATATTGAGGTTTTCATGGAACGTTACTTTATGTGCACAGTAAGATATTGCAATACTTGCTTTTCTTCACGCAAGCACATGCACAAATTTAATTTTGTATTTATGTTAGTGAGCTGTGTGGGTTTAATCACGGGGTATGTGTTATATCTAAACCGTCCATCCATTTTGTAACCTCGTATTAAGGTTTGAGACAAAAAATAAGACAGATCTAACCATTAAGTGGACCACACGGGATATTTACAGGTGAAAATTATTCTCTATTTCTATTTGTGGTGTGGTCTAAATGATCTTTGGATATTATTCATTTTTTAGATAATACTCTACAATTATATCTGAAAATATATGAACAGTATACATATACTAAATACATCATTGTGGGGCCCATATAACTTTGATATCCGTAGACTGTTCATACAACTCGAAACTCGAGGAGCGTCCATCTCATCTTCGCACGTCCCTGGCCAGCTAGCAGTGGATAGCGTAGTATGTAACTTATTAGGCTACGTGTAGTAAGTAAACTCTATGGGGTCCACCGTGATTTGCATATTTTATCTACTCCCTCTATCTATTTTAACAAATAATTTTATAGTTTCATCCAAAAAATGAGATATATCCAAATCTCAAGTGGACCTAAGCACGAGAAATACTGTGAATTGAAATTCTACCGTTGAAAATTTCTTGGGGTCCACAAAAGTTTTAGATCAAGCTGATATTTGTTTTTCACCTTCATCCATGTCTACGTAATCTTATGAACGGATGATAAATAAAAATCACTGTGGCCTAGCAAGGTTTCAACGGTAAAAGCCACTATGGGGCCATGGAACTTTGATATCCTTTGAACTGTTCGCATAAATCGGAGCTCGAGGAGCTTTAGTGCTCATCTCCACATGACAAGTACCTACCTCAGTAGCTATATAGCTGGAGGGTATGTCAGCGGACTGACAAACATTAGGGTGGGAAACGGATTGGCTACTCCCCCTGGCACAAGCCCGATGGGTCCCACCATGATATATGTGTTTCATCCATTCCGTTCATCCATTTTAACTGATCATTTTAGGGCTTGATCCCAAAAATGAGAAGGATATAAATCTAAAGTAGACCACACCACAGGAAAAGAATGGTGATTGGATAACCACCATTAAAATCCTCCCAAGGGCTACTGTACTGTTTATTTGACATCCATCTAGTAATCAGGTCATACGCACCCAGATGAAGGGAAAAAAACAAAGTTTAGCATGATACAAAACTTTGTAGCCTTCAAAAAGTTTTTAATGGTTGACACCGTTTCATGTAATGTAGTCCATTTGAGATTGGGATATATCTCAATTTTGGTCTCGTACGATAAAATGATCTAGAAAAATATATAGACAACGTGGATGAAACACATACATTATGGTGGGGCTCATAAAGCACTGACCACCAACCATCGGCGGGTGGCAGGTGAGTAGCTAATCTGCCCGCTACCATGGTGTTCCAGGGAACTCTATTATTTTAGGGTAAAACAATAGTCAGGCACGTAAAATTATATATATATATATATATATATATATATAGGTTTTGGGATTTGATAATGGGTTCGGGTTTAGGTTATAGGTTTTAGTTTCGGTTTAGGTTATATGTTTTGGGATTTGATAATGGGTTCGAGTTTAGGTTATAGGTTTTGGTTTCGGTTTAGGTTATAGGTTTTGGGATTTGATAATGGGTTCGGGTTTAGGTTATAGGTTTTGGGATTTGATAAAGGGTTCGGGTTTAGGTTATAGGTTTTAATTTTGGTTTAGGTTATACGTTTTGATTTAGGTTATAGGTTAATGGTTTAAGTTTAGGTTATAGGTTTTTGGATTTGAGAATGGGTTCGGGTTTAGGCTATAGGTTTTGGTTTAAGTTTAGGTTATAGCTTTTGGGATTTGAGAATGGGTTCGGGTTTAGGTTATAAGTATAGGTTTAGGTTAGGTTGTAGGTTAAGGTTTAGGGATTTGAGTTTAGGTTTAGGCTAAGGTTTAGGTTTAGGGAATTGAGTTTAGGTTATAGGTTTAGGGGAAGGTTAGGTTTAAGTTATAGGTTTTGAGATTTGAGAATAGTAATAGGTTTAAGTCATCCCAAACAATTTCGTGTTGATTCATGGTCATTTCGAGGCATTTCACGGTCAATTCTCTTTACTTCACGGTCATTTGAATGCATTTCGCAGTCAATTCGCTTCAATTCATGATCATTTCCATGCATTTCACGGTCATCCCAACCAATTCCGTGTTAATTCACGGTCATTTCGAGGCATTTCGCGGTCAATTTCCTTCACTTCACGGTCATTTGCATGCATTTCGAGGTTAATTCGCTTCATTTCATGATCATTTCCATCCATCTCACGGTCATCCCAACAAATTCAGTGTTGATTCACGGTCATTTCGAGGCATTTCACAGTCAATTCCCTTCACTTCGCGGCCATTTGCATGCATTTGACGGTCAATTCGCTTCAATTCATGATCAAGAGAAATTTCCAACTGTACGACCAGTATATGACCCATTCCCGAGATGAAGCCCACCCCATTTTACTTTCCAAGAATACTCCCCAAGTGTACGGACGCCTTCCCAAAGGTCGAAAATGCCCGTACTTATTCCTTCAAGCTGATCGGCTGCTGTTTGAAGACAAGCGCTAACGCTCCTCGAACTCCGAGTTATATGAACGGTTCAAAAGAGATCAACGTTACATGGGCTCCACAGTTATGTATTTATTATATCCACAACATTCATCCATATTTCGAGATCATTTCGGAGCATTATCAAAGAAAAAAAAAATTTATATCCAAAGATCAACTGGACCACACCACAAAGAGTAACAGAAAATTGATTTTCACTGTTGAAATTTTTGTAGGGCCCACCATAACATTTATTTTCCATCCAATCTATTCATGAGGTCACAAAGAACTGGATGAATAGGAAAAACAAATTTTCTAAAGATTCAAAACTTCCGTGACCCTTGAAAGGATTTCAACGTTAGACGTTCAAAGCAGAATGGCAAAGTCATTTGCTACGGTCAGACATCTAGCTACGGATAATAACCGTAGCCATAGATAGAATAATCTGTAGCAATAAGGTGCATCCGAGGTGGGCGCGTCGAACTAGCGGCCCCCCCGCGCCACTCTCTAGATTGTCCGACGCGGCCGCGCCGATCTGGCGCGCCCCCGCCCATATTGTGGTTCCTATAGCTACGAATAATAACCGTAGCTATAATCCATAGCAATAGGTTTTTTTTGTGTTTTTTATTTTTATTTTTTTTTGTACATGGAGAAATTCATTCAACCTATAATTTTCTCTAACACATATTTATATAAATATGTATATATAAGCATAAAAAAAAAAATTTCTCTTTTTTTTCCATTTCTTTCTTTATTCATTTAACAAGAATATCTTCTAAACTAAAATTAGTTACTTGATATACCCTATATGATTTTGGGGTAGGAGAAGCTACTTTAACCAACCAATCTGGTTATTTTCCAAGATTTCATTAGCTCGATGATCGAAAATCCATTTCATTCACTTAGCGGTCAATTTCGTTCATTTCATTTGCATGCATTTCACGGTCATTTTGCTTCAATTCATTATCACTTCTATGCATTTCACGGTCATCCGAAACATTTTCGTGTTGATTCACTGTCATTTCGAGGCATTTCGCGGTCAATTCCTTTCACTTCACGGTCATTTGTATGCATTTTGCGGTCAATTTACTTCAAACCATGATCATTCTCATGCATTTCACGGTCGTCTAAAACAATTCCGTGTTGATTCACGGTCATTTCGAGGCATTTCATAGTCAAACTCCTTCACTTCACGGTCATTTGCATCAAACCATGATCATTCTCATGCATTTCGGGAATGATCATGGTTTGAAGTGAATTGACCGCGAAATGCATGCAAATGACTGTGAAGTGAAGGAGTTTGACTGTGAAATGCCTCGAAATGACCATGAATCAATACGGAATTGTTTCGGACGACCGTGAAATGCATGGGAATGATCATGGTTTGAAGCGAATTGACCACGAAATGCATGCAAATGACCGTGAAGTGAAGGAATTTGACTGTGAAATGCCTCGAAATGACCGTGAATCAACACAGAATTGTTTCGAATGACCGTGAATGCATGGGAATGATCATGGTTTGAAGCGAATTGACCGTGAAATGCATGCAAATGACCGTGAAGTGAAGGGAATTGACCGCGAAATGCCTCGAAATGACCGTGAATCAACACGAAAATGTTTCGGATGACCGTGAAATGCATAGAAGTGATCATGAATTGAAGCAAAATGACCGTGAAATGCATGCAAATGAAATGAATGAAATTGACCGCTAAGTGAATGAAATGGATTTTTGATCATCGAGCTGATGAAATCTTGAAAAATAACCAGATTGGTTGGTTAAAGTAGCTTCTCCTACCCCAAAATCATATAGGGTACATCAAGTAACTAATTTTAGTTTAGAAGATATTCTTGTTAAATGAATAAAGAAAGAAATGGAAAAAAAGAGAAAAAATTTTATATGCTTATATATACATATTTATATAAATATGTGTTAGAGAAAATTATAGGTAGAATGAAGTTCTCCATGTACAAAAAAAAAAAAAAAACAAAAAAAAACCTATAGCTACGGTTATTATTTGTAGCTATAGGAATCACACTATGGGCAGGGGCGTGCCAGATGGGCGTCGCCGCGCCGGACAGTCCAGAGAGTGGCGCGGGGGGGCAGCTAGTTTGGCGCGCCCACCCCGGATGTACCTTATTGCTACAGATTTTGCTATATATGGCTACGGTGATTATCCATAGCTAGATGTCTGACCGTAGCAAATGACTTTTCCATTTTGCTTTGAACGTCTATCGTTGAAATCCTTTCAAGGGTCACGGAAGTTTTGGATCATTAGGAAAAATTTTTTTCTTATTCATCCAGTTCTTTGTGACCTCATGAATAGATTGGATGGAAAATAAATGTTATGGTGGGCCCTACAAAAGTTTCAACAGTGAAAATCAATTTTCTGCTACTCATTGTGGTGTGGTCCAGTTGATCTTTGGATATGATTTTTTTTTTTTGTGATAATGCTTCGAAATGATCTCGAAATATGGATGAACGTTGTGGATATAATAAATACATAACTGTGGAGCCCATGTAACATTGATCTCTTTTGAACCGTTCGTATAACTCGGAGTTCGAGAAGCATCAGCGCTTGTCTTCGAACAGCAGCCGATCCACTTGAAGGAAAAAGTAGGGGCATTTTTTACGTTTGGGAAGGCATCCGTACACCTGGGGAGTATTCTTGGAAAGTAAAATGGGGTGGGCTTCGTCTCGGGAATGGGCCATATACTGGTCGTACAGTTGGAAATTTCTCTTGATCATGAATTGAAGCAAATTGACCGTCAAATGCATGCAAATGGCCATGAAGTGAAGGAGTTTGACTGTGAAATGCCTCGAAATGACCATGAATCAACACGGAATTGTTTCGGACGACCGTGAAATGCATGGGAATGATCATGGTTTGAAGCGAATTGACCACGAAATGCATGCAAATGATAGTGAAGTGAAGGAGTTTGACTGTGAAATGCCTCAAAATGACTGTGAATCAACACGGAATTGGTTGGGATGACCATGAAATGCATGAAAATGATCATGAATTGAAGCAAATTGATCGTGAAATGCATGCCAATGGCCGCGAAGTGAAGGGAATTGACCGTGAAATGCCTCAAAATGACCGTGAATCAACACAAAATTGGTTGAGATGACCGTGAAATGCATAGAAATGATCATGAATTGAAGCAAATTAACCGTGAAATGCATGTAAATGACCGTGAAGTGAAGGGAATTGACCGTGAAATGTGTAGAAATGACCGTGAATCAACACGAAATTGTTTGGAATGACCGTGAAATGCATGGAAATGACCGTGATTGGGCAGCGATTCAGTTTATGCTTTCAGATCCACTCAGTTTGTGCTTATCATGCTGTTCACATCAAACTATCATTTGTACCTGTATGGGACCAAAGACCAAGTCATTTAAAGTGTGTTTAAAGAGAAAATGCTTGATTTTGCCATTGTATAAAATTTGCATCTTGATTTGGTCACACGGGCACCATTTTAGTTTGATTCTGTTGCATTTGATTTGTTCACAGTCGTATCATATGTATTACATTCACAGTCATATACCAAAAAATATATAACATTCATCACAGTCATTTTTTTAAAAAAAAGTATAACATTTACAGTCTTATTACAACAAATGTATAACATTCACAGTCGTATTACAAAAAATGCACAATAATTTATATTATTCCGGATTATTAGAGATTTGCAACTCCGACGATTATAGCCCATTTGTTTGCAACATCCACATTTTTTGGTTATTCGCTCCTCTCCACGGGAAATGATCTGTGCCTTCTTCAGTCTTCCAGCTACCCTCCTCTGTAGGGGTGACATCATACTCGCACAGAATTCCTTGAATGCTAATGAAATTTCCCATTAGCTCCTGTCTCGTACTGGGTACATAGAATCTTCATATGTGATCTGGTAATTCCGAGCTGTGTATAACGGGGAGCAGTATGAATAATGAGGAAGGTTGTAGTTTATACACGCAGAAAGAACATGAAAACAAGGCAATCCCAGTACTTCAAACTCGCGGCACGTACATGAAAGCTCATTGAGCTTGACTATATCATTGTACTCTCCTATAATATAGTATTCATCCCAAGAAATTACATGACAACAGACATCTCGTGCCTTCGGTATGAAATCCTTTAATTGTTTCTTGGCCTACGGTGTCAACGGTCCAACGAATGATGATGCTGATTCTCTTCGCTTATAGAACATCTCTTGAATTTTTAATCTGATCGTCTCTATCAACATAGTCATAGGGTATTCTCGCGCTTCTTTAAATAGAGCATTAACACACTCAGTTATGTTTGTAGTGACTAAATTGAATCTTTTTCCTGGGAAGTGCGATGATGCCCACTTTTCATACCCTATTTCCCTCAACCATGCATGTACCGGGGGATTGGCAAGTTCGATATCATGCATTAGCTTTTCGAACTCAGCCCTCCTACAAGTCTTTACAACTTGCCAGTAGTATATTTCTAACGACTTGTCTTTGAACGTATCCACCAAGTTTCGGTATATATGGTAGGCGTAGTAGCCATAGATTGCTGCTTGAAAGACCTGGGGAACTTCTTTCATTAGACCTTTATGCCGGTCTGATATGATCACAAGACCAGGTAGATCGCCTAACGAATGACTGAGGTAGGTAAGAAACCAGTTCCAACTGTTGCTGTTCTCTGATTCTCCGATACCAAACGCAACTGGAAAGATATGATTGTCGCCATCCAAAGCATAAGCGACAAACAGAACACCCTTGTACTTACCTTTTAGATGCGTCCCATCAACGGCCAAGACCCTTCGCAGACATGTTTGAAAACTTCTGACGCACTGTCCGAGTGCAACAAAACATCTCTCGAACCTTCCAGTTTGTTGATCTGCAAGCAGGGCGGTTAGTGTCTCAGGGTTTGCCATCCTCAACTCATACAAGTACATCGGGAGTTCTTTGTAAGAGTCTTCATAGGACCCCATTACACGATTGATTACAATTTCTTTTGCGTGCCATGCCTTCTTATAGCTAATAAGAATATTTTACTTTTCTTGCATTGCCAATATAATGTCCTTCGGCCTTAATCCCAGCCGTTGCCTAATGCGATTGACAACCAGCTCACTAGCTAGCTTACTGCTTGCTTGCCGATGATCACTCTTCATGTATGACATTCCACATGTATGTGTGGACGTGTAAGTCTTAATCTTGAAAATTCCCGCATCATTCATCCTAGATGCGTGTACCCTCCAATCACACTTATCTTCCATACATTTCACAGTGAATTTCTTGGATGTGGAATACAAGACCTTATATTGAAAGTTGTTGCGAATTGCAAATTGGCTCAACACGTACTTACACCGGCTCTTGTCCTTAAACGTTTGCTTAACGGCTATATCAATTACGTCATCAACTGAATGCGAATACAATGACAGGTCTGCATTGGTGAAACCAGCATCCTCGAAAGGCACAATGGGAAGGCCGGTGGTGAAGTCAGATGTTCGAGCTCGCTCGGGCAATGGAATGTCGCTTCCACTTACGTTGATGGCGTTGGATGTTGATGCCAAATCTACTCTTGTAAATGAAGGCGATGTCGTATATTCACTTATGAGATTCATGTCAACCGACGCCCTCACTTGACTTGTTATGAAGTTTGATGTCTGAGCCAGCTCGGGTAATGGGGTGTTGCTTAGAGGAATATGTGAAGGTGATGCCTTTACTTCAACTTTTAAGATATCTTCCTCACCCAAACTTCTTACTGCTGGGGCGTCATGTTCGAAGCCACTGAAAGCCACCGGGTCTTCGGGTATTGCCTCGTTAACACACTCCATTGTATCGATGAATAAAGGGATGTACTAATCCGAATGCTTTAACTGTGGTACCAACAACATTCTCACATCTTCATCGTCTTCAATTACAATTGGAGGAACCGATTCATTTATGTAGGGAAACAATGCTTTCAACCTAATATCATAATCCTCAGGTTTACACTTCGCAATCTTGTACATTTTCGATAGAAGCTCATCATATGTGGTATCAACACCCACAACAGTAGTTTTCGAGTATCCACCCTTGTACGTGTATCGATTGTTTTCGCTTACTAACTCCCCACCATATGAGCATAGGATCATTATCGAAGACATTTTCTAAAAACAAATACAATAATATAACTTGTTTAGTATTCACATGTATAAGGTAGATTTGACTAAGTAGTAGGAAATACAGCATTGTACTAACTTGAATGTAACTGACTTATCGGTCAAATTTTCTAAGTGAAGTGAAGGGAATTGACTATGAAATGCATGGAATTGACCATGAAGTGAAGGGAATTGATCGTGAAATGTATGAAATTGACCGTGAAGTGAAGGGGAATCCATGGAATTAACCATGAAATGCATGGAATTGACCGTGAACTGAAGGGAATTAACTGTGAAATGCATTCAATTGACCGTGAAATGCATTCAATTGAGCGTGAAGTGAAGGGAATTAGCCGTGAAATGCATGGAATTGATCGTTAAATGCATTGAATTGACCGTGAAGTGAAGGGGAATCGGTGGAATTAATCGTGAAATGAATAGAAATGACTGTGAAGTAAAGGGAATTGAGCGTGAAATGCATGGAATTGATCGTGAAGTGAAGGGAATTGAGCATGAAATGCATGAAATTGACCGTGAAGTGAAGGGGACTCGCATGGAATTAACCGTGAAATGCATGGAATTGACCGTGAAGTGAAGCGAATTGACCATGAAGTGCATAAAATTGACCGTGAAATGAATGTCTTATTGACCGTGAAATTTGAATCGTATTGGTATGAAATTCTCAATTTCAAAGAAAGCAACAAATGTATTCAATATATAACCTTCACAGTCGTATTACAAAAAAGGCAATACAAATTTGATGGTCATATTATAAAAATGCACTACAATTTGAAGGTAAAATGCGTGAACTTGACCAAGTAGTGCATGAAGTTGACCGATCAATTCAGTAAATTGACCGGGAACCAAGGGCTTGTCTGATTTTCCAAAGAGAATGTAAATACCTGCAAACAACCAATTATTACAATTTCACCTGTTTGAAAATAGCAGCGTATTCCTGCTTTGAAAAACAGGTCCAAAGTTACTGGCATAAATTTTTGTAGGCCACACCGTCATGTATATGACGTATCCGCATCGTCCATCCGTTTTACCATAACATTTTGAGGCATGAGCTGAAAAATCAGAAAAATCTAACATTCAAGTGGCCCACACCAAAGTAAACAGTGGCTCTAAGAAGTTTTTAATGATAAGTGTTTAATTACATTTTAACTGTGGTGTGGTCCACTTGAACTTTGAATCTGCCTCATTTTTTGCTTCGTGGCCTAAATTCAGTTGTCATGATGGATGGACAGTGTGGATAATCCACCTACATCATGATGGGCCCCACTTACATTTGGCAGTCTCCTTGAAGCTAATTACTTAGGGAAATAATTATTGCCCATTTCCACTGTATTTACACTTATCCGAGAAAATCAAACATGCCTGAAGTAAAATTGACCCCAAAAATTTAGGGCGCGAGCCCAAAAATTTAGCAATGCATGAAATTGACATGTGAAATTTACTTAACAATGCATGAAATTGACCACAAATTTTTACGTAATTTGTTAAGAATTTCAACGTCCTTACCTCGTGCCATTGCCGTATTAGCAAAATCCTGTTCGAGAATAATAATAAGAGTACCTTGGTGTGAAACATGTTCTCTGGAGACAAGTCTTCAAGATCTCAAATTTATCAATGCATCCACGTCCTCTTAGAAAAAGAAAACCGTTCACCTTGAGTAATGGATGATAGAAGATGTAATGTGATGGTCGGATGGGGATTCCATGGAGATTTGATGGAGATTTCACGAAGAAAATGGGTGAAAATAGGGATTAGGGATGGCGGGGAGAGTTCGGACTTGTATTTGCGTGTAAGGGAGTACATGCAGTCATATTTTTAGAGTAAGGGTATTTTCGTCATGTACAGAGGCGTCCGTACAGAATAGACTTATTTTTGGAAGCTTAAAAAGCAGTGGGCTTCAAAAGGTTGGTGGGCCATATATGGGTCGTACAGTAGGAAATTTCTCTTTGAGGATATGATCGCATCATATCCAAAGTTCAAACGAATATGAGCCAAGCCTTTTCAAACTAATCCGAGTCGAGCTTTCGTGCCCATTTTGCAACACCTGTACCAATGGGCGGAGTGGATGTCACAGCATGTGCCCCTTCCAAGGAAGTTCTTGTGGTCGGAAGCTATGTGAGGCTTACGAGATGTCCATGAGAAATCCACTCCGTCCATTAGTTTCTAAACCTCACGGTAGGATTTGACTCCAAAAATCAAGCAGATAAAAAACTCTTGTGGGCCACACAACAGGAAAAAAATCTGATTGAACGCTTATCATTTGAAACTTTGTGAGGGCCGCTTAAGTTTTTAATCAGGGTGATATATATGCCTACCTCTTATCCCAGTGTTAATAAAATTATTAACGGTTTGGATGGCATATAAGCATCATGGTGGGCTCCATGAAGTTCAACGGTTGACATTTCATTCTCACTCTTTCCTTTGGTGTACCCCACTTGAGTTTTGAATCTGTCTGGTTTTTGTATTCCTGTCCTAGTGTGAGGTTGAGAAACTAATGGACGGAGTGGATTTCTTACGGGCATCTCCGTGGGCCCCACATCGCTTCCAACCACAGGAATTTGCAGTGGCAGGGCACTGGCAATCGGCGTCCCTGCGAGTACGGTTGTTGTAGTAAATCTGCGTCCGTCCAGTTTTGATGACTCGCAGTATTCGATGCATGTGAGTTCATGGTTCAATGTCGTACATTTTAGGCCGTTGATCTGACAAAATGCACACCCGGGGTTCCCAAGATCCTAGCCTTTCAATCACTGGCCCTAAAAAAAATGGCTTTTTTAAACCGTCAATATCTAAATGAAAATATTACAATCCAAGGATTAAAAGATTGCGTTGCAGAGATTTTAGGGCGCCCCATCAACAAGTAGACCCGTCAAATAGACGGTTTGGATCACCAAAAACATGCCCCGCATGTATCGAATCTTGTTCGTCTATTTACAAGGCCCACTATTTAAACTGTTTTCAGCACGTAAACAGGCGCCGTTGAAAAAGCACCACGTGGCTGCACGAGGTGCTTGCAGCCGGGCATTCCATGTTGCACGTGGTTGAAACCAGACCATTCATTTTGGTCTGTTCGCATCTTGATGGAACCACTTCATAAGTGGGGCCCATTAGTGATCGAGACCGTTTATTTAATTCCTTCACCGTTCAGATTGTATGTCATCGAATCTATGACTGCTATTTTGGAGCATTTCAATGTTTTTTCTTTTTTCCTAACCATTGATTTTGGGCCACCATATATATATATATATAGTCTAATCTTATAAATTATTAAATCACCATCCTGTTCCTTTGGATCAATGGCGATGATCTAATCTTACAGACTTGCGTGTGAAACCCTCGAGAAGAAAAAGATGTGTCACCAACTCCACATTAATGGAATTGAAAATGAGAAAGTGATGTTGGAGCCATTTTGATGGCCACTTAAATATTGTGTACATGTTGTTTAATTAATAGTTAGAAATCATTTTTTATCCTTATAACTATCCATTTGTATAGTCTAATGCTTTATCATTAATATTTGAGTTATTTATGAATAAAATTTTCAAAAACTCATATTTTACTATAAAAAAATATTGGACTAGTTCTTACTTTGCATAAGGACATGTACAAGAGCAGATTAACCAGAATGCTCTTCATTTATTTCTTTTAAGAAAATTCACATCAGGACATGTAGGTACAAACACACTTAGAAGTGCATACATGTGTTTATATGTACAACACATGTTGATGTACGATCTTATTTTAAAAATAGAAAATAAGGGGTCTTATTCTTCACGCAACAGCATGGAAAGTGACGTATTTTAAAAAGTTTTTTTAAAATAATTTTGTTTCAAATTTTAAAGTTTTCAGTTAATATATATTTTTAAGCGTTTTTGTTTCTAGTGTAGTTTTCTCGTCCCATATAAAAAAGAACTAAAGAAATGATGTGGCTGGCTTGTATAAGGCTTGAGCTGCTAAGGAAAAAACGAACATTTAGTTTGGACTATCTATTTACAGTGTGAATCGAGTCAAGTTGAACAGTGTGGAGCCATGTCGGGTTGGGTTCGACTATATACATCGATTAAGGGTACACATGCTATAGTCACACTTGTTGGACCAGAGGTTATAGTGATCGCATCCTATATCCTCACTAGGGTCACCTATATTCCATGGCTTAACTCGGCCCATATAACTTCATGTGGGCCCTAATAGGAAAATTAACCTCCCATATAGTTAGTATACCAAACACCATGTTAGGGATTTTGATCTGCGGAATTGCACAGATCTAGATCTAGGATAACAATTCAATGGTATTAAGCACACACAAGAGAATTCAGATTTAACGTGAAAAACCCTTGCGGGAAAAAATCACGGCACAAAGCGACAGATCTCCACTATGAAAATAGAAATTACAGAGAGAGAGGACTTACCCGATTCAAACAACCTCGAATCTCACTCTTGCTACACCCTTTAATTTCCGTAGAACCCCTTTAGAAAGCTTCCCATCATACTAGAAAAGCTCTAGAAACACCTACTTATAGTTTAGGCAACTTCCTTCCGCATCCCAGTTGCGAAAAGACTTAAAATCCGAAATCCGCATAAAATCGCGGAACGAATTGCGTAACCTACGACCGGTCGAGTGGACTGCACGACCGGTCGAGCGTCACCCATGACCGGTCGTGCAGTCTACTCGACCGGTCGAGCACCTCGGACCACAAAACTTTATGTTCGCTGGACTTTGAGTCGAGCCGCTCCCACGACCGATCGAGCAACACCAAGAAAAAATAAATTTAGGACTTTTCTCAATAATCTCCACCAAGTCTTCAATCTTGAACTGTGTAGCTTATTGACCTCTTCTCTTATTTTTGTATCACATCATAGCTTCTCGTGCATACTGTCTTCCTTTTACGCCATCGCCAAGCCCAGAGAAGTTTCACAGAACTTGAACTTCTCTACAGGAACAATCTTGTTGATCATGTCTGCCGGATCTAAATCCACATGCCCAACCACATTTACTCTTGTCTTCTCAAAAGAAAAGACGTAGTCTTCTTACCATCTCACCGCTACCCAATATTGCTTGCCGGGATACTTACTCACAACACTGATAGCCTATGAAATAACTGGTCTAAACCAGACCATGACATACATTGCCCAGCGCAATCGAATAAGGCTCATGAGATATCCTACTTTTTCTCATCTGTTTTGAGACAAATCAAGAGGAAAACATGAGGAGAGAAACATAGGGAACGCTCTCCAGCTTTACCTGGCTCATCACATCCTGGATCAATACCTACACATAAGGTATTCCTCCTGTGATTACCAAAGTCTACTCCTCCTTCAGTCTCAGCACCGAGAATCATCTTTGCAACCCCCCGATCCTTCATTCTCAATGTTCCAATTGAATGAGTCTTCAGTACATTGATTTCAGACATGTCACAATTGGCGATCCACACGTCATCAACATACAATACCTGACCCACCATGAAGGAATCAAACCACTGCCTAGGCGACAGGATGAACAACGACCTCCTACAAAGTCTTTTCTCAGCCCCTTTCACTTCGAACCGCCCTGGTTGCTTCATGTAGATTTGTTCTTCACTTTCCCTTGCAGAAGTGCAGACTCCACATCCTTCCTTCCAGCTTAAGATCACATTAACCAACCAGCGCCAATCACTGATCTAATAGACACCTGCTATACCGTCGACGCGAATATCTTTGAGAAGCCGATCCCTTCTCCCTGAGCATAACCTATCGCCACCAACCTCGCTCTATATCTATGTTGTATCCTCCTGAAGATCCACCCGCATCCAACTGCTTTCCGGCCCACTGGAAGCTCCACATGCTCTCATATGTTGGTCTGGTACAACGAATTCATCACATTGCCCATAGTCACCTTTCACCTTTCAGTATCAAGCTCACCTAGAGCCATCTGAATAGAAGATGAATACTCCTACGATATTGAAGTCGTCCATGTACCTCGCCGATATCCCGCGATCATGCCGTGTGTTTCTTCTCACAGGTAGTTGCTCCACCTGTTCTGTATCCCTGTCCGCGCGTCTCAGCCTTCCTACCCTATTTGCTCATGTAGTCATGCCCAACATGCCACACACGTGCAGAGGAAGAATCCGCTACATCCACCGTACCTCCACCTTTTGAAGAGCTCCCGATCAACTTGTACAAGTTACCGAGTCGTTGCGCTTTCATGATTACCCGTTCCCCCTTGGATACTTTAAGAGCACCATCAATACATGTGTACTTACATCCTTTTGCCTCAAGCACACCAAGAGAAATCAGATTCTGTTTCAAATCAGAGACGTGCCTCACATCTGTTAAGGTACGCTCCACCCCATTAAATATCCTGATGCGCAGAGAACAATAACCACAACATTACAGGCAATGTCATTGCCCATAAATACCTGTCCACCATCGCACTTCCTATAGCTGGTGAACCAACTCCGATGAGAAGTCATATGAAAAGATGCCCCTGTGTCTAGCATCCACTTGTCCTTACGATCATTATACGACCGCCTGAACGAAAACACAGATAAAACATCACCATCACATCCACTCGATCCATCTGACGTGACAACATTGGCCTCCCCTCATGAAGTCTCAAAATCTTCCATCTTCGATTTAGGATTTTCACAATCCCTCTTCACATGTCCTTCCTTCCCACAATTCCAGCACTTTACCTTTCCTTTGCTCTTGCCCCTGAATTTGGATCTAGAACCAGAAGAACCTGTACCTTATCCAGAATTCTTACCCACTGTAAACAGTGCATCAGAAGACGTCCCCATGTCATTGTTTTGTTGTCTCATAGCCTTCCCCTGAGGGGCTGAGATAATTGTGTCGACACTCAGGGTTTTATTAATGCTGCACATAGTGTCCTTGAATGCCTCATAGGACGCCGGGAGAGAATTCAGCAACATACATGCTTGTTCTTCATCTTTCATCACTTCCTCCATATCCAGCATTTTGAAAACCAATTTATTAAAGTTGCTGATGTGAGCCTCCAAATCTCCACCATCTGCCATCTTGAAGTTATACCATTGTCGCTTCAAGTGTAGGCGATTTTTCAAAGATTTCTTCGCATAGATATCCTCTAACTTCGCCCACAAACCAGCCGCAATTTTCTCCCTCATGACGTTGTAGAGAACCTCATCCGTAAGACATAAACGGATCGATGATAAAACTTTCTTATTAAGAGTATTCCAATCAGCATCAGTCATAGTAGACTTCTGCTCTTCAAGAGCACCATCTTCGTCTTGCTTGGTTAACAGGCTAATCATCTTAACCTTCCATAACTCAAAATTATTTTTTCTTGAGTACTTCTCAAACTCGTACCTGACACTCGCCATTATTACTAATCCCTCAGATTCAGATATGTGCCCTAACGATCGCTCTGATACTACTTGTTGGGGGGTTTTGACCTGCGGAATCACACGGATCTAGATCTAGGATAACAATTCAATGACACCAAGCACATACAAGAGAACTCAGATTTAACATGGAAAACCCTTGCGGGAAAAAATCACGGCACAAAGCGACAGATCTCCACTATGAAAACAGAAATTACAAAGAGAGAAGACTTACCCGATTTAAACAATCTCGAATCTCACCCTTGCTACACCCTTTAATTTCCTTAGAACCCATTTAGAATGCTTCCCATCATACTATAAAAGCCCTAAGAACACCTACTTATAGTTTAGGCAACTTCCTTCTGTATCCCAGTTGCGAAAGGACTCAAAATTCGCAATCAGCACAAAATCGCGTAACGTGCAGCTGGAAGCTCTGTGGGGCCCACTGTATTGTGGGTGAGAAATCCACCCCGTCCATCAGTTTCCAGCACAAGTTTGAAATGAGCCCAAAAACGAGGCAGATGAAAAACTCAAATGGGCCACACGATACGAAACAGTGAGGATCGGAAATAGCCACCGTTGAAAATCTTCCCGGTGCCCATCTTGATGTTTACATGCCATCCAAACCGTTTATAAGGTTACTCCCAGTGGGATGACTGGATACACAAATATTAGCTGAACTAAAACTTCAGTGACCCCACTAAATTTTCAATGGTCCAAGTTCAATCCCCAATATTTCATATGGTGTGCCCCACTTGAATTTTATAAGTGCATAATCCTCTGACCCCTGGCTTAGAATGGTCTGTAAAAACTGATGGATGGAATGGATTTTACACAGGTGTTGATATGGGTCCCACATAAAGGGCAGAAATTATAAAGAGAGAGGACTCATCCGATTTAAACAATCTCGAATCTCACCCTTGCTACACCCTTTAATTTCCTTAGAACCCCTTTAGAATGCTTCCCATCATACTATAAAAGCCCTAGGAACATCTACTTATAGTTTAGGCAACTTCCTTCTGTATCCCAGTTGCGAAAGGACTCAAAATCCGCAATCAGCATAAAATCGCGTAACGTGCAGCTGGAAGCTCTGTGGGGCCCACTGTATTGTGGGTGAGAAATCCACCCCGTCCATCAGTTTCCAGCACAAGTTTGAAATGAGCTCAAAAACGAGGCAGATGAAAAACTCAAATGAGCCACACGATACGAAACAGTGAGGATCGAAAATAGCCACCGTTGAAAATCTTCCCGGTGCCCATCTTGATGTTTACATGCCATCCAAACCGTTTATAAGGTTACTCCCAGTGGGATGACTGGATAAACAAATATTAGCTGAACTAAAACTTCAGTGACCCCACCAAATTTTCAATGGTCCACGTTCAATCCCCAATATTTCATATGGTGTGCCCCACTTGAATTTTATAAGTGCATAATCCTCTGACCCCTGGCTTAGAATGGTCCGTAAAAACTGATGGATGGAATGGATTTTACACAGGTGTTGATATGGGCCCCACATAAAGGGCACGACGTCCGACGCGGTTTGGCTAGTGAGCTGTCACGGGGCTAGTGGTCGTAGTTATGTGCACCCACCACGGTGTATGTGTTTTATCCATGCCGTCCACACATTTTGAAAGATAATTTTAAGGTTTTGTACCAAAATTGAGATATATATAAATCTCAGGTGGACCACACCACGGGAAAACAGTAGTGATTGAATGTCTACCATTAAAAGCCTCCTAGGATCCGCTGTAATGGTTATTTGACATCTAACCTGCTGATTAAGTCATTAAGACTTGAATGAAGGGGATATATATATATATATATATATATATATATATATATATATATATATATATATATATATATATATATATATATATATATATATATCAATCAGCTTGATCCAAAACTTTCGTGGCCACAAGAATTTTTAATGGTGGGTGTTGAATCAACACTGTGCGGTCCACTTGAGATTTGGATCAACCTCATTTTAAAGATAATAATATAAAATGATCTGTAAGAATGGGTGGACCGAATGGATGAAACACATAAATTATGGTGGGTCCCACGGAGCACCGACCACTAGCCACTGGCTAGTGGCAGGGTCAGTACCAATCCGTTTCCATTGGCGTCCTTGGCACTCTCGGCTCCACGACCTTACACATATCCTCAGGCCGAGGATCATATAGCTCCTCCCCTATAAATATCCGTCGACCCTTCGCGGAAGCAAAACACGAACGCGTTTTTGCTTCTTCAGCAGCTACGGTCCTGAAACCCTAATCCTTGGGTTTTCCATCTCCTATATCAGGGGCCGCTCTTTGCAATTCGATTGGAAGCGATTTTCATCCGAATACGCTTGGATACCATCATATAATTCCACTCAAGCCCTAGATTTCGATCCCGTCGATCGTTTATTGCTAGGGTTTGTATTTTCTCTTTTCCCGGTGAAATTTGGCTGGAATTTGGAGTTTGATTTCAGCGGGGTTATTGTTTGATTGACATTAGGGCGTCGAAACTCCCAGGATTTGATCAGCTGAATCACCGGAGATCATGTCTCGCTGCTTTCCGTATCCACCGCCCGGGTATGAGAAGAAGGTCGTCGACGTGGGCCTAGTTGAATCGATTAAGGTTTGTTGAGCATGTCATGCGTTGATTTCTTCAGTTATGCTCGACTGCTTTTATGATCGGTTCGCTTTCGTGATTGGATTGTGTTCAATTCGATCTCTATTCAATAGGGTCCAGTTGTAAATAATGTGTAGAGAATGTTTGAATAACGGAAACAAAGCTGATGACCCAAATTAGATATGGGTTTCTAAATTTGTATATGAATATCGATGTCAGTCAGTAATGGATGAGAATACATATCCTAAGATGGTGTGTGAGTTTTATGTGTATAGAGAATGATTGAATGATGTAAATAGAGTAGATGATGAAAATTAAATGTGGGTTTTTAAATGAGTATATGTATATTGCAGAAGAAGCAGTAATGGATGAGAGAAGAAGCAGTACTGGATGATATACATATTCGAAGATGGTGTATGAATTTTGTGTGTATGTGATGGGTTTCTCTTTTATTAATTTTGGTCTGTGTTTTTAAGGTCATGTTGGTCTTTTTCATTGGAAAATGCTTCCTCTTGGTGAATTTGTGACCTTCTGTTGCGTTTGGATATTTTTCTTTAGTAAATTAGATTCAGGAGTTCTGCTGGCCTTCAGAGCATTTTGATATGGTTTCTTTCCATCCCAGGGAGAGCGCTAGTTCTTCTAGATTGTGGATGTAGAGGAGATTTCGTGTTGCTATTTTATCTCCATTTTAGCATTTAGCTCCATTATAGTACTGTATATCCTATGAAAATTCTTACACAATACAGCGTACCATGAAGCTAAATAAAAAAGAACTGCGTGGAAGGATGTGATGTAATATGATGGACATCTTAATCAGGAAGTATCTGTAGTTCAGTTCTGCTTATCCGATTTTGGTGGTCTCACCTTTTGTTAGTGTTGTTTCTCTTAATTTCCTTGTTTTTTTTTTTTTTTTTTTTTAAATTTTTTTTTTTTTTTTAAATGATGTAAAGGAGATCTCTTGAGAGAGAAGAAGCCATCTCCTAAAACAAAATCCCTCAGGTAAGGAGTCTGTTTATGTGTTTCCATCTCTCCTAACATGGGAAAACACCACCTGGTTACACTGCACATCTGACTTATCTCCTTGACCTGATGCCCCAGCCACTGTGGCTTGAAATCTTAGGAATTTGTCCACCTAATTACATTGGAGTCTAGGACTGATGTTAGAGAAATGGGGATGTGGTGTGGAATCTCACTTCCATATGTAATTTTAAGGATGATGAAATTACTTTCTTTGAGAGGCTAATGAGAATTTGGAGGATGTGAATTTTAATCTTGGTGACTAGGATCAAAAGATTCAATTGATGGGAAATTTTCCTTTTTAAAAAATAAAAAATAAAAAAATTCTTTTGCTACATTAGCTATGAGGTAATTAGAATCCCCAATGTGCCAAAGTTTGTGGTGAATTTGTTTTCTGATAGGTTGAAGCTTTTGCTTGGCTGATTGATTCATGTAGATAAGATTTTAAAGGGGACAATCTGAAGAAGATGCACATACCATGGCCAAATATCTGTTAGGTGTTGGGGGAATGTGGAATTCAGTTGACCATTGTAGGTAAGTGGTGATAGAAGTGTGGTGTTACATCTTTTCTATGCTTGATGTTCATTAGGTTTTGCATGGACTAAATGGATCCCTGGAGATATCCATGGTTGGACTAGGAAGATGGTTTGTTTTGTAATTATTGGACTTCATGCTAAAGAGAGAAGGAGAGGAAATTTCATAATACTATTTGTTGAGAATATATAGAGAATATTCATCTACAATCATTGATTGGAGATGCATTCGGGCTATCCATTATCCATCACCATTAGGTGGACCTGCACCGATGTTCCATACTTTCTCCTCCTTTTAAAATTTTTTTTTTTTTTTTTAAATTGGATTTTTTATTCATCCTACATTAATTGGGCATCTTACTATATATAATGCATTTGGCTTTTGGACATTTCTGCCCTCACAATTAGTTCCTTTTGGTGAGATATATTTGAATATTCGGAGGACAAGGGAAGTCATTTTAAATGAAGTCAAAGGCATTTTGGGAACTATATATAATGCATTTGGCTTTTGGACATTTCTGCCCTCACAATTAGTTCCTTTTGGTGAGATATATTTGAATATTCGGAGGACAAGGGAAGTCATTTTAAATGAAGTCAAAGGCATTTTGGGAACTAGAAAATGTGTCTGCTGTTGGACATGCAGTTCATATTTTACCTGCAAAAAAAAGAAGAAAAAAAAGAAGACTGCAAATGGTCGAGTTTTTTCAAGAAAAAAGCTATGTGAGTAACCGGAACTACGTCTCTATCTTACATACGGAAATCTGTCCCGCGGATTCTCTCTTTTCCTCTCTCCACACATGCGTTTCCGCGTGCTGTACCTTAAGTCTTGCTTTTAAATTTAACCAAATTCCCATTGGAGTTTGGTTTATATTTTCCTTTGACTAATTGCTTAGGAATACACCATCAAAAAGAAACTCATTCCACATCTCCAATCCTCAACCAAAATGTATAGTGTCTTTGGCCCTTCAGCATTATTTTAGATATCTAGACCATCAATAGGACAGACTATAACTCTAGCCATTCAAAATTTGCCCTGTTTCAGTTAAATGTGTTTATGTATTGTTTTCTGAACCATTTATTTTGAGTTTGGTATTCAAAAACAGTTATGTAACAGCCATCACATAATGGTAACGGTGGGACCCACTGCGATGTAGGGTCATAGTGCCCCCATTTTGGACTAAAAAGGCCTGTAAGTAAGGCCGAGGTGAGGCCAATGCAATTTCCTTCATGGAAAAAAAATCGTTATAGGGCTGTAACAACTGTTATAGTTTGTATCGTAATGGCCATAAAGGTTGGCTGATATAGCTACCGTTATTGAATACACTAATGTTGAGTGACTTTTGTAGTATGGGACATTAAAGAGGGAGCCCATGAAATCAATGATTTGGATTACCGAATCATGGCTCTCGCTTACATAGAAAGACAAAGGGAAAGAGAGAAATCGGGAGGATATTTTTGGAGGAAGATAGAGATGATGTAGCTACTCACATACTTTTTGTGTGATAAAATCTTGGTTGTTTTGTGGGCTTTTTGTGTGTGAAACTTGGACTGTGTATGTCCAACGATTACATTTTCTACTTTCCAAAATGCCTCTAGTTTCATTTAAAATGTCTCCTCCCGTCCTTTCAAATATTTAAAGTTCTCCCCTAAGGAAATTAATTGTGGGGATGGCAACGTCCATTTCTCTCTTTCCCTCTCTTCACGTGCATTTGCATGTGCTATACCCTTAGAATAAGTTCATCCGTAGGTTTGTTTGATAAGTGGTTGTAACAAGAAGGATGTGGAAGAAATGTATAAGAGACGAGATCGATTGAAAAGAGATGTTCAAGAGATCTTGAATAGATTGGATAGGTTGACACTGTCTATACAACATCTATGGTTTGTGCAAAAATCTATTGTTTGCCTCTTCTTATTTTCTTCCTCGTCTATCATCCTGCGTGAATTGCACTGTTACCTCCTAGCATTTTAGGGCCTTTGTAAGACGGATTTCTTTTGTGATTGAAAAATTGTAATGGAGGACGGCACAAAGGACCTTGAGCCTAGAGGTTGGTGAAAGGCTCCTCTGCTGAGTCACTGTTAGCTTAATTGGTGGATGCTGTAATGGAGAATGCAGGTGTTGTGAGAAATGTGAAGGGTGAGATCCAAAAGGCTGAAGAAGAAACAAACAACCACTTGTTCGTGCACTGCCCCCTCATTAATCAGATCTGGCCCCAAATTCTTTCAGCGTTTGGCATTTCCTGGTGTTTCCCGATCTCAACTGGATCTCTTTTAAAGAGTTGGCATGGTGTTTGTGTTGGTTCCCAAAGAACCCCTATCTGGAGAATCTCTCTCTTGGCTGTCTGGTGGACTATCTGGGAAGAGAGAAATGGCAGATGTTTCAGAGATGTCGCTAATTCAGCAGCGTCCCTAGTGCGTAGAGTTAAGCAATTTATTGTAGAATGGGTTGCTGGTGTAGACAAGCTTAAGGGTTGTAATCTCCTTTTTCTCGGAGCCTAGTTGGTCCGCTATCTCAGCGGCCCTGCTCCCCTGTGTTTTCTTTGTTTTCTGTTTTTCCTGTTTTTGCTTTCTTCTTCCTGTTTGTTTTGTGCTGTTTCTCTTTTCTTTTAATATAATCTTCGCGACTCTTCAAAAAAAAAAAAATCTTTTGAGTCTGGATGTATCCAATGAGTTCTATTCTTTTATTTGAACTAACATCCTCCAAAATATTTACATAGCCTCATAGAACAATTGTGCTGCCTAGATGCAACTGTCAACTGCCTAGAGAAATATTTACCAAGCTTGGAGAAAAATTATGTCTCCTTCCAAAGTGGCTCCATAGTGGCCGCCAATCAAAGATGTAAAATGATGTGAGATGTGAATCCTATTTTTTTTTTTAAATTTTAATTTTTATATCATTGATGGATAATCATAATTGTATTCTCCAAGCTTTGAGGTAGATTACTAGAGTTGTGGGCATACCTTTTCCACTGCAAACAATCAGCAAACCAATCCTCATGCAAACGAAATGCCCAAAATGGCAATGGATAAACAATTGATTCCATGCCCTTCAAATGCATTGTACGCCCTTTATATACCCGTTACAAATATTTCCATAATATGGAGACATCTATCATCAGAATCCTATCTATCTTCTGGATTCAAAATTGAATTTGGTGTACTATATTGGTCACCACCGAAACCAATACATATTTGCGGATGTGCATATTGACCCGTATCAGTCGATATACCCCTTTTCAATTTATCTTCTGGATTCAAAATTGAATTTTGTGTACCCCCAAAATTTAAATGAAGCTGAAAAATAAAATTAAAATCATATAGAATATAGAAAATTGAAAAAAAGAAGCCTAGATACATTTTCTATAGCCAAAACAAATTACTGTCACTTTTATTGCAAAGACCATCAATATGTGGTACTGATTAAAATTAAGTTTCCGGAATTTTTGAAAAAGATAAGATAATAATTAAATATTATTTTTAAATGTTTCTTTTTCCAAGAAACCCCTAATTCCACTTAAAATCAATTGATCTTTCCGTGTGCTTAATCTGTTTATTTAACAAGACATCGTCATCTTCTTCCAATCCTTATCCCAACTAAATGGGGTCAGCCGCTTGAATCCTTTTGCACCATTCCACACTATCAAGGGCCAATCACTCTGTCCCAACGCTTCATAGAATGGCTCATAAGTTTCATCACATGTTAGTTAGTGCAGTTTTGTATGTCTCCTTTAACTTTATAAATAGGTACTGAGGTACTTTTCCTCTATTCTTTGCTCTACAATCTTGTTAAACAACTATGTCAACCAAAATGTCCCATTATCTCCCATACACTTCCAAACGTACTGGTATATCATCTAGTGCAAGAGCCTTCCCTATTTTCATCTTCTTCAAAGCTTCTTTCACTTCAGATATCCTAATCTTACGAAAGTATATTGGACTCCGACGTTATTTGAGTTTATGGTTCCTTGTGTCTTTTTGCAGTGCGCTCTCAGTGTCATCTAACAAATTCCAAAAATAGCTTAGCTTCACTTTCTGCTTTCTTA
This sequence comes from Magnolia kwangsiensis, assembly GCA_037074715.1. Classification (NCBI taxonomy): domain Eukaryota; kingdom Viridiplantae; phylum Streptophyta; class Magnoliopsida; order Magnoliales; family Magnoliaceae; genus Magnolia; species Magnolia kwangsiensis. The sequence continues at coordinate 140,214,469 of CM073575.1, read as the reverse complement.
GCAATCTTTTTGGCATTCCTATGTTGTTCAAGATTGCCATTGTTTCTAGTCCTTTGCTAGGCTTTGAAACATGCACAATTCTCAATAATAACTTTTATTTAACAAGGTATAAATACAAAATATTTGGATGGACGCACATGGACATGGCTTTTAGAGAAAAAAAAGAAGAAGAATAATTTTGTGGTTGTTCTTGTTTATTACCACGATATACTTTAAAAAAAGAACTTAATCCAGTAATAATTTTTATTACTGCGATATACTTTTTTTTAAAAAAATTTCTATGTAGCACATGCAATTAAAAGAAAAAAAAACTATTATATAGAAAATTTCCATTTTTTGAATTTAGAACTAAAAAATGCACAATAATGTCTTCTGGTGTATGGTTGGGTTACTTTTTATACAGGGGTTCCTCCTCTGACTCATTTCTGTGTCTAGTGTTGGGCACATGGCTTTGGGTGCAAGTATCCTAGATTTTGAGCTACTCCAGATGATTAAAAGGCTAAAGTGAGAGGTTATTTTGGGCCATTCATTTCTACCCTTCCTGGCCTGCTTGTTTGGATTCTCAGAAGTTCAGTTTAGGTAGTCCTTCAATGCCTTCATGGATTCATGGCTGTTGAAGTTGTTGCTATGTAAGAGTTCACTCTGTCTGTTCAATGTAGTTTGTGTTTTCATTTGTAAAATTTCAGGTAATCATGGAGGACATGGTTCCCACAAATGTCTGTTCGACATACTAATTTTAGAAATATTTAGACGAGTTCTGTTTTCCATCATGGTATGTTTAAATAAAGTAAATTACGAGTTACAGATGAAAGAAGTCCTAATTATTTTTTCAGATCCTTTGCAGTGACATCCTTGCAAACGTTTTTTTTCCCTAATAATTGGATTTCAACCATGTTATTGTGCTATTTTTACCGAGTATGTCATGGGTGAGACTGGGCTATTTAGATATATGCTGTTTTAGCTTGTGTAGTTATTTCCGTGCATTTCTCAAGGCTTTCCGGAATGTAATATTCCCGGACAGCTGGGAGTTTGTGCTTCCCAGACAGCTTGTTGAAGCTGTGCCATTCATCAACAGATTCAAGACATCCATCGGCTTTGGGTGTTATATAACTGCTCAGTATGAACTTCATTTGTCCGTCATCATGGAATTTTATGTTTATAAAATTCATATAGCAGACCCCAGTTAGTTGGGATAAGGCTTAGATGATGATGATGATGACGGCGACAATGAATGGTCACTGCCAGTTGGTTTTCTAGTAGGTTTCGGAATGCCATTCCTACCCAATTCTTGACTTAGGCAGTTTGCTCATGTTTGTGATTTACACCAGGTTATGTATTTTTTGTCGCTAAATATTTCATGGCGGATCTGTAAATGTTGCATCTGAATGCATTAGTATTCCAATGTGAAACTAAAGATATATATTTTTTTGGGTTGAGCTTGGAGTGCCCCAAATTGTCATAGTGGCTTCTTGCTTGCATTGGTATTTTCTTCTTCTATGCTGATCTGGAATTGACGAATCCTCTGGTTGCTTTTGAAGCTCCAGAAAGAAAGGGATGAGGCCAAGAAAGAGAGGAGGAAAGAGAAGAAGAGGGAGAAGAAAGAGAAGCACAAATCCCGGGAGGATGGGAAGACAGACGAGAAGAAGAAACACGGCAGTGGGAAGAGGCACAAGAATGAGAGTGGCCTGGTGAATCGAAAGGGAGAGGGAGAATACAAAGAGAGAAGAGATGAGGAAACTGAACAGCTGGAGAGGAGTAGCATCTCTGAAGAGCATGGGCAGCCTTCCAGCACTCAGAGTTTCTATGTTTCTTCGGACAGCATACATGGCAGCAGCAAGAGGAAGAAGCCCGACGCACCTACTGACTCCTGCTGCAACCAACTCGGTGAGTACCTTTCCCTTAGGAGGGTATCATTGGGTGAGGGCATTTCCACCACGTGTGGTTCTGGGGAGGGGTTCCCCACTTTACATGTGCTGTTGTTCTTTGCATCTAAACCGCTCAAAATGTGGGACCCACTTTAAATGGATTATAAACCAAAAAATACACTGATTGACTACTATCTAAAGTGGTTGATTGTGAAAATCTAATGACAGTAAAAAGGAAGAGGTAGTAAATTGTTTGAATTCAAATTCGACATTTGACAAGCGGGTCTTTGGGGCTATTACCCAATTTTGTAAACCCTAAACAGGTCAAACTGTTCATATCACTAGATAACTTTCCAGATGTTTTTTTAGGGTTCCTACTGCCACTTGGTTGAACCAATTGTTTATTGAAATACATTGTTAAAACAATTGACTATTTAGTATATCTAAAATTCAAAGAGTAAGTAAAATATTTATTTTATTTATCACATAAATGTCAATATTGAAAAAAAGAAGCCGTTAAAATAGGAAGTAAAAGAAAAAAGAAACATTATGATAAAATGTTACTCTTAAATAGCATACATAAATAAGACAACTTAAGGCTATCATTAGGTTTTAAGAATTGAAATTATAGGCCATGTGGTTTTAGTAAAACCTGGCAGAACCCTCTTGTCAGAACAGTCCGGTTTTGGATTGTTTTGACCTTTGTGGTGATTCGGGATGAAATGGAACTGTTTGTCTGATTCAGGTCACACCTGGTTAAGACTGCCAGATTTGGTCCATTTTCATTGCTCCATTGATATGACCTTATCCATATTGTGTCCCAATTTGAGCGGTTTGGATTTAAGATGCATGCCATGTTTACAGTAGGGCAGTCCCTTGCCCTCTTGTTGGGCTTGTGCTGCTTCTCACAGTTGAATCTTTATTATCAACTAAAGGAAGCGTGCTCCGCATCCGGCTACCACTTTCTAAGCACAAGGATCCAGAACTCCCCATCAAAGAACCTGAGGCCTGTACTTCGGGCCGAGCGGAGATCCCTGCAAAAGAGCCACATACTTTGGGTCGAGTGGAGATCCCTGCAAAAGAGTGGCATACTTCAGGCCAAGCGGAGATCCCTGCAAAAGAGCTGCATACTACGGGCCGAGTGCAGATCCCTGCAAAAGAGCGGCATACTTCAGGCCGAGTGCAGATCCCTGCAAAAGAGCGGCATACATTGGGTCGAGCGGAGATCCCTGCAAAAGAGCAGCATACTTCAGGCCAAGCGGAGATCCCTGCAAAAGAGCCACAAAGTATGTTCCGAGTGCAGATCCCTGCAAAAGAACCGCATACTTCGGGCCGAGTGCAGATCCCTGCAAAAGAGCCACATACTTCTGGCCAAGCACAGATCACTGCAAAAGAGCTGAATACTACTGGCCGAGCACAGATCCCTGTAAAAGAGCTGCCTAAAACTGCTCACGAATATATCAATGCAGGAGATTTAATGGAGAGCTGGAACCCGATTCCACTGCACATACAACACCCAGAATTCGATAACCTGGAATGGCTCTTTGAGAGGAGAGAGCAATGCAGTGAGCCTGACGCTAAAAGGCGGAAAGCCAGTGGCAGCTCGAGCCATGTGAGCAGTGCTGGTCTCTGTCCACGAGCGTGTTATTTGCCTGCAGCGGACGTGTATGCATTGCCCTATGTGCTTCCATTCTAGACACCTGTCGTCGTCGTCCATGTGGTGTGTATTGAAGAATCTACAGCATGAGAGGTGAAGGTGGAAACAGCAGGGAAATTTTTTTCTCTCCCATCCTGCTTTCTGAAAGCGGATTGCTGGCGGCGGTTGTTTTACGGGTTCTCATGCTTGGTGCTTAGCTTGATGAATTTGGAGATAACACGATGTACATACAAAAAGCTCATTCCATTCGTCACTGATGTGTGACAATTCAAAAGCAGGTGTAGTAGTTTGTTTCCATAATGTATCTGTTGTTTGAGATGTTGCACATTTGTGGTTTGCAATGAGATGGGCTGGGGTGTGATCCTGGCCGTCTCTTATGTGGTGGTCCTCTGGTGAAATCATTCTGGTTCACACATTAAGTGTGCCATGGTTTACAAAACAAGCAGGTGGCATCCATTGTTCAATGTACGCAGTGTGGCCTGCCCGTTCCAGTAGTGGGATGGAGCATTTGGTCCCCACTAATATTTCATTTAGAGAGAGAGAGAGAGAGAGAGAGAGAGAGAGAGAGAGAGAGGAACCTAAATCGCATGGTTAGAATCTTGAGAAATACAAATACAAAGCTGTATCTATATCCAGTTGATGTTTTAAGATGATGATTGTTCCTATTTTGCTTTCATGGCTGATCTGGACTGTCCATTTTTATGCTATGATTGGAAGTTTATTACCTTGATTGGTATGAATCTTGCACCATAGCTTGCTATCAGTTGTATGAATGAATGAACGGATGAGATCTACGACAAAGCATTTGTGGTCAAACTTAAGCTCATTTTACAAGCATAAAGCATTCCTGCTTGTAAAATCAGTTGTAAATTTGGTGATTAGTCCTTCACAGAAGCTGTGCGATATGTTCTTTTCAATAGGTGGGCCACACCGTTTAATTTTAGCTTAGATGGCAGCTCTTCTACTTTTAACCTGGACCACTGTACAAACAAGGTGAGCCATAGAAAGTATTGTTTCAATGATCTGAATGGTTTCTGCATTGTGGCCCACCCAAGTGAAACGGCCTCTTCTTTTTTTTTTGGTTCTTCAGAGGGAGAAGATCTAATTTGTATGTTCCACCTAATGGAAAACTTGGGTGTCTCGCTCAAGGATGGGTCAGATACCCATTGTTTACTAATCCATACCATTCATTTGTTGCATCCCACCATGGTTAATAAGCGCAATACAACAATAATATTCCATCATATTAGGGCTGTTGAGAAATCATATGCATGTAAATCAATTGATGATAATCACTTTCAACACAAGCAATCAAATCATCAAACATCCTACGGACGGATGAGATCAAAATTTACTTTAATAGAAATAATGAAAATACAATCATGGCAATAAAAGAAATGAGTTCATTCATGAACTCCCGGAGAAACTGATCAAAGAAACTGGTGTGGATGGATGGTGGGAGATGATCTTCTGCTTCTACAAAATCACTTTTCTCTTGTACGTCCAACTAGTTGCCATGTTGGGGCTACCATGGTGTTTGTATGAGATCTCATCCGTCCAGAAAGGTTGTTCCCACCATAAAAATAGAATGCCCCAAAAATCAGGAAGATCAAATCATGAAATAAGGATGCTCCACATTAATGTGAAAATTTTAGGTGTTGTTTTATGGTTTTCTACGGTGTACCTCACTTAATAGTTGGATCAACCTAATTTTCTCTGGACATCTCATTTTCATGATACAAGAGAGATATGGGCCAATACACACGCAAGGGAGATAGGTCAAAAGATCAATTTAAGCCCCACTTGTGGGTCCCACTTCCACATGAGGAGGGAGCCCCAAAAGGGGCATGGTCCACGCAAGCTTGCAAGAATCTATAGACCAATGGTCTGGATTGCTTAAGGCATCATCCAAACTTTTCAGATTGAAAGCGCGTGTACGGAAGATCCCATAGTCCAACTTCAATGTATTTGTTATATATATATAAATTCTTTTCTTTTCTCCATTCTCACACTCAGAAATTATAAGAGATGCGATCTAGACCGTGTTTGGATGCCCAAGTGAACAGTTCCCTATTTAGAAAATAGCCCTCAAATCACAATCATGATCCTTTTCCTATTCAAATTACACCGTTTGGATGCAATATCGATCCGAATTACAATTATGCAGTTACATATGTACGATATCTGACCCACATGATGAGTGAACTTGCCTAATTTTTGTCCCACGTGATGTTCATACTGTGGCCATTCATTTGAATGGCTTGGATTATCCTAAAAAGGTGATACTCAAGAGGAAAAGATGGGGCTGCATGATAAGTTAGAATACATCAGACTGGGGATGCCGTTGATCTGGGCTCTGGGTTGGGGGGCCCATCTGGCGTTCACCCAATTTGGACGGAACAAAATGAACGGTTTGGATCACGTATGAGAAAGGAAAGTCATACGAATTATAGGGTGTCCACCTTCATCAGATATGTATCCAAAATCATATCAGTAGATTGAAAAATCAAAGGTCATTATTGAAAAATTAGGATCCACGATGTAGCTTTCTCACAACGGATCATGAAGAATTTGCCAAACCTAATAGACGGCCCAGATTGATCATTAGATTATCCTTGTATCTACAACCACCCTGATTGATATATAACTGTTTGTGTGCCCTACAGGTTCCCTCATTTCAAACGTTTGTGAGATCCAAGCCGCTCGTTAGTTTATTAAAAAGGTTAATGAATGATGATTATTCCACATCCAAATCCAAAAAATGGCCGACCTGATGAATGGATACCTGATTTTTGGGCCCACAGGCTTTGATCATAACACCCCCAAAATTTAAAAAAGCCAAATAAACCAACATCAACCACAGAATCCAAACTCGAAAAATCTCTGCCGTTTATTCTATTAGCAAAGAAATCTCAACGGCCCAAAAGTGACACACTTGGACACTTCATAACATTGTTTTTGTATACTCTCAATATACCCAAAACATTAAAACTCACAACATAGATGTAGATTATTTAAAGACATGGGCTTGGGCTTGAATTAAATGGGCCTTAATTTCAGCCCATTGCATATTTCTGGGTCCAGCTACGGGCCGTTGATTCGTACTTGAACCTATCCGTCTTGCACATGTGTGCGATCTCTGGGACCAGTGGATCGTCGGGATTCGGGTCTGTCAGCAACGAACATATGGAGAGCAGCACCTACAAATTCACAAGATCAACATCAACGGTTCATATTCATTGATAGATTGGATGGACGGTCAGATAATGAGTTGGGGTTGTATATACCTTTGATATGGTCAGGGCTGGGCTCCACTGCTCTTTGAGTATGTCTAAGCAGATGTTTCCATTGCTGTTTATGTTTGGATGGAAGACTTTGGTTCTAAAAGCAACCTGCAAAATAATTTTAATATGTATAATCACATTTAGATATCATGATCAGTGATCCAGACCGTTGGATCGTTGGGCCTCACCATCAAAGTACCGTGCTCAAGAAATCACCCACATTTGAAGATCTCATCCGTCCATCTTAACCTTTTTTTACAACGAATGTGGGCCATGTAGTTTTGAAGGTTAGGATTGAACAATCGAGGAGATTTATGAGGTATGGCCCATCTGCGGTGAGTCCCAACATAACAACGGTCCGGATTGCCAGATCGTGGGCCCAATTTTACAAAACGAGAACCCAAGTACACGGTGGGTACAGTGGGCCTGAGAAGAAGGTAAAAAAGAAGGGCCCAGAATTGGATGGCTATGATTGAAAGAAGAAGAAAAATGGTTGGTTGGATTACCTTTGGAGGCTTGAAAGGATAGTCAGGAGGGAAATGGATGGTCACAAGGAATACACCTCCGGAGTAGGGACTGTCATTTGGACCGATGATCGTTGCTTGCCAATGGAACATATCATCAGCCACAGGACCTGAAAATTTCACACCCATTTTATGATTATTACACCCCACCACCCCCAATTTTTTAATTACAACAGTCCAAAAACCTACATGAGATTAGTTTGAGTCGGGGACACGTGTACCCATATCTAGACCCGAATGAGTCAGGTACAGGTGTACCCATATAGGCTAGCCGGATACTGAATCTCCCACTGAGTCCTGACGAGTCAAAGTGATATATAAGAATGCGAAATCGGGTCCAGAATCTGACCCGGACTCGTGTTCGGTTCCAGTCTGGACACGGGTCTAAGCTAAACGGTTCTTTTCATGGTGTCGAATGGGTACCCTATCCGGGATTGCCAACTCGTTTAAATCGGATGGAACTCGTCGAGTCTGATCTGGTCAAGTTCCATGTGTCTGATATGACTCGGACGAGTCACGACTCAGACCCGAACGGTGTCGGTGAGTACCGTCACCTCCTGACTCTGGCGAGTCACGACTCAGACCCGAACGAGTTGGAACGAGTCAAAAAACAATGATATGGATCGGAGCCAGGCCTTAATGAATGGAGTTGGGCTTCACCCATTTTCATCATTTTAGTCAGTACTGAATTAGATTTATTGCAATTCAATTCAATTCAATTGAGCATCCAAACGCGGCGAGAATCATCTTTCCGTTCAATACCTGCACTGCATGAAGTTGGTGGGTCCCTCTGCAGATCTTTGAGCTCCTTGATGATCCTCTTCGAAGCCATCCCGGCAATCTGAAATCTCAGGTCACTGATGAGGCCACCGACGGTGAGGATTTTAGAATGAGGAAGAACAGTGAAAGGAAGAGCGGACACTCTACGACACAAGCAAATGGCTGGTGATGATGGGTGTTTATATTCACCAAAGTGGGAAGGTGGGCCCCACTAATTCTAGTGCTGATGCTGAAGTAGTGGGCCCAAGGGATAGATTCCATCAAAAAAGAATAAAAGTTGCAAGTAAAGAATCCAAGATTTTTTAAAGTGACTCTGTTCTTTTGTTCTTAATAACTGTTCAAAAAATCATTACCAAAGCTTTTTAGGTATAGAGGGGCCCACCTATGATCAAAGTCGTTAAAAGAAGTTGGGAAGACTTATATTTTTCAGTCTTACCATCCATCATGCAAGCCATTTATTTTACGGCTATGATAATCGATATCCAAGTGGGTCCCACCAATCAAACTAACGGTGTTGATCATATAAGAGATGTACCATATATTTGAAATTAAAATTTTGAATATGGTGGGACAAAAAGGGCTGGGCCAGCTAGTCCAAATCCTGACCGCCCATAAAACACAGCCCAGCAACTTGTGTTGGGTAGGGTATTCAGAATAAGAACTGTGTCTTGCAGGCGTATCTTATTTATGCTAACATGCCACTTGTGTAGAACATCTGTATCATGAAAAATAGCTGGCTATGAAATGAAGGTTGACTGGAACAAAAGATCACCGTGATATTCGCTCATCAGGTGGGCTATACTGATAGAATCAATGGAAAACATGGGTCTGACTCATCATACAGGTGTGGCCCTTTTAATGACTATGTCGACCTCATTTTACTTCTTCTTCATGATGGGGCCCGGCCAATGGGTGGACGCAATCCACCTACCTCTGTGGCCGCAGGACTTTTTGGGGACCCACCGTGATGTAAGCGTTTTATCCATACCGTCCATTCGTTTTGCCAACTCATCTTAGGACATCAGCTCAAATTTGAAGCGTATGAAAAGCTCAAGTGGACCACACCACAAGAAACAGTGGTGATTGAAAATTTTTCTTCTCATATATACTCAAATTTTTTATTCTCAGTGCCAATGTGGGACTATTCCAAAACACTTGAAAAGAGTTTTTCTCGAATCAATTTATTATATATATATATATATACACGAGTCATGCTCCCCTGCGCACCTTTGCACACGTGCCATAGGTGTCGAATCCGAACGGTCCATAAGATGCGGAATCCCATGAAACCTTAAAAGATAAATTTTCACCCTGATCTAAGATTCTGCTGGGCTATAGCAAAGAGAAATGCAAATCAAGGGAGGAAACTGTTTCATTTTTCATGGCCCATCAAGGTTTTAGATCAAAGTAAAACTTGGGCCTGGGAGGTTTCACGAGGTGCTGCGTCACATGAACCGTTCAGATTTTAGATCCACATCACGTATGATGGGTTTTCAAAAAAGTTGCTAGGTATTATGTACGAACTGGTTCGCAGGGGAGCGTTTCCGTGTGTGTGTGTGTGTGTGTGTGTGTGTGTATATATATATTATTTAAAACATATTAAAATCAATATATTTCCACAAGGGGACCATAGAAGTTTTGGAGCAAGCTTCGCTTCATCAGGTCTGTGTGACCTTATCAAGAGGTTGGATGACAAATTAACATCACGGTGGGCCCTAGGAAGGTTTAAACGGTGGACATCATTTTCCACTTTAGCTTTGGATATACATCAATTTGAGCTGGAAAAACCGATGGACGGTGTGGATAAAACACATACATCACGGTGGGACCCACAGTCCTGCCACCACGGAGTCAGTGTCATCCATCACTGTAGGTGATCAGTTCTTTTTCACCATGAAATCAACGTAGCATCCCACAATATCACAAAAACCAGAATCAGAGAGAACGGACGGTAGAAATTGAGATGACCCCATTGATGCTCTCCCACCGGAGGATTGGAATCTTGGTGGGGCCAGTGTCGACCACCAGTCCATCCCCACATTCAAAAAGTATGATATTCGTGCTTAGCTAGAAACAGTTTTTTTCTTATAGAGAATCTCAAGCCACCTCTCATTCAGACTCATATCTCTCATGATTCTTTGACCCTACCACGTGAAATTGCGATTTGCCCATACAAAGGCTAATATTCCCCCATTTGCCTTCTCCTCTTCATCTTCTTTTCATCTTATCCTTTGTTCCGTTCACATCCATCTCAATGACCTTGTCAACATCTCTCTCGTTTTCTTTTTGTCAACATCTCTCTCTTTTTCTTTTTTCTTTCTTTTTTTTTTTACCACTCTTTCCATTTCTACGGTCAGATTCTTCAGTCAGGCAGCAACATTTTCCGGATTTGAGGTCAATCAGGGCCGGAAATGAGAAAACACAATCACGCAAGGCAACCCAATAAGCGAGAAAAACATGCCACCGCTTGCTTAGGTCATCCATACCATGAAAATAGTGGGCCCAAACATGAAGATAGCTTGACACAAGAATGAGGGCCATGCCGCTCATAAGATGATCCACACCGTTGGAATCAACGGACATCAGATGGCAGCTTGGGTGTGACCACGATCAGCCTGATTCTGGAGATGACGATGACTACCAATTTCATAATATGGATGTCGTGCTAGAGCCGCTACGACAATCCATGGAATTCAGCTGTCGATGTGATAACCTTGCCCCAGATGGCCCATCCAGAAAGCATCGCCCAAGGCGGATGATCCTCACAATCAAATACTCTGAATGTTGGCCGACTTAAAAGGTTAGGTTGGGTCATCCAAAGTGGGGCCACTCAATACATAACCGTTTTGGATCACTGAAATATTGACAGTACCTCAAAAACTTGGGTAAGATGGGCCACCAAAGTACACCTAAGATGCGTCAAAATCACATCTTATCACTTGATCACATTAGCTCAATTGTTGACAGTAAGAAAAAGAAAAGATCTACGTAAGTTGGTTATAACTCAAACAACAACTCTACCAACGCCATAGAATTATGCAGAAAGGGGGTAAATATCATTAATCGGCAACCAAATTACATCATCAATCGGAGTTGAAAAGGCAAATACACAGGGCCCGCAGTTGGGTTTTCTGGGAATCAGATTTGAGTAGATGATACTCAAGGGTGCACGGTTCGAAATTGATTTAAGACTAGGTCAAAAGCAAGCAATAGAGTTGAGAAGGTTCCAATGCAGCCACACCTTTTTGCAGTATTCAAACAAAGACACGGAATATGAATATAACAATATTTGTAGAAGGAAAACCATTTTGGGACATAAGTTCCGTCTAACACAAGCAGCAGACGATGAGAAGGAACTTATCCAAAAGGCATAGCGTGTGAATTCTAGATTACAGATCAACACAGGGCCAATAAAGCAAGACAAATAACCTGATGACTTGAGAAATCTAAGACTGTCAGTAGACTATACACCATTGGCCCTGCTTCCCCAAAGGGGATAGAGAGAGTGAGGGGGGAGGGGGCTATAACAAGGATGGTTGGTGGGTCATCATCTTGGTATTGTTCGATTACAAGATGGAACAGCTCTTTTGTGCCTTTCTCTTCTTCTTCTTCTTTTGCTTGGGCGGCTGAAGAACCACCTTGATGGCTGCGTCAAAAACTGCCTTGACATTCTGCATAACATAAATTCCAAAAACAAAAAACAACAACAACAGTCAACAATGCAGCCACCATTAAATAACCATAGTTTACAATCCACCAAAAAATAGAACAAGAACACAAACAATAAGAAGGAAACAAGAAACACCGCACCATTTTTTTCCTTTTTCTAAAAAGTATCTTGAAAAATTTATTATTAAATTTGTAAATCTATTGATCAATCGAGGGAACAAGAACACAAACAATAAGGAAGCAAGAAACACCGAACCTTTTTTTCTAGAATTTTCTATAAAATCAATCTCGATCGTTCAAGAGAGATTCGATCACTCTCTCTCAGTCGGTCGGTCGAGGGAGGGAGGGAGAGGCTTTCTCTACTTCCTGGTTCTCCCTGCCCTCCATGTCAGATTTGCAAACTTGGAATGGCATTTTTTAATCCCGATTTTGGGACATTTTACTTTTTTCTACAAGATTTAATGATCGTTCAATGATCATGTGGGAATCAATAATCCCAATTTTGTTGCTTTAGTGCGCAAATCTGATGCAGGATATGGACTCTGCGGAAACCGGAATTAAGAGATGATCCTGATTTCCTGCCTAAAAGCACCCTTTGGCAAAACGAAATCACTCAAACTTATAATCTAATAATGATCACAAATTCTTAGTTGTAATGATTATTTTTAATCCCCTACCCGTCCAGTAGACACCTGAAAGTAACTTTGATCTCATTTTAATTAACAGTAATTATGTATTAGCAATCATGATCTCTAATACATAATACAGTTATAAAATGAAATGAACTAATGCAATTGAATTTACCCTCCAAAAGAAACTAATATGAGATGAACACTTCTAAGCCGTCTACAAAACACAGCCCAATACACTATTACAGTTAACAATGGTGTGCCATAAAGGCAATTACATAAAGGTAACAGTGGCAACCATTACACGTTATAGGGTCGTAAAGACCGTAACGGAAAAAATGACCAGTAAAGGCTGTTACAACCCCTCTGACATCCCGTTATGCCTTCCGTAAAGGCTGCAATGGTCCATTACCAGGCCAATACAGGTTTTTCGGGGTTTTTTTCAATAAAAAAAGAGAACTCATAAAAGGTAGCAGTGGTGACTGTTATGGAATATCTTGCGGTTAACTAAAATAAGCACTACTCATTTTTAAGTGGCACACAAACAGGCCCCAACTGATTGCGTTGCCGAATTTTCCCCGAGTCCAAACTATGTAAAAAAAATATATATTAGAGCATATAATCGGTGAAAAAGAAGCATGAGGAAAGAGCATACCTGCTGCGTTTTTGAACTACATTCGATGTACGCAGGAGCTCCAATCAGCTTCTTCAGCTCTTCTCCCTTCAGTATAAAATAAAAATACCAGAAAAATGTACTAAACATCTTAGGGAACATCTTAGGGATGCTAAAGCCAATCATAGAAAAACAGTGGCTGTACCAACATGGTAACATTCCTTACCTGGGCGGTAGTGATGGGAACTGCACCAGGGTGATCAGTAAAGAACTGCTTATCATCCCGAAGATCTGTGCATGAACAATAGATAATAAATAAATTGTGACCAGAAATAATTAGAAAAAAAAAAAGTGTCAGAAGTGAAAATGAGGTGCTTTTCTTTGATAAAGGTTGCAGAACATATCAATTTGAATCTTAAATTTCTTCATGCAAACACAGTAAAATGCACATCCAAAAAGAAGGTCAACGCTGGTTGTCTATCCTCACATGAACATATGCCTGACATGCAAATGATCAAGACCAACCATGCCCCACAAAGGGATGGACCATGTGCCACAAAAATTCAAGTCAATATGAACATTGTTAACACAGTGATAACTCCTGCAGATAATCTGAGCCATGTCATGGATGGAAACTACCAATAAAATCACATGGAGCAAAAATCAGACAGGTCCAGTCATCGGGCAGGGCCATGTAAGACAATTAACAAGTATTCTCTCAGCCTCCTTTCTAATTCTCAACATGGCCAACAGGTCCCACAAGCTCAACATAATGGTTTCCTTAATACTATTGGAATTTTGGAATCTCCATCAAACAATCCTTTTTACTCAAACACGCTAATACTAGTGTTGTCAAAATCCTATGATGGACGATATACAATTTGAGTCGAATCTTAAGCAAAATGATTTGAATCTCACCTTGAATCCTTTTTTATATGAATCCTACGATTTTCAAGTACCAATTTACGATTAAAATTATAATTGCTCTCTTCTATTTTAAGCTTCGCTTGGTTTTCATCAGTGTTTAAATTATCAGCAATAATATCAAATTATCGCCGATATTTTCGGTATCGCTGGCCCTTCGATAACGAAAACCCCATATTTCGTTTCTCTTGGATATCAGCGACATTTCGCAAATTTTTTTCAAGCCGTAAATACTAAAAAAGAAAATTATATTTTAAAAATACCTCTTCCTGGAAGATCTAGAAGTGATTGGATTGTAGATCGATAGTGTGGTCTTCAAAAGTATGTGAAATAACCCAAAAAATCCGGGATTTCAACGAGATTTTTTCTAATCTTGTTGGAATTTCCATCAATAGTTGAATCTGCATTGCGAGATTGAAGATACTTCCAAGATTCTAGGGTTACTACGGCTGTGGAGAAGAGCTTGCGCATCAACTTTTAAGGTTTTGAAAGAGGGGCTTTCGAAACCCTCTTTCAAAGCTCTTACCTTGTAGCTGAATTTTTAAAGTTAACTAAAATGTGTGTTTGACACTACTAAATTGCGAAGGTCACCACCATTTTGCCTCGAAACAAAACTAATATATTATGTAACTTTTAAGTATTTTATAATGTAAGTTTCACACAACATAATAAGACTGTTTCAAAGCCATTTTACCTCAAAACAAAACTAAAAGATTATGTTACTTTTAAATTATTTTACAGTGTGAGTTTCACACAACATAATAAGACTATTTCACCACCATTTTATATAAAAAAAAATTGTGATGGCTACAGGAGTAGATCAAGTGCATCCCATTCTCACATAAGATGATGCGGCCCACCATGATGTATCTGCCCATCCATTTTTCAGAACATTTTAGAGCATGAGCCCAAAAACGAAGATGATCTAAATCTCAGGTAGACCATACAACAAGGGTGATTGAATGACATACCATTAAAAACTTCCTAAGACCCACCTTATGATAATGTCACATAAATATGGATGAAGGGAAAAAACATCTACTTAATCCAAAACTTTTGTGGCCCAGTAATGTTCATCACCACTGTTTCCTATGAATGATAAGTTTCTTTGGAGAATTAGATCTACTTCATTGTTAGGCTCATGCCTTGAAAGGGTCTTACAAAACGGATAGATATAGAATAAATCCATTAAGGTGGGACCCACTGTAAGGGCCATAGTCTTGGTTGAGGCCGATGCATGGTTAGCTGGTTAGATGGACGGATGGATGGATGGACGGATGGATGGATGCTTGGATGGATGGATGGGACGGATGGATGGATAGATGGATGTTTGAATGATTAGATGGGATGGGATGGGATGGTTGGATGGATGGATGGATAAATGGTTGGATGGATGAAATAACTAGGATGGTTGGATGGTTGGATGGATGGATAGATGGATGAATGCTTGAATGATTGGATGGGATGGTTGGACGAATGTTTGAATGATTGGATGGTTGGATGTTTTGATGAATAGATGGGATGGATGAATGGATGTTTGAATGGATAGATGGGATGAATGTTTGGATGGTTGATTGGTTGGATGGATGGATGGATAGATGTTTCGATTCTTCGACAGGATGGATATTTGGATGATTTGATGGAATGGATGGATGGGATGTTTGGATTGTTAGATAGGATGGATGGATGTTTGATAGATAAATGGAATGTGTGGATGATTTGATGGGATGGATGGATGGATAGATGGATGGGATGGTTGGATGGATGGATGGATGAGATTGATCGATGTATGTTTGGATTATTGGATGGGATGGTTGGACGAATGGATAGTCGGATGGATGGATGGGATGGGATGGTTGGGTGGTCGGATGGATGGATGGTTGGTTGGTTGGATGAGATGAATGGATGGATGGGTGTTTAGATGGTTGGATGGATGGAAAACACGGATATACAATACATACATAAAGGTGGGCTTCATAAATGTGTGTTTTTTTAGTTCATTTACTATTATATGTTTTAATTATTTTATGTGAGCTGCATTTGTGTTATATAAACTCATTTTAGTTACTATTAGAGTGATTTCTTCCGACAGTGCATGTTTTTAGACTTCCATTACAAGAAAACTTATTATGTATGCATTTTTATTTTTATTTGGCAATTTTTTTTTTCCTAAATATGAAGATATGTGTAGTTAGGCATGTCTTGAAGTTTCACTGAAAAACACCACATTTTTTCCTATGTTTCCCCATTTTTCCCCTCATTTCGCTGATTGAAGTTTCACTGAAAAACACCACATTTTTTCCTATGTTTCCCCATTTTTCCCCTCATTTCTGGTTATCGGCGATATTATCTTTATCTTTATCTTTAGGTATTTTATCTTTATCTCCGTCCAGCGAAGATATGTGTAGTTAGGTATTTTATCTTTATCTCCGGCCAGCGAAACTTGTAGCGATACCGACAACTCGAACACTGGTTTTCATTTTATGTTTTTAAATTCGTGGGGGCTTTAAGTAGTTTAGAAAAAGTAAATTATTTTATTTATTCTTTATAAGAGATTAAATGGTTTCTATTCTCTTCAACATTAAATCATGGAGCTTTTATTATGATTCCTTCTTAAATGGTCAAAACACCAAATTGATGTATGACTTATCTGGAATGTTTTTTTATGGATGGTTACAATCATGTTCACTTACAAAAGGATGATTGATGAGTTTTAAACTTTTTGCAATTATTTATATTTTTCTCTTCTTTTTTTTTTTTTTTCAATTTTTAGGAAATTATAAAAATATTATGATTTACGATACGATTCAACCCCTATTATGGTTTGCGATATGATAACGATTTTGATAACACTGATTAATACAATTATTAATTTATGAGAGACTCATTTCTAACTAAATCATCCAAGGTGTTCCAAAACAGTAACGGTGGCTGTAACGGCCACCACCCTTACCATTACGATACGGGGCCGTAATGACCGTTACAGCCTTTTTTTCTTTAATTTTTTGAAAAACTGTTAGAGGACCGTAACAGGGTCTTTACAGCCTTTTTTTTTTGTAACGGCCGTTTCAACCCCATAACGCGTAATGGTTACGTAACCGATTTTGAATACCTAGAAATCATCGATAACTAAACAGTCGTTAAAACAAGATGAAGTTTCTGCAAGCAGGACTTTGCAAATTCAAGAATGGAATTGATTCACATGCAAAACACCCGAGGCGAGTGGAGTACAAAACTCGAGAGTGTTAATCATGCTCCTCTGAACTATTTCAATTTTAAGCTGGAAAATTATCGCATTTCTAGTGATAGACGAGAATTTCCAAGCACCACACACACACACAAAAAAAGAAAAAGGTTTTGACCATGCTAACAGTTCACCAAATATCAATTGTTTACATAAAAGGGTTTAATTTTCACCGTCGCACAAAAGGTTAAATTTTATTGATTCCCAGATAATCATCCCCACAATTAATGAACTTATTCATACCCATCTTCCCCGCGGTCCCACCAAAAATTGGTGGTTTTGAGCTTCTCTAATGACTCCATCATGTTTCAAATTTTAGAAAGTGACAAATTTGCCAATGTGGATCTAATCGACAATATCCTTGCCCTCCTAAAAGATATTCTCTTCCATGAAACCAACTCAAGAGCATTTAATAACTTTACAAGTGGAAAATGAGCTACATGGAACTTGTGGTTGTTTGTATTTGCATACTAAAAAGTTCCATGGATTAGGGTTCCAGTGGTGGAACTTTGACTTCCCATAAACAACCTATTCGACTTCTAGCACCCAACTTAGGATGTCAATTTCCATGAAAATCAAGCCTACAAACTGTTGTCTCAATCTAGATCCATTTTTGGGCATTGGACTAGATGGTTAGGATAGTCTAATTCTTGAGAGGCACATGCCATCAAAGTTGCATCCACATGATCTTTCAGACCAGACACTTTCTCAACCAATGATTGAATGGATAGGAGCATCCGATCAAAGTGATTGTTTAGAGTCACACAAAATCAAAGGTGTGGGGACCACTTGAAGTCCAGATCAAACGGAACTCCCACAAAGTCACAGTATAATCAAACACGACCATCCATTATCCCAGTTGAAAATCAAATGTCTAGGATCGTCAGTCTGGTACAGCACATGGGCAATCAAATGTGGGTGACACATGATTACAATCCAAATCAATAGTCCAACCTTTTCTCGCAGACTTAATTTGGGCTGTACATTTTCTACCACTGAGCAAATAGTAAGAATCATCCGATCCAAGTGATCATTAAGAGTCATGGGCAATCAACGGTGTCACACCAAATGATGGGTGGTCCAAAACAATTATCAACTATGACCAGATGCAATCAGAGTTTCCTAAATGACGGCTTTCACAGATGAATCAAGTGGAACTGGAGTTCGTAGACAGTGATCACATGGTTATGTTAGTTTAATCAAGGTGATTCTTAAGCAGTATGTGCAATAATAGAAGGCGGATGCCACATGATTGTCAGTCCAAATCAAAACTTGCCATTTTATACTATAATCAATACGGACCATATATCTTCCAAGTCATTGATTGAATTGCTAGAATCATCCAAACAAAGTAATAATTAACAGCCATGGGAAATCATTCTAAGACATGGAATTAGAATGGTTCCAACATGATCAATCAGGATCAAGTAGAATTAAAGTTCCCTGGATGGATTCCACGCATGATGGATGGTTTTATCGATATGGACCGTTGATCAGGTTGAGTCCACTTTTGATTGCATATGCTCTAAAAAATCTCATTGATCAGACAATTCAAACCACCCAATCAATCACCAAGATCTGCATTGACACTCACTGAGCCTCGTTCACTTTGATTAGAAGATCCTACCCATTTTCAGAGTAATAAAAGCAGCCAAACCCATATTCAATCTAGCTCATCATCATCATCTCTTGCAAGCTATTTGGTGTTGGATCTATGATTGTGCTTCGTTTCAAAACAAGACAAGAATTCTAATGACATCTGCTCCGCTGACATCAACACTCCTTTAACAGGGCTTGGGATAGGCACCATTTTGATAAGAAGTTTTTCTTTTTTTTTTTTTTTGACATCTGAACATGCCTGAAACAAAGCAAAGGTGAACCTATTCATACATAGCACTTATCTTATCCCATTTCCATGACCATCTTTTCCGTTGTCAACTTTCTTATAAACATTCATATTCCAACCAATCCACTCATTTCTTCTTCTTCTTTTCTTTTTTCTTTTTTTTTTTTTAAAAAAAATCCAATAAAAAGATAGCATATTAAAGTTAGTCCTTGCATAAGCTCGTGTCCATTTTCCATCC
Source organism: Magnolia kwangsiensis (assembly GCA_037074715.1). Taxonomy (NCBI): domain Eukaryota; kingdom Viridiplantae; phylum Streptophyta; class Magnoliopsida; order Magnoliales; family Magnoliaceae; genus Magnolia; species Magnolia kwangsiensis. The sequence continues at coordinate 140,195,196 of CM073575.1, read as the reverse complement.
TAGCCATTTTTCAGGATTGAAAAAATTCTAGATGGCATTCCCATGGCTATAGCTCATCCATTCAAAGAAAAAAAAAATGGGAGAAGAAGAAGCAAGAACCTAAAATCGTGAATAAAATCAACGCGAAGAAGGCTTACGATCTAGCAGATTGCGGCTTTGTGAATTTCAATGTTTCACAATAAGGGGATAAGTTTCAAAGGGAGACAAAGAAGATACTCATCTGAAGAGAGTAAGAGAGACAGTGAGGGAGATGATGACGACAATGATGATGGATTACCAAATGCATCCACACACCCTCGTACCAAATGGAATTGAACACCCTTATTCTCATTTTTGGTGAACAAAACTCCAGCTTTTTCTTTTTACAGAACTCAGGAGGTTTGAGGCAAGGTGAAATTTTACCCACCTTTATCTCCCTTCTAAAGTTTAGGAGGATCATCTTAGCAAGTACTTTCCTAAAACAAAACTGAATAAGCTCCATAATGGCTTCTAAGTGAAAAATTTTGAAAATCCCCATCTTTACACCTGCAATTCGCCAATGAGACATTGGCCCTTGTGATGCTTTGGAGAACAGACTGAAGAACTAGGAAAATCAGTCAGGTTCTCTGAAGCAGCCCCTGGGCCTACAATGAATTTAAGCAGATATGTTATCGCTGGGGTGATAGAGGAAGACAATAGTGGAAAGATTCTCAGTAAATGTGAATATTTTGGTTGCTTGTTGCTCCTCTTTCCTTAGAGAGGAGATTGTTTGAGCTCCTTGTAGGAGGAATTTGTATGATGAAGTGGAATAGTACGTTAAATTGCTGGATATGTTGCGTAAGGTGCATCCTTCGATAATATAAAATGATTCGATGGGATGGTTAAAAGAAAAGGCCGGCAAGTTTAAGGTTAAATCCTATAATATTATGATCAGTGGGTGACCTTCTGCAGGTGGTATGAGTCATACAGCTCATGGGTGGTGATATGGTACTCTTCCAAGGGTGGCAACTCTAGCTTGGTTGGTGGGAAGAAACAAGGTTCACACAGTTGACGAGTAGTGCAAGAGGAAGATGGCTATTCCGAATGTGTGTTTAACATGTTATCAGAATCAGAAATCTGTAGATCAGCTCTTTTTCACTGTTTTTTTTTTTTTTTTTTTTTTTTTTTTTGGGCAAAAATGATGTGGGAGTGCTTCTTTAATTTGTTTGGAAAAGCGCGTGTTTCACTGAGATCCATTGAGCATTCCTTCTTGGTTTCGCATGGTCGAGGCAAAGGAAAAATTGGGAAGAGAGTTTGGCGTCCTTGTTTATTAGCTGGAATTTGGTTGCTATGGATAGAAAGGAACAAAAGATGTTTCAGGAAACAAAATGGGTGAATATTGGGGGTGTTTGATTTGGCTAAACTGAATGTAATGGAATGGGCAATAGCATCAAACTCTATTGTTATTGCCCATTTCCCTGAGATATGGTCAGATGTGTAATTTGTTCTTTCTCTTTTCTTCAGAACTTTTTGGTAATTCTTTAGGCTTTGGCCTCTATTCAATAAAATTATCATTGTTCTTTAAAAAAAAAAAAGAAATTTGAAGAAAGAATAAAACCTTTCCCATGGCCTCTATTCAATAAAATTATCATTGTTCTTTAAAAAAAAAAAAGAAATTTGAAGAAAGAATAAAACCTTTCCCATGCTCATCTCAAACAACATTGTTTTAGGTCAAATATCATTTTCATGTGAGATATAGTTATTGAGAAATGAGGGATTTGGGTTCAAACCCATGCCTCGGTATTATAGAGTCCGTTTCAACAGTGAGGTCCCGGATCCTCTGGAAAAAAATAAAATATGAAAGGCCTGGGGTTCAAGCCCATACTCATTGATTAAAAAAAATGGAAGCAAGGAAAGAGGCTGCGTATTTTTCTAACAAATTCACATTGATTTAACAATTACACCAGCTAACACACCAATTTAGTACCCTTTCAAAATCCTGGTTAAGGTGACTGAGACTAGAGAATCAAAGAAGCTCCTTGGGAGCGCGAAGGTGACAAATGCAAACATAATTTAATTAACCGGTAGGATGGCCAAAAACTTTTCTAACTAATTGAAAAGGAGGCAGTGCGGAAATTGGAACAATTTGAAACAAAAAATTCAGCCCATTAAAGTGGTGACTGTAGCTTGCTAGATAGTCTCTTCTTTTCTTATCATTTTCTTCTTCTTTTTAACTATAATTCAAGACAAAAAGTGGGCCCTTCTGTTCTTTTCTTAAGTTGAACTCCACATGGTGTGATGTAATGATCAGTTCCTAGCTTAAGTTCGTGTCAGGTTGGCAGTCAGTCACTGAAATTCTGCCAAGCAAATCACAAGAATTCCTGTTAATCCTACCGCAAATAGCAGGACAAGGCTGTGATTATGATGAGAAACTAATAAAGTTTGGTGAATATTCCACAACCTTTTCGAGAAAGGTGAAAGGATAATTCAAGACGAAAAGTGGGCCCTTCTGTTCTTTTCTTAAGTTGAACTCCACATGGTACGATGCAATGATCAGTTCCTAACTTAGGTTCGCGTCAGGTTGGCAGTCGGTCACTGAAATTCTGCCAAGCATTCACGCAAATTCCTGTTAATCCTATTGCAAATAGCAGGACAAGGCTGTGATTATGGTGAGAAACTAATAAGGTTTGCTGAATAGTCCACAACCTTTTCGAGAAAGGTGAAAGGAAATATAGAGTTAGGATCAATGAATAAAGGGTAGGGTTTGGGAGTGATGCCAGTAAGGGAAGGTTAGGAATTTGGATTATATTTATTAAGTGGGGAATGCTAGTAAAAGGGTAAGGAGGATCTTGGAAAAGAGGGACGCTCGTAAAAGGGTGGGAAGATATTTGAAAAGGTAATTAAGTTCAAGGATATCAAAATTAGGTCAAATTTCTCAATAGATTTGGTTGAGGAAGGAAAGCTCAACATCGAAGTACGCTAGGTTACTAGGGTGTTTCTAGCAAGTGCTATATAATATCAAAAGCAAACTTAGGGTGGATCATTGTTTGCCCCCCCCTATCTTAAAGGTTAGAGCATAGTTTTATTTATGATTGGATTGGGGTATTGGTCTTGGAATAAAAATCTAAAAGATGATCAAATTAGGCTGCATATGCAAGTTTGGTACAAGTGATAGTGGTACAGGAGCAAGGCTTTGTTTGGTGAATGGTCTATGTGATGCAGGACATGGAAATTAAACAAAATATGCAAGATTTCAGACTTTAGATCATAAGAATTTAGAAACATTCACAAGACTTCCACATCCCACATAAAGTCAATCATTCAACAAGGGGAATCTACAAGGGTCCAAGCCTACACATGCTAGGGCTGGATCAATTAAAATTATAGACAAATGATCAAAGGAGAGTAGATTCATCCACGTATGCAAAGGATTATTTCCCCAATCCAAGGAATTCACATGTTTCAATTCGAGAAGCCCTAGGGTTGAAAAGGGAAAATAGAACTTAGGATTTAAGATAATCTAAGGTTAGGGCTAGGGAAATAAGGTGATAGAGGAGTGAAAGAGAGGAAAGAGAGAACCCGTAATCAGTCCACACATGTGGACAGCAGGCTGGCCTGACGCACGTGCATGGATTGTTGTCTGCACGTGTGTAGGGCCCACGAACCAAAAAAGGGCCAACTAGCGGTTGGTCGGCCTCCACACACTAAGTTTCAGGGCCAACGGATGACTGGTTTGAGCACGGTACTCCGCCTAAGTTTCAGCCCTCCTGCAGGGCCTGATTCTGAAAATCTGCTATAGAGGAGGATTGGCTACAAAATAAAGGTGGATTTGAAGAGTGGATGGCCGTGAGAGATAATGAATATAGAGGGTAGGAGGTGGGGGTGAATCAGGATGGGTGTGGATTCGCACCACGGTAGTTAGCCCTTTGAAAAATGGAGGGTTTAACACCCAATTGGCTTTCCACAGCTCAGAGAATTAGAAAAGCAGAAAAACGCAGAATTTTATTAATCATCTTCAATGGAAAAAAAAAAACCTATAAGGGGTTGCCTATTTATAAGAAAAACTTGTACACCAAAAGTCGTGTCATGTGCGCACCCTGTTACTTAAAGACGAAGTAAAAAAAATAACAACTAATCAAAGCAATCTAAACCGTCTACGATATTCCTAATAATAATAACAAGTAAAACTCAAAGTACTAGATCCTCTAAAGTAGTAGGCCACGATCATGAGTTCCAATGGTAGGATCCACATGACGATCGGGTCCACTCCAAGGAACCAAAACACAATCCTCTAACTAGGAGGCCCTCCTTGGATGTCGTCATCGATCCAGATCGATGGTGAGGCCCTCCTCCTTGCATACGTGCGTAGGGGGACGTGCATATGCAAAAGATGTCCCCATCACTATGGTTTCCACAACTCCTCCATGCCCTTCGCGGTTGTTGCTCTCATCTTCAGGGACATTCGGGAATGGTCCTCTCTCTCTCTCTCTCTCAAAAACAGCCACCTATTCCCCAGTCACCTGGCGTAGCTCTTGCAACTTCAGCCCTTGGCATAGTCCAGTCTCAAGTTGTGTAGCTTCTTTAGGGTTTTTTTTCCTGCTTATTTTGTTGCTAAGGCTTTTTCGTTTTTCTGTTTTTTTGTTGTTTTCTGTTTTTGCCCTCCTCAGGATCCTGTGTTTTTGTCTGTTTTCTTTTAATATATTGCATCCTTCCAAAAAATAAGGAGGAAGGAGTGAGAAATAGAGAGACATGAAAACGATTAATGTTAGGAATAGGGGGTGGGATGGGTAATGGTCATAAGAGGGAATGAATAGAAATTCAGAAAAAAAAAAAAAAAAAAAAAAAACCAACACTAGTAAAATGGGGATGTTGTATGTGGCAAAGTGTTGGATAGCTAGAAGTCAAAACAAGTGATTGTGTTTGGGTGTTATAGAGACGAGCATGTTGAGATGGATGTGTGGGAAACCTGGAATAAAACCTTTTTCTTTTTCTTTTTTAAACTAGTAACACTACAAAGCATAGGTTTAGGAATGAGGCCATCAAAAGCAGCCTAGGGTGAGTCCCAAAAAAGGGTAAAAATGGTGACATCCATTCAGACTTCAGGACATAGGTGTCGTTTGATTCGCAGGGTTGTATTCTTTGTTGCTCTGATAATTGCCGTTGCAGGCTTTTAATAAAATCAATTGCTATTATCCTTCAAAAAATAGGTGTCGTTTAATAAAACTTATTTTCAGGCTTCAACACTTTCGATTCAGATCACGTGGCAAATTAATGCAGGGGCATTTTCACATCGGGCTCGAGTGGCATTGCCAGTGGGATGCAGGGGCACACTCGGGATGGGTGGCCCTTGTGAGGCAGGTGGCTCGTGTGAGGTGGTACCCATGTGATTTGGGGCCCACAAGGGGAGTTCGAACAAAGTCCTAACTCATGAGATGTAAGGCCCGGGCTATGAGATAAAGGGATTGATTCACCATGCTTTATCAATTCGAGCTTTTTTTAGTTCAAGATTTTGGAGCAAGTGGTTAATTATCCTACATCACAAATCCATATTATTAAGTGCCTAAATTAATTTTAACTAAAAATATGGGTCCTTTTTTTAGCTCCCCTCCACCATACTTTGTTTCCCATATTGTCAATGGTAATTGATAAGAATTTTCCATATAGCCACAAACAACCTAAAAGAAATCACCATCAAGGGCCCCACATCAAACCAAATCACTCTTGTTGGCAATGGTGCTGCCCTATCAACATAACACCAAGGAAAAAGTAGCAAGATTCAATGAAAAGAATAAGAAGAATACCAAGATGAGAAAAGGTCCCAACCACCCCCAGGATGGCCTAAGGTTGAACAAGGCTATGTTCCTCAAATCTCGAACAAGAACTCATTGTGGATGGAAAAAGATAAATGGATTCCAGATTCTAATGACACTCAATGCAACCATTCACAATCACCATATCTTGTATTCTCATATTGTCAAAGGTAAGTATTTTCTTCATGGCCACCAAAAACCAAATCACCCTCAATGGTCCCACATAACACCAAATCACGCTTGTTAGCAACAAGGCTGACCTATCAACACTAATAGCAAGGAAACAATAGCAAGATTTCACGATCACCATATCTTGTATTCTCATATTGTCAAAGGTAAGAATTTTCTTCATGGCCACCAAAAACCAAATCACCCTCAATGGTCCCACATAACACCAAATCACGCTTGTTAGCAACAAGGCTGACCTATCAACACTAATAGCAAGGAAAAAATAGCAAGATTTCATTGAGAAGCCCCCAAAGGGGTCAAACATCTACCACCACTATCAACCTCAGTAGGAGAAGGCCGGAAGTTGCCTTGCAGATGAAACAAAACAATAAGATCCTCATATCTACATCCTTCAAAGTAACTAGAACCTCTCTCACTTGCCATTTCATAATACTACTTCACACTCGGCCACAATCACAACAATAGTGGTGAAATAAGATCTCGTTGCATGTGCCTCTAGACCCCCTAAAGAAGCCCTTTGGAGATCTATTTATCAAGATCAATCTTTTTCCAAGCCCAACTTGCGTATGGTACCAAGTTTACAGTCGTCGTAGCTTGAACCTATACATTCACGAGCACGATCGAAGACCTCCTTGTCATGAAGAAACAACCCCTACAATTTATTTATAAACAAAAATCTCCCAGCACCAAACCTGTCTATAAGGACTTCAGCCAAATCTTATAAGGACTCCCAATAAAACTTATCAATTTAAAGGCCCACTCTTCGAAATGAAGGTTTAAATAAAACTTCATGACAGTATGACATACAGCTTTCTCACCCACAACCCATGATAACAAAACCATGGGTGTAATATGCCTTCTTTTAACATCCACATGCCTGTGATAAATTTTTGTGTTCTTATGTCCTAAAGAAATTAAGCCAACCTATTCAAGTTCTTTATCATCACATGATTACCAAAAATCCATTTTGAGAAATTCCTCTTGATCTTTTCCCCCACAAAGAGAGCATGGCAATTCCTTTTTGAGATCTAGGTCATGAATGCCTTGGAGAATTGCACTTTTCCACACTCTCTCACATACTAAAAGTTGTCCCTTGGAAAGTCCTTAATCAAATCATTCTATTTCTTCAATCGCGTCATCAATCAATCTCCAGCCCAACCCTCAACAAAGACATCTCCATCAAACCTTAACGTTTTCGGAAAGTCATCTCTTGAAGCCTCACCAACTCGAAATGTAATAAAACCCCCCAAGTTTCCTCATTTACGTGATCGGGAAATAACCCTAAGGAAACGACTTTGCATCCCTCCTAAGAAATGCTCTTCCTAGTGCTCCAACACAAGACACCTATCAAGATGATATATTGAGGGATTTCCTTGATTCTAGAACCACCCCCTTTTCTTGAATTCTTAAAAGAAAATTGAATTCAATTAAATCCACCACCCACAAACCACAACGCATTCCACCTTGACCTTAGTCCACTTAGCCTAAAAAGAAAGAAGCGGGTTTTGAATTCACGGGCTATCTAAAATTGCTGCATCTCCCTTAGAGAAGTTTTTTTTTTTTTTTTTTTAAATGATTAAATGAGAGAATAGGCCCAAATAGAAATTTTCATCTCTTAAAAGGCAATGATATGTACCTTCAGGGCAAAGCCTAACTCCTCAACATATATCCTCAACAGCATCATTTTAAATTCCTTGCAATCAGAGAAGTCGCGCGTCCATGAAGTGATTCTAGAACCAACTCCTTCTCTTGAAAGAAGGCATAATCCAATTGAATCCACCGCCCACACACCACAACATATTTAACCCTAGCCTCACTCCATTTAGTTCATCCCTGAAAGCCATAAGTAGGCTCTGAATTCATGGGCCAACTGAAATTGTCGTTTGTCTCCCAAGGAAGATTAAAACTATGAGCAACCTAGGAGGACATCCAATTTCTCCTCCCTCCTAACTACAACAACATAAATTGATGCCCATAGCTTTGAATATTGGTATTGTATCAACCGATACAATTGTATCGTATGTGTATTAGCATGAGACAATGCACGATACGAGGCCATATTGGCCCGATATGAAAAAATTGACCCATATCGGCCGATACAAGACATATCAGCACCGATAGGCCCATAAAAGCCCAATTTTGAATTTTGTTTTTTTTTTTTTCAAAATTTCACTCGTCTCCTCTTCCTTTTTCATTTAAACCATGGAGGAAGCTTAAAAGTTATTTTAGGTTAAATCTAGACCTATTTTGGGATTAAAACAAATGATTTTAATGGGATTCGACAAATCGAAGCAAAATAGACTATTCTGGGAAAATTCGAAAAAAAAAAAAAAAAGAAAGAAAGATAAACCTTCACTTTCTTTTTTATATTTTCATCATCTTCTTCTTCTTCTTCAATGCAATGGGCCCTAATTCACCAAATCATGCTTGATTTGCAATCAATAAGGGCCCATTTCGATGATCATTGAAAAGTCGAACTGACAGACAACATTCTCATTAAAAAAAGGTTCGATACACCATCATATGCATATCCAAAATACAAAAAAAAAAAAGGGATAGATTCTTGAATATCATATTATTCTATTTTTTTTCCGGATATTTTCCTTAATTCTGTCTTTAAAAAAAAAAAAATTCAACCGATATGAGCAGATATGGTCATATACAGACTAATATCTATACACGGACCGATATCTATACACGATGCCCGTATAGTATCATTTATGGTTGGGCCGATATGGTCGTCGATAACAATATTCAGAACCGTGTCAATGCCTCCAACGACTCCAATGAAGCCAATCAAATAGAATTTTTCATCACTTAAAGGGCAATGATATGTAGCTTCAGGGCAGAACCGGACTCCTCAATTTGTATCCTCTTCTCCTAGCAACCCACTCCCCTCATATTCCATATCAACAGCTTCATTTTAAATTCTTCATTAATTATGTAAAGATTCACTCAAATATTGCCTTCCATTATCGTAATCAAATAAAGAAATAAGAGTATAATACCCAACAATTTGAACTTGCCTTTTGCTTGTTAGGGGAAAGACAACAAAGCAAGCTAATTCTCTTTCTACTCCTCAAAAGAAACACTCGTTGCCATCCAAGTGTTGATTATTGATTCATGCACTACTTGAACTTTTTTCCCAATCCTCTTCAAGGTGCAAAACTTGCATTATACCTAATGGTTGTTAATTCGTTTGATCCGCCTTTGTTTATAATCCACCTTTACACTCTATCTATTGGCTTGATTCCATGTTGAACCTAAAGTTTTAGGCCTTCAACAAACTCACCATCATGGGCTCCCAATGGGTTTAAAAGAGGCCCCGACCCAACCGATGGGCCTAGATATTTCCTTTACCAGCTCATAAATGGGAGGCATCATCTACACATCCACACACAACAGCTTGATAGAGGCCAACATTTATCCACAAGCATCATGCACATTTTTTTAAGAATAAGTTGCATACTAGAATCTCCAGCATTTCTCTATGAAATCCATTTGTAATCTCTAGCTATTGGCTCGATTCTAGTCAACTTAAAGTTCAGGGCCTTTAGTAAACTTCCGATCGACCTAAAGTTATGGTCCTTCCACCAACTCACCATCATGGACCCCCAATGGGCTTAAAAGGAGGCCCCGGCCCAATCGATAAGCACAAGCACTTCCTTTAATAGCTTGTAAATGAGAGGAGAGATAAATTGCATCACAATCATCGATATGTCTACACTAGATGCACAATTGCTTGAGAGGGGCCAACAGTAATCCACTAGCATCGTGGGCATCTTTTTGAAGAATAACCTGCATATTAGAATCTCCAACACTGCTCCATGGAATCCATCTATAACCCTTGCTATTGGCTCATTCCATATCAACTGTAAAGTTTTGGGCCTTCAGAAAACTCGCCATCATGGGCTCCCAATGGGCTTTAAAAAGGCAGCCCTGATTCAACCGATAGACCTAAACACTTTATGAATGGGATGCATGGGAGAAATAAATTACATTGATATCATCAACACGTCCACACTTGATGTGCAATCGCTTGATAAGGGCCAACATAAATCCTCTAGCATCATAGGCTTCTTTTTTAAGAATAAGTTACATGTGAGAATCTCCACCACTACTCCACTGAATCCATTTGTAATCTCTAGCTATTGGCTCAATTCCATGTTGGACCTAAAGTTCCAATCCTTCAGCAAACTCACCATCATGAGCTCCCAATGGGCTTAAAAGGAGACCCTAACCCGACTGACAAGCCCAAACACTTTGCTAGGTTGTGAATGGGACGCATGGGATAAATGAATTAAATCACTACCAATGACCACATGAGTACCAAAATCGTCACAATCACATGTCAAACAAATGAAGGAAATGCATGCCCCTGTTTGCATGCGTCTCCAGGCCACTGATGTCATTGGATGTCTCCCACTTCATGAGACCTTGCCATGCCGACTCGAGCACATGGGCACTAACTTGTCGCTTTTACAATCTCTATAAAGGAACCAAAAGACATTTGAAATTTGAAAAAGAAACAACCACTGCATAGCGTTACATAACCTTTATCAACACCCTTTAATGGTTGCCAAATGTCTCTAAAAGCATCATTACAATACGATGATCATGCACCATCATAAACAATAGCCTTTCTTCTCCAACGCAGCAACACCCTTGTCCTCCGTTCTAAGAGGTTATGGAGACTAACGAAAATCCCATGCCTCTCACCATGCTTCCTATGGGTAAGAGCTTTGTTGGGCTCCACCAATGAACTCCCTGTTTCTAGAATGCTTCTTCCCCACTCCAACTGCCATCTTTCTACAACTGGACACTCTTATTGACTACATGTGCTCCTCCATTTGTTGACGAACAATTAGAACTTCAACTTTTCAACCTCAACAACAATAAAAAAACAAAGAATTATCACTCCATGTGTCACGCCCCAGACTCGGAAACCGGGCTCACAAAATTCTCAATTACTGAATCCAATGCCGACAGCCTCCGTAGTATCCCATTCTCGGCTCCCAGCGCACATATGCCAGATTCTTATCCTAGGATCCTACACGGAGGATTTTTCAACGTACACTTATCTCGTAAGAGGCATAACCACAAGTTTACCCAAATCACAAAGGCAACATCATCATCACCAAGGAAAATGAAAGAGAGGGAGAGAGAGAGAGACGAGATGGAGGGACCCCGCCACTATGAGCCCCTTAAGATTACAACACATACATCAAAATGGGTCTCACATACAAGTAAGCCCTCTAATCATCAAAGTCACATAAATCAACACTAAAAAACACCCACCTTTAATCATGGACTTCTCCTTCCATCAACGCATTCTAGAGCTCCAATGGATGAGATTCAACGGTCAAGATGAAGCTTGGATGGTAGAGATGAGAAGTAGGAAGGTGGGCCACACCAAGCTCTCTCATGGAGGTTGGATGATTGTTTGCTTGGGAGAAATGAGAGAGATGAGAGAAATAATGGATAGATGGAGTGGGTGTTGTAAGAAATGAGAATGGAAAGTATGGGTTGGTTTGAATTTGGTGTAAAGGTGGAATGAGTGGAAAGAGAGAGTGTTGACTTGGGAAAAAGAGAGAATAGGTGCATGTACTTAGGATAGGATAAGATGGCATTGGAGTATGGAGAGTGTACTTGACTTGATTGATATGACGGGTTGTAGAGATTCTCTCGGAATTCACAACGCACGGCGTTTCTTCAGAATGAATGCGGGCCCACATCTCCTGGCCCGGGTATCGCCTTAGCGCGCAAGACGTAGCATCGGAACCGTGTCAACGGCACGGTCGCAAGGGTATAAGTCTCAAGTCGAGCCGACTCTGGAATACGGGACACGACTCAGGACTGCGCGCAAACGCCGATAACAGATCGTGGGTTGTCGAAATTTGACCGGGAGGACCACAGAAGCCTATGGAACGGTATGGGCTAGGATACGGGTCTCACAGCTCTCCCTACATAAAAAAAAATTCGTCTTTGAAATTTACAGAACCGACAAGGGAAGATGAAACATCATCAAGTATATATGTCAAGGCTCAATCAATTTACAAAAGAATGAATATAGCACTATCTAATCTCAGCCTTGCGCCCCCAAGACACATCATAACACTGGTGATCCTACTGAACCTCGGATCCCGGTCAGAAACTATCAAAATTGAAATACTATGCAGCCTCATAATCTTAACGATAGGGAGCTATATCAGAAAATCTCTAAGTTATTCAAACTCGGGGATCTAACCATTCTAAGTTCTCAACAATCATATAGTGTAGGGTAGCTATTAGCAGATATGTGATGTATCTTCAAGTATTCCCAAGTTATGCTCCGATACCATCTTCTAACCCAAGACTTATACTCTTGCGACTGCGCTGTCAACGCGGTTCCGACGCTGCGTCTTGCGAGCTGAGGCGATACCCAGGCAAGGAGATGTAGCCTCGCGTTCATTCTGAAGAAACACCGTGCGTTGCGAATTCCGAAAGAATCTCTACAACCCGTCACATCAATCAAGTACACCCTCCATACCCTAATGTCACCTCACCGTATCTCAAGTACATGCATTCATTCCCTTTTTTTCCCAAGTCAACACTCTCCCCACCCATTCCACTTTTATACCAAATTCAAACCAACTCATACTTCTCATTCTCATTTCTTACAACACTCACTCCATCCATTATTCATCTCTCATCTCTCTCATTTCTCCCAAGCAAGCAATCGTCCAACCTCCATGAGAGAGCTTGATGTGACCCACCTTCCTACCTCTCATCTCCATCATCCAAGCTTCATCTCAACAGTTGAATCTCATCCATTGGAGCTCTAGAATGCGTTGATGGAAGGAGAAGTCCATGATCAAAGGTGAGTGTTTTCTAATGTTGATTTGTGTGGCTTTGATGATTAGGGGGCTCACTTGTATGTGGGACCCATTTTTATGTATGTGTTGTAATCTTGAGGGGCCCATAGTGGAGGGCTCTCTCTCTCTCCCTCTCATTTTCCTTGGTAATGATGATGTTGCCTTTGTGATTTGGGTAAACTTGTGGTTATGTTTCTTACAAGATAAATGTACGTTGGAAAATCCTCCTTATATGATCCCAGGATCGGAATCTAGCATATGTGTGCTGGGAGCCAAGAATGGGGTATTACGGAGGTGGTCGGCATCAGATTCGGTGATCGAAAATTTTGTGAGCCCGATTTTCGAGTCTGGGGCGTGACACCATAATAGCTAAATGTCTTTGTCGCTTCCCATCTCTACACATGTTGAATCTTAACATGCAAATTCCAACTCCATGGACATTGATTTGGGACCCACTTACATAGCCAGACTAGGCAAGAGCCCAAAGCCAAAAATGTCTTAGTGACCTGGGAAACTAGCAAAACCTTATAGAGATGGATCAATAGGAACTAACCATTGCCCTATTCCCCAAGTTCCAACTACTGAATGAGCCTAATGATGAGAGGCCTATCCACGAAGTGTTTCCTACTAGGGAACAATTTCTGCACTTCCAGGTGCCTCCTTTCCAGGATGATCTGAGTATCCTTTTTTAATGTGATACGAGCTATCCTTAATGGATCTTCTGCTTCAACAACCCTAACCGCTTCCAATTCATCTACCTTCAAGAAGATAAGCAGGCATAAAATCTCCAATGTCTTGATCCACCCCTACCACTACAGTGGATGATGATTCTCTTATGGCTTAGATAAAACATTAGAATAGGGGAATCATGAAGCAACATCCCCCATAATAGATGTGCCTTTACTATCCAATTCTAAAAGCACCTCTGTCAAAGCTAGCTTTCCAAATAAGCTCCATTTAAGACTATCGATCTCTGTTGCTGCCTCCATCACATTGTCTTATGAGAAAATTATAACAAATGCAAAACCCCCATCTTGTCTAAAGTCTTCTTCTAAGACATGGCTATAGCTTTCACATTTTGGAAGCAAATTATTCAATAACAGTGGCGGTGTCCAAAATGGCCAGCCTTATGGCCATTAAGACATTGGCCATAAGAGTCGTTACAGCCCTGTAACAGTTGAAACTTTTTTAAGGGAAAAATTGTAACAGCCCCATATTGGCTTGTTAGAGCCCCATACCAGTCTATTACGGCCTTGTATTGGCCCGTTACTTACCTTTTTTCCCAAATTGAGCATGACAGACCTATATCGTGTAATGGGCACCATTGTTACCATTAACAATGGTTGTTGCACCCATAGCATAACATTTATTTAATACCGTCCTTGGAAGTGATAGACCCGTACAACATTAAAAAGATCAAACTTGAGACATCTACACATGCCAAGAGGCATATTGTCTGAAAATATTAACTAGCACACAAATCTATTTTGATTAACACATTAAACTTTGTTCCAAACGCACAATATGCTAACCCACCATCAAAAAATAACAAAATCATCTCCATGTCACTGGTTTTACTAGAATGAAAAGGTCTTTGCTTATATAGCAAATTGTTAATACTTGTGCACACAGGTTTAGCAGATAAAAGGAAGGCCAAGCCAACAAATCCAATAATTTCATCGTGGTATTTTATTTATTTGTTTATTTACTTATTAAAAATATTTATCGGTCAGCAAAAGAGTCCCTTTATCTTTATTGAAGAGTGATTTATATTATCACTCTATTAGTACTAACTAGATAAAAGTTCTTATTAGGGCTGAAAGTCAGGTGGGTTGGGTTGGGTCGGGTTGGCTTGGGTCGGGTCGGGTCGGGTCGGGTCGGGTCGGTGCTCAACCCTAACCCAACCAAAGAGGTTCCTATACCTCAACCCTAAACCAACCTCGGGTTGGGAATTCTCAACCCAAGCCCAACCCAAGCAGGCTCGATCGGGTATACGTGCTAATATTTGCATTATTATATTAGTTTATTATATTTCAATATAGGTCTTATTTTTTGTATCTATGATTTTATAAATTATATATGTGATTATTTGTCATAAAGAACTTCATTTTTTCCTTTAAAAAAATAAGTTAAAATACAGGACAACTACTCATTTAAAAGTCATGTAGCATAGCACTTCATCTATTTGGGAGAGAGAAATCCAGCATATCTTGTTAGCTTGAGTCCTTGGAAATGACGTGGACAAATGAGACCCGATATCACTAATGTGCTTTCGACACAAACGATCCACACTCAATTATAATTTATAACTTATATATTGATCAAGTTCAGGTTGGGTCAGGCAACCCAAGACCTCAACCCGAGCCCAACCCAAGTTTTATCGGGTTGGTGTTTGTATAGCCCAAGCTTGAAATCGGACCCGATATATCTTGCCCGAGCCCAACCCAATGTCGGGTCGGTCGGGTTGAACCCGCCCAACTTTCAGCCCTAGTTCTTATGATATATAAATTTATGGGCTCTTGTTATACTTTTTTATTTTTCTTTTTGAACTAAAAATGCAAAGTATTACATTTGAGACAATTATAATTAACTATAGCTATATATTTGTCATAGTTATATTCCTAATAATTATGTTCAAGCAGGTCAGTTTTAAGTAAAGGATAACATAAGGATGAAGTAAAAAATGATGCAATCCAAATCATAATGAAACATACCTCTATTTTCATTTTGGAATGGGAGGAGATACGATGAAAGAAAGAAGAATGAATATCAGCCATCCCAATATCATGAATTATGCAAGAAAAATGAAATGGAGAGAAGTATTTGTAGGATATATCAACTGATAGAACCATTTCTTATTTGGAACAAATACTGGTCCTCTAATAGAGCTGAAAGAAAATGGGTAAGAAACCGGAATAGGAGTAAACACTTTGACACTTGGCACCCATGCCACGTGTCCATGATACTTAGTTACAGCAAATCCTACTAATTATATTCAAGCATATCTGTCTTAAGGAAAGAACAACAGATGATGACGAGGATGGAATCCAAATCATAATTCCTCTATTTTCATTTGGAAAAGGAGGAAATATGACGCGGGGCGGGGGAAGAGGAAAAAGAATGAATATCAGCCATCCAAGTATACCAAATTGTGCAAGAAAAATGAAAAGGACAGAGACATGTAAATGCAGGATACATCCACCGACATTAAATTGCAGATTAATCAATGACAGAATAGAATTTTTTATTATTTGGAGCAAATATTTGTCCACGAAAAAAGAAGATGGGTAAGAAATGGGACCACGTAACAATATATATGTGCCCAACATTGAAACATGTATCAGTGTACAAGATAAATTGCAAAATATAAAAAACAAAAACACCTGAACATGAACATGAAATCACAGAATTAGGAAGCAATTACAAACACAGAAGCATGACAAAAGTAACCACGGAGAAATCATCTCAAATGTGAGGAATTGAATGAGATGAGAAATTACCAAGTTTCGTTCCTACAAGAATTATGGGAACACCAGGTGCATAATGCCTCAGTTCAGGAACCCACTGGAAAGGAAAAATACAAGACATAAAAACAATTTTTCAATGTTGCCTAAAATTTACAAAACTGCCAAAAATTGATGAACAAAAGCTAAGAAGTATGGCATTCAGAAGGAAGTATTGATTTCTTACCTTCTTCGCCACATTCTCATAGCTGGCCTTACTGATAAGTGAGAAAGCCAACAAGAAAACATCTGCCCCACGATAGCTCAAAGGCCTTAATCTATTATAATCCTCCTGACCTGTTCCAACAAAAAATAGAGTCAAATCCACTATATAAATCCAAAAAGGAAACAAAGAAAAACAACCAATGCATTGAGCAAGTGTACCTGCTGTATCCCACAACCCTAGGTTAACAGTACTCCCATCCACCACCACATTCGCGCTGAAGTTGTCGAAAACAGTTGGGACATAGTCCTGTTTCCCATCACCAATGGAAAAAATAAAATAAAAATAAAAACCTAACATTTCGCAGATCCAAAAGAGAAATGTAAAACTCTAAAACAGGATTTTCTTTGAATCCATTTTCCCAAAACAAATGACATTAATTGAAGGCTTTAAGCTCAAAACCTAACATTTCGCAGATCCAAAAGAGAAATGTAATACTCTAAAACAGGATTTTCTTTGAATCCATTTCCCCAGAACAAATGACATGAATTGAAGGCTTTAAGCTCGATAATTTGGCAAGCACAATTGTCTCCACATGTAGAAGTCCTTAAAAGAAAAAATTTCACATATCTTACAACTATTCCCTATACCAAATAGTGATCGATTTTTCTTCCAAACCCACTTCCCAGGCTAAAACTGCAAAATATCAAAAGAAAGAAACGAAGAAGACGAAAGAAAGAAGGATTTCTTCTCCAGCAACCATTATGCAAATAAAACAGCAACAGCCGCAATGCACAATACTTACAAATGTCATTTTCCTTCAAAACCATTTCCCAAATCCAACTAAAACAGCATAACATGACAAAAAGAAAATGGATCTCTCCTTTGATGGCAAGCTCCAAATCAATTAGAAAGAGTCCGAAATGCTAAATTGGGTGTGCACAGAACAAAACCATTCAATTTTTTTTCCTAATCCATTCCCAAATCAAACTAAATCTACAAAAAAGGAAAAAAAAAAAAAAACCAGTGGGAGGAATTTCCCCAGCCAATATTACCAAGGTCACATGGCAACTGCCAGGATGCAGACCCCTTAAAAATGCAAATAAGACAGCAACAGCCGCAACGCACAATACTTACAAATTTCATTTTCCTTGCAAGCCATTTCCCCAGCCAATATTACCAAGGTGGCAACTGCCAGAATGCATACCCCTTAAAAATGCAAATAAAACAGCAACAGCCGCAATGCACAATACTTACAAATGTCAATGTCATTTTCCTTGCAAACCATTTCCCCAGCCAATATTACCAAGGTCAGATGGCAACTGCCAGAATGCATACCCCTTAAAAAGGCAAATAAAACAGCAACAGCCACAATGCACAATACTTACAAATGTCATTTTCCTTACAAACCATTTCCCAAATCCAACTAAAACAGCATAACATGACAAAAAGAAAATGGATCTCTCCTTTGATGGCAAGCTCCAAATCAAATAGAAAGAGTCCGAAATGCTAAATTGGGTGTGCACAGAACAGAACCATTAAATCTTTTTTCCTAACCCATTCCCAAATCAAACTAAATCTGCGAAAGAAAAGAAGAAACCGAGTGTGTGGTTTTTTTTTTTTTTTTTTTTGTGGGGGGGGGGGGGGGAGATTTCCCCAGCCAATATTACCAAGGTCACATGGCAACTGCCAGAATGCATACCCCTTAAAAATCTAACATCCACTACAAACCATTTTCTTTTCTGAATATTCAAGATTGAAGCTTTTCTCCCAAGCCCATCTACAAAATCAAAACAAAAAATGACCAAAAAACAACCATACCCAAACTCAAAACTGCAGAAATTAAATCAAACAATTGAAGTCCAAAATTCCTCATAACTATCATTTCCGTGCAAATTACTAAATAAAAAGCTGCGAAATGTCACAAACATTTCAACAATTCCACAAATCAGCCAGCACAGAGGCAAAACCCTAAATTGAACACCCATTATACAGAACCCTCAAACTGAAACTAAAATCAAGCTTCAAAAGATGCAAAGAAGACTGAAATTAAAATGAATTAAACCAAGTACTCCCCAAACCATTAAAAACACAAAACCTTAATCACCAACAGAAAACTGGAAAACCCTAGAAAGGCAAATCAAGTCAGGAAATGAGACTGACCGTGGGAAAAGTGTTGCTGGTGTATGAAATAAGCATACAGGTTTTACCGACAGCACCATCTCCAACCGTCACACACTTTATAAACCTCGACGCACTCATTTCCGTCAGATCTACTCCCAATTCCCTTTATTAAAAGAAAGGCCTCCTTCCACTCGTCCTCTTCTTCTCCTTCTTCAAGTATACATCTGCTCAAAAAGAAAACAGGAAAAGAACCCCATTTTCTCAACAAAAAGCTTACAATTCAAATCTCCAGCCTGGAAAATATCTCAATTCCGCAGAGAAATTGCCAAACCCTAACACCAGACAGCGTTAGGTTTTGAGATGGAGATACAGAGAAATGCAGAAATCCTAACTCTGAAGAGAGAATGGAAGGGATTTGAGATTAGATAGAGAGATGAGAAATGGAGAAACTAAACAGAGAGAGAGAGAGAGGAGAGATTGTAAATAGAGAAACCCTAACCCTCAGAGAGAAAGAGAGATTATTAATGGTAAAACCCTAACCTTATGAGAGAGAGATTGGAAATGGCGAGATAGAGTTACCTTTGGGCGGGAGAAAAGGCGATGGAAGCGGTCGAGGGAATCTGTCGACAGCTATCGCCAGCCAAAAATCGCCTTCCAAACGCACCCCCAGCCTTTTTAAATCCTCTGCATTTGTTGTTGAAGCTGCTGTTGTCGTTGTTGAAATGCAACTGGAGGCCGTGTAGTTTTCCTTCGTACTCGACCGTCTCACGTGCCAGCTTGGCACATGTGTGATGTGTTACTTATCCAAGCAGCTGGTCAACATGGGAAGCGAGTTGCTTGTGTCCGAGGGCACATGAAGATCCTGCGGTCGGAAGCTGTGTGCCGACAGAGATGGCGTGACAAATCCACTCAGCCCATCTGTGCATAAACATCGCGGAAAGACAGGATTCCAGAAATCATGCAGATCCAAAATTCGAGTGGACCTCACTACATGAAACAAGGAGTGAACGGCTACCATTTGAAACTTAATGGGGGCCACAGAAGTTTTGTGTCAGCACGACATTTCTTATTACAGCTTATCTGAGTGGCAGTAATCCTATGAACGGTTGAGATGGTATATTAACATCATGGTCGGCTCCAGGAAGTTTCCACTGCAGATAATTGATAATTCTGTTATCACTGTTTCCTGTGGTGCGGCCCACACGAGTTTTAGATCTGCGTTAATTTTGGAATCCTGTCTCACTGTGAGTTTTAGAAAGCTGATGGAGGGAGTAGATTTATCACGGGCATCTATGTGGGCTCCACGCAGCTTCCGACCGCAGGAACTTCCTGTAGTCCGGTCACAGGCAACTCGGGAAGCGGATTGGCTGGTGTACCGCACACCACCGACCTAGCTGCTGTTGTACGCATCGTGCGAAGACCTCACCGACGCCCCTCGAACTCCAGGTTGTACCAACGGCTCAATGGAAATCGAAGATACGTAGCCTCATAATTGTGTTTTTTTTTTTTAATATCCACACGGTTCATTCATTTTGAGAGATCATTTTAGGGCCTGTCTGCCAGTTGCATTAGCCTATATTAGATGAGATGGAATTACAAATAATGTCATCATGCCTACTATCAATGGTTGTCATAGATTTGCAGTGAATTTGGAAAGACAAGGATATCAGGTATTCTTGTTTGGGAACACATGGATTTACGATGTATTGGTAAATTTGCATAGTGGGCGTGTTTGGTATACAACAGTACGGGAGCGGATTAGCTACAAAGCAGTTAGTCGCAGCACATGCTACGTAAGTGATGTTGCCAAGTTCTGTGGGTCTCATCATGATGTATGTTTTATATCCACACTCACCATCTATTTAGAAAGATCATTTTAGAACATTATCCATAGAATGAGTCCGATCTAAATCTCGAGTGGACCATGCCACAGGGAACAGTGGATAGAGTGATACCCACCATTAAAAAATTTCAAAGGCCACAAAAGTTTTCCATCACGCTGATCTTTCTTTTTTTTCTTTTTTTAGTTTCTGTGTTAACTTATGTACAGGTGGGATCTGCAGATAAATATCATGTTGGACCTTAGAAAGGTTTCAACAGTGGGCGAAACTCCAAAGGGGCTTTCACGTGAGGTGTTTTCAACCACCGTCACCTATAGTGTGGTCCACCTGATTGTTGGATCGGACTAATTTTTGAGTTCAATGGTTAAAATGACTGGGATAAAGAGATAGATGGTGTGGATCTAACAGATACCTCAAGATGAATCCCACGAGTGAAAACCCATTCCAAATCTCTACGCATGCAACCCGAAGAGTCGTTGTTAACGCTGGAGCTTTCCATTACTTGTACCTCACGGTGTAGCCCACTTGAGATGGGGATTGACTTTATTTTTGGTTTCAAAGGCTAAACTAGCGTGGAAAATCGGATGGACGGCTTGGATGAAAAATATGCATAATGTTAGGACCCACAGGTAGAGGCTCCACCCTTCCGTTGTAACTCCAGGGTGGGATTTGGAAAACAAGGAGACGGATAGCCAAATCTCGCGGTTTAGGCGCGAAACTCAAAGTAATTTTCATCCAGGTATTCGGCGTTCTTCCAAACACGCCAGCACCATCTATCAGATGGGTTTATGAATACAATCCCATCTAATACCATCTAATGCGGCTGGCCAAGCAGGCCCTTAAAGCATACCCCCGAAAATGAGTCATATCCAACTCTCAAGTGGACCACACCACGAATACTAAGTGTGACAATGATTCTTACCTTTCAAATATTCGTAAAGCCACCGTAATGTTTATTTTCCATCTAATTTATTCATAAGGTCGTGCAAATCTAAGTAAAGAGAAAAACAATTATTATATTGTTCCAAAACTTTTGTGACCTAAAAAGGATTCCAATGGTAGAAGTTCAATACCCCATCGTTTTTCAGTGTGGTACACTTTGTTATTATCTATGGCTGATTTTTTCAATAATACCTTATAACGAGCTCTTCAAATGGACAGACGATTTGGATATAATATATACCTCATGATTGGACCCATAAAACTTGGTGATGTCAACACACCAGCCAAGTCGATGGTGTGTGGTACGCCAGCTAATCTGCTTCCGGCAATTCGTGCCAATTCAATGTTTTTGTACCAAGTTCTAAACACGGTTAGAGCTGGGCATCGGATCAAGTCGAATCAGATTTAGTCCAACTTGGTTCAGTCTGAAAGTTACATGGGCTAATCCGAACCCGATTCGATCTGGGGTTGAGTCCGGAACACCTGACCTGAACCGATCCGTAACATGCTTGGCCTGACCCGAACCAAGTCCGACTCAATCAAGGAAACCAAGTTGGATCGGATTAGGTATGGATCGAAAATTTTAACGGTGAAAATCATTATCTTCTCTGCTATTTTCGGTGTGGTCGATTTAGGCTCTATATATAATTCTTTTTTTTTCCCAAATGCTTTTAAATAATCACATAAAATGGATAAATGATATAGATATAATAAATACATCATTGTGGGACCCATGTAATGTGGATCTCATTTGAGTCGTTAGTACAATACAGCTGTATTGATGTGCATGGCATGCTAGCCGCTGTTACGTGCTCTGCACGAAAGTGTCGTGCATAGAGTAACATTAGCAAGTTCTATGGATCTAATCATTGGGTATGTGTTATATCCAAACCGTCTATCCATTTGGCGAGCTCATTTTTAAGCTTGAAATGAAAAATAAGATAGATCTAACCATCAAGTGGACCACATGAGATATTTAACCGTGAAAATCATTCGTTGTTGCTACTTGTGGTGTGGTCCAGATGATCTTTGGATATTATTCATTTTTTAGATACTGCTCTACAGTGATTTCTAAAAATATGTGAACGGTGTAGATATAATAAATACATCACTGTAGGGCCCATATAACTTTAATCTCCCTTGAACCGTTGGTACAATGAGGAGCTCGAAGAGCATCAGTCTTATCTTCGTACCAGCTAGCCTGACTACCTAAGGCTACAGTAGTAGGACGCGGATTTCCTACGAAAGAGGTTCTTGCACTGGGATGCTAGGTGGGTCTAACTGTGATGTTTGTGATAAATCCACGTCGTCCATACATTTTGGGAGATCATTTTAGGACATATGGCCAAAAATGAAGCGTACCAAAAACTTACGTGGTTTATACGAGAGGAAACAACGTAAATTCAATGGCCACCATTTGAAACATTCGTATAGCTACAAAGTTTTGTATCAGGCGAAATTTTTGATTTTTTCACTTCATTCGAGTGGTAATGACCTTATAAACGGTTTGGATGGCATAAAAATATCAAGGTAGATCCCAGGAAGAATTCAATAGTAGAAAACTCTTTTTTCGGTTTTCCCTCTCGTCCGGCCCATTTATGTTTGGGATCTACCTCATTTTTAGCAGCAATTACTAAAATGACCCCCACAATGGATGGAAGGTGTGGATTTCTCACAAACATTACTGTGGGCCCCACCTAGCATCTCAATGCAGGAACTTGTTGTTAAAGGCTTTTGTAGGAAATCCTCGTCCACAGCAAGAGCTGGCGTGTGGTATTGACGGACCACGTGTCATATCAGTGATGCACAAGCTTGACGGAAACAGATTGGCTACTCCCTGCTCGGTGATCTATGGGCCCCACCATGATGTATGTATTTCATCGATGTCGTTTATTCATTTTTACAGATCATTTTAAGGCTTGATACTAAATATTAGAGGGATAAAAATCTCAAGTGTACCACACAATAGGAAAACAATAATGATTGAATATCCTCTATTAAAATCCTCCTCAGGCTCCAAGTCGGGTCTGGTCGGTTCGGGCCAGATTCTCTCGGTTCGGATCGACCTCTATCCAAACCCAACCCGAAATACGATCGGATCTGGATGGATAGACTCGATCAGGTTGATCTAAGCCGTCGATTTTGTTCGAAACAGTACCGAGTTGAGTCGGGTGAGATTCATCGGATTGGGTCCAAAATGCTCACCTCCACATGCGGGGTGGTACGGTAGTACTTGACAGAAGTGGGTCCCACCAGATGTATTCACGACATCCAACTTGTCCATCAAACCCGTGACCTCGAATTACTTCGACTGAGCAAAAATAGAATGATTCAAAGCTCTTTTGGGCGGTACAAAAGGGTACAAGTTGAGAGTGAACGCCTACGTAGATTTAAAAAGGGCCAACCATGTATTCTATACGCAATCCATACCATTCAGACCCTTACAATCGTCTGGACGAAGGATCTTACCAAAAATTAGGTTGCTTTTCCCATTCCATTGGGCCGCGCTGGACATAAATGGTGGTAATTCCCTACATTTTCCCTATTTTGTGGCCCACCTGAGTGTTGGATGGGGATGAATTTTCTAAGCCTAATAGTTGTATGGTCTCACGCCTCTGATGGACGGTTGGATTTCCAAAATACATTGCGTAGGCGCCACGTTTCCCCAGTCCCACCGTATGCTTTTGCTGGTACCGGCACCAATGGAGCGCATCTCATCGAGAAAATTATCACTGTAATCACTACCGTTTATCAAGCGTCTTTTACAGACAATGTAAAACTTACCTTACCAACTTAGACCTTATATGTACCGACAATGGCCCTGTCCGCACGTGCAATGCTGTGAAAAGTGGGGTATTTTCGTCGTGCAATGCTGTGAAAAGTGGGGTATTTTCGTACTGAAATGCTCTGTCCGTATGTAAAAGGTCTAAGTTGGGAAAGTAAGTTTTAGAATTTTCAGAAAAGACGGTAAATAAAAGGTAGCATGCACAGCAGTAATTTTCTCAATCTCATACATTAGCCGGAATTTTGCCAGAAGCCAAGAGCTTGTTACAGGCGTCGAAATTCAGTGACCGTGTGGCCCACTTCATGATCAGATATACTTGTCTTTCTCAACGAGGTGAGTCTTCGGATCCATCTGATGAGAATGGAAGTTCCTTGACTATCCCAATGTTGGCCATAAAATGGACGGGTAGGATGAAAACAAGTCAAAACTGTCCGATTTTTCGTAACAGATATCTATTAATATGTATTTAAGATTATCCAATCAATCTGATTTTCGTACCTTAACCTCCAATAATTGAGTGCTTTTTTGGATGGCTTGGATTGACATAATGAGTGCCATGCGTAGAGAGTCTGGGCGCGAGATCATGGATCACCATACTCCGGCGAAACTCCTTAAATTTAAGTGATAAAAACTTCGATACTCCGGCAATCCGATAATTGATACACAGGCACTAAGAAAATGCTGATGCGACAAATAAGAAACTTATCAAATCGTCCAATTCGTGGATCGAAACTTCGATGGCTCATAAACCAAAAATTCCATTTGAATTCATCTCTACAATGGCAATTTTTTGGATATCTAATGGACGGTCAGATGGAAAATAGTCACCGTTCGTTATTCAACAAAGGAGTGCACATTAATCGGATAGATAAGTGTCAGGCCTTTTAGCTGATGGTCTGCCTGCGGTGGTTTCCGCGATTCGAATTGTTTGCTTTTAGTTGATGAAGCCCACACGTAGGTTTTTTTAGTGCCAGAGTATCAACCGTCACACTCCACCCGAGTATCAAATGACTCCCTTGATTTTGCTGGGTGGAGATGATACGCTGGACAGTGTCTTGATTTGGAATGTTCTCCCTATGATTGACAAGGTGCAGGATGGGCACACTGATACAGCCAGTTATTTTGATTTCTTCTGAGTGGGCCCCACTCCATTCCTCCAATCACGGGCGTCCCTTGTGATTTTATAGCGTACACGGACGTACAAGGCATACGCTCTGCCAGCTGGCACATGTGATGTCGTGGCAGATAGGTACGATATCCAAGCTGTCCATCTGCGAAAAATCAAGCTGGCAAACTCGACATGTAGGCCACAGTGTTGGATACAGGTAACAGGGTAGAGAACTCCAGGAAACTTTTTCCAGCCGGACATATGTTTTCTCAAAACTGTGGCCCACCTGACTAGATGGCTAGACAGGGCATCGACATGACGATCTCATGGATGGAATGGATCTGACACCTATCTGTAATGCTGGCACGTGTGGTGGCGTGAACAAGAGCTGCACCAGACACACGCACGTACAGTTGGCAAAGCTCACTCGAGGTATGTGCTCGCTGGCAAGCGATGAACTTGACTTTGGATGAGAGAGTGAACAATGTATACGCAAGTTTCTTATCCGAATAGTCCAAAACCTACCTTCTCAACTTAGACGCAAGTTTAATATTGAAGCTTAGCTTGGTTGTCAAAACTTTCGAGTCAAGCTGGCTGTTCGAGTCGAGTCAAGTTTACCTCAGTAGAATAAGGAAAGGAAAAAAAGGAAAGGGAGATAAGTGGGGTCAAATAGGGGTTTTAGTAAAAACCTTTAAATTTTAATTTCTTTTTTTTAAAAAAAAAGTTAAATATTTTATATATATATATATATATATATATATATATATATATATATATATATATAAAATTAGAATATATTACTCGAGCTGAGTTGAGCCCAAGCTTCGAATCAAGTCGAGTTCGAGACAAGTCAAGTTGGCTTGAATTCAACTTGAACTTTAGTAAATAAACTTGACTTGCAAGAGTCGGCCTTTCAAGCCGAGTCAATCTGAGCTGAGTCGAGCTAGCTTTTCGAGCTAGCTTGACTCGTGTACAACCTTAGTTGGACATACGGACAAACATTTGAGTACCAGAATATCCTTACCTTCCTTTCAGAAGGGGATCAGTTGGTGTGCGAAGACGAGCGCTGACACTTCTTGAACTCTAGGTTGTACGAACGGACACTCCTTGAACTCCAAGTTGTACGAACGGTTCAAAAGATATCAAAGTTACATGGCCCCATAGTTATCATGTCTTTGTGACCTTGTAAATAAATTGGATGGAAAATAAACGTTATGGTGGGCCCTACAAAATTTTTAACGGTGAAAATCAATTTCCCCTTGCTATTTGTGGTGTGGTCTAGTTGATATTTGGATATGATTTCTTATTTTATAATGTTCTAAAATGATCTCAAAATATGAATGAACGGTGTGGATATAATAAATACATAACTGTGGCTCCATGTAACTTTGATCTCTCTTGAACCGCTCGTACAGCTTGGAGTTCAAGGACGTCAGCGCTCGTCTTCGCACACCCGGGAAATGGATTGGCTACTCCCCTACCACCTGCCATTGAGTGGTGGTCGGTGCTTTGTGGGCCTCACCATGATGTATGTGTTTCATCCATGTCGTCCATCTATTTTTATAGATCATTTTATGGTATGAAAATAAACATGAGGTATATCTCAATCTCAAGTAGACCACAATACAGGAAATAATGTTGAATAAACGTTGATAATTAAAAACGTTTTGGGGCAATAAAATTTTTGGATCAAGCTGATTTTTATTTTCTCCCATCATCTTGGGTCTTTATGACCTAATCAGCATATTGGATGTCAAATAAACAGACAGTGGGCCTTAGGGGGATTTTAATGGTGGATATTCAATCATTATTGTTTTCATGTGGTGTGGTCCACCTAAGATTTATATCCTTATCATTTTTTGCATAAAGCCCTATAATGATCTAGAAAAATGGATGAACGAAATGGATGAAACACATACATCATGGTGAGGCCCACAAAGCACCAACCACCAGCCTCAGGCGAGTGTCAGGGGGAGTAGCCAATCCATCTTAGACGCGGATTTTTGCTTTCACAGGAAGATCCTACACTAGTAACTTAGGTGTGGCCCACTGTCATATTTGTGATAAATCATCTCTATCCATCCATTTTTTTAGTTCATTTTAGGATATGAGGCCAAAATGGAACCATATCCAATACTCAAGTAGGCCAAAAAAGTGATAATTGAATGTCTACAGTTGAAATATTCATGGGGTGAAAAAGTTTTGAATGATGGTATTATTTGTGTTTTCAATTCATCCCAATACAAATGACGTTATTAATGGCATGGATGACATTTAAGCATCACTGTCAAACCTAGGATGGTTTCAACGGTAGAAATTTTCCTAACCACCTTTTCCTTTGATACAGCCCACTTGAGTCGTGTATCATGCTCAATTTTGGTTTCACCTCCTAAAATGAGCTCACAAAATGGATGGACGAAGTGGATTTCTACAAAGCATCGCGGTGGATCCTACTTAAGTTTCAAGCGCAAGAAATCCACGTCCATTTGTAGGGGCATACACGAACCAAGCTAGCTCGGTTAGCTCGCTCGACTCGACCCGAAAAAGCTCAATTAGACTCGGTTCGAGGTTGAGTTCGAGCAGAGTCGAGTTGATTTTTTTAGCTCAAAAATGAGTATGAGCAAGCCCCAACTCAAATCGACTCGGATCAAATCCAGCGTGAATCAAACTCGGATCAAATCAATTTGGTGACTCGATTACTTTGCCATTGATGCTGCTCACCAACTGTTTGATAAAATGACTCAACCAAGTGGGGTGGGTGGCAAGGAAGGTTTGGCTAATATCAAGGAAGGTTTGGTCGGTGGCAAGCAATGTATATACATTAAACAAATAACTTTTTTATTATTATTATTATTATTATTATTTTATTTTTATGTTACTTAGAAGGTGTTTGATAAAACACATGTAAAACCATTGCCTCTGTTTTACAAACAGTGGGAATATGAAGTCGTAGTTCAGGTGTTTGTGAAAATGCCTTAATGACGAACTCGACACGATCTTGGTTTGAATTCGGCCCAAGTTGACCGGAGCAGTTGACCGAACCTAGCTGAGTTGGTTGATCAGCCCCAAGGATTGAGCCGAGCTAAGGCAGGGGCATTTTGATTCTCTAATGCCCGTCCGATCATCCAACGTTTATGTTGGGAAGGTAAGTTTTGGACTCTTCAGAGAAAGAATCTAGACAAAAAGTTGCATTTACTGTGATCAATTTCTCGAGTTGGATAGACTTGGGCATCCAGAGGCTT
Source organism: Magnolia kwangsiensis (assembly GCA_037074715.1). NCBI lineage: Eukaryota > Viridiplantae > Streptophyta > Magnoliopsida > Magnoliales > Magnoliaceae > Magnolia > Magnolia kwangsiensis. The sequence goes on along the minus strand of CM073575.1, from coordinate 140,166,677 downwards.
GGCTATTTCTTGCTTCCATATCATTCATCGTACATGGTCACACGTGCGTGATGATCATAGCCATTGGATGGATGGGATCCAACTTTGATTGGCCATTAGTCAAAACCTGTTTTCACTGGACAATAACAATGAATCCAATAACTAGGGTTTCTCTCGCTGAATTCTAGCCATTGGTGGAATATTTCTTTTCTCGTCCATTTTTTGCCAATGATCAAAGGGTTTGATTGAATAAGGCTCTTTCATTATATGAACTATCAAATGAACGATCTAGATCTGGTCCGTATTCCAGCGTGTAGAAAACCACGTGGATGCATCGTACCCCTCCAGATGCACTGTCGGCGTCTCTTCATAGTACTCGTGGGAGATCAATTCGTGCCATTCATCTAGCTCAGTATGCTGTGGATGGAGAGTTCTTCAAAACAAAAATGCTTCACATGATTGAAATCACCTGATCGGAGGCCTTATGATCACCGATGGAAGAGAAAAATGGCTAACGGTTAATGTTCAAGGAATTGCAGTAAAGAAAATTAATGTATACTATACATTATAGGTGTTATTTTGTAAAACTGGCCAATCCAAGATGGTCCCACCACATGGATGGTCCTGATTGTTCCATCACCCTTGATGTGTCCAATTGAGTGATAGTCATATCATATTTCAATTCTACCAACACACTTGGGTCATCTCCGTTGAAGGGCGTTTAAAGTAGATGGATCCATACATGGTAGGATGTGATTAAGCGACCCACCCACTAATTAAAAAAATATCTATCTTGATTGATTAAATAAGTCAAACATATAAATGTTGCCATCCATCCAGTGGGCCCCACTTTGTACATGATACAAGCATGTAATACAAAAATACACTTCTTTATTAATCATATTAGTTATTTTACTTATATTTAATATATGTTTATCTTTAGAATTTTGAATTTACATACAAAGCAGTTGAATGGACGTATTGAACTATTATTTGATTTTTTAAAATGTTGTCCTTTGCATTAATGGGAACTCCATGACGGTTATGATTCATGCATCTCTTTTAAGTGTGGATGAGATATCTAATTGTATTGTCATTTTTCTTATTACATCCTTCCTGTCGTGTTATTTAATGTGCATATGGGATGCAAATTGCATGGTGACCTTAATACTACATACCTTTGTGGTGAACTTATGTGGCAGAGTATGATTAGGCTATATGCCCATGTCAGACATGAACTCAATCCACTAAATATTCAACTTAACAAATTTTAAACATGATTTGTGTAGCCCCATCTTTAAGAGCAGCACATGGCCTCATTAAATCATGCAATGACTGGTCCTTACTCTTGCTTCGGTGTTAGCCTCTAAGGAGTTTCAACACCTAGTCAAGGGTTTGAGTACCCATAGGTAGTGAAATTTTACTTGCGTGAGTGTGTGGGGTGTGTGTGTGTGTGTAAAATAATAAAATAAAAATCATGCCATGACCGTTCACCACGAGATGGGTGTTGTCAATGGGAATTAGATTGCATATCAATCAAGATTATATGTCCGTAAATGCTTAGGAAAATTCTCCCCTGTGCTGTCCACTAGGCGCTCGGATAGATCCAGTGAAGCCCATATCTAAGACATCCCATATATGAACCTCATGTAACATGCTTGTATTCTCATATGCAGAACCTTAAGAGGGGAGAGTGCACTTGGTTTGCAATAATCCGGTATAGTTTTGGATTTACACTACCTTTCATCGATAGAATAGCTTGACTGAGCATTATTTTTGAGTCGCCACTAACCAAAATAAAAGGCTCCATAATCCACGGCTGGCTAAAATCCATGGAATCAACTCAAGATCCGAAAAATCAAAAAATTATCGACATGAGTGACTTATGGTTTGATCTGCGCCATGGTTTTTGGGTTATTGTCTCGATTACGAAAAACGAAGAGGTCAGGTGGCATTTTACCATCCGTGTAAAATACAATTTATACTTTACCAGGTTGTGTGCTTTCAAGGGGGATTAAAGGAACTTTCAATAAAATGCTAAAAGATAATTTGAAAACATAATGAAATGGTAGAAAATTGGCTTTTTGATAGAAGTATGGAAAATAAAAAGAATAGAGAGTTTTCGATTACTTATTCAAGTTATGTATTCTAATACAAAATATCTTTAGGAGAAGCAACTATAGATCATACTCTACATGTGTTAGAGAAGTGTATAAAACCTCAGGTGTTCAAAGGAATGCGGTTGAAATATACAAACTGAAAAATAATAGATCGATAATACAATGTTAGCTTTAAAGTTGAAATATAATATCATAAATTATAAGAATTAAAAAGGTTGAGAGAATAAAAGAGATCGATAGAATAAAAAAGGAAGTCGAGCATCTTGGCTTTAAGATGATAGAAGTCACGGGTGCATTCTCCCTCCCTCTGCCTCTCACATTGTTTCTTTCTCTATCACCATCCCTTCGCTAAACTCTCTCGCCCGAAACTCTTCTATCTCATCTTTTTCACCAAACTTCTCCCTTTTATAAGAATCTTGGGAGTGATGTGTGCCCAGGTTTGGTTCTCCCAAGTTGTAGCTTAGTTTGAAAACGAGGTTTGTGCAAACTGATCTTGAACCACATATAAACTAAGCCCGAACCACGTATAAACCAAGCCCAAACCACATGCAGAACCAAGCCTGAACCATGTGCATAACCCATAACCAGTGGTGTGTCAATCAGTTTTGGTTAGAACCACCTAACACTCAACTAATTTAGGGTGTCTAGGACCTCTAATCCCAACCATCAAGTCAATGACCTTCAATATTTATGGGTTTTAACCACGGGCTGTCAAATGATAGGCTGGCAGCTTTTATAGGTCTCCACGAGGCATGCTTGTGGAGATTTTAGAATAATTCTATTTATACTTTGCTTAGACTTTAAAACACAAAAGGAAAAAAAATAATATACCAAACACGCATGAAAGTGAATAAAGATGCTTGAGAGTAATTTTCTAAGTTGCAATGTGAAATAAGATGAGCAAGTAACCTTTTAATTATTTACCATTTTCAAACGTTATTTACTCTTAACTCCTATTAAATCTGACTCTTTCCCACCATTTGAGAGAAATAATAATAATAATAAAAGTTGGTACGGAAATACTTTTTCAGCCCAAAGGTTCCACTCAAGGAATGTAGCTGTCTTATCCTTAAAAACATGTAAAATGCCAATTGACGTGATTGCCGGAGACCACTCTTACCCTTTTAACCATGGTTCTTGTCTCTTACCCTTTTAACCATGGTTCTTTTAGGATCATCTGGATATTACCTAATAAATAAAATTTTGACTTATTTTTAAGTAAATAATTTTATTTAAACTTATGTTAGTTTGGGAAGCACTATAGTTAAAGTAGCTTATGTGATGGAAGGTTATTTTTATTTTTTTACTAACCCCTATGTCTAATAAATGATCCATGTCAAAGAGGCCCCACATGATGGGTTGTCTACATCAAAGTGGACCCCACACGATGGACAATCCATATTAAGGGTAAGCCTCCGTTGATAAATGCCCCACATACAAAGAGGAACTTGCATGATGGACAACTTACATTGAAAGCGGGGCCCATACGATAGATAGTCCATATCAAAGGTGAGTCCCATGATGGACAATTCACATCAAAGGTTAACCCCTATTGATAAATGACCCACATGTTAGACGACCCACATTGAAGGTGGTGCCCACATGATGGATAGTCCACATTAAAGATTAATGGACAATGATGTCAAAGGTAGGCCCCACATAATGGACAACAATCTTAATGGTGGCCCCATATGAAGATATTTCACATCAGAAAATGCCCCACATTCAAGGCAGCCCTACTTGATGGACGACCCACTTCAAAGTTGGCCCCTACATGATGGATGGTCCACATAAAAGGCATGCCCACGTGATAAATGACCCACATTAAAGGTGGGTCCCGCATGATGGATAGCCCACATGGAAGTTAGGCCTCTTAAGGTAGATGGTCCATATTGACAGTAGGTCCCACACTATGAACACCCCACATTGAAAACAATCCTACCGTGTGCACAACATAACCAAGAGTCAATATCAAAAGTTGAGCCCACATGATGGACGGTGGATATTAATGGTGAGCAAAACAAACTTAAGAGATAAATAATCACATGATGTTAGAAATTAAATCAAATACAAACACTCCCTTTTCTCCAAACCCAACGAACAACAATTTACCATTGTAAGGGAATTCAAAAAGAGCTTTTGTAAGCACGTTTTGAATTCTCAACGTCTAAATGGTTCTTTCCATGTATATCTATATTGATTTTTCGATCCTACATCTGGCTTTCATTAAAAAATATAGTCTAATTAATAACGTGTATCCACAAATTTCACGTTCTCAAAGATTCAACGGATTATTTATTTATTTAAGGAAGTTATTAAATCAAAATCAAAACTTCCAAAAAGAGGATCTATGCTTTCACTCCAAGGTAAGGGTGAGACGGTAGAAATCATAACATCCTCCACTCTATGATATGCAAATGTCCTCATGAACCATGTGCAAAAATACTTCAAAACTAGAAAATCCTAGCCAATCAATTTTTGTTCATTGGCATGGTCATATTTTCTTTCTTGGCCATCAATCTGAAAGTTACTAAGCAAATGGTTAGGATTTTTCTAATTAGAGAGATCTTCGGATCAGGGTGGTACATCGCAGAACTCGTAAGATCAACGGTCTTGATCATGAATCTGCGATGTAGTGAGGGAGATATGGCTACCAGGCATTCCAAGAGGAGATTGGTGGAGGATGAACTAAAAAGAAAAAACCAAGCAAGTTGGGTTGGGTAGCATGTGGCTTGGATGTGACGGCGTCCGTTGACCCATCAATCTCATGGGCCACCTAAACCGTTGTTGGATATGATGGGGGTTGGTGAATGAGTGGGTATGACGTGGGGCCCACCTAACAAGCACGGTTGGCCATCCTCCTCTGTCTTTTCTTCTCTGTCTGGTGTCTGGTACAACGCGATGCACTGTAGTAGCTTCTCCACTTCACGTTGTGAACTTACATTAGTGCGTCCCTATCCTTTTTCTCAATGAGAAAGTTAAAAATCGGAAGTCGTGGGACATACCATGTGGTATATGTCTCACATCCAAACCCTTCTAACAGATGCACACCAATATTATTAATAAGCAAACCAAAAAAATGCGGGATTCAAATATAAGATGGGCCAATTCATAAAAACTAATATACACCCCTCAAAATATCTAAATTTAAGTGTAGCTTATCTGATGATCTGATTGACCTAATGTTTTGATCGTATTATCACAATGGGGTGGTGCATATGTTTAACGGTTTAGATTTTAGAGAAAGACCACGTGGCCCCACAAATCTTGAATTTTAATATTTTTAAAGGTAAATTAAATGACGGTATTTTCATAATTTCATCTCTCAGTAAGCTAAATGGAAAGTTCCCAATTTTATTTTATTTTTTTCCGGCCATATATGGTCCTATAACCGAATCACCAACGATCACTGAGGTGTGGGCCCACCTCGATGTATGTTGGAAATCCACCCATCTGTTTTGTAAGCTCATTTTAGAGCATTCCACAGAAAAAATACACTAAATTTGGATGTTTTCACTTTATCCCATTGGGTTGGGAATGACCTTATAAACGGCTTAAAAACATAAGGTGGAGTTCATAAAGGTTTCAATATTAGGAATTTCTTTCCTCATTTCTTATGAAACGTATTAAAATGACCTCACAAAATAAATGAACATGATTAATTTCTTCGTAACATTAAGTGGGCCTCACCTTGCATTGAAGGTTAGGAACTTCTTACAAAAGCGTCTCACAGGGGGAAGCGGATTGCGTACCGAGTAACTCAGTACGGTAAGCCTATTCTTACTGTCATTTATGCATTGTATCCCCTCCGTCTATCTATTTTACTGTATAATTTTAGGGCTTTATACCTAGAGTATATATAAATTTCAATTGGACCACATCATTGGAAACGGTGTGAATTTAACATCTACCGTTGAAAACTTCTTAGGGGCAACTGAAGTTTTAGATAAGAACAAGTTAGATGACAAATAAACATCAATGGGGCTTTATAAATTTTTCAATGGTGAAAATTAATATTTTTACTTTTTCCTGTTGTATGATCCACTTGAGCTTTGTATATGCATCAATTTTGGGTTGAACCCGTAAAATGATCTGAAAAACTGAATGGACAGCGTGAATAAACTACATGCATCCTTGGTGGGCCCAACAGAGTTTACTCAATACAATAGAGACCTACTGAGTAACTCAGTACGCAGTCCAATTTCCTCGCGGGGAATCCGCGTCCTACAATCCGGCCGGACTCGGATTGCGTAGTGCAGTACACCACCGAACTCCTTGATTCCATGATGAGGGTTATATCCACATCATTCATCTGTCTTTTCGTATCATTATAGGCTATAATCCGAAAAAAATGAGTGAATCCAAAGCTCAGGTGGACCACACCATATAAAGCAGTGGGAACACCGACACCCACCATTGAAACCTTCCCGGTGCCCACTCTATTTCCCATGCAACCTAGATTACACCGACTAAGATTAACGGAAAAAACCAATATCAAATTGATTCAAAATTCATGTAAAAAGTTTTCTATACCAAACATTTAATCTGCACCGTTCTTTGTGGTGTGGTCCACTTAAACTTTAGATATGCATCATTTAAAGCTCATGCCGTAAAATAATCGGGCAAAAATAAATGGACGGTGTAACATAACAGATAAATTACAGTGGAGCCCACGGAACTTTCCAACATCAAAACACCACGAGGACCGTGTTGTCCCACACGACAGAATCCGAGTTCAATCCGGTGGGCCTGTGTATCAACCAGACAGTGGGCCTGTGCATCATCAGGTGATAAGCATCATGTTCGTCGTACTACAAAAGACCAGCCCGACAGGTGGGCCATATCAATGAGAATAATTGAAAATTGCTCTTGAAACCTCTACGTTCATATGATGGGGCCCACCTGAGTTTTCTATCAAACAGATTCTTGCATCTTTTGTTCATCCCAGCAAGTTGCACCTAATCAATTGCTTTGATGAAAGATACCCGGCATGGCGGCGACACACTCGAACCTATGGTTGGGATCCCACCCACAGTGCTCCCTGTGGTGTGGCCCAACTGAGTTTTGGATCCATCTCATTTCATCTCTAGGGAACTAGCATCAAGGATATCACATGATGAACGGAGTGGATTTTACTCATTCAACTTTGTGGGGCCCACATGATTGGGCAATTTTCTCCCTTAGCAATATGGGAGCGTACGGATATTTCAATTGCTTTCGTACCGAAGGGTGGACAGGACTTGGAGGCGGATTCTGTATTTGTGGGCCCCGTGATGTATGTGTTTTATCCACACCGTCCATTAGTTTTGACGGATTATTTCAGGATAGAGCCAAAAAAAGGAGGCAGATCCGTGCCTCAAGTCGACGACACCACAGGAGGCAACGGTGATAACGATGCCAACGGTCGAAACCTTCCTGGCCCCACCGTGATGTTTATTTCCCATCCAATCTGAACATAGACCTGGGTGAAGGGAAAACACAAATATAGCCTGATCAAAAATTCTGTGGCCCCAAGTTTTTAATGGTGGAAATTCAATCCCTACTGTGTGGTCCACTTGAGCCTTGGATCCGCCTCATTTCTGGGGTCATCATCTAAAATAATCCATGAAAATGGATGGACAGCGTGGATAGAACACATACATCATGATGGGCGCAATCGCCGTCCCTTTTTACTTCCTTTCTCCGCGTTTTCAAGATGATCCCAACCTTTGATTATTAAAGTTGAATGCTGGCCACTTAAATATTCTTTCCGTTCTAAAGTCATCTATAGATAGTGATGGTTCTTATATCCGACCTGAGCGTAGATTTCACACCACAGTCTTTTTTAATCATGGGACCACTTAGCACATGGACCCCTACTGGCTGCCATGAACGTTTGATCCTGAGTGAAACAAAGGCCAAATAAACTCTTGATTTTAGACTGGAACAATTAGTGGTGGCCAATTAAGCACTTGAGCAAGCATCTCTCCATGGTTCCACATGCAGGGGTTCTCGGACGGCTGGATTCTATCGGACGGATCTCTATTGCAACCGGTTACACTCGATTCTACCAATCAATGGTCAGGATCATCTTTCATGATGTTTTTATTATCCTAGTCTATTCAATTAAGTGTTGGGCCAGTAGTTAGGAAAAATATGTACCCTAAATCTAATAGCCAAGTATCATTGTGGATGAGTAATAACCCTGCGGTTAATTAATGATGTCACCTTAAATACACATGAATATTAGTTTAGCAGATGATTGATTCCTTAATATGTTGCCTGGGAACTTGAGATTAGACACATGGTTGTTGATCTTAGGGTGGTCTATAGATCTCATTACCCTAATGTACCATAACCAGCACAAGTACTTAGGGCGTACTCGTGGATAGAGCTGGGCATTTCATGCCCGAACCGATGGATCTGGCCCAATCAGACCCGATCCGACTCGATTCGAACAGAACCAATGGTCAGGATCGAGTAGCGTAATCCATATCCGAATGATTTTCGAGTCGAATCCGGCTAGGCCCTATTCCGAACCGACCCGATTCGGAACCGATCCGATGGGATCCGATTCGGACCGACCCGATCCGGACTCTCTGTGTGTGTGTGTGTGTGTATTACTTTTACTGCCTAGGCTCTACGTTCGGCGCCAAAAATTCCCGCCCAATGTACACCTGAGCCCATCAACTCTATCGCTCTATCTCTCTATATTTGTCTCTCTTTCTTCATATCCATCTCTCCCTGTCTATTGAAGAAGAAGGAAGTAGAAGGCTCGCTAGATATCTTGCGGTAGATCGAATTCCTCACTTTCTGTCGTTGGGTTCTGGAGCTTTATGGGATTTCTCTGGTGGAAAGAGATATGCATCGAGAAATGGTATATAGCTGTATATGGAAGAGAGAAAGAGAGATAGTTCTAGCAGGCATTGGCATAAAGCTATTTATAGGTTGTCGTCTTGATAGTCAGACCCCAAAGTTAGATAGAAGCGGATTGGCTGGTGTAATGTTAACAAGTTCTGTGGGTCTTATCACAAGGTATGTGTTATATCCAAACCGTCCATCCATTTGACAATATCGTATTAAGACTTGAGACAAAAAATAAGATAGATCTAACTATTAAGTGGACCACACTACGGAAAGCAGTGGGGGATTAATCGTTTACCATTGAAACCCTTTTTGGATTCACAGAAGTTTTGGATCAATATGAAATTTGTTTTTACTCTTCATACAGGTCTTTGTGACCTTATGATGGAAAATAAACGTTATGGTTGGCCCTACGAATTGTTTAACGGTGAGAATCATTATCTCCGCTGCTATTTATGGTGTGGTCTAGATGATCTTTGTACATAATTCATTTTTTGGATAATATTCTAAAATGATTTCTAAAAATATATGAACGGTGTAGATATAATAAATACATCATTGTGGGGCCATAAAACTTTGATCTCGTTTGAACTGTTCATACAACTCAGAGCTTGAGGAGCGTTAGTGCGTGTGTGAGATTTGAGAAAGAGCGGGAGTATGGTGGACATGCGCCTTTCGCCAGGTGAGATGGGTCCAGCTGTTTTTTTTAAAAAAACAACATAAAGATGGCTGTGAGCTGCACTTGTGTTGGCGTACGAGTATAGTGGTGTGGATTTTGCTGACGTGAATGGAAAGATTGAGTGTGTGTGAGATCTGCACCGTCCATCATGTCAGTCACACTTTGTTTTGCCTTTAGCTCATATTTTTATTACCATAAAATGATCTAGAAAAAATAGATGGACGACATGGATGAAATAAATACATCACAGTGGGGTCCACAGAACACCGACTACCAGCATTGGCTGGTGGCACGGGGAGTAGTGAATCCGTCTTCTCACCGACTACCTTTCACTACCTCGAGTAGTGAGCTCGCTGACATAAGCAGATTTTAAGGGAAAGCCTTTCACGTGAACCCCCTGTGTGTGATGCTAGGTGGGTCCCATCGTGATGTTTATGATAAATCCATACCATTCATCCGTTTTGGAAGAGTATTTTAGGACATGTGGCTAAAAATAAAGTATATCCAAAACTCAAGTGGCCCTTACGAGAGGAAACAATGTAGATTCAATGACCACCTTCCTTGGTTTTTCCTCTCGTTCGGCACACTTGAGCTTTGGATCCATCTTTTTTTTAGTATCATGTCCTAAAATAATGTCTCACAACTGATGGACGTTGTGGATTTCTTAAAAATATCACTGCAGGCCCACATAGCATCCCATTGCGTGTTGCAAAAAAATTGAAAAAAATCTGTACGTTATTATATTGTCAGATGTACCACGCACCAGCCTAATTGTTCGGCTTGTTACCATCAGCAAGTTCTGTGGGTCCCATCATGAGGTATGTATTATATCTAAACCGTCCATCCACTCGGCGGGCTCATCTTAAGGCTTGAGCTGAAAAATAAGATAGATCTAAAGATCAAGTGGACCACACTACAAAAAGCAGTTAGGATTGAAAGTCTACCATTGAAACTCTTTTAGGGTCAAGACGGTTCTATCCGAACCGTACGTAACCTGATCCGACTCGATTTTCCTGATCGAGTCGGGTTCGGTTTAGGTCAGGCCAGCAGTACAACGGATCGAGTCGAGTCAGAGGACCTGGACTCAGTCCCGGATCGGATCAAGTTCAGGCCAGGCGTTGAGAAGTTCGGACCAAGTAGAGTTGGGGCCAATCCGGTCCGACTCGACTCGATGCCCACCTCTACTCATGGACACCGCATCATGAGATGCATGGTCATTGTATGTAAGGTGATTGATTTGCATAACGATGGACAATCTTCATCATTTGGACCAACTTGGTGTTAGCGTGCATAAAAGTGTATTCGTGTGGTGGATGTAGGATCCAAGTCTAGACCTTTGGACACTTATATCGGTATTATTGAGATCAGTAAGTAGTTTGAAAGCCCATTAGTCTATCATGGCGATTAAATGATTTGATGTTGCATGAAATATAATTAATCCTCAGATGACGGACATGTAAGTGTCATGGCCCTAATTGACTGACTTTTGCTCTTCTTATGAGGCTAATTCATGGCCATTGAAAGTTGACATAGCTGGATACCTTTATTAAGAGTTGTTAAGACTTAAATATTACATATTATCCCATATTATCCTATATTTATTACTTGGTTTTATGAACATGATAATGCTTAATGTTCTATTTTAATCATGTTTGTGTTGCAAGGTGAATTTACGAGTTTGGATTGAAGTATGGATTTAACGCTCAAGAATCATCAAGCCAGAGATTAGATCTTAGAAGATCAAGAATGAAGAATTCACATGCCAAAAATCTAAGAAAACTAAGTCAAGAATGAAGAAAATCGAAGTTTTGATGTGAATTTCTGTGATCCTCGACTAGTCCTGGCTCCTACTCGACTAGTCCTGACCCTACTCGACCAGTCAAAGATTCCTCAACTCGAACTCAAGTGACAAAATCATCTAAAATCAGGTCATTCTCGACCCGTTGAAGAAAACTCTCGACTCGTCGAAGGTGACCCTCGACCAATCGAGGGTTGTCTTCGACTAGTCTAAGGTTACACAGACAGCACACGAATTGTGGAAATTTGAAGCTGTTTCCGGATTTTTCTAACTCGGTGCGAAAGTTGGAGTTGCAAAACTATAAATAGGAGTCCCTAAGATATTCTTATCCATCTTCTAGGGTTGGAGGAGCGGAGTAAAAGGGTGGAGTCGTCGTCCGGGAGTTTTCTTCTTCTTCCTTAATTGATGTTTTGTTTAAGAGTTCTTAGTTCAATCATTCTATGTTGGACAAACCTCTTAGCTAAGGTTAAGAGGTGAAGCTTGTAGTGTGATTGAGATGTTTGCTTTGTTTTGATTAATGTTTTGTTGAACTCTCTTGAATTCTAGTTTGATTATGAAGGAATATTTCTAGTTTTTAAAGGTTTATTGTGACAAATTATAATAGATTTGTGATGACTTGAGATATTATAAGCCCCATATCGTAGACCGTACCGTTCCGTAGACTTCCCTAATCTTTCCGGTCAAATTTCAGTAACCTTCGACCCTTAACCGATATTTGAGCGCGACCCTAATTCGCATGCCGTCAACTCGAGTCGACTCAACCTAAGACCTTTACCATAGCGACTGCGTTGTCGCCACGGTTCCGATGCTGCAACTCGCGCGCAGAGGCGATACCCTGGTCAGGAGATATGGGCCAACGTTCGGTGCTAGGAAAACGCCGTGCGTTGCAAAACCAAAGTGAATCTCTACGACTTGTCACATCAATCCATCAATCCATCAATCTCAACATGTCAAGTACACATCAACTTTCACCCATTCCCAAGCAACCACAAAAATCAAAAAGTCTCTTACACACCCATGCCTTTTTTACACAAATTGCCACAAAAGTAAAAAAGCTCTTACACCCGTCACTCACCACATCCATTACCCATTAATCTCTCTCTCTCTTTACAACTCTCTCTCTCTCTCTCATTTCTCAAGCTTTACTCCAAGCAACTAAAAACCTCCATACATATGAGCCTCTCTAAGCTCTTCCAAGCTCCAAGTGTGGCCCACCTTTCCATCCCAAGATCTCTCATCTCAACCATCCAAACCTCATCTCCTCCGTTGGAATCGAAGCCAAGGAGCTAAGGAAGCCAAGGGAGCAAGAAGATCGAACGGTGGGTGCTTTGATAGAGTAGTTTTAATGTTTTTAAGATGGGCCAAGTGAGACCAACCGATCAATGGTTTGAATCTCACTTGGGACCTTAAGATATGGTCGATGGCCCACCTTGATCATCATGATTATTCCATGATGGGGCCATTTTCTATGGACCTCATCATGATGTTTATTTTCTTGTATACCTAGGGTCATCTAGACCGTCTATTTTAGTAGAGAAGGGATCTCCACCGTTGGTTTTTGATTTAATGGGACCCACTTGATGTATGATTGGTTGCAAGGGAGGGCCCATAATGTCGGGGTCCCTCCATCACGCGTGTCCCACTATCAATCTCTCTCTCTCCCTCTCTATTTCGTTTTCTTGTATGAGACCATGATATGATTGTGTGGCCCACTCAAATGGACCCCATCATGAGGCATGTATTCTATCCAAACCATCTACAAGTAGGGCCCACTTTGTGTGTTGTATCCACACCATCCTCCATGAGGTGGTCCACCTAAGCAGGGCCCGCCTTTAATGTAATTGTTTCGTGCAACGTCCAGCGTCTAAAAACGCTGGACGTGGTTTGGAAACCACAAATATCAGCTTGTTTCCAAGCTCGTGGGTGACCCACTCATGTAGGCCCCACCTTGATGTATGTATTCAATCCACGCCGTCCACCTCATTCCCTAGATCATTTCAGGCGTTGAGCCAAAGAATGAGGTTGATCTGAGCATCTGGTGGGCCATAGCATAGAAAACTTCGGTGGTTACAAATCTCAAACTTTGGACTTATTTCGCTTGTTATGAGCCGTAGAATCTCATGGCTAGGATGGATTTTCTGAATATGGGCCCCACCTGTGAAAAACCACAGGGAATCGAGTTTTTCAAAAAAAAAAAAAAAGGGGGAAGAAGGGTGTCAGCGCAGGCGCTGCTGCCATTGCTGTGGGTGAAAACGGACATGGACCCACGGTCCCAGCCGTGGGCCCCACCATGATGTATGTTTGTCATCCAACCCGTTCATATGGTGGGCCCCTTTTTGAAGTTGGCCCCCTCCAAAGATCAGTTGCATCCAAAGCTCAGGTAGCCCACATCACAGATAACAATGGTGCTTGTACGTCAGCCATTGGAACCCTTTTGGGTTGATCCAGAGGTTTTGGATCAGTTTAAAATTTATTTTTCTTCTTCATCTGGGTACGTGTGACCCTATCAATAGATTGGATTGTAAATAAGCATTAAGGTGGACCCCACGTGGAACCTACGGTGATGTGTGTGTTGTATTCACACCGTCAGTGGGCGGTGGAACCTCTACTAATGTATGTATTTTAGCCACCACACCGTCCACAGCAGTGGACGGTGGAACCCACCATGTTTATGTATTTTATCCTCACCGTCCACACTTGGGCGGTGGGACCCACCATGATGCATGTGCTGCATCCAAATCGTCCATCCATCTTGAAAGCCCATCTTATGGCATGGGCATTAAAAAATGAGCCAGATCCATAGTCTAAGTGGACCCCACCTTGACATGTTTTGAGGCCCATCTTAATATATTTGTGGTAGTCCATTGGGGCCCACTTTGATGTGGATGTAAGGCCCGTGTTATGAGGCCATTCGATGTATTTGTGGCACATGGTTGAGGCCCACTTGATATACATGTAAGGCCCATGAGTTGAGGCCCATTTGATGTATTAGGGTCCCATGGGTTAAGGCCCATTGAGATGTACTAGGGCCTATGGGTTGAGGCCCATTTGATGTACATATGGGGCTCAATTGGTGTGACCCATTTGTTACATATAAGGCCCATGTGATTAGGCCCATTTGATGTATTCAAGGGCCAAGGGTTATAGCCATTGCAATGTATATAAGGCCCATTGGTGCGGCCCATTGATGTGGCCCATTTAATGAATATAAGGCCCATATGATATGACCCATTTGATGTATTTAAGGCCCAATAGGATGTACCTAAGGTCCATTACAATGTATGATCCCAACATGGTTTATGTAATGATGTTTACGATGAGCTATGCCTTGGGAGCAATGATGGTTTGAAGTCCACATTGTGAGTATAATGTTGGTTAAATGTCCACATTACGACTCTCCCTAGGGCCCATCGTTAGGCCTGTACTTGTTATGTGTAGGCCGTTTAGGCCATCTGCATTGTAAGGATAGTGTGTTATTTTATAACATGAATAGTATAGTTCCATGATTCATAATCATGCACATCTTATGTATGCTTGATATGAGAAGTGACTAATCATAGCATATACCTTTGGACAAATTGTTTAGGGGCTCCCGGATAGGCGATGTTACCCTACATGAGGGCACATTACGCGTAGGATTGGTGCATGACTGGATAGTATGATTCATGCATTCACATTGTGTGATATGGTACTGTACGCCCTAGCGACGTCAGGGCCGTAGCCTCCACAGGCATATCGTGGTTGACAGGATTGGATATCGAAAATCTTATTTTACATGGGGTGCTATAGATATCCCTGGGTGAAAGTCCCTAAACCCTTATGGTACCAAGAGGTTACTCCAACGTCTAGATCGAGTGGGTGCATGAGCGCCGAGTGCCAATTATCAGACGGTCGTGCTTTCCACTGTGTCGTGGTCGGTTGGAAGGGGTGCGGCCTTTCCCGCCCGAGATTAGGGGGCAAAGTTAGGATGAGTTTAACTAGCTCGAGGAATGAGTCCGCTATCGACGAGTCGAGCCCGATATTGGCAGACAGATTATGAGGTTCTCTTCCACTTACCTTATTGAGCACGATGGGGCGACGATCTGGTTTAGAGTGTACTAGACCCCGGTGATAACACAGATTTGAGCTGCATTGATATGTGGACTTAGATAAAGATTTGTATGCTTGAGTTGCATTTCACATCGCATGGCCTTAGTATGGCCGATATCATTCATGTCTTGCATCGCATAGCTTTGGTACGACTAATGGTATTCATGGATCTATCTATATATTCCGCATTACTCTGATATTATATGATCATATTACTACCTTGCGCACACACTTTCACCACCCTCTAAGCTTTCTATAAACTTATGCACGACCGTTGCATGCAGGTGACATTGGAGCACAACAGCACTGAGGCAGGAGCGCTTTGTAGATCATTTTGGAGTTATTGCCCACTATCATTGTATTTGTAACACTCTGAATTTTTGCTAACCTGGGGTTAGACGTCCTTAGGCAATGGGTCGACCATAACACCTTGGTAACCTCTCAGAATCTAATTCCAAAGCCAGAGATATCATTTGGAACCTAATTCTTTAAATTTTAACGTGAATTAGCCAGCGCTACACTAGATTACCTGTGAAATTAGCAGCAACCACTTTAAATACGATCTGTAAGACCCAAAACCTCTAGAATTGTTACCGCTACGTTACTCTAAAATCTAGGATCAAACTCTAAACTCGTTTGCCCTCAGGAACCCTTTGAAACTTCGTATTGGATCTAGACTGCGCGTCAAGAGTCCGATATCTACAATCTTAGACCATTACGACTGCCTTGTTGGACTTCACAATCGTTTCGAAAATCAAGCCCAACTGATGTTCTGAAGCTATTTCATTGAGCCTGGAGCAGGGAGTGTGAGAAAGAGTGAAATTCTTTATAAATTAAATGAGATTTAAATAAATCTGGCACGCTTCGCTTGCTGGTTAAGTATAAACATTCAGACCGTCGAAATCTGCCCCAAATACACCCTTAGATTAGGGAACATTTCTCACTCAGGTCAGTTACTTGAAATCCTCGATCGAGTCTCCGTGACCGCTGAATTGAAACTGGTCCGCCACGTGCGATCTGGGAATACTACCGGACTAAAAACTTAGTGTGAGCAAGATCCAATATACATGAGATTAAGTCCGACCGCATTCAGTCAGGGGACCTCCCAAAATGCTCCTTTGGATCGAAAAAGACCCGATTTGGCTATAACCCAAGTATACCTTGACTTAAAGTCTGTTTTGGTTATGTTTGGGCTTATAAAAGGGCCTTAAACCCTTAGCTTTCTAACGCATACGAATTTGCTAGAAATCCTAGGAAGGAGAGAGAGAAAAGAGAGAGAAAGTGAGGGAGAAGCTGGTGATTTCTCCTGGGATTCTTCCCTGCTGCTCCATGTGCCAAAGCCACCTAACTGCATCGTTATTCCGGCGATTCTGGTTTCGTTCTAGGTAAGAAAACCCTAACCCTAACCTGATTTGAAGCTTAGACTAGCTGTAGAAGAGTTCTAGCTGACCTGTTTCTTGTCATAGGTAGCGTATCTGCCGTTGACGAAGACGCATCGTCTGAATCTTAACGAATACGCATTTCTGGTTTAACATGCAAATTTTAGACGCTTAGATTACCTATTTTTAAGGCTTTCAATGCCGTTTAATGGTAGATTGTTGACGAGAATGCTGTTTGACATGTACAACATGTTGTCTGTTTTTCATTCCGAATACGTACGAAGAATATGAGATTTAGGGTATTTTAGGTATTTGTAGGAAATACTGTATACGTACGTATTTTGCTAATATGAATTCCATGAGTATTTATCGTGTACCTATACTAGTTATACGTGTATGATCTGTTTGGCGAAGAGATTCGTCCTAATGCACATATTGGCCGACATATGCTATATAGACTAATGTGTGTAGACTAAGTGTTTGTTGAAATGCCTAAATCAATATGATTTATGCCTGCCATATGTTTTGAATGTAAGAACATGATTGTTATGTATTAGACATCTCCTTGATATAAGGATCTGTCATATTATATGTTGTAATCAACATACGTCAAGTACGTTGGAGTTGAGTAGTCTAAGTGTTTGTATAAATGTATGTATTAGAAAGTATTGAGTAAATGGTGTTGTAAATTAGCGTTGAGAATGGATTCTCAACTAATTTGATGAGGTACATGATTTCCTCCATGTCTGTTATATTGAATTGATTTCCTTATATATAGAAATACTTGTGTTTGGTCGAATTGCTTATGTTGTAAATTATAACATGTTGCTAACATGCTTGGATTATTTGTGTTTCATTTCTATCTCTCTCGTGTGATTGTTGATTTAGATTACAAGTGCTTGGGAATATACTCTAGTCCAGGCAGTCGGTAACAGTTAGAATTCGTGGGTGAATTCTATTCGCCACGAAGGATGTGTATGATGAACCCGAGTCGTACTAGAGTCGTCGATAGTGGTTAGGCCATACGAAGTACTTGTGCACTTCATGTCAGTCGATTCAACGTGCGCTCGTGCTAGTCGGACTTATTAAGTAACCCGATTGACCGTTGTATGTTCACCTTGTATTCGTCGTAACTGCTTGAACCTAGGGTACTGAACTTACCAGTGATAACCCTGATAACCGTGGTACCTTGATCCACTAAGACTCATGAGCTGGGCATGGTGGTATGGGACACTGTGGTCAAGCTGTCGGCTTACGATGGGGCCACAAACCTTCCCGTAGTGACCAATGAGCACCCTACTCTAAGCAAATTATGGTGGTATGAGATACTATATTCTTGCTGTTGGCCTACATTGATAAGGTGATGGGGAAGTGAAGCAACGAGTGCGAGCAACAGCCCTGACAGCCCTTTGTAGTGACCTTGAGTTTAACCTGACACCGCATGGGGGCGATGAGTCCTGATGTAGTCTTAAGGATATAAATTAGGCCTGTATTGACAAGGTGATGGGGGAGCGGTGCAATGAATGCGTGCAACAGCCCTGACAGCCCTTGCAGCGACCTAGAAATATATCATCGTATGAGACTACTAGGAGTGATGACCCTAGACAGGATCCTTGTTGGGAATGATATAAGGGAAGTACCCTAGTTTCCCAATCCTGCTGTATGAAAAAGACTAATAACAACTCGGTAATCATATTCATATCGCACTGCATGTGCTTGGAAGATTGTGGAGCACTGAGGGAAGAAAGCATGCCGTGGACGTAAGATCGTGTCGCATGAGGGAGAATGTCGGTGAGGGCATCCATCATGTCATTTCATCCTTGCATTAATCACAGTATTTAGGAATATTTATTTTGCTTGCTTTACCATTATCGCTTGATTGATTTGATAACATGCTAACCTTTGCTCTATGATGCCACTGAGTTAGCTACTCACTCCCACGTTATGGGACGGTGTTGCGCACACCAACCAGTCCCTATTTTAGTTACAGATGATGGCCCTGCTTGTGAAGTGGAGCCGGACTTGTATGATGATGAGGAGAATTTCTCCTATATGCGTATTCTGATCGACGGGACTATAGGGAGGTTGATTAGACGCCATGACACTTGTCATTTTATATTTTGGAGCACTCATGTATATTCTTTTCTTTCTATTTTGGAGTATATATGTATTTAGTTAACCTGGTAACATGTTCACACTCTGGAGACTTATAATCATTTATATATTTCATATGTCTATCACATTCTTCTGCTTACAAATTTGACTGTCTCTGGAGTATGATATATTGTTTTGGCTTAATCCACCTCATGTTTTATGTACTGTTACCGCCGACATTCATCCATCATTGAAAATGTTGCATAAGTGATGTTCTGGAACTCAGAAATTGGGTTTCTATCCGACCCCCTTTTTTGGAATGTTACAGCATTTCCCTTTATGCTCATTGTACTTGTAAAGTTTTTTATTATAGTGGAAATGTAATGGAGTTTTTGATTATTATTTGTGGGTTATGTGTTTGGTTATGCTTATTAAGAATCAAACTGACATTGAAAACCCTCCTCGTAACATTCTAGGATCGGAACCTAGCGAATGGGCACTGGGAGCCGAGAATGGGGTTTTATGGAAGCTGTCAGCGCAAGATTCGACGATCGAAAATTTTATGAGCCCGATTTCCGAGTTTAGGGCGTGATAAATATATTCTTTTCCTGAATTGAGAATATGAAATTAGGAAATCCTTTTGTTCACCATCATCCCTTGGGCATGGTAGGATGATAGAATCCTTCATAACTTTCACAAT
The DNA here is from genome assembly GCA_037074715.1 of Magnolia kwangsiensis. NCBI lineage: Eukaryota > Viridiplantae > Streptophyta > Magnoliopsida > Magnoliales > Magnoliaceae > Magnolia > Magnolia kwangsiensis. The sequence goes on along the minus strand of CM073575.1, from coordinate 140,146,996 downwards.
TTTCTTATGATTGGTTGTGAGATTGGTAAATCTTGTTGTTTACCTTGTCTCATGGGCATGGTTAGGTGATGAAATCACTTCCAAATCTTCACCACTTGCATCCATTGATAACTAAATACATGAGAAGTTCAGAGATTTAACAAATCTGTTTTTATCAACTAGATAAGATAAGACTTTGATTCCAGTTGTGTCCGTGAATTATGTAAGATAGCTTCCCAATTACTACAAGTGGATCATTGACACCTTAGTTCTTACCTTTAAATTCACTAGTTTTAATTACTTTAATCACAATTATTCTATCAAATATTCTAGATTTAGGTTTTCATCTTCTTCTAGTTCTACTTATAGTTACTTTCAGAGTACACACAAGTTCAGTCAGTCCCTATGGATTCAACCTCGGTCTCATTGAGATTATTACTACATCGCAACCCTACACTTAGAGTTGTAAACAAGTTTTTGGCGCTGTTGTTAGGAATTGATGGTTGTGTTTTTTTTTAGATTAGCTAGTTTTGGTACTAGTTTAATATTAAGATTTTTTGAATTATTTTAGAAACTAACTTTTTTAGAAACTTTCCTTTTCTGTTTTTCTTAGATCTACTTTCTAATTCTAGGTTTAAAAATTTTCTTAATTTGATTTTAGAAACTAACTCCTCTCTAGAAACTTTCTATTTTCTGTTTCTAGAAACTTTTTTTTTCTTTTTTTTAGAAACTAGTTTTTTTTAAAAAATAAAAATAAAAAAATAGAAACTTTCCTTTTTAGAAACTAACTCATATTTCTATTTTTTTTTTTTTTAGAAACTTTCTAATTTTAGAATATCTGTTTTTAAAAATTGACTTGTTTTGTTTTGTTTTGAAGGATCTTAATTTAAGAACTTTTAATTTGGTAACTTCCTTCTAATTTTTTCTCTTTATATTTCTAGATTTCTTATTGCTATAGGATTTTTCTTTTATTCTTTTTTTTTGGATCAGATTCAGAGTCAGGGTTTCACCATGCAAGAGTGGGTACGTCAATATGCTGAGATAGATAAGAGATATTGAGAAAGGATGTATGATGATTATGATAGAAATCAACCTATGTCTCAAATTTTTTCTAAAACCATCATCGAGAACCGACTGAAATATACACGGGTTAAGAAGTCTTTACACGATCATATGCAGGAGAATAATTACACCTTAAGGATTAAAAAGATAGTACGTGAGTGTTGGGGTTATGATAACTGTGGGAGTGAGAACTATTATCACCCATCAGACAAGAAGAAGCCAATGAGAGATTATATTACAGGTGATAATATGTATCAACAACTATCAGATTCTCTCACCTATAATCCGTATGACTATGATCAGTGGAAACATCAAAATTGAAAAGATGAACCAATAACATGGTATAATGATTATTCTCTTGGATCCCTACTTTTGAGATTCAACCAGAAACGATCCAAGAAGATTCACTTCAGAGTTACATGGACTATCTTGCAGATATTAGAAAAATATTAAAATAGCTTGATTTGCGCATCGATAAGATAGTGGAGGCTCGTTTGTCCTACCCACAACTCAGTTCAAAAATACAATACAAGGAAAGTAATCCTAACTTACTTGTAGAGAACTCTGGAATTTGGAATAAAGAGTTGGATTGTGTCAATGAGCATATGGTTCAATTTTTCGAAGAGTCAATCTCGATAATGGTTCAAAGGAATGATCAAGAAACGTGAGTGTCTTTTAAATAAAATGATACCGACACACTTCACTCACATGACACACTTAGTTTCAATGATGAGGAAGAGGTTAGTTTATTCGAACCTCGACCTAATGTAGGAAAAGAATGTGAGGAAAGCGATCTCATTCCACGTGTATACTGCACTGAATCGGAAGTTGATGAGTATTGGGATGATAATCATGAATGTACAGCTTAAATCCCCTGGATTCAATCTCAAGTTTGGCCCATATCAATGATCAAGAGGTTTAAGAAGTTGTCAACCATAATGATCTACTCCACCTATCTGACATGACCGATTTAAATGTGAAGGATAAATCACTTTAAATTAGCCCTTGCAACTTTTGTAAGGTATAGTTAGAGCACTCCCATGAATTGAATGATGATATGATTTGGGAGATGGACGAGTTGCTCTACATGACTCTAGAATTTGAAATTATCCAGTTAAGGCTGCCATCTGAGTTATCAACCTTTGACAATACAATGCCTTTACTGAGTAGTACCAATGAACAGAGTCTTCACATCAATTCTTTACCTGATGATTTTTAATCTATCTGTACAGGGCAAGAGTAAGAGAGCATCCGTCCATCCACTTTAAAAGATGATTGAATCCTTGGGTAGATCATCACAAACTTCAATGTAGAGAATGAGCTACTCTCAACTGAATTTTTCAACTCTTTGGACGATTGCTTGACACACTTTGCATATTCAAATGATCTTATGATAAAAGAAATAGTGAATGTCTTGCAAGACAACATCTCAGTAGTTGTCACTGACTGAGAGAACCCTTATTCTGAAGCCCCTCCTTCCCCAGATCATAAATGTTTACCGTTAAAGGAGTATGAGCTAAAAATTGAACCGAAATTCAGAACTTCAGAATGTGTTGAGACTACATCATTTACTGAGAATTTTTCTGAATTTTATCTATTTGTGGTCTCTGATTCACCATGGGGTACTAACTCTGAAACTTTCTCTATCACAGTGAATCGTATATACTTTGGATACCTCAGGAGATTAAAAAGAAACCTTATGCTAATGTCCATAAATTTCTCTGAAAATTCATGCTTTAGGGCATTTAAGCCTATTACAAAAAGGGCTTTTGAATGATCTTGTTGAGAAACCTACTGAAGAATTTATCAAGATATTGGCCGGAGGAGGAACCTTGTGGCATGATTGAGTAGCTTTTTCATTGCTTTCCTAGTTTAAGATTAGTTTATTGCTTTCATAGGACTAGGGTAGTTTGCTTTCAGCTGTTTTATGATAGTTTGTTTATTGTCTGTTGAGTCCTCCTGTTAACCCATCTTCACTTTGAAACCCTTAGAAAAGCCTTTAAATTCATTCATCAGTTATTACCTTTTCATCACTTCTCATTTACTTTCGTCGTCTCATGTGCATTGCATGCTTATATCTTTTACATTGAGGACAATGCAGATTTTAGGTTGGGGGGTACAGATTAGGCAAGCCGATAAGTGTTTTCTTAGTCTTTGAGTAAAAATTGTGAAATTTTTTTTAAAAATTTTGTAAATTCGAGTGATTTTGAAGTTCATCCATGATTTAGAAGTATAAGATACTTAAATTTTGGTGATTTATGACTCGTGGATTCAGTTACTTGTTAGATTTCATAGTTAAGTTCCAATTATTAATCCATGATGAGAAGTTTTAAACATTGATTGAGTCATGATTTCATATGTCACATCTAGCTTTCACATTAAAGCTTCAGTCAACATTAAATTGTTAACTTAGTGATTATTATGCATGGAAGGAACCAACTTAGGGAATTTGTCCATCATGTTCAAATGAGAAGAGTTGAAAAAAAAAAATACCCAACTAAAAAACAGTTGTCATCGAAAATGGCTACCTATTAAAGATCCTCAAAAAGGTTGACATAGCGTGAAAGCCATCGATGAAAAAATTAAAAGCTGAAAGAATAAAAATGCTGAACTATAAGGCAAGTTTTGGTTATCCTGAATGCTCTTTTGATTATTAATGCTATCATGAAAATTGAGAATTGAATATTTGATTGTGATAAGTTTAGACTTCAATATGCACCCATGGAACTCAATGTTTGAGATTGTTTTAATTGGAGGATTAATGTTTTGAACTTGACTATGAGATTTACCGTGTGCTAGAGTTTAGAAGGAAATACTGCTCAATATTAATGTATCGTAAATTTTTATGAAATGGATTGTCTTTAGAACCGCTTAAGCTTATGAAAATTATACATTGGTTTTTTGAAATATCTTTCGCATGTTTTGCTCGGGACTAGAAAAACGCTGGTTGGGGGGGGGGGGGGGGTGTTGAGACTTAAATATTGCATATTATTCCCTATTTATTACTTGATTTTATGAACATGACAATGCATGTTCTAGTTTAATCATATTTTTGTTGCAAGGTGAATTTAAGAGCTTGGATTGAAGATGATGCTAAAAGCATAGATTTAACACTCAAGAATCACCAAGTCAAAGATTGTATCTTAGAAGACCAAGAATGAAGAATTTATATGCAAAAGATCTAAGAAAACTAAGTCAAGAATGAAGAGAATCGAAGTTTTAAAGTGAAATTCTGTGATCCTCGACTAGTCCTTACTCCTGCTCGACTAGTCCCTACCCTGCTCAACCAGTCGAGGATTCCCTAACTTGAACTCCAGCGATAAAATCCTCTAAAATCAGGTCATCCTCGACCCATTGAAGGAAACCCTCGACCAGTTGAGGGTTGTCTTTGACCAGTATAAGGTTATGCAGACAATACACAAATTGTGGAAATTTGAAGCGATTTCTGAATTTTTTCAACTCGGTGCGAAAGTTGGAGTCGCAAAACTATAAATAGGAATTCCTAAAATATTCCTAGGTATCTTTTGGGGTTTGAGGAGTGGAGCAAAAGGGTGAAGTCGTCATTTGAGAGTTTTCTTCTTCTTCCTTAATTGATGTTTTGTTTAAGAGTTCTTAGTTCAATCATGTATATGATTAACTAAACCTCTTAGCCAGGGCTAAGAGGTGAAGCTTATAGCGTGATTGTGATGTTTTCTTTGTTTTGATTCATGTTTTGTTGAACTCTCTTAGATTCTAGTGTGATTATGAAGGAATATTTTTTATTTTTAATGGTTTATTGTGACAAATTAAAATAGATATGCGATAGCTTGAGATATCTTCTTATTAAGATTGTGAAATTATGAAATCCTATTTTTCACCATAGTCCCTTGAGCATGGTAGGATGATGGAATCCTTCGTAACGTTCACAATTCTCTTATGATTGGTTGTGGGATCGATAAATCTTGTTGTTTGCCTTGTCTCCTAGGCATGGTTAGGTGAGAGAATTACTTCCTAATCTTCACCACTCGCATCCATTGATGATTAGATCCATGAGAAGTTCAGAGATCTGACAAATCTCTTATTACTAATTGGATAAGATAGGACTCTGTTTCCAGTTGTGTCCTTGAATCATGCAAGGTAGCTTCCAAATTATTATAAGTGGATCCTTGACACCCTAGTTCCTACCTTTAAATTCACTAGTTTTAATTACTTTAATCACAATTATTCTCTCAAATATTCCAGATTTAGGTTTTCATCTTCTTCTGGTTCTACTTCCAGTTACTTTTATAATACACACAAGTTCAGTCAGTCCCTGTGGATTCGACCTCAGTCTCACCAAGATTATTACTGCATCACCACCCTACACTTGAGGTTGTGAACAAGAGTCATTGATTCTTACACGGGTCCATATAATTTACCTAAGAATATATATATGGTTCGATTCAATTAGATTGTAACTCATTAAATGGTTTTATTATTATGCCCAACACTTAAAAATATATTTAATGGCTTTTTAAAGGTTTTCAATAGTTAAAATTTTGTTGTGACCGTTTAAATATTTTCGATCACTCTAAATGATGAGTTGATTACCTGGATCTATGTAATGTTCTGGGAAAATTCGTACAAAGACTCGAGTTTGACCACGGGCGGAACTGCCCGAGGGCCATACCCGACTAGCTAATTACTACAAGAGTTACGTAAGTACTAAGCATTAGGTAAATTAAGTTCGAGCCACCATGTTACAAATGATGAGAGGTTAGGATCATAAGCGGTACTGGCCCAATGCCACCTAAAGACCCTGGAGAAATCCCGATGATCCGCCCCTCTTGGAAATACCCTGAAACTCCGTAAAGGACCTAAACCGCACATCGGGGGTCCGCTAGCCTTGAAATTATAGAGAAATGTCCGCCTTATTAGGCTCAACGTCCATCGCGGGAGTCGGACCTGGGTAGTGTCTAGAACCGCTCAACTTGAGCTGAGGGACGAGTGCATGAGAAACACGAATGCCCTGAAAAAAGAAGCTAAAACTTAAGTGAATTGGGTCATCCACTCTTACGCAAAGTTAAGGATTTCAAACCGTCTGTCTATGACTAAACTTTACACATAGTGTAAGGAAAATTCCATGCACGCATCTGTATAACCGCATCCCTGATTGAGCATTCCTAACCGTTGAACTAACACAAGCGTCCCACGGCCGGTCTATTTATCCGACCACACCAAAATTGTGTCTTAGTGTTAATCCGTTGATTGAGAACCTACCACATGGTATAGATGAGCTCCCAAGCCCTCCTAGGGGCCCCGTCAGTCAAAAATGGCCACTCATAGGGTATAATTATCGAATAAAGTGGCCCTAGGGCCATTCACACACTATCTGGAGCTATAAATAACTCCTAATTCACCCCACCTCCTTCAAATATGAATTTGGAACCCTAGGGTGAGAAAGAGAATAGAAAAGAGAAAGATAAGGTAGAAGGAGATTGAAGGGGTGCTTGCTAAGAAGGGTAATCCTCTTCTATCGACTCACAAGCCTAACCACCACCACTCCTGCTACCGGAACTCCTCCGACAACGACCTATGGTAAAGAATACAAACTCTCTTATAGATGTAGGTCTTCAAATGAGCTTTCTCTAACCTTAACTAACCCGTGTGCTCATTTAGGCGGCAGACGATTCTTCATTGGAAACATATTCCTAGGAACAAGTCCGAGTCAGGCGTGCTACCGAAATGTGCAAACTATAAATGCTTACATTACGATTTATCAATGCTTTCATTTTGGTTAATGATTTATAATTGTTAATGTAAAACTTCTTGTTGCATTAAGTATACTTTTACCCCTATTTAACAAATGAATGAATTACAAGTGGTAGTTAAATGTTGTCTATGTGTTTGATAAAATGCCTAAATGAATAGTTTATCAAAATTGCTTATCGAATGTTAACCCATATGTTATAAATGTTTGTTAACATGATTTGGATAGGAATAGGGCTACGAGTGTAGTCCAGGTAACCGGTAAACTTCCACGTTTGGGTAAATTCGAAAGAGATGGGTCGAACATTGACTATTGACGGTGGCTAGGCCACAAGGGGCACTCACGTGCTCCATGCCGGTTATGTTTGTGTGCGCTCGTACCAATCAAAATTACCTAAAGAACCAGTTGACCTATTGTATGTTCACCATGTATGAGCGCAATTGGTTAAATTTAAGGTACTCCCCTCACTATTGTAAAGATCTACCTTTAACCATGGTACCATGGTCCCTAAGACTCGTTAGCTAGGCATGGTGGTATGGGACACCGTGTCCATGCTGTCAGCTTACGCTTGGGTGACAAGCCTCCCTGTAGTGACCGCGAGCACTACTTCTTATAACTTGTCTATCGTATGTATTTATCTACGAGGGACGAACCTAGACGGATCAAGAACACAGGAGTAGGACTGCTGCAGTCGTCCAATGCCTAGTGATTCGGTTAGGATCAATATTTTAAAAGGGAGGTATCCTAGCTTTTCTAAATTACTGGATGAATGACATAATTAATCACTTAGCTAACATGATCATGCACCGCATTGCATTAGTTAGAATATGACGAAACAGGCGTTGGAGTCGCATGTTTGAGGAAGTGTTGTTATGTGCGAAACAGGCGTTGGAGTCGCACATTTGAGGAAGTCTTGTTATGTGCGAAACAGGCGTTGGAGTCGTACATTTGAGGAAGTGTTGTTATGTGCGAAACAGGTGGTTGGAGTCGCGTATTAAGGGAATGTCGATGGATGAGGGCATGTATCATTACATAAACTCCATTCTCGCATTAAAAATAATAGTTAGGAAGTGATTGCCTTATATTACCTTATCATTACTGCATTGATTAACTTGATATTTACTTTATAGAACCACTAAGTTGATCACTCACTCCCATTCTGGGACCGTGTTTTAAAAAACCAACCAAACGCTAGTGTAGATGCAGATATTGTTGATGCTGATAAACATGTACTAAAGTGGGAGGTGGAATGCCTACTGAGCATACTGAGTAAACTCTGTGGGGTACACTATGATTTATGTATTTTATCCAATCTATCCATACATTTTATTGGATGATTTTAGGAACTTAATCCAAAAATGAAGCATATAAAAAGCTAAAATGGACCACACTACTGGAAATAATGTGAATTGAATGTCTACCATTGAAAACGCAAACGTTAATCCCCAACAACGGCGCCAAAAACTTTTTCACAATCCCAAGTGTAGGGTCATGATGTATTAATAATCTTGGTGAGACTGAGGTCAAATCTACAAGGACTAATCTTGTGTGTTTTAAAGTAAATAGAAGAAGAAATAGAAAAAGATGAAAATCTAAATCTGAAATATTTGAAAGTAATTGTGAGAGATTTAATAAAAAAACTTAAGAGATTCAAAGGTGGGAAGCTAGGGTTTTCAAGGACATACTTGTAGAGATCAGGGAGATTTATGTTTGATTCAAGTCACACGATTGGAATCGAAATCCCATCCTATCCAATTGGAAGATATCTTAGTAAAATCAAATATGAACTTCCTTTGACCTATTTCTTAATGGATGAGAGGTGTGAGAACTGGAAGTGATTCCATCATAAAACCATGCCCAGGAGACATGGCAAATAACAACAATTTACCAATCCCATAACCAGTCTAAGAGAATCGTGAAAGCTACGAAGGATTCCATCACCCAATCATGCCCAAGGGATGATGGTGAATAACAGAATTTCCTAAATTCACAATCTCAAAACATGAAAAGAACATATTCAAAGCTATTGCAAATCCATTGTAATTTGAGTAACAATAAACCATTAAAAACTGAAAGTATTCCTTATAATCAAACTAATATCAAAGAGAGTTCAATATAATCATGAATCAAAGCAATATAAACATTCCATCATGCTATAAGCTTCGCCTCTTAGACATAGCTAAGAGATTTAGCCAACCATAAACATGATTGAAATAGAATCTCTTAAGAAAAACATACAAATAACTAAGGAAAGGAAGAAAAACTCTTGGCAACGGCTTCTCTACGCTTTTGTTCTACTCCTCAAACCCTAAATGATACTCAGAGATGCCCTAGGGCCTCTATTTATAGTTTTACAACTTAAACTTTCGCACTGAGTTAGAAAAATCTGAAAATCGCTTCGAATTTTCACACTTTGTGTGCTGTCCGCGTAACCTTTGACTAGTCGAGGGCACCTTCGACTAGTCGAGGATGACCTGATTTTAGCAATTTTAGTTGATGGAGTTCGAGTCGAGGTAGCTCGACTGGTCGAGCAGAGTCCAAGACTGGTTGAGCATACGTAAGACTAGTCGAGTCAGAGGTAGGACTGATGGAGAATTACATAAATTTACTTCAAAACTCCAATTTTCTTCATTCTTGACTTGATTTTCTTGTATCTTCGGTATGTGCATTCTTCATTATTAGTCTTAGTGATTCTTGAGCATTAAATTCATACTTTTAACATTATTTTGAATCCAAGCTCTTGAATTCACCTTGTACCACAACACATGATTAAAATAGAACATTAAGCATTATCATGTTCATAAAACCAAGGAATAACTAAGGTCCAATATACAATATTTGACCCTTAACATTATGTTAGTGTAGTTAGCCTACACCTTAACACATATGAACACGAAGTTAGTAAAACTTAGGTGTACAAATTAGAATATCTTTACTTAATAACATTAGGCAATTTTGGGGACAAAATTATTATTAAGGGGGGTAGATTGTAACATCATAGATTTTTACTATTTTGGATTTTAAAAAAAGCTCTTAAATTTTTTTTAATATAATTAACTTATATCATCACTTACTGACCATTAATGCTCAATGTTAGTTCATACACGGGTAGTATTAGTAAAGAACTGCACAAATCCGATTAATCAACTGTAGGAAGCCAGCGAATCCTATCGATCACTTAAACACCGAGTTTAGCCACATGATTTGTTTACATGGGGCCAAAATCTAGCTGACCTATTACTGACTAATCAAGGCAACCGCAATTAAATGAAGACCTACCTGAAGTCAAGATAACTAGGGGTCGAATCTTAATTAACAAATCAAACTGAGTCAGTATCCTTTTAGCCCAAGAACCGATGGTTTAGAGTTATTATAATTGAATCGTCATTTTCACTGGTTGCGAATAGGCCACACTATGAACTTAGCTAATCCAAATCATGATAATTGCGCACAAGAAATCTTGATACTTAATTCATTTAAAAAATACTCCGATTTTCTGAACAAACTCTATACCTCTCGTTAGTGGGCCACTAGTTTTGAAACAATAAAATAATATCCGTCTTTCTGGGCTTGACGCCCATCATGAGTGAAGAATCAAGATAGTACCCAGAACTGAGCCAGTATCCTTTTAGTCCAAGAAGCAATGGTTTAGAGTGATTATAATCGAATCATCATTTTCACTGGTTACAAATAGGATACACTATGAACTTAGCTAATCCAAACCCTAATAATTACGTACAAGAAATCTTGATACCTAATTCATTTCAGAAATACCTTGATTTTCTGAACAAGTTTTGAACCTCTCGTTAGTGGACTATAGAATAATGTGTATCTCGCTGGGTTTGACGTCCATCATGGGTGGAGAATTATGATAGTATCTAGAACTGTGTAACTTCGGCCAGAGGCCGAGTGCTTGAAATGCGCAAATACCCTAGGCTTAAGCCTGAAACTTAAGTGAAATAAGTCCATTTATTCTTTCACAAAGTTGTAGCTTTCGGACCGTCAATTCATGGCCAAAGTTGGAGTATCGATTAAAGATATTTCTCCAAACATATCCGTATAGCCGCAGCCCTGATCGACTATCGGTGACCGTTGAACAGACTTCTAATCATATCTGTCGATTAGTGCATCCAAATGGTGGGCCGATTATATCCATACGTAGATCATCATTATAATTAACTATTTTATGGTGTATATTAATATGTACACCCCACAATGAGCCCTAGAGGTTATATAAACCCTCCCATAGGTCTAGTATAGTAAAAACCCAGCCCTTGGGGCCATTTACACAAAATTTGACACTATATAATGGTTTCATTTAGGCACCCCATCTCTCCTTACGAATTTGTATTTTCTAAAGGAGAGAAAGAGAGAAAAAAAAAAAGAGAAAGAAAAAGAAGAAGAAGAGTAAGATTAGGAGTTGGAGGTTTTGGTGCTTCTTTTTATTGGTCTCCTCCAACCAAAGCCCTAGTCTTGATCATTTTCCTGCACCAAATCTATTCTACTTGCGATTGGGAGGTAAGAAACAAATCTTACTTCCTAACTTAGGTTATTTAAAAATGAATTGCATGAATTTCATATAGTTCTTGGTGTTTATATGGAAATTTGTGATTTTTCCCAAATTCCTAACCTTTGAAGCTCAAAATAGGATATTTCTTCTTAAGGTGTATACCATGATTTTTAAGTTTCCATTTATCGACCATTGAGGATCTCAGTTAATGATTTTGTTATTTTGTTGATGCTTACATGCTTGATGGAATGCCTAGGTGAATGTTTGGTTTTTATTAATGTTCACACGTTTGGTAAAATGCCTAAGTGATGGTGATATGTTATTGATGCTCACATGTTTGATGAAATGTATAGGTAGTTGTGTTGTTAAATTTAGGTTTCATATGAAATCTTAACGTGATTTCCTAATGAATTGTTAGCTCTTAACGATGCTTAGAATTACTTAAGATATTGGGTCAGGCGGCCACCCTAGGCTTGTTCGATCGATCCGGATTGAACACGGATGACCGATAGTAACTGGACTACACGGGATGCTTGCGCTTAATATCCGTTGTGTCGTGGTTCTCCCGAGTCAATCAAATTAGCCCACTAACCGACTGATCATGTATGTTCATAATGTATGACATGACTAAATGAAATTTAAGATACCCCGTTCCCAATGGATGTGTCTATTCATAACCGTTAGTGCGATACGATCCCACTAAGACTCATGAATCAGGCATGGTGGTATGGGATACCGTGTCTGAGCTATTGGCCTACGTCGGAGTGACGAGCCTCCCCGTAGTGACTAGTGAGCAACTAAGACTCATGAGCTGAGTATGGAGGTATAGGACACCGTGTTCGAGCTGTCAGCCTATGCTGGGGTGACGAGCCTCCCATAATGACCAGTGAACATTGATGGAGGTGATATATCATTGTTCGAACGACCCCCTGAAATAGCGGTGAAGAGCACTTGAATTGAAGTTGAAATACCCCAATATGTCCTAGAGGGGGGTGAATAGGACTTGTTAAGGTTTTTATGAATTATTACAAATTCTATCACAGAGTACAGATTAGGATTACTCAAAATTAACTCTACTGGCTTCCAAGCCTGGTAGAGAATCCAATCACAGAGTTATTTAAATGATAATTATTGTGCAGTTATAATCTATGATGGATGTGACTGTGTGTGAAGTATGAGCAAGTATAAATGCAGTTAATATAATCACACAAAAGATCAAACACAAGAATCAATCTCAAACATAGTCATTTTATAGTGGTTCGACTACTTGTCTACTCCATTATCGGCTTCCACACTCAACCCTTGAGTAACCAGATTTCACTAAGGAGGTTTCCCATGGTTCACCTCAAACCTAGGGTTTTAAAACAGGTTCACCTTCAACCTTTACAGAGGTTTCTACTCGTTTCACCTAAAACCTTGGAGTTTTGCTGGCGCACTCTTAACCAGATGTTTATGCACACACAGAGCAAGGGTCCACACAACACACCTGGATATTTATGCTCTCCACAGAGTAAGGGTCCACACAACGCACCTCGCACGTACACTCCCGTCGGAGGCCTCCTTTGAAGACTTCAAAGGGTGAGCAACACTTAAGACCCAATCCTATAAAGGAATGATCACAAGTGTCCTCTAGACTCTAGATACTTACAAATAAGTTGATGAGTCCCATTTTTATACAATGTAGAAGATCTCCTCCTTGATGTTGAAGAGTCTTCAGCTCCCTTGATCTGCAACACCAGAGATATACCTATGCTAGGCTTTGGGTCGGGTCAAGGTTATGATGGAATTTCACTCTCTAAAGATTTTTCCATTAGGAGAATAGAGTGATTCCAATCAACTATGCATTCAAGGAATCCCAGCTTAATGATTTTCCAATAAGGTAATAGCTGGAGGATCCTCGAATGCGGAAGTTCATTCCCCAATCCACTCTATTGAATATCAATGATGAGGGTGGATTAGAGGATGAACTCTCTGAGAGAAAGGGCTTAAGGTAAATGATATAAAGTTTAAAACACTCAGAAGCACTCTCTTCTTTCTCTACCAGCAATAAAGGCAAGCTTCTCTATATATAAGAAAAAGGTTCCAACGGATATAAAATGGTCACATTTATGAAAGAGTTCGATATCATCGAGCAATAGTCGATATGATCGAGCGTATACTCTCGATTGTATCGATGATCCGCTCTATGATACAAACTCAAATGTCATTTGCGCTTTTGAAAACCTTTTGCCAACTGATCGATGGGATCGAGACACACATCGATGTTATCAGATTTCGAACTCTGATTCCATCGATAGATGAATTGATCTATCAACAGGTGAAAATAAGAGAGACAAGCCTTGAAGATTTTCAGGTTCTAAAGATATGATCGGGGAACAGTCGATGTCATCGGAATTTGTATATCGATGATATCGGAGACCGTGTCGATGGGATCGATAAATCGTATAGATTTACCTATAAGCTTGCTGGACGGTTTGTGTCCAATCTCGATCAAATCGACCAAGTCTCAATAAGATCGACATATGAATATGGATTTCTCGATTGGCACCCCGATCAACATTTAAAAACATCCTGAAAATCATGCTGGAGGAAACATGCGCCCACTGTCGATATGATCGACTGACTTCCGATATGATCGATATTTGAGTTTAGATTGAATCGGACAATCATCTATATATCGAAGCTCATAGTAGTTTTCGTTAAAAAATAGGGGCGCTGAAAAACTGTCTGTCGATATTATCGATCCATTTTCGATAGGATCGATATTCGAATATCGATGATATCGACTGAACTGTCGATATATTGATAAATTGTTCAGATGAATGTTTGATTGTTGGACGCTTTTTGTCCTCACTCGATTGTATCGATTGAGATGCCGAGGACATCGACAGAGCAGGTCGATCATATCGAAAGATGAATCGATATAATCGACAATGTAAGAAAAACTTGAAGATTTTCCTATTTGGTAAAAAAATTTCTTACACAAAAATCCTAAGATGTTCTATATATTTTTAAGGGTTTTAATCACCTGGTGTTTTTGGGACATGTGATGTGAGGTTATGATTTACCTATGACGAGCTTCCACACATCCAGTTGAGGCAGACACTTGAGTTGATCTTCCTATTAGGCGCTGTTATCCGACTGACTCAACTTTCACCGTAATTGACAAACCAGGGCATTAGTAGGTGCACTTTCAATCTCCCTTTTGTCAATTACGTGACAAAATATCCAAAACGCCCTAGGAAAGTATATAGACAGATACATCATAAATTGTATGTACATGTATTAACATAATTTTACAAATCCTAATCACCTATGTACACACCCAGTAATTTCTCCCCCTCACTTCAAAAAACTCTCCATTTCTTGTTGCGGCTGCTCCCCCTAACACCTGCAATATATAAGATCACAAATATCCAATTTTTCACAGGGATGTTTGTAATTTTTCTTTCCCTTTTTGTCAGTCATTGACAAAGATATAGCAAGTGATATTGACTGAATAGTTTAAGCATATGGGAGGAGCACAGTCAGATAGATGTATATAGATTTTCAACAGCAAAAACATATATCAATGAAGGTAGGAAGCAAAATGGATGAAGCAATCGGCACAGACATTGTATAAGAAATAGGAATGACAGTAAAATAAGAATTGTATGCAGCCATATGCAAAATAAACTGCCCAAGATTAGCAGTAATATCCAATACTGCCCCAGACAACAGTATCATAATCATCAGACAAAAATATCAGCCCATGTAGGGATACCCTAAACAAGTAAACAGAGATGGATGCATAAGAAATAAGATAGACAGAATAATGAGGTCACATGTCCATTCTCATTAGGTTAACACTCAATGAGGTCACATGTCCATTCTCATTAAGTTAACACTCAATGAGGTCACATGTCCATTCTCATTATCCGTTAACTGAATTGCGTTATTCTGATTGTCCGTGTGCGGAATGAATGTAAATCTCAATGAGATCACATGTCCATTCTCATTAGGTTAATACTCGGAAACTCGGGATCGGGGTCTTTGAACTCGGGTGCCGATTTTCAGGGCATTACAAAAACATACGTAAAAAAATAACATATTTCAAGTGGTGCTCGATCCTATTGAGCATACCTCGAGGGTTCTTCAATGACATCGAAGATCCCCTAGATGGCATCAAAGATTAGTCATATATGTCCAGCAAGAAATTTACATTTTATCTTTCTCAATGGCGTCCAAATCTCCTTCGATGTCATTAAAGCTTCACATCGATGACATCGAAGATCACTCGATAGTATTGAAAGGTAACTCAAATACGTCCAGCAATAAATATATCATATTATTTGATTTTTTCGATGGCATCGACGGTCGCATCGATGGCATCGAAGACTACCTCAATGGTATTGACAAAGCCGTTATGTGCCTATTTTTTTATCGTTGAAACTTCGACTTATTGTAAAGGGCATTCGGTTCTTGGGTAGTTTTATGTGTATTTGGTGTAATTAAAGCTTATATGATTCCATAATAATATCCCTCCTCCCAAGTCTCTAAACTAAAGAGTTAGAAGTTATATTCATTAAGATTAACACTCCAATGAAGATTCTAGCCTCCAACTTAAAGTTGTGCTTGAACTCCTCCAATTTGTAAACATTATACTCAACCTTTATAGACATACCATTGTCTAAATCCTCTAAAATACCCATCTAGGTGAATCCCCTTGGAAATACAACTTCTAAGTAGTTATAGGAGATTTAACAAACCTACCATCACCTTGTCGCCTCAAAAAAGCACTAGATGCAATGTGTTTGATATTGAGGTCGAAGTCTTGGCAAAGCATCATCATCATGATCGAGGAAGCCAAATGGAGTTGATTGAAACATGAGACATCGATCAAGTTACCCAATGAGGCACTGCAAAATGGGCTCAGTCTGACAAGTTGTCAAGTATAATAGTTGTATACTATATTTCATTGTGTATGATTGAGGTTAAGAATTTATAACCAAAACTCAACCGGGTTCTTGTGTAGGACTTTGGCTATTGTGTAGGGCCTAAATCCATCTTCTTGTGTAGGGCCTAAATACTAGATTCTTATATATGAAATTGGCTCTTATGTATACCCTAAATAAAGTCATAGTGTAGGCCACTAGACACTGGTGTGTACATGTTAGTCTCCATGAGAACCTCCAGTGGGAGTAAACGTAGGTCCCTGGACTAGGACCATAGTTGTTAGTTAGCCTACGAAAAATCAACTAAAGTCTCTTGTAGGAGCATCCGACGTGAGTGTACATCAGTAGATTCTTGTGTTGGACCGATGTTTATAGCGAGCTTATAGAAAACCACATATAGTCTCTTGTGGGAGTCATTCCTCGTGTAAGATTATAAATGTTAGAGGTTAACTTAATTAAAAACCTCCGGTAGTGAAATTCAGTACACTCATGGGTTGAGTGTGTCTGTCAGGAGTAGAGTAGGGAAACCAAACCACTATAGTGCCTGTGTTTAGGATTATCATTTACGTACTTGTTTAATTATACTTATGTGATTAATGTTTAATTATTTATATGCATGATTAGATGCATGCTAAGGCTTGATAGTTAATACATCCCATACAAACATATACGTTATTATGATTATAGACTAGCTGCTTATTGGCATATCTTCTATAGTCTATACAATTGGACACTTTATTGGCTTGAAAGCCTTATAGCGAATTGCATTACTTAGCTTAATTTACATATTCACTTAAGCAAACAATTGTGATTTAAAAGACATAATTTTTTCTTTTTGTCTTAATAACTCCCCTCTATAGCATAACCTTCATTCCTTAGCTCCGCCAACCTTTCGCATACGCTGTTGTGGTAATCACATTACACCACATGTGAATTTTTAAATGTATTTTAATATAATTCATTTATGGCAAGATATACAAAAGCTTGTAGGGTGGTGGATTTTGGTCACAAATGTATCGAAGTTAAAAGCTTTTTTTAAATCAAATTTCTGATTTTAAGAGGATCTTTATCTTAATTAGATATTTTCAAAAAGATTTTAAAAAATAATACTTTTTAATTATTCCAAAGTAGAACATCATTGAATATTATGGTCGTTGATCTTTGGAATCTCTCCTAGATCCATCTCGGTTGAGAGAATTGAGAGCTTCAGTTTGAATCCCAATAAGGGCCGGATGAAACCTAAGATGCCCATGAAATGAACTCTACATGCACGATGTGTGTGCACATGTCAACATGAGGGGGTGTGGGCTTGGGCCACTTGCTCTTTTCTCACAACACTCATCTCTCTCTCTCTCTCTCTCTCTCTCTCTCTCTCTCTCTCTCCATCTCTTTAAGAGATGCTTGGGGTTTGAGCTTCCAAGCTCCCTTTGCCATTCTTTTCCCTCTTTATTTAAGGTAAAATCTCATTGGGAGATGCACACTGCATGTTGTTTGGCCACCTACAAATATTTGTGTACATACTATGAAGAGTGCATGTTCAACTTTATAATCCACGTGTCACAAACATCAATTTCCCTTCATCATCCGTGGTCACCATAATTAGGAAAATCTCTTGCCACCTTAATGTATAGATCAAACATATCTTGGCTATTGGATGTCCGTCAAACATGATTTTAAGTAAATTAACAATTAAAAATATAAGTTAACAGTTGAAAAACTACGTTTAATTAATTGGAAACCTTGGAAATATTAGTCGGCCTTTTTAAACACTTGATGGATGGTCCAAATATTAAGATCAAGTCATATGCCTCTAGTAGACCAAGCGAATCCTATGTTTGATTGTATATACTTTGAGGACCTCAATAAGGATATCGAGATACACCAAATTTTCATTGGCAATGCAACAGCCTCGTAAGGTAATTTAAAGCATGATCAATTAGAGCCTTTCCATCCACACATCCTTAGGTCATGAGAATTTTTTACATAGCTAGTGCAATTATAATTATATTCAAGTCTAGGTATCGTGGGTCGCTTGATCCTAAAAGTCACAAATGCCAATGCAAATGACTATATAAATAATCATCCACTACATGCTCATACACTCATGTAGGACAAGGAAGTAGGTAAACTAACCCCAGGTCAATTCCAACAAGTAAAGACTTTTCTTATCAACATCAAGCAAATCTCCTCACATGAGATGACTATCTAAACAAATCACATGTATGTTGGTGAACCTACGTAGTCTTGGTTAGGGCAACAAAGTCCATAAGGGCGTGTTTGGCTGGACCAATCCCCTAGGATTATGTGGGATGGAATAGTTTTTAAGGTAATGATGGTGGTGTCAGTGTTTGTCTGTTGATCCCATGGGTTTGGGATAGCCCATGGGATATCTAGCAGGGTGTTTGGATGGTCACAAATGGATGGGTTTGCATCTCCACTGCTTCACATGGTGTGCCCCACTCACTGCTTTATAGCTGCCTCAAAACAACTTTGTGGCTGAATGTAGGTAGGTGAAAATGATGGAGGGAGTAGATATCTCATTGATATCTTATGGACCCTACACAGCGGTGAAAACCTATATCTCGGAATTGGTAGAATCCAGCCGCTGTTTATGAGGGTGCGGTAAAATGGTTTTTATCCCGCCATCCCAAACAGAAAAGGGGATAGGATGTAAACAATATAGCCCTCGTAAAATGTCTTAATCTCATATCTAACGCCCGGCCAAACACGCCCTAAACAACAATCATCCCTCCACTATCAAGCCCCTGTGTCAGCTTTAATTGCCCAATAACATAATAGGTTACACCTCTCAAACCCACAAAACATGTCTCATAAGATTTTATTAGGTCAATATTAATAATGCATCATGCCATAAACTAAAGTACAATAATATTAGTTTTAAGGGCATAACCTTGATAAACATGTATTAAAGTAGGAGGTGGATTGCCTACCGAGCATATCGAGTAAACTCTGCGGAGTACACCATGATTTATGTATTTTATTCAATTCGGCCATACATTTTATCAAATGATTTTAGAGCTTAACTTTAAAAAATGAAGTACATAAAAAGCTAAAATGGACCACACTATAGGAAACAGTGTGAATTGAATGTCTACCGTTGAAAACTCCTCAGGGCCATAGAAGTTTTGAATCAATATTATATTTGTTCTTTTCATTCATCCATGTTTGTGTGATCTTACGAGAAGTTTGGATGACAAATAAACATCACTGTGAGGCCTAGCAAGGTTTCAACGGTGGAAATCATTATTTCCACTGTTTCCTATGGTATGGTCCACTTGATCTATGGATAAGCTTCTATTTTGGGTTCAACCCCTAAAATGATCCGAAAAACGGATGGACGGTGTGGATAAACCACGTGAATTCAACAGAGTTTACTCGTACGATAAGAGCCTACAATAAAAGCTTTTGTGTGCGGGATCTATAGGACTGGACCCATCGACAGCTCCTTCCACACATACACGTGTATGCAGGTGAACACCCACACACACGCCCGGCGGGAGGGGGAAGGGATCCCAAGAGAGAATTGATACTCTGGCTGAGTGGGATGGATGATGAGCAGGCACTCAGAAATTAGTTAAAATTGTACGCGTGTGGTACAAGAATCTCAAATTAATCCGTCCCAATTCACATGAGTCAGTTGAGATGTATCATGACCTAAGAAATAAGATTTATCTAATTAACTATTTGATTGGTTGACATTCTTTGGATGATTAATGCCCAAAAATATCCAATGGGCTTATTTCAACAAACAAGTGTCCACATATCAGAGATTAGGACCGTTCAACCAACCTATGACGTGGGCTGTTACTTCATGACAGTGGTTTCCACAATTTAATCGCTTTTATTTAAGCTACCACATGCAAAGCCTACCATTTCTATGCGCTCGCGTATCAAGCATCTGCGAGTATTAAATAGCTCTCCCTCCACTAAACCCATGTGCTTGGAAGCCCAATCAGGTTATTGTATTTGCTGTTCCTAAGATTCCATACAACCAACAAAAGATATCAAACTTTAAGTCGGTGGCCCCACTTCATGTCCCTTGTAGGGAGCGGTTTAGGTGCGGCCATTGCCTCACCCATGATGGTGCGTCCCTCACCATGGGGCCCACCTTGATGTATGTATTCTAAATCCATTCTGTCCATTCTCTTTTCAAGATCATTTTAGAACATGAGCCAAAAAATAAATAATATCCAAATCTCATGTGGACCACACTATAGGAAAATGTGGTGATTGAAGTCCCTAGCATCAAGCTTCCTAGAGCCCACCTTAATGTTTCCGTAATGCTGATTTTCCAACCAACCTATTGATAAGGTCACGAAAATATGGATGAAGGTACAAAATAAATATTATCTTGATACAAAACTTTCTAACCCATTAATGGTCAATCACAGTTGTTTCCGATGTTATGGTCCACCTGAGAATTATATGTGCTTCTTTTTTAGGTTCATCTCGTAAATGGATGTGAAAAAACAGATGGACGGTGTGGATTTAGAATAAATACATCAAGGTGGGACCCAAGGTAAGGGCCACACCATCTTGGGTGAGGCTGGGGCCGCACTTAGTCGGCTTCCACCTTGGTCAATACTCACAGTCACAGGATGTAGTTTGGCAGCGTGTGATGGTCCGTTTTCATCCACTCAAAAACTGTAAACGTTGCATGTAACTAAATCTAGACCGTCCAGAATGTGTGATCAAGTGTAGCTATGTCATAACTCCATAATCAGATTGATTGGTGGAGATTTTTCCACTGGGCTCGGACTGTTGACTGCTTTTCATTTCTACTACAAGTCATGATATATATTTCAATGTGATTTTTTTGGTGGATGACCAATCTAAAGAGGGACCCATGATTTGGACGGTTTATCCAGAACTACATTTATGTAATTTGTACGATTCTTGAGTGCATGCATGTGAACTATATACCTCTGCGCGTTGGATACTTTGCATGGACTCTTGCTCCAACGAGATTTGCATCCTACGGTTCAACGTTTTGATAAGAAGCGTGGCCAGCTGATCCCCACCGTCCACATGGCACAACGGTTCACTGATTTAGATGGTTCATGCAATGGGCCCCAAAAAGATGTGACATTGTGGGAAAGCCAACTGGAACCCTTCAGCAGATGGCTAAAATAACCTGCCCTTCCTGTTTTTCACCATATCTATCTGCCACCATGATGGACGTCTAGGATTGTTTGAACGGTGTGGTCTATGCACCATGGCCCATCTGTAACAGGATCCACAAGGTGGATGGTTCCGATCTCCTATCTTCAGTTTCTGCAATACTAGAACTCCGTCACACAACTACAAGCCAGATCTTGTATTTAATTCAGTGCCGGTGGACGGTGGAGAATCAAGACTTTTGGGGCTATGTATTTTTGAGATTTGCTATGCCCACACGCGTGTACAAGTCCGCAAATGCACAGGCCACCACATATGCCAGCGTGGCAGACAGGTGAAATATCCAACCATCCGTCAGAAGGGTAGCACTGTATAGATTCCATATCCCAAGAATTAGACTAGTCACCTAATTAGGATGGGCCACAATCAACCGAAGAAAGGTTCGGTTGTGAAAAATCTCCCAAAATTTTCATAGTGGACCACCTTTATATTTACACAGTAGTATTTAACTAGTGAGCTCCACCTAATGGATGGCTTGGATGTTTTAATCATATGCCAAGCTGGCATATACTGAGGTGTATATCAGCTGGATTGTACACGCGTGTGCACTATGCAAATCTCTCTATTTTGATAGAGGAGTATTTGAATCCAAGAAAAGGGCGTTTGGTTGCTCCCAAACAGAATTATCATTTCATGACTGGTTTGTAAAAGAAACGTCATATGTGGGCCCCATGCTTGTAGTGGTTGTGACCGTCCGGTGAGACATTTCTTACTCTTGAGATTGTACTCTTTGAATGTGCACCGCCGATCCCCATCGTACACGTGGCATCATGGTTCGATGATCCAGGCCGTCCATTCAGTGGGATATGTAGCACTACAATGCAAAATCTGAACCGTTGTGGCTGTGCTTCATCTGTGGTCTGCTCTGATCAATGATCACCAAATGCACGGTGGTGGGTATCGAGTGGAACATTTCCCTTTGTGGATTCCATGCCAACACGTGCGCCAATCTAGAAAAGTGAGTGAGATCCAAACCGTCCATCTAGTTGGCTCCACCGCGTGGATACACTGGGCTTGAAACTCAGGCCGGCCGCTAATCAGGTGGACCAGTACAATTAAACGTTTTTTCTTTTTTTGCCATCAACTTTCCATGCTGATCATGACCATTGGATGGGTGGACCCACCACACTATGGAACCAACGCGATGGACGGGTTTGGATGTTCAACACCGATGCCACCTCGATAAAATCTTGTGTGGCCGATCTCAGTTTTCTGTTAGTGATGATTTGTAAAAAGCTTTTTAATGGTCAATCACCACCATTTGCTCGGTGTGGTGTGGTCCACTGTTAGTTGGATATGCTTCGTTTTTTGGGCTCATGCCTTAAAATGAGCTGGAGTAGCGGATGGACGGCATGGATATACAACACGGTAGTGAATTGCACAGTGAGCAGGGATGTACACGACTTGAAAGGAGTTGAGCTCGGCACAACTCTATTCAGCTCGCCCAGTAGCTAACCATAGGTCGACCATGGCTCAGCTCAGTCCTCGATCCACTAGTCAACTTGCTCAGGTCCGTCAATAGCTTGGTCCAATTCAAGTCCAGTTTAAGTTTAAGTTTGTTCAACATTTTCTCAAACACATAATACATCTTTAATTTCTCACATAATGCAAAAAGTAATAACAGTTTATGGGAATTTAACCAAATACTTGGCAGGCATTATCAAAATCAATATATGATGGTAATTTTACAATATAATTATTTTTTTTTTGTGATTTATTTCGTATCCATTCCTTTCTCACCACCAGTCAACCCTATGAAAATTATATACACCCAAAACAACACTTCGTTGAGTCGCTTCATCAAACACTTGGCAAGCAGCACCAATATCAAAATAATCGATACATTGATTCGATCCGAGTCGACTTGAGTTGATATTTGATCGAGTTGAGTCAAGTCCGGGAAAGCTCAAACTTGGCTCGAAATTCTTTCACACTCCAAAATTCAAGTTAAGGTGAGTCAAGCTTTTATCCGTCAAAGTCAAGCGAGCTAACTTGACTAGTGTACAACTCTTCGTACTGAGTAACTCAATATACTATAGACTTAGTAAACTCTATGAGACCCGCAGGTGATATATATGTGTATCTTATCTACACTATCCATCCTTTCAATCCCCTCATTTCAGGGTATGAATCCAAAATAGAAGCATATCCAAACCTCAAATGGACCACACCATAAGAAACGATGGAGATAGTGATGTCCACCACTGAAACCTCTTAAGGCCTACAGTGATATTTATTTTTCATCCAACCTATTCATAAGGTCACAAAGTCCTGTATGAAGGGAAAACACAAATATCGGCTTAATTCAAAACTTTTGTGGCCCCAGGAAATTTTCAACCATATGTGTTCAATTGTGGTGTGGTTCACTTGAGCTTTAAATACCATTCAAGTTTGGGCTTATGATCTGAAAATAGCTGAAAAAACAGATGGACGGCATGGATAAGACACATGCATCACCTGTAGTCCCCACAAAGTTTACTCAGTAGGCTACACTTCACCGAGTTACTCTTTACGCAATCCTCGACACATACATGATCAAGGTGGGCCACACTGTCAGGTACCTCATCTAGCAAGCTGTTACCCGACTTCACCTAATCCACGCCCACAAAGGCCCAGTCCTACGCTTTATATGCCTGACTCGCTCCAGTCCTGACTCGACTTGAGATTGGATGACTCGTTCGAGTGGATCGAACCAAAGGTTCAGTGCTAAATGGGTCATTCTTGATGTTTAGCCTAATTACTGACACATGGGATGGACGTAATGAGGCCGATGACCCACTTCCTCAAGAGGATAATTACTTCAAGTCTATATAACTTCTCTATAATACTCCTTATAGAGATTCCTCCAATTCACGAGGAGAATATAAACTATAAATAAATCTAATAAATTAAAAAATAACTTGATTGATAATAAAAATGAATTAACAATACTTTAAATAATGATCCTAGACTTAAAAATAAGTTTCATAATCAAACTCTCTAAATTTAGTGGCTCACTATTTATAGATGATCACGATTTCTATCATACTTTATAGCTTTTGGTCAAAAATAATAAGTGTCCTATTTGCCATAACTGTTGAGGCTAGAATCTATTCGGCTCGCCCCCCAGTTTCTCGAACCGCAGACCACTCCAGCGTCTTGACCTTGCACAATGATAACAGACAAATGAGACCCTGGCTAAACCGGGGGACCCTCTGATGCCTAAGTCAGGTCAAGGGAATCTGGGTCTAGGTGGAGAGTAAAGGGCAAGATGTTGCGTACCTGTCTCTTTGGCGTTGAGGTCTATTTATACTTGATATAGAACGGTCTGGATCCGACAATCTCGGCACGATCAAGGAGACTTCCGGATCGTGGAGATACTGCCCACAATCTGCTGATCGCGCAACATATCAGGCGTGTAATGCGTATCTGCGAGCAAAGTTATCGGTCACGTTTGGTTATAACAGTTTCCACATTCGGCAGATGGAACATTTATCGACCACGTTTTCATGTATCCACTCGGCTCGTCCGCCCATCATTTACCTTTGCAATTATTTGGTCGAACAAGGACGGTCTTCGTGCCAAACCCAGGGTCCGAGCTGACATTATAGGTTCGTCCCGAAGTGGTAGACGTGTCTGTTCTCCAAGACTTTCTTCGCCTCGGACTTTGGGGCAGGGTATCAGATCGGCTTCGTCGAGTCGAGGCTATTGTAATGACTGTTGATGGGCGGACCTCACACACGTGAGACGTTAAGTGTGCAACTTTCATTGTAAGTCAGACCGTAGGAACTATCCCGATCCGCCCTTCCGACCTACCCAAAAGGTGCTTCCACACTACTTGTTCCTTTCTGGAGGTGGCCGAGTCGGACGGACACGCACCCAATCGGCTCAGATTAGCATCTCGCTCTCGGATCTCACATTGGCTCAAATCTTCCCATAACAGAAGCCCCCTACTCTTCGAGTTTACTTGTGGACTCGGAGAGTAATCATGCAGGAGACCCCTTATATCGAGTATTAATGGGTTTCAGTTCCAAACGTCATGTCTCGAGATCTCGCGCATGTGGGCCATTTTTCGGCGGATGCGTGGCGACGATTACGATTCTGGATCGTTACTAGCCTATGGGAGGTTGCCACGTTAGTCCGAGAAAAGGTGTATGCAGTAGCTCCTTCTGCTCAAGCGTCGTTTTGTATATCGAGGCACGCAGTTCGATGTCAGAAATGCACCGTTCAGTAAGAGCCTGCCCAACGAGGGAGATCCACGTGTACTTGGGAATCGGCTCGCGACGATTCGGCTGTGGCCATTATGGCTTGTCATTAATGCAGAGATTCCTCGTAGCTTATATAAACTGCCTTTTGAGTCATTTTCGCTACCTGTATTGTAAATTTGAGGGAATACCGGAGAAGGCGATTTTCGGCGAAGGCGATTCCGATTGACTTGAAGTTCCCGGTGGGCAATTCCGACCGATTAGTCCTTTCCAGGAGAAGGCGATTTCCGGTGACTGTCCGGTGAATTTTTTCCGTTGATCCTCAACTTCCTTCTCACAATGTCTTCTGACCTGAAATCTGTGCGAGAGTTTAACGAGGACTCCAAGCTGGGGAGTTCTGAGGATGGAAGAGGGGCTTCCGAAGGCCCCTTCGAGGTCGTACCATTATACCCCCCGCCTTGGAGACAGAAGGGGACTGGTGCCCAGACTCAGCGGCCCAGTAAGAAGAAGGCCACCCGAGCCCGCCAAGTCACTATCGCCGAGGCTACTGAAATGTCCGCTAGTGGGCGCGCCTCGAAAGTAGTCCCAGGAGGCTCCGTCTTAACGGAGTCTTAGATGGATTGGATCTGTTCGAAATTTCAAATTCCGAACTCTATTCGGATAAAGGCCCCCTGGCCACTGGACACTGTTGGTGCCCCTACTGAGGGGGAAGTAGCGATCTTCCTCTGCGCGCTGCAGTGCGGGCTTTGACTCCCCCTCCACCCATTTATTCGAAAGATTGTCGCTTACCTCGGGCCAGCCCCGGGGCAATTTACGCCCAACGCCTGTAGGGTATTGATCTCCTCATTTATCATCTGACAATAAGTTAGGAACCCGGAGTTTGTATCTGAAGGAGCTGATGAGTTTATACCTGGTCTAACACGACAAAAATGAATCATGGTACTATTTCACGACCCGAGGCAGTAAGGGGTCGGGGCTGGTGATGAACCTTCTAGCCTCCGACTCGGTCGACGATCGCGGGAAGCGCGGTCGTCGGCCCCCTTATCGGACGGTCGAGACTCTTCGTTCATAGATCTTTTCCCTTTACTGGCTGGGTCAGTCACTTACACGCTCTTGCAAGAGTTAGTAAACTCCTTGGCATTGGTGTACTTTTGGGCTTTTGTTACGAAGTTCGCGAACGTCTTCGGTGGATTCTTTTCAATGGAGAAAGTAAACTTTCCTTCCTTCAAGCCACTAAGTATTGCGACAAGTGTCATCTTATCATCATAATCCTCGACTTGCAACGCTTCCTCGTTGAAGCGGGCGATGTAGTCCTTCAGCATTCTTTCGGACCTTGCTTGATGGTGATCAGGTGAGTGTTGGGTTTCCGGCTTCTCTTACAGCTGATGAACTGGGTAAGAAATAGCCGACTTAATTCCGTAAAGGAATTAATGGAATTGGGTTTGAGCTGACGATACCAATTCTGAGTAGACCCCGTGAGGGTGATGGAAAATCCCCTACACATCATCGTGTTCGTGGTCGTCTGGATCTGCATCCATGATCGATAGGCTTCTAGATGTTCGAACGGATATCCGGATCCTAAATACTGGATAACGGGAGATATCCGAAACTTCTGCGGCATTACCTCCTCCATGATGGTGGAGGTGAAGGGAGGTTCGGTCTCTTCCATCATGGCCTGAACTGTGGTTGGGACTGTCGACAGCTGCTGCTGCTTTTTCAAGATTAAGAATTTGTTGTTAAGTTTCGTGAACTGTTCTTCCCAGGGATCTTTATTCTTAACAACAATCTCTGAGGCATCTTCCACCTCTAGGGTCCTCCTTTCCCTCTTCATTTTGTTTGTCTCATCGCGTAGGGCTTGAATCTCATTCTGCATGGCTCGGTATTTGTTCAACCGAGTATGAGAATGCTGAGATGGCCCTGGCGCAGACTCAGCGTGAAGCTGTAATGATGATCGAGTTTGTTCATTCGGCTCCGGTTCCACAGCTACAACTTTCTTCTTTCTTGTCATTG
This sequence comes from Magnolia kwangsiensis, assembly GCA_037074715.1. Lineage (NCBI taxonomy): Eukaryota > Viridiplantae > Streptophyta > Magnoliopsida > Magnoliales > Magnoliaceae > Magnolia > Magnolia kwangsiensis. The sequence goes on along the minus strand of CM073575.1, from coordinate 140,119,390 downwards.
AGTCAAAAGAATAGGAACCTAACTTTTAGTATCATATTCCCACAGATGGTGCCAAAAAATGTTGAGGCCAAAATCTGTTTGGCTCTCTCCCCAGTTTCTCGAAACGTAGACCACTCCAACGTCTTGACCCTGCACAATGAGAACAGACAAAGGAGACCCTGGTCAAGCCGGGGGACCCTCTGATGCCTAAGTCAGGTCAATGGAATATGGGTCTAGGTGGAGAGTAAAGGGCAAGATGTCACGTACCTGTCTCCCTGGCGTTGAGGTCTATTTATACTTGATATAAAACGGTCTGGATCCGACAATCTCGGCACGATCAAGGGGACTCCCGGATCGTGGAGATACTGCCCACAATCTGCTGATCACGCAGCGTATCAGGCGTTAATGCGTATCTACGAGCGAAGTTATCGGCCACGTTTGGTTATGGCAGTTTCCACATTCGGACGGAACATTTATCGACCACGTTTTCATGTATCCACTCAGCTCGGCTTCGGCTCGTCCGCCCGTCGTTTACCTTTGCAAATATTTGGTCGAACAAGGACGGTCTTCGTGCCAAACCCCAGGTCCGAGCTGACATTATAGGTCTGTCCCGAAGTGGTAGACATGTCTGTTCTCCAAGACTTTCTTCGCCTCGGACTTCGGGGCAAGGTATCAGATCGGCCTCGTCGAGTTGAGGCTATTGTAATGACTGTTGATGGGCGGACCTCACACACGTGAGACGTTAAGTGTGCAACTTTCATTGTAAGTCGGACCGTAGGAACTGTCCCGATCCGCCCTTCCGACCCGCTCTAAAGGTGCTTCCACACTACTTGTTCCTTTCCGGAGGTGGCTAAGTCAAACGGACACGCACTCAATCGGCTTAGATTAGCATCTCACTCTCGGATCTTACATTGGCTCGGATCTTTCCATAATAATAACCATGTTGTTATACTAAATTTTCTTAGCCTTTTTCACAGGACATGATGCATAAAGGTTGAAGGATGAAGAGTTATTATCAAATTAAAACTTACTATAAATGCAAAAATTTAAATATAATAAATAACATATAAATTAATAGTAGTTCTGCTGTAATCCCACAAATTTAACTTGGGCATCCTGTGGGTCCTTACTCTTACTTCAGTGGTAGACTCTCAGGAGTTTCAACACGTAGTTGGGGGTTCAAGTACTCATACGTGGTGAAATCCCACCATGGCGTGAGGGTGTGGTGGTGTGTGTGGGTGTGTAAAAATAAAATTAATTTAAAAAAAAAAAAAAAAAAACCTTGGGCTACCTGTCATAGCAGAGTTCGGCTAAAGTAACTTTTCTTACTACAAAATCATATACGCTATGCCGAATAAATCATTTCATTTCACCATATACGCATATTTTAATGTTCTAACGCCTTATCACTTCCGCCTTCAATCTATCCTTTTCTAACTCATCATGGAAATTGAAAGTGTCGCGTGTCACGACCCACTCTGGATGGAATGAGGCCGAACCTGTCCCGACCGAGACCACACCCAGGCCGCTGTCATGTATGAAATTCCTATTGTGTGGGCCTGACCCATGCATGTGCCTTGTACAAAATGAAGGCTCGTCTCATCACGTGGACACTGTACGCATGGAAATAGACGGCTTAGAAAATTACACATTAACCACATTCGGCGTGTGTGGACCACATGATGACTTGGCCGTCGTACATTTTCGGTATCATTGTCCAATCATTTCGCACCATGTGTTAATAAGACAGCCATGTGGAGCCACATGCACGTGCCCTGTCAGGAAATTGAGGTTTGGAAATTCATTACCTGGACCACATGCGGCAGAAACATTACCAGGTATTGCACATGGGCCTACATAACCAACATTCCAGATCTCACACACGTGTGCCCAGGTAGCCGTTGACAAAATAACAAATGATTTATCTTATCATGAAACTTAAAATGAGAAGCCTGCGGCTGCTTCATATCCATCGCCTCAAGGGCTGAGAAATATTCACCTACAACGTGGGCCCGGCTTCGGTGGATCTCTAGATGTACTGAGGTGGGTGGGATCCCTGACGGTGGGGCCCATCTTGATGTATGTGCCTTATATCCATGCCGTCCATCCGTTTTGAAAAATCATTTTAGTATATGATCCAAAAAATGAAGCAGATCAAAAGTCTTAGGTGGACCATAATACAGGAAATAGTGGTAATCTATTTTTAAAAACTTCTCATGGGCCACAAAAGTTTTGGATCAAGCTGATATTTGTGTGGTATCTTCATCCAGATATTTGTGACCTTATCAACAGGTTAGATGGAAAATAAAGATTCCGGTGGCCCTGAGAAGTTTTTAATGGTGTGTATTAAATCATGAGTGTTTTCTGTGGTATGGTCCACCTAAGAGTTGGATCTGCTTCATTTTTGGGATTACCTGATAAAATGAGCTATCAAAATATATGGACGGTGTGGATGTAAGTTACATGTATCAAAGTGGGCCCCACAGTTAGGGATCCACCCAAACCGTGCCCCTACAACGTGTGCATCTCCTTACAATGTGCCACCTGAGTGGAAAATCTGAGCCGTGGAAATCATGGACCAAACCATGGAGATCATCTGAAGCGGAGTCATACCAACGGCTGCTCATTGATTTTGAATGGTCCATCCTTATTTTTGCCTCCACTGATCTTTATGGCTTGGATCTTATAGATAAGTGGGCCTTTTGGCCAGAGAGAGTATTGTATATTAAAATATTCATACCACATTCCACATCATCTCTCCCTCTATCTTTCAAAATCATCCTATCCAAATGTTATACATGAACTTTCACATGCAATCGGTCTTTCTGGCTGAAATGTCATTAATACAGGCCATCCAGATGGACCACATCTGTGATGGACCACCTGTGATTAAATCAGGACAATCTGTGTATGGACCACACTTGTATATTGAGTCAGGCCATGTCTCATCCATACTTGATGCTATTAAGCTTTGTGGGGCCCACCATGATGTATATATTATATCCACACCGTTCATCCATTTTGTGAGATTATTTTAGGACACTGACCTAAAAATCACTCAGATGCAAAATTCATGTGGACCACACCACAGAAAGTAGTAGGGATAATGACACATTAATGTATATATTTTGTGATGATTAGGTTGCATTAAATTGATATAAAGTGGTTGACACTTCATTGAGATATAATGTTAGTATAATGAGGATGCCGTTGAGAATGATGATTTTACAACTACTTATTTATCTTTAAAGTATATGATAGATGGCCTCTTATATCAAAGGTAATGAGGGTAGGAATTTTCAAGGACACCAACATTGGAGAATTCCTAAGACTTTGGAGATGCATAGATAAAATAATTCCAAACCATTGTTTTTATCATAGGTAATAAATTTCGGAAGAGTGAGGGAAAAAAAACCCTAAAGTGATATTATCATAAATAGCAAATTTATAATAATAATTTTTTTAAAAAGAAAAAACAAACCTTATAATATATTGGTAATGACTATCATAATGATTGTGCAGATGTGGCCTATATCACTTAAAAATCTTCCTTAGTCATTTCTCATGTCCTTAAATCAAGAAACACAATATGTCGCAAGTAAACATTGTGCGAATGAATTATTAAAGCTTATTTTAGTCAATATTAATTAATTATAATAGATCATTTTTTAAAAATTAAAAATATACACACATACTCTCTCTCAACAATAAGGATTAAGAATAATATTATAACTGACAATTATAATGATTAATTAAAATGAGAAGACCCAACAAATGTCCACTAATTTAGGGTTGGTATTTTTACGTGGTACCCAAACAAACTTTTATTGAATTATTTACTCCAATTAAACAAATGTCCACTAATTTAGGGTTGGTATTTTCCAATCTCGAGATCATAACTAAATTAAATTGGCACCATTGCTAGACGATTCAAGGTAAGATAATATTTATACGATCGCATGCCCTTATTTCTTAAGGCGTAGCCCATACTCGGGAATTCACTAAATAATGTTTGGATTTTATAAAAATGCATACTTTAAGCAGTACTATAATTCGCGGCTTGTTTGTAAAAAAATAAGTTGGGCCTGGGCTAACAATGATCTAACTCAAGCCTGACCCGTGCCGCCTTGAACCTGAGCTTAAATTAATTCCAATTGAGCCCATCCATTCCGAAGAATTAGTAATTAAGCAGGCCCGAAATTTGTTATTTCTGGGTCGGCCGAAACTTTACGACTAGCCCGGGAAAGATACAAATGGGCCTATATATGGGCCTTGGATAGGCCCTAATTGAAAATATTGTTAAACCTCAATGGGCCTGACCCAAGGGCCAATCATAGCCCATGGGCCTATAAGTTGAACATGACCTTGGCCATGGCGGGCTTAGCCAGATGGCCGGGTCAATATCTGTGCCATCAAATCATCTAATCTATAAACAAATAGACTTCTAAAAGTGAGACATTATACAATGGATGGCTGGATTGTTGAGTTTGTGTAAGTGGGCCATATTGTTAAATGATCAATATTTAAGGACATGAATACAAGCCCGGACTAGTCAATGCGCTACATGAATCGGGTTTTTTTGGGCCGGGCCCACCATCAAAATGAGCCAACCAATTTAACTTAGACGGACTAGATGTGTTGGGCCCATTTTTAGGCTTTTTAATAAATGGAGGCCCACACATCCTAGCTAATAATTGGGCCTAAAATTCAAGTCTAGTTCTGAAGGATTCTTTTGAAGGCCCACTCAAACAATGCTATATCATGAGAGGAAAATGCGGAGGAAATTCTCGTGGTGCACTTGTGTGAGATCAACGCCATTCATTGTTGGGCCCACCATGAAATTGACTGGGCCGACAAATCTAGCCCATATATCTCTCATCAGGTAGGGCCCACGGTTTTTTGAAAAATGGATAAGAAGAAGAAATTGGCCAACCATATTTGCATGCTCACCTGAAAATATGCTTTAGATCGTGATCACAGTGGACCCCACATTATGAATGACTCAGATTTTACACACGTTACACATTGGCACGTGTGCGTGTGGCCTCTAATTCATTACTATGCTTGAATCATCTTGGCATCATTCTGGTAGTCCGGTAATATATGCGGATTTATTTGCTTTTGGACAGTATAATAATCTATACACATGCAAATAGTTCCCATGTACTTCGATCCGAACCGTAGACAGTTGTGGGTTTCTTGGTAGAAGGACGTAGGAATAAGATCATACTAGTCAAACTATGGTGGCCTTTGATTGGGTGGGCATTCTTTCCACCAATTTGGCCCATAATCAATTTCATTTTAACCGTCCATTCAATGGGCATCAATAAAATGATCATAATCATTTGTGTCGTGAAGCATTAAGGCGCCAATAACATATAAATGAGGTACTTTGGTAGCCCTAATATTGACCAAAATTAACCCTTAAAGTTATATATGATCGTGACATTAATAAGTGAACCTTATTGATTATCCCTTAATCTTAAAAGCTTAATTGAAACATGATAAGTAAGAAAAAAAAAAAAAAAGGATGTGTGAAGCTACTGCGAAATTGTATGCTCATGAGTTTAAAATATACTTCTTGATTAAAATCACAAAAGTTGACTTCAAATTCATGTGGGTCATCAGTAGGGGTGTACACGAGCCGAGCTAGCTTGATTAGCTCGCTCGACTCAATTTGACTCGGTTCGAAGTTGAGTTCGAACCAAGTCGAGTTGATTTTTTTATCTCGTAAATGAGTTCGAGTCGAGTTCGAGCAGGCCCCAGCTCAACTCGACTTGGATCGAACTAGTTAGGTGACTCAGTTACTTTGCCATTGATGTTTCTCACTGAGTGTTTGATAAAATGACTCAACGAAGTGTGCTTGGTGGCAAGGAAGGTATGTACATGAAACAAACACCCTGTTTCTTCTTGGTTTTTATGTTGCTTAGAAGGTGTTTGATAAAATACCCATAAAATCATTGCTTTTGTTTCACATATAGAGGGATTTTGAAGGTGCAGCGCAGGTGTTTGTGGAAATGCATCAATGGCAAACTCGGCTCGATCTTAGCTCAAACTCTACCCGAGCTGCTGACTGAATTGAGCCGAGCTAGCCAGTTAGGCTCGAGGACTGAGCCGAGTTCGAGCTGAGGTCAGCTAGTGGCCGAGCCGAGTTGATCTGAGGCCAGCTTAACTCGGTTTGACTCGATGTACACCCCTAGTCATCAGACAAGCTTAGCATTTGTTGCTAATTTTTTAATTTTATTTTATTTTATTTTTACTTTATTTTGGACATTTTTTTCTTTTTTGGGGTTTTGAATGTTTATTTATTTATTTATTTATGACTTTTGAATTTTTATGGGCTCTTAGTAATGACATTGTAAGTCAAGGGTTACCGATATTGCGATCGATATCCTTAGAGGATTGGTCAGCTTATTCTACCATCATGGGAATAGTGATTTGATTGTTGTCCTACGCTCATTCACCTCGGGAGGCAAGGCCAAGGATTGCAATAAGCAGACATTCACCATTGTGCCCAAGTATTATGATAGATATGAGGTTGGACTCTGAGTCAGTGGCAGATGCGGTGGCTCTTGAGTATTCCCCTAGGCACTGAAGCTCCTCGGGTATATACAACTCAAGTGAGATGTGGACAGTGGTCCAGACAATGAAGGGCAACTTCTACCCCTCATCTAGACCCTCACTGGTCATCTCTGTCATGTTCGACTTGTGCAATTGGTCCTTTAGGGAGGAGTCTCGCCTGTCATTGAGATAGACGATCCCTGCACTAGTGTGTTTGATTGGTAAGCAATTGAAGGGATCGTCTTCCTCTCCATGACCTCATTCTTTTGTTAAACCTTGCTGCCCTAACATTGAATTTGAAGTGGGTTGATATCTTGATTCGATCATACTTGGATTTTATTGAATGTCAATGAATCTGGTCGAGCCTTGGTATTAGAGTTGATAATAGAAAATTTGGTGCTTTATAGAAAAAAAAATATATAATTTGATCTGATAGGACACCCATATGGAATGTAGTTTGCAATATTGAGTTTGAAATTGTTGTTTGGTGTGTCCCTTTTTTATTGTTGTATGTTTGTGACCGAGGATTGAGATGTTAGGGGCTGAGGTCCATGATAGACAAAGACCAATGGGTTAGAGTGACTTACGAGGCTCTTTCCTTAAAGGACCATGGGCTCGCTATATGTTGGGGAGTCGAGGAGGGAGTTGAACCCTAACCTTAGAAGAAAGTTGTATGGGTAGCAAAGTATCTTAATTTAGTCGATGAATATGGTAGGCAATTTGGTTTAGGTGCCTTTCCTTGGACCATGAACAATTGTTTAGACTACTTTGGATTATAGTGGGAGTAGTGGCGAGTGCTGATTGGGGGTCTTTCCTTGGACGACGGATGATTGATTGACAAGTAGTAGAAGATGGGGAACATGGCAGCTCTATGGCCTTCCCATAGAGGACCAATGGTGCATTGGCCCATGATTAAGTGGGAGTTGAATTGTATGCTAGCTCAGGGGCCTTTCCCTGGAGGACCAAGGGGGCACCGTGTAGGATGATGCCCACGCAAGATGAGCGGTGTGAACTTCCTAAGGAAGTTGATGGCATGGATGGAATGGGTTGAATGGGAATGAGACCTTTCTTGGATAAGATTGATGATAGGGGTGCCCGATGTGCTGGTAAGGGATTCTGAAGCATGTTATTGGCAACTATGCTCGGGGTCGTGACTAAAAATTTTCTTTGGTCCATTAAAATTTGAACCGCATATTTTAATGTGAAACAACAACTTGTTGTGTACCCCTAGACTGATGGAATGCACAATACTCAATTTTGTTATAGTTTGATGATAGTGGGTTCACTAGGGGCCTAGGCTACGATGGAGCAAGAAGTTACATTCTGTAACGTCCTGAATTTTCACTATTTTGGATTTTCAAAAATTCTTAATTTTATTTTTATTTTTTGTAATTAACTTATAATATCACATACTGACCATTAGCACTCAATGTTAGTTTATACACGAGCGGTACCAGTAAAGAACCGCATAAGTCCGATTAATCAGCCGTTGAAAGCCAACGAATCTGCCCGATCACTTGAACATCAAGTTTAGCCCCATGATTTACTGACATAGGACCCAAATCTAATCGACCCATTGCTGACTAATCAAGACAATCATAACTAAATTAAAGATCTAACCGAAGCCGAGTCGGATAAGGCCTGGATATTGACTAATAGACCAAATCAACCCGTTACTCTTTTAATTTAAAATTGATGGTTTAAAGTAATCATGACCAAATCTCCACTTTCAATAGTTATAAATATGTTATACTATGAACATAGTTAATCCAAACATTAATCATTGCTCACAAGAAATCTCAATACCTAATTTATTCCAGAAATATCCTGATTTTTCGAACAAGCTCTAGACCGCTTGTTGGTGGGCCACTAGTTCCAAAACTATAGAATAATGTCTGTCTTACTAAGCTCGACGTCTATCGTGGGAGTCGAACCTGGGTACTGTCCAGAACCGCTCAACTTGAGTCAAATGACGAATGCACGGGAAGTGCAAACACCCTAAAGGAAGAAACTGAAACTTAAGTGAATTAGGTCGTATACTCTTATGTAAAGTTGAGGATATTTCTTCTCATATCGGTATAGCTGCGGCCCCGATCGACTATCGGTGACTGTTGAACAGACTTCTAATCATATCTATCGATTGACGCATCCAAATGGCGGGCCGATCATGTCCATATATAGATCATCATTAGAGCTAACTATCCTATAGTGTATATCAATATGTACACCTCATAGTGCGTCCTAGAGGTTAGAAAGACCCTTACATAAGGCTAGTATGGTAAAAACCTAGCCCTTGGGGCCATTTACACCAAATTTGGTATTATATAAGGGCTTCTTTTGGGCGCCCCCTTCTTCCATACGAATTTCAACAAGAAAAAAATGGAGAAAGGGAGAAGAGAGAGGAGAAAAGAGGAAAAAAAAAGAAGGAGAACTTGGAAGCATAAGGGTTTACGCACCTTCACCCTCTCATCTCCTCTATAGCAATATTGTCATTCATTGGTGTCGATTGAAGGTCAGTATTGAGTTATGTTTATAGGTTTAGATCTTGTGTTTAATTCATTCGAATTCTTATAAGCTTGTATGCTTATCTAGGCATTTCAACGATGATTTTCTAATACCTTAACCCTACGGGCGCCGTGAATCGAGTGGTTCATCACAAGGTGTGGACTGTAAGGCCCGTATCCTAGTCCGTACTGTTCCGTCAATTCCTACGATCTTTCTCGTCGAATTCCAGCAACCCGCGACATATAATCAACGTTTGTGCATGACCCTAAGTCGTATCCCGTAGATTTGAGTCGGCTTAATCCAAGACTTGTACCATTGCGACCACACCATCGTCGCGGTTCCAATGTCGCGTCTTGCATACTGATCCAATACCCTGGCCAGGAGAAGTGAGCCCGCGTTCAATTCAAAGAAAACACCGCGCGTTGTAAAATCTAAGGGAATCTTTATAATATGTCAAATCAATCACATCAATCAATCAACCACATCACATCTCATGTCAAGTACACATCACCTTTCACCCATTCCCAAGCAACCCCAAACTCAAAAAGTTCTCACACAAGCCCGTACCTTTCTTACACCATTTACTGCTAAAGTTTAAAGTTTCTTACACACCCATCACTCACCACATCCATCACTCCATCACCCATCTCTCTCTCTCTCTCTTTACAACCCTCTCTCTCTCATTCTCAAATCACTCTCCCAAGCAAAAGAAAAACAATCCCACGTCCAAACATTTTCCAAACCTCCATGAGAAGATTTTATGTGTGGCCTACTTCATAATCCTCTCATTTCTCATCTCAACCATTCAAACTCCATCTCCTCCGTTAGGATCAAAGCTAAGAAGCAAAGGAAGCCAATGGAGCAAGAAGAAGACGGTGGGTGATCTTGGATCTTCATCTCTTTAATTTTTGTGATGTAAGGGCCCACTTATGGTGGGACCCACCTTGATGCAGGCTTTGTATCAAAGAAGGGCCCATAGTGGCGTGGCCCCTCCATCCTCTGCGATCTCTCTCTCTCTCATTTATTGTGGACCCCACTATGATGTATGATTCACGCCGTCCCATCTGTAAGGCCCACCTTGCTGATCGTCTTTGTGTGGGCCTGGATGTAGGAGAACGCAAATATTTGATTGATCCAAATATGGTGGGCCACGTCCAAGTGGGACCCACTATGATGTTTGTGTTGTATCCGCAGTCCAGCGTCCAGGGATGTTGGACGTGCACCACGGTGAAGTGTGGACTGACCTTGGGTGTGCTAACAATGAAGTGTACTGACAGTGGGTGTGCTAACCGTGGAATGGGTGCTAACGATGGGGTCCATGAGACCTATCCACGCTGTCCACCCTTTTAATAGGCCACACCATAGATTTGGTATTTTATCCAACCGTCCACCACCCCTGGACGGTGGGACCCACGTCCGTGTGGGGCCCTCCTTGGTGCGTGTGCACACCCAGATCCATAGCACAAGTAGTAGGAGGAGTGAGAGATACCTAATTTCAACGCTGAGGTCTTGGCATTAAATGCCAGGTGGGGGCAGCTGACAGTGAAGTGCGACCTGACGGTGGGGTCAATGGGACCCAACCACGTCGTCCATCCATTTGGAGTGGGCCACACCATCATATACGTGTGGTGTCCACCGTCCTTGGACGGTGGGATCCACCCCACGTGTGGGGCCCTCCTTGACTCACGTGACTGTCCAGGCCGTCCACGGCCTGGACGTTGTTTATTTTATTTTATATAATATATATATAGTATATATTTTATATATTATATATTCTATATTGTGTGTGTGTGTGTGTGTATGTGTGTGTGTGTGTGTGTGTGTGTGTGTGTGTCTATATATATAATGAGGTGGTGGGCCCTATGAGGGACCCACCTCTCCCTTTAATGCCTAAAAGCTGTACAGCAGCAGCTATCTTATAATATATATAATATGTATATTATATTATACACCATATGTATATATAATGGTGGCCCTACATGGGACCCACCTTTGTCTCTTTTAGGTAATAGCAGCTGTCCCATTGCTGTTGTGCACGACAGCAAGTGGACCCCACTGCCAGCTGTTGTACACAGCATCAAGTTTTGTGGGTCCCATCTGTTCCATCCACGCTGTCTATATATGGGACCCACCATGAGGCATGTGTTGTATACAAACTGTCCAACCATTTGATATATCATTTTATGGCGTGAGCAAAAGAATGGGTCAGATCTAAAGTTCAAGTGGACCCCACCATTTAAATAGTGGACCGTGACATCCACCGTTCAAACTTCTAAGGGCCATGGTAGTTTTAATTAAGTCGATATTATTTTCACTTCATTTATCTCTATGTTAACTTATGAATAGGTCGGCTCTCGAATATACATAAGGGTAGGCCCGATTTGATACACATGAGGCCCATCGGTGCGGCCTATTTGATGTACATGAAGCCTATTGGTGTGGTCCATGTGATGTGGCCCGCTTTACATAAGAGGCCCATTGAGATGTATTTGATGCCCTGGTGTGAGGCCCACCTGTTGTATGTATTCGAAGCCCGATGTGATGTATGTTGGCCCATATGACGAGGCCTATGTAATGTAAATGATGCCCATCATGATTGTTCGTGAGGCCATGGGTCCACTATATGTTTGGCCTTATGTAAGCCACTCATTGGGAGCAATGTTGGTTAGATGTCCACATTGATGGGCTATGATGGTTGGATATCCACATTGTGACCTTCCCTTGAGCCTTGTTAGGCCCATTCTCATCATTCCCTTAGTGGTTAACCCAAATAAGTGGGCCCCATTCACCGTAAACGGATGGCTCCGTGCTATCGAATTTGATATAACCACGGCTGAGTGCCGATCTTTATACTATGGTTGATCGGCTGATCATCTATGGACCCCGCTTTGTTTATCTACTGATTATCGGTGCTAATTGTTATGACCGATTTGTCGATTCCGATTGTCATGGCCGATTGTCGATTAGCGATCGAGGCCATTTATCATATTCGATTGTCGATTTCGATTGACTTGACCGATTGTTGATTAGCAATCGAGGCCGTTTATCATGATCGATTGTCGATTTTGATTAACGAGACCAATTTGTTAATTTCGATTATTGACCGATTTTGATTGTCATGGTCAATTACTAATTAGCGATCGAGGCCAATTATCGTGACCGATTGTCGATTTTCGATTGACGTGACTGATTTATCGATTTCAATTATCGATCGATTTCGAATGTCGTAATCGATTTGTCGATTTTGATTATCGTGGTCGATTGCCAATTCTGATTGATTTGACCGATTGCCGATTAACGATCGAGGCTGTTTATCATGGCCAATTGTCGATTCTGATTAACTTAACCAATTGTCGATTAGGGATCGAGGCCGTTTATCATGACCGATTGTCGATTTCGATTGACTTGACCGATTGTCGATTAGCGATCGAGGCCGTTTATCATGGTCGATTGCGGATTCCGATTGACTTGACTGATTGTGATTAGCAATCGAGGCCGATTATCGTGACCGATTGTCGATTTTCAATTGACGTGATCAATTTACCGATTCCAATTATCGATCGATTCTGATTGTCGTGATCGATTTGTCGATTTTGATTGTTGTGACCGATTACCAATTCCAATTATCAAGGCCGATGGTATAAGCCGATTTTAATTGTCGAGGCTGAGTATCGAAGCCGATTCCGAGTGTCGATTCCAATTATTGAGGCCGATTTCGATTGTCGAGGCCCATTGTGATGTATTCGAGGCCCATGGGACATGGCCCATTGTGATATATTTCTGGCCCATGTGGTGAGGCCCGACTTGATGTATATTAGGCCCGGGGGAGCGGCCCATTATAATATATATTAGACCCGTGAGATACAACCCACTTAACGTTTATGTGGCCCATAAGTGAGGCCCATTATGATGTGTATTAAGCTCTTGAGTGAGGCCCATGGTGTTATATATTTGGCCCTGGTGTGAGGCCATGAGTCCACTATATGTTAGGCTATATATGGGTCATTCCTTGAGGGCAATGTTGGTAAAATGTCGACATTGTCGATGTTGATTGTCGATGCTGGTCATTGATACCGATTATGAGTATGTGACCGCGTAGCATCATGATACATGTCTATATGCATCATATGCATGTTTGTTATGAGATGTGGTTGACCATTACATATGTCACTAGGTAGGTTGTTATGAGACTCCCTGATAGGTGGAGGTTATCTCACATAAGTGCACGGTATGCACAAGATTGATGCATGACTGGATTGTATGACTCATGTATATTGCATTGTGGATTGTGATTACTGTACGCCTTAGCGACATCAGTGTCATAGCCTCCACAGGCATATTGTGGATGGCTAGATGGGATACCGAAAATGTTTGGTTCGAGCATCGGGCTGCCATAGATGGCCCTAGGTGAAAATTCTTAAAACCCTCTTGGCACCAGAGGACGCCCCAACGTCGAGACCGAGTGGATGTACATGAGCGATCAAGTGCCGAATACCAGGAGGCCGCATCTCCCACTGTATCGTGGTCGGTTCGGAGGGGGTGTGGCCTTATCCCCCTGAGGGAGTAGGCATAGCTAGGCTGAGTTTAACCAATTCGAAGAATTGGTCTACTATTGACGAGCCGGGTGGGTATTAACAGACTACTGGCTAGCGGATAGTGAGGTCTCTTCCACTTACCCAGTTGTATGCTTGATGGGGCGACAGGTGGCGTGGAGTGTACTATACACCGGTGATGATCCCATAAAAGAACCGTACTAATATGTAGACTTATTGAGTAGGAGTTGCATACTCATGCATTTGTTTCATTCACTATCCACTCGGGGCTAGTGGTGTGCAAATAATTATTATGTACCTTCGCATGGCTAGAATTTCGGTCAGGTGGGCGACTAACCTGAGATCAGGAGTTCACCACATTGAGTCTGACTATCCAAAATTAGGTATGAGACTAGTTTAGATAGAAGTCCCTTATCATGGACCCCACAGCCTGCGATACTACGTACTATCATCCCGACTTCATCCCAGCTTGATCATTTTATTCGCACCGCATGTTACATTACATCCAGAGTCTTAACATGTTGGGTTCTCATGTTTCTGCATTGATATGACTATTAGTACTCATGCCTTGCATCGCATAACCTTGGTACGGCTGATGACACTTATAGACTTATCAGTATATTTTCGCTTATTTCGATATTGTATGATTTATGACATTGTATCCTCGACTTCTAATATTTGGTTCGTTTTAACTCCTCATTTGCATAACTGATTTGCATTGTGTATCCTAATATTGTATGACTCATGGACTTGTCAGTATTTCTGCTTACTCTAATTACTCTTATATTACTTACTTGATACTTACCTTGTGCACACACTTTCACCACTCACTAAGCTTTCTATAAGCTTATGCATGATAGATGCGTGCAGGTGGCGTCAGGTTGCAGCGGCATTGAGCTTGGAGCGTATGACGGACTTATGGAGCTTTGATTTTTGGCATATGTATTTTCCTTTCAGCATTGTATTCAATTGTTTATATTAATGGATATGTGATAATGATGTTACCTTCGTGACTTGGGTAAACTTGTAGTTATGCTTATTATGAGTTAAATGCATATTATAAAATCTTCCTTATAGGATCCCAGGATTGAAATCTGGCATATAGACACTGAGAGTCGAGAATTGAGTACTACAGAGGCTGTCGGCACTGGATTCGGCGATCAAGAATTTTGTGAGCCTGATTTTTGAGTTTGGGGCGTGACATAAACCATTATCCCTAGGTAACCAAGTACCAATTTAAAAATAAATTTAATGATTGTGGATTTTAGAGTGATGTGCATGAGTAATTTGGGAGAAACCTATCTATAAGCTTACATATTAGGTCCACCAATATCCAAACAACGATAAAATGCTATTTGTTTGGTTTTCAACATGTTTGAGCATAAAATTGGTGTTGCATGATCATTTCATATTTGATTCTTGCATGAATTTCCCTATAACATGTATGATTGTACTATTTCTTGTTGTATTCTTGTACTATGAGTGGTGTGTTGTCCTTGGTCTCTTCGATAATCCAACACCACGCACACATGTCTAACTCATGTTATTAAGAGTAATTGCATTTATATTAACAACCTGAAACTTTATGCTCAATATATTGTGCACGTGATTTCACTCGTGCTATAAGATAAACTCTTAATTGTTGAAGTGATATTGAATACAACACATTCTCTTAGTTAGTCAGGAACTGAGAATTGTGAGGGTGGACCTGTTGGTTGGACTGCCCTGTGACCAGACCGACTGCTTTAGGTGGACACAGATGGGTGACAGTAGTAGGACTACATGGGTTGCTTGCACCCGATATCATGCGTTACGTGCTCGCTTGAACTTAAACAATTTAGTCCATTGACTGACCAACTATGCTCGTTAACCATGTTTGCCCACGCCTGTTTGGAACTGGGAACACCCTTCGCCTACTGACGCCCATTGACAACAGCTGGAAACTAATCCACATTCTCATGAGCCGGGCATAGTGGAATGAGACATTGTATCCGAGCTGTCGACCTACGCTGGGGTGACGAGCCTCCCCGTAGTGATCGTAAGTGATCCCGCTTTCCAGCACTCCCCACGTGCTTGCAAATGGGGGTGGGGACCCCGACGGGATTAAGGATCGTGGGGTCCTGGCCTTGCGCGTTGAGGGGTCCTGGCTTCGCAAATGGATGAGGGCAATGTTATCGTTAGGGTGTACCGGTTTTCTCAACCTGCTGGATGAATGAAATTAACTAAATACTCAATTAACATTATTCATGCATCGCATTAGTTATGATTTGACAACTTGGCAATTGAGGTCTCAATGAGGGAGTGTTGGACATGCGCGACTGTGAGACGAAGTCGCCTGAGGGAGTGTTGTGGGTGAGGTCATGCATCATACATAACTCATGCATACGCATTACCAAAGACTAGTTAGTGATTTACGAATTCATGTTTTTCATTAAATTCATCATGAAATTGTTATTTGATGTAACTTTTGGCTAATGACACCCACTGAGTTAGTTACTCACTCCTACTCTGGGACGGTGTTTTAAAATACCAACCAAACGCTTTACTAAATGCGGGTGAGACAGAGCTCGACGAGCCGAACGGGGTGAGCATGGATAAGAAAGAGGAGCTTTCCTGCTTCCAGACTTTCGGTGGATCCTTTTTGTCTGAGTTCGAGCTACTGCGAGGTATGAGTCAGGGCTATAGTCACTTTGGGTCATTTACGAGTGGAAATAGTTCCCTGTTTAGATGATCTGGGATTTATGGTTTGGATATTTTTATATTTAGTGGCACTTGATATTGATTTATGGCTTACTTATGCTTTGTGCCCTGCTAAACTCTCAATTGTTTATGAGATTATCTAAATGTCATTAAAATCTGAAGCCTATTAGGGCACCCATGACATTTGGGAATTTGGGAGCCGAGTTCCTACACGGCCCCTGAAAACCCGGAGTGTTACACATTCGGACTAGCATGACTAGTATGTTACTGTAAGATTGAGTCAATGGAGTGAAATGCCTATGTTCTTGAACTGTACCCATTTGCCAAT
Source organism: Magnolia kwangsiensis (assembly GCA_037074715.1). NCBI lineage: Eukaryota > Viridiplantae > Streptophyta > Magnoliopsida > Magnoliales > Magnoliaceae > Magnolia > Magnolia kwangsiensis. The sequence continues at coordinate 140,102,764 of CM073575.1, read as the reverse complement.
TCTAATTGGAGTATCGTAGGTTCCATCTTCATAGTTGTTGTTGTTATTGTTATTGTCCCTGATAATGGTGGATGGTGTGACTTGGGCAAATGCAACAAGATTGTTATCTTTTATTGGACAGGGGATGGGGACATCATCATCATTGTCTCTTGTATTTGGTTTACTCTTATTCGGTGGGCTCGTTTTCGAAAAGCTCTTCATCCACTTGATCCCACCTTTTCAAGGCGGCCTGATGCAACCATGGGGAGGTTGTCCCAGCTCTTATTCTAGTTTTGACTTGTTTCCCATCATGGATCAGTTAAGTAAGTTAACATATGGATACGAGACAAGTTATCCATATGTACCGGAGATCTGATCTTACTCGTTGGTGATGGGTGTTCTCATTTTTGGAGGCCATGGCTTGCCACCGTCCAACATAAGCTGACAAGGACTCATAATTCTTTTGTCTTAAAGTAACAAGATCTACCATTTTGGGTGCCACATTTAGACCGTAAGTAAAGCGATTTATGAATACTTGGGCGAGATTCCCAAGTATGAATTTTATATTAATTAAGTGATGTGTGCCAGCTAAGCGCGTCACCTCTCATGGGTCTTTGGAACAATCATATCAATATTCAATCACCCCTTGCTTGGCATTGAGTTCGCCGTAAAATGCTTTCAGGTGGGCAGTGAGACATCTCATACCTTTTTTTATTACTTTTGGTTAACTTGTTAGTACACACCCACAATTAATACACACTCCAGTGTTAGCTACTCCCACTAGGGAATCGATACCAGGACCTCAAGTGTCGAAATGAGGTATCTCCACTTAGTCTACCAGTTGAGCTATGGATATCATTAAAACTTTGTTACTTCTAAATTGGCGGGTAACTTGGCATCATGGAAGGAATAAAGGTCCCCGAACCGGGTGGATGTGAGTTCCACCCCGCGTTGCTTTAGAAGGTTATTTTTCATGGCCCTGAGCTGCTTCGCAAAATGTTTCCATAGCCAATCAATTTCAGAGAAGCCTGGCTGTAAAGGGTTTGCTCCCGCGATGTGTGCATTGCTTGCTTCCCTGGTTGTTGATCCCGTCAAGGGGAGTTTTCAAATGAAACTGGAACGAGAGATGATAAATGAAAAGAAATTCTGATGGTGGGATGATGCTGACTATTATAATGTACATGATGTGGTTGATTGGAATGATGATGACTCTCGTTAGGGGGAGAATATTGAAATTGATTGGCTATGTATAAATCATGGCATTAAATTAGTAGATTGATTGGAGTGATCGACAATTGTATCAGCATGTTTTGGCTCTACAAGGTGACTTTAATTTAAAGAAAGTGGGTCGTGAGGTTTTTTTAGCCTATTTATGCTCAGGGCTAGGTTGGCTATTGAAACAGCATCCGCAAGTTGAGGGGTTTGCCACTTGGGAGGCTCTGGGAGATATCCTATACCGTCTCCTTGGACCGACATGGTTGTTAGCACGCAAGTTCAGGTAAAGTTACGATACATGTGTGCTAGGCAGTGAACCCATAAGTGATTTTTGTTTTTCACAATGGTCGTGAAGCGATCTATGCACTCTAAATGTAAATGAGACCAGTATGTGCAGCGAACTCTAAGTGATTTTTCATGTTTTCTTTTTCTAACTTTTTTTCAATCCAACTAAAAGTAGAGTGCAGTATGTACATGTATAAATGTAAATGAGACCAGTATATATTGAAATGAAAGATGATTGTGAGAAAGTAAACGGACCAGTTTACATTGATATTTAAGATGCAGGTAAGAAAGTAAATGAATCAGTATTCACTGGATAATTGGAAAGTAAATGGACCATTATGGAACTAGATTGTTGGATAATTGCTGGAAAGTAAATGGACAAGCATGCAACTTAAATGCTATATGATTGTAGTAAAGTAAATGGACCAGTATGAAATTGATATACTGGATAATTGGAGGAATAGTAGTAGGACTAGTATAGAGCTAGAATGTTATGCGATTACTGAAAAGTAAATGGACCAGTATAGAACTGGAATGTTGGATGACTATAAGATTAATAAAAGGATTGGTATAGAATTAACGTGTTATAATACCGATAAAGACGGGAAGCTAAAAGAATCTTTAAAAAACACATGACCCAGTGTTTCAAGTAGAACCCTGGGTAAAGGTTAGCAGTCGTTAATAGAGTTGCCATTATGTGAATGGCCAGCGAAACTTTTCCCCCAAGGGCTGCTTACTAAGGTGTCTCTAACGAATATTTGAATCGTCTAATAGCTGACATGGAGTTGGCGATGAATATATGCATAGAGTAACGTGATAACATTCGAATACTTGGCAAGTCACATAGCACACGTCCTTCACAACTCAAAATGCATATAAATGCATGCTCAATTGACACGAGCAATAGCTAAGAATGCAATGATGATATGAATTTCATCCGTAACACCTCCATGCAGTATACTCGTACTCTTAGATATCGACCCCAGGAGGGTGTGTACCTGGTCTGGTTTTGAGTTGTACACTATCTTTTATAAGATTTATAGAATGACTCGATCGAGCACTATTTAGTAGTTGTCACTAAATAGAATAAATGTTATAAAATCCTCAATTGACTAGAATTCATGAAATCACCTTGAGATTGACAAACCCAAAGTATTCTCGACTCGAGTAACTCTTGGAAAAGTCTGCGTTACGGATTTTAGGTAACATCCCTGGTTATGGAAAAGGATGAGGTTAGACACCCTTTTACTGTCCGTGTAGATAAAAGTATGGAGCAAAAAAGAACATAAAGCTATTAATCCTGCGGTTACTCCTCTAGATCGTGCATTTTTTGATACACAAGATCCCCTCAAGAGAAGATAACTATAAAGCATACTTTACGTAATGTTAGGACAGAGTCTACTCGCAAAGTGTTCAAAGCATAAACATTAAACATTTTATTAGACATGCAAATTGAAAAAATGGTAGATAAAAAATATAAACTATAACTTTGATATTAAAATATAACAGAAGAGATCCAAAAAATGGAAGAGATTGAGAGAATAAAAACCTTCATCTCAAACTCTCCCTATCTACCTTTCCTTTCTTCGTTTCAAATTCTATCTTTACCGTCAGTCTCTTTCCTCTTATGTAAGTGTGGGTCCCTTTTACAGGTATTCGGAGAAGAACACCTAAGGGCTAAACTAGCAAGGTCAGTTTGTCCAAACCTAAGTTTATCGTGTTGACTTATCACGTGAGTTTGACTTGATATGATATTTTTAATAATGCTCCTCATCACAATTACAAAACCACGTGGTAATATTTTGATAGCAGGGTGTACAGCTACACATACACAGATAGAAGATGCCTGATGCCTTAATATCCTAACAGCATATTCGTTTATAAAATAAAATACACATAGGAATAGGTGAGGCGGATGACTAGATCTCAGCTCACCTTGTCCTACGGCTACATGTCAAGCCCAGCCTTCCTCATGGATATAAAGCAGGATAATAAGCCCAGCCAAATCCAAGGTCAGCCCAGGAAAACCACGAGCCTATTGGCACTCCTACCTGATGGGTGAGGCTTGAACGGTGATCTAACTCGAACCTGTTGGTCAGGTGCATCTGGGCCCTTGATGTACTCTATCGGCTCGGTTGGACAAGGCTCAACATGGTCTGTGTCTGCCCAGCGGCTCACTCCGCGGAAAGTTGGGCCTAGCCCAACAAATGAACGGCAGATGGTTGGGTTGGTGGGTCCTCTATTACTGTGGTGAGCTGGTAATTTGAGAGTACGTTTTTAATACATTCCCAGCGAAGGAACTTCATTCGCTGGGAACCTAGGTGGGACCCACTGTGATGTTTGTGAGAAATCCATACTGTCCATTCTTTTTGTGATCTTATTTTTGGACCTGAGTTAAGGATTGGCTGCTCCCCTACACCAGCCATTTGGGCCCATCATGATGTATGTGTTTCACCCATGCTGTCCATCTATTTTTAGATATAATTTTATGGTATGGGGAAAAAAATCAGTTATATCAAAGGGTGGACCACATTAAAGGAAACAATTTTGAATAGGTGTCTACCATTAAAATTTTTTTGGGCCCATAAAAGTTTTGGATCAATCTGATATTTGTTTTTTGACCTAATCAACAGATGTCAAACAAACAGTACAGCGGGCCTTAGGAGTATCTGAGTGGTGGATATTCAATCACTATTGTTTTGCTGTGGTAGCCTAAAATGATCGGTAAAAATCGATGAACAGAACGGATGAAACACATACGTCATGGTGGGGCCCACAGATCACCGAACACCACCCACCGGGGCGGTAGCCAATCCGTTTCCGAAATCCGCCTCCATGAACGGACGCGGACCGCGTACTACCCCCGTCCGTCTCCAGCTGGGAACGGGCAGCAGCTTTCAGTGGCCACTTATCCACACCGTCCATCCATTGTTTCGTATCATTTGAGTATATAAAACCAAAAATGAGGTAGATCCAATGGGGATTAAGCTCTTACCGTTGAAAACTTCTTTGGGGCCACAGAAGTTTTGGATGGAACTGATATTTATTATTTTCTCTTCATCCAGGTCGATTTAATTTTATGAATAGGTTGGATGGAAAATAAACATCATGGCAGGCCCTAGAAAATTTTCAACGGCAAGAATAATTAACACCGCTGTTTCCTGTGGTGTGGTCCAATTGAGAATTGGATCTGTCTAATTTATAGATTTAACCCCTAAAATGATACGAAAAAAATGGATGGACGGTTTGGATAATACCCATACATCACAGTCGACACTCAAAGCTGCTGCCCGTTCCCAGCTGGAGACTGGTGGGGGTAGCACGCAGTCCGCGTCCCTATGAACTAGAGCCCTGCACACCACGTCACCCATCTCAATCCCATACATCTCGCCAGAGTACAGCCGTTGATGGGCCAATCGGAAATGAAGGCCCACTGGATTTGATCTGATCTACGGCCGTATGTCATCCAATGCCAGGTGGATCCTGGGCCTAAACGGCTGGATGGAGACCTCATCGTGAATGGGCTTCACCCCATGCCCAAGCCCATGTCCTGGGCCCATTAATGTGGGCCCACTGAATACCTATTTAATGGCCCACGCTTTTCATGGCCTGGCCCAACGTTAATCCAGGTAATTAGAAAAGTCGTGAACAGACGGTCCATCAGCATCGAATACGCACCCGTTGGATTTCTTGGAACCTCATTCCTCCCCCTTTCCCACCAACAAATTAATAAGGTGAACGGCGGTTTGCATGTGAGTCGTGGCCCATTTACCAACATCGCAGGAAATCGTGGGATCTGAGAGATTTACAGGTGGGCCCTATCTTGAAAAACATCTGGTCAAAAATCTAGGCTGGTAGACACATCAGGTGGGCCACACCATGTTTAAATACAGACTTCACTTTTTTTCCACTCTCCATTTTCCTAATACCTATGATCATCTGAAGAGTGGATCTTCCTGACATTTTTGGGTCAGTGAATGGGCTGGATCATCCACACGTGTGCTAAATTAGCACGTGTGCTGCGGATGGACTTTAGATCTATCATCGCGCGAATGTAACGGTATTTCTATTAGTAACAAGTGTACGAGACTAAGCAACCAACTAACCACGTAGTCATGACTCTCAGCGGCCCCCGTTTTCCAACTTTCCCCTTTCCAACGCGGGAAATTATATGATAGAGCATCGTACTCTCTTAGCCGCACACGTGGCTCGCAAAAGTATCGATCTAGACGGTCCATCTAGTAAAAAATACTTTATATAGACATTTCTTTTCATATTCACACCGTTAGATGATCCTTCTTATCTAATCGTTAGTCCTCAAACCGACGGTGGAGAAGCAAAATGGGTTAAGGGACCACAATCACTTATTGTAGAGAGAAAACATATCTCCAGTGATATTTTACCACTGGTCAACCCATGATAGCTCTGGATAGATGGACGGTGGAGATCACAAATGTCAGTACCACTTGCATCTTCGAAGGATGGCCCTACCTGGTTCCGGTGCTACGTTTTCTGACAAATAATTGCCGTACATGGACCGACTTAAAGAAAAAGTGCACCTTGGGAACGATAGGTAAGGGGTTTATCCAATCCTCTTCCAGAGTACGTGTTTGCATCATCTTGCGTTCTGTTTGATATATGTGGGGTCCACGGATTTATGATCCATGCCATTAATCTAATGAAAAACAGATAGTGGATGGATTGTATTAAAAAATTTCAATGATAGATTAATTCTAACCTTTCCAACGGTGGCATGAAATCAACAATCGAGAGAAAAGAATGTCCACAATCAATTGAAAGGGTGACGGTTAGACGGATGAGATTTTCTGATATAGTATAGTCTTGAGATATTCCCCATTCACGGTGGGGCTAATCATATCACCCGTCTGGATTAAAGAATCAAAGTCCCCACTAATGCCACCGTTGAAGAATAGAGTGGTTATTAGTTAATCGTGACCGATGGTTCAGTGATCGGGACTGTTGATCTTGTGGGACCCACCTTGGATACGGGTTGCTCCAAAAATTCAAAGATAGACAGATCCTAATTCTTTGATCCGTGGCTTATGTTCTGCTAAGGATGAACCGTTGTTGTTGGCTAAAATCTCCCATTTCAAGAGATTTGTTTTTGGGTATTGATGGTAGTCGCGGTGTCCATCAGATCAACGGACTGGATCATTAGGACATGGGCCCTACATGCTGGCTCATTGCACATTTGCTCAGCGTGAGGATCTTGTCATTTGTCATCAAGCTTTTGGGGGAACGATTTGGTGTGCCAGCCGGTTCAACTCACGCGATTTCCCTGGTACGGGACCACCGAGATCGGTGGATCCGTGACTGTAGGGTCCACCGTGATGTATGTGTTATATATCCATTCTGCTCATCCATTTTTTCATATCATTTTAGAATACGGACCCAAAAATTAACCAGATCCAAATATCAAGTGGACCACACTACAGAGTTCCGTGTGACCTTATCAAAAAGTCAGACGGTAAATACACGTTACGGTGGTTTATAGGACATTTTTAATGGTAGTCGTTCAATCACCACGTTTCCTGTGGTGTGATCCACCTCAGCTTTGGATCTGCTTCGTTTTTAGGTTCACGCACTAAAATGAGCTGCAAAAATAGATAGACGGCGTGGATATAAAACACATCAATCAGGGTGGGCCCCACCGTCACGATCCACCAAGCTCAGTGGTTCTCAGGTCCACCGAATCGGCGTCCCTTTCCCCAAGGAAATTTCACTCAGGCACGCACTTTTTTATGACCAGGCCCACCTTTCGGTAAGGCAACTCACTCATTTGTTGGGTCCCATCACGCTATATCTCTAAACATCCTACCTTCAAGAAACCACTCGCTCCTGCCCATCTCCAACCGTCCAAATTCCAGCGCAGTAATCTGATGGCTAGGATGATGACCCATCGCGCACCCAAGCCAAGTTCCCCGAAACTGGGCCCCACTTGTAAAAGTAGTTGGGGCCGAACATTGTACATTCCTCCCACGACGCAAAAGAGAACTGATCCCATTCGTCCCATTACTCGTTGTACGTTCCACATTTTCCACCAACACGAAAACCGTGTAAAAAAATCAGCACCACGTAAACGGTAGGTCCCACATGAAGATCACCGTCGAAAAAATTCAGACCGTTCCACTCATTATGTGATCCACACCGTTGAAATCAATATAGAACCAACAGTCCGACTAAACGTACGGATATGGCTTATCAAAGGAGAAAATCAAACTATTTATTACAAGAGAGATATTTTTGGTGAGGCCCATCTTTTTGATGGAACTGATTTCCTAAAGAAGCAGCAAATTAGCAGGAATGCTTGTACCGTACAAAAAATTGTAGTACAGTTGCATGTATGAGACCAGATCTTCATCATAAAGAAAAGGCATATGCCGAGAATGACCTTCCCTACAAGAGAAGCTCTCACCGCCATTGAAGCTCAGAAAAAGATATTCTCTCTTCCTCTAGGGTTCGTTCATCTCAAGCGAGCAAGGGCAGAAATCGTAAATACACCAAAAACCCCCGGGTCAAAAGTTAGACAAAAACAGAAATAAATAAAAAAAAGGAAAAAAGGGGAAGAAAAGAGAGCCTTTCTTCTCATATCCTCTCCCCTTCTCTCAAGAAATCATTTTCCTATTTTTATTTTATTAGAAAAAAGAAATAAGGAAGGCATGACTCCATACATCGCGTCGGACGATTCCTGATCCATCCTTCCCCTTTCTTTCCTTCTCTTGTATGGAAACACGCAGCCGCAAGCGGGCGGAGGCCTCCTCATCAGCCCCTCCTTCATCTTCTTCTGGTAATCCGCAGCGCCGTTCCAACAAGCGCTACCGCGCCTCGGTCCCTACCTCATCCTCACCGTCCGTTTCGAAAATCACCACACGTTCCCGCCAGAATTCGATCCCAGCTGCCGTACAATCCCCTGCTCCGATGGACTCATCGAACACCGAATCGTCCGGCTCCGGCGGGCGCCGTGAATCCAACGGCAGGCGGTCAAAGGCGCAGGAAAGGGAGAAGGAGGCTGATCGGGGCAAGGAGAAGGAGCCAGAGATCGATGTGGATGCCGATGATGACAGTGACGGCAACGCCGGGATCCTCCACCAGAATCTGACGTCGGCCAGCAGCGCGCTGCAGGGGCTGCTACGGAAGCTCGGTGCGGGGCTTGATGACCTGCTGCCATCGTCTGGTGGTGTGGGGTCTGCGGCGTCATCGCACCAGAATGGGCGGCTTAAGAAGATCCTCTCCGGGCTGAGGGCCGATGGGGAGGAGGGGCGACAGGTCGAGGCACTGACGCAGCTCTGCGAGATGCTGTCTATTGGGACTGAGGACTCGCTCAGCACGTTCTCCGTCGACTCGTTTGTGCCTGTCCTTGTTGGGCTGCTCAACCACGAGAGCAATGCCGACATCATGCTTCTGGCCGCGAGGGCGCTGACACACCTCTGTGACGTGTTGCCGTCATCATGCGCTGCTGTTGTACACTATGGCGCGGTGTCTTGCTTCTGTGCTCGGCTGCTTACGATCGAGTACATGGACTTGGCAGAACAGGTGGGACCCCTTTTCCTTTCATGCTGAAATTCATATGTTTGGTAAGTGTTTGGGAGTACGGAGTACCCCAAATTGGAATTTCATTGAGGAAAACGAACATTACTTTGTGGAGAAACGTTCGAATCCTCAGTCTAGTATAAGAAAACTGAATTTTTGATATTACATTCCCCTTGATAATTTTGTCCGAAACTTATATTCATCATCTGAGGGATGCTACAATGTGAAATCTCCTTTCCAGAACACTGGCAAGGCAACCCAACTGTTGCTGCACAACAGCCGTTCGGTAGTAAGGACAAGTGTGAATTGAACTCGGACCAGAATTCACTCTGATTGAATGATTTTAGTCGTCCAATCAAGAGCCGGCAATGTGGATGCTTGATTGAATTTGGGCTGAATACCATTTTCTGGGTCTTTATCTGAGAACTGGGATTGTCTGATCTGCAATCCATGGTGGGCCCCTTCTCTGATGGTCTCCATGCATCGACGGTGGGACCCACAATCAGATGAAATAGAATCCACACTGAATTATTTGCCTTAGATGACTATGAGGTTGGTAGTTAAGAGGAATCAACCAAACTGTAATACTTAGTTTTGCAATCTCATAACTCTCAAGTTGGAATTGAAACTCATGTATCGTAAATTTAGGAACTCTTCAATATATATGCTTTATAACACTATTACGGTTTTCTTCTTGTTTAAACCGAGTGTTTTTTTATTCAATCATGCATACATTCAAACAGAGTGTTAATAGCTATTCTTGTGTTAATATCTCTTAAATATCTTTGCAGTCACTCCAAGCTCTAAAGAAGATATCCCAAGAACACCCAACAGCCTGCCTGCGTGGTGGTGCACTCATGGCAGTGCTATCTTATCTGGACTTCTTCTCCACAGGAGTTCAGGTAATGCTTTGCTTCTGTCTTCAATGAAATATGCCTTCTTTACTTTTTAGCAACTGTTTGACTGGATGCCCTTTGATGCTGTGTTTCAGAGAGTGGCGTTATCCACAGCTGCAAACATGTGTAAGAAACTCCCCTCTGATGCAGCTGATTTTGTGATGGAAGCTGTTCCTTTACTCACAAATCTCCTTCAGTATCATGATTCAAAGGTAAGAGCCCACCTATTTGGGCTTCATGTAGAAGAAACCCTCATCTCCTCATCAAATTGCCAACTTGTTTCCATTTAGAGCTATGTGTCGCTGTTTGGTAATTCTTTTCTCTTCCCATTTTTTACCATGCAATTTGCAGGTGTTAGATCATGCTTCCGTTTGCCTAACTCGTATTGCGGAGGCATTTGCGTCATCTCCTGAGAAATTGGATGAGCTATGTAATCATGGACTGGTTGCACAAGCTGCCAGTCTTATTTCCGTCAGTAATTCGGGAGGTGGCCAAGCATCTCTTAGCACGCCTACATACACGGTAGATGCAATTACATGGTTTGGATTAAATACTTCTTCCCTTAAATGGCCTGTATTTTGACTTCTTTTGCCCTACAGGGTTTAATCCGCCTTCTTTCTACATGTGCGAGTGGCTCCACCTTGGCATCCAAAACTCTTCTTCTCCTTGGCATAAGTGGCATTCTCAAAGATATTCTATCAGGTTCTAGCCTTGTTGCGAGTGTGTCTGTTTCACCAGCTTTAACCAGGCCCGCAGAGCAGGTATACATGGGTCTTTTATCATTTTTTTTAATGTTCGCTAATGAGAGTACCATCATTGACCATGGAATGCCTAGGCATTTAAGGCTTTAAGATAGTTGTGCATGTTGTTATTACTTTGCTGTGGGCTTATGCCACTGAGTAGTAGCTTGGGCATAAAGATACAAAAAGGTGAATGTGTGAACTTCTTTGCCACGTGCACACATACATACCATTTTGTGCATCTATTGGATGTGTACGCAATCCTTTACCGTTAACTATTATACTTCTCAGGTGTGCAAATGGGTCGGCAGGTCATTGTACCTGTCCCGATACTTAATGGGTCTGGATCTGAAATTACTGCTGTGATTATCAAATGGGCCGAGTATGGAACCTTTCAAATTTGACCTGTACTGACCCATTTTGGACCCATTCTTTACAAGTCAGATTAGGACCCTCCAAATATAGACTGGCCTAAGACCTTGATGTAGAACTAACCCTTTAAACCATTTATTTAGGTTAATTGAAGCAATTGGCTAAATTGTAAAGACCTTCCTAAAGAAAACACGTAGTTGTGTGTTTTAAGGGAAATTGAATATTCGATATTAAATGGGGACTTGGAAGCTGGACTAACTGACTTAGACGCTACCTGCCTACCCAAGCCCGACTTTTAGATAAAACAGGCTGGTCTGGATTTTCACAGTTTACTCCAGACCCAAATCCAACTTATATGGAGTTGGACCGAGCAGCAACCCATATACTGATGGGTTGGATCCGGACTGACATTGAGACCCTATTATTAAACAGGTCAGCCTAATCCATTTCCGTCCCTACTCGTGCTTGTATTCATAACAGGAAATTGTTTGCTGAATACGCATTGTGGTTGGGGGGGTTGGATTATGCAGGCCTTAGGTGTTTTAGAAGAGGTCAAGATACTATTCTTGAAGAGATTGCTGCAGGCTATAGGAAAGTGGAAATGCTGTCATCCAGCCAAGTGAAGGATCAACTGGCTAAGCTGAAGACTTCATCTTTTTTTTTAAATTTTTATAAAGAAGACTTTAGAAGATATTAGGTGTTGGGAGAAATCAATGGTGAAGTGGCTAAAGGCGAAATTTAAGTGTTCATTTTTTTCTTATGGAATTGGTAGTGGGAGAAGAGGATTGTCTCCTTGTTGAAGAGTCCATTTTGGAGGACCTCTTTTCTGATAGGATAAGCTTAGATGGTGTGATGCGTCCAGCTCACTAGAGATAGATGGCAGGCTGAAATTATTTCTGATGGTGTTTTTCCTTGCTTTTCGCCTGAAGTGAGAGATGATTTGCTTAAATTTGTTCAAGACTTCAACACTCATGTCAGCTTTGCAAGGAGCTAGTGCCTCGATGTTTCTTATTGCTAAAAGATGTGGTCTCTGGCTTTAGCTAATTAACTTGCCAGGGAGTTATTATAAAATGTTGGCTGAATTTCTACCTACTGTTAGAATGCGAGTGCTGGATTATTTAATTCTTCCTTCCAGATAGGAGCCGTTGTTATTTGGAGGTTGGTAGATTCTCCAAGAGGGCATTGGTGGCCCATTAATGTATTCCCTTGGTATGTGAGGGGTTATCATCTGTAGGTTGGATTTTGAGGCCTACAATTTTTGGGTTGGAATTTCTTAGTTTACATGTTTTTTGTATTGGGGTTTAGGTTCTTTGGAGGATATGGATGATATAATGTCTTCTTTGAGATTTGTTACCTTGTAGATGGTGTGTTGAGCTTTCATTTAGGGGTGGTCTAGAAGATTGTGGGAAGGCAATCCTTTATTTGCTTTGGTATCTGTGGTGGTTGTGAAAGTGTTGATTGGAATGATGGGTGACCCTTGGAGGATGTAAATTAGTGTGCCTATGGTGGATGGAGAATTTTCAGGTTTGCATCTTCTCCTGACTGGCTCTTCACTTCTTTTCCGTGGAGTCGTAATCATCCAAGTGTTATGCTTGAAGTTGGTGTTGAGATGGTTTGTAGTTTTGATGTGGCGGTTGGTGCATCCTTGTAAAGTGAAGTGTATTTGGAAGGGTCTAGGGTGGTTGATTTGCGGAGCTCAATGGCCTAAGGCAAGGTATTCCATAACGGTAATGGTGGCTATAACGACCATCACCATTACCATTATGGATCAAGGGCCAAAAAATCTGTTTCGGCTCCATTATGAGCCGTTAAGGGACTGTTACAGACATTTTTTTGTAACGATTGTTTCGGCCCCATAATGCTTAATGGTCACCATTGTTACTGTTATGTAATGGCAATTACATAACCGTTTTGGCATACCATAGCCTAGGGTGGATTCTATACTTCATCTATCTAGACATTCCTTTATCCGTTAAAATTCAAGCTTGAAAATCCCTGTCCTCACGAGCAATGAGGCCGAGCAATAACATTCCTTATGGAAGCTTGTTTGTTAATATCGGGAATGGATACCCATCCAAAGCTGAAAGGGAAAGGAAACGTTTGTTCAACATCTATATTAGCAACATCCCTCGCTCCTTTTATCAGGATTTTTTGAAGGAGGTATTCAGAAAGTTTGGGTATATCGCTGATGCTTTCATCTAGATAGACAGGAGCTTTGGTATTAGTCGAGTATTTTTTCCCCTTCTGTAAGCTATTGGTATCTTGATGAAGCATCTAAGGCCATACAAGTAATAAATGGCTTCACTGCTGGGAGGTTGAGTGGTCAAGGTTTGTGAATTGAGAGAGGCTGAGCAGAAGATGCTAGGACTTCGTGGCCATGGTTCTTCATAGGGACAAGATGGACTTCGAGCAGGCTAAGCGGTTATATGGAGGGGGCTGTAGATCCATTGAGGAAGATTGATTTTTATGGCGTTGTTAGTGCCACCATTATTTTAGGGGCATTGTCTGATGTCAGGGTGTGGGTTCACAAATCTATTGTTGAAAGGACCAAGGAGCTGACATATATTGTCGTTGCTATGGCAAGACACTTTGTTGTCTCCTTCTATAAAATTTTGAAGCATTGTTTTCCCATTCTGCAGGTTGAAGATCTCTATCGCCCACCTCTCCCCAGATAGTTTTCTGTTATCTTTTCAATTGAGGGAGGAGATGGCTGTGTTCATAAACAATTCTGCTAGGTAGCAAGCAATGTCTCTATTTAAAAAGTAGATATGGCATCCGGCTAAAGCGGTGTCATATAGGGGAAGCCGGATTGGTCCATTTGGAATTCCGATGCACGCCTAGAGGAGTTGGTGATCACTACGATAGGTTCATTTTGGCAAGGTTTTGGAGGTAACATTGGAGAGGCACTTCTTGCCATGGTTATGAATATTCGTATTGGGAGGCATATAGGCCCAACTGAAAAGTGATACAATACAATCGTTGTGTGTTGATAGTTGGCTTGTATTGGTTGATTTTATTTATTATTATTATTATTTTTTAATTTTATTTTTTAAGTCAATAAGGAAAAGTATCAGAAAAAGGAAAGAAAAAGAGAGATTCAAGAATCCATCGTTTTTGTATTTTGGAATTTGGACATGAATGTAATGGCGTCTTAGACCATTCTATGATAAGAGTGTCGACTATATACTTTATATGCTATCAGGATGACCAATTGGTGGATCATTTATTTATCCATTGTCAGTTTGCAAACAAGGTTTGGGAGGGATTCTTTTCCAATTTTGGTATTTAGTGGGTCATGTCGGGTACTGGTCTTGGCATGGCAGGGGTAATGGGAAAATAGCGAAGAAGATTCGGTGCCTATGCCTGTTGTTAGGGATTTGGGTCCTATGGCTGGAGTGGAACGACCTATATTTCAAGAATTGGAAGAGATCTTCAGGGGAGGTTTTCATGGCAAAAGAATTGGTTGAGGAATGTTGTTTTCATGGCAAAAGAATTGGTTGAGGAATGTTGTTTTCACGGCAAAAGAATTGGTTAAGGAATGGGCTATTGCAGCTATGATGAGGACATCATGCGCACACGCACACGCACATGCATGCCGCCCCCCTACACACGTACGCAAGGAGGAGGGCCCTACCGACAATTTGGATCGATGACGACGTCCAGGGGGAGCCTCCTAGTTAGAAGACTGAGTTTTGGTTCGTTGGAGTGGGCCCGATAGTCAAAGCCCATTATGGGTTCTCATGATCGTGGCCCACTAGTTGATTAATCTCATATTTTAGGTCTTGCTTATTAATATTATTTAGAATATCATGGACAATTTATAATACTTTGATTAGTTATTATTTTTTATTACTTCATCACCAAGTAATAGGTTGCGCACATGGCGCGAGTTTTTGCGGTATAGGGTTTTCTTATAAATAGCCCCCCTTGTAGGTTTTTTATTCTCATTAAATATTAATAAAAATTATACGTTTCTTTTTCCTACTCCTCTGAGTTCTTGAGTGTGGAAATCCAATTGGGTGCGAAGCCTTCCCTTCATCAAAGGGCTGACTATCGTGTTGCGAAGCCACATCTATCCCGATTCATCCCCATCCTCTACCATCTCTGCTTCTCATCTCCTACAACCATCTGCACTTCATATCTATTCGTTATTGCAGCAATTTTCCCATCTTTAGCAGAACTTCAGAATCAGGCCCCGTAGGAGGGCTGAAACTTTGGCGAAGCACCACGCACAGATCGCGCTACCGATCAACACGAAACTTGGGGGTTTTGAAGCCCTCCCCTAGCCGACCAGAGCCAAGGAGGCGTTTTCTGCATTCGAGATCCCTTCGCACGTGCAGCTAGGCCCCTGCCCACGTGCGTCAGGCCTGACCCGCTGTCCGCGTGTGTGGACGATCGCTAGGTTCAGAATTTTCGTCTATTTTCTCTCTCATACCTCTTTTCCATAACCCTAACTCTATATTGCGTTATTTCAATTTGTTTGTTTCTCTTTTTTTTTTAATCTTAGGGTTATCTAAATTGAAACCGGTGAATCCCTTGGATTAGGGACTCATTGCTGTGCATGTGTGGATGAGTTTTACTTCTCTTTGAGTATTGTTTGACTCATAATTTTTATTGATCCAGCCCTAACATCTGTAGGCCTAGACCTGCACAAATTTCCCTTGCTTGAATATTTGAACTTTTGTGTGGGATGTGGAAATTTTATGTGAATGTTTCTGAATTAGTTTGAACTACAGCTTGAGATCTTGCATATCATAGTTAATTTTCATGTCCTGCATCAAATTTGGTATCGGAGCTTAGGGTTCTTATAAGGGAATACATCACATGTTTAGGATTTAGTTTGTTTGTGTCCATCATACATCTAGTCTCATCACATATAGTTATTTAGAGATCCATAAATCCTGATATAAGCTACTGAAATTTCTGTTAACAGAAAGCAACTCACATTGCTGGAATTTTCTGTTATCCCTTTATTTTAATAACTATATTGCTGATTTTTGTGACAGTGTGTGGTTTTCTCCATATAAAGTCCCATAGGATCATTTAGTTTCATTTAGACGCATATAGTCGCAGTAGAAGGTCCTTAGGTTGATTTAGTAATTGTATGCCCACGCGTACAGGTCGTGGTTTTGGCTTGCACTCTACACTAAACATGGAGCAATTGCAAGAATATGTGAACAAGTTGACCCAGCAGGTTGATTTTTTGGGTAAGTGCTTGGAACAACTCATGGACCAACGCCTTAAGCAGTTTAATGTGTGCGTTACCCAACTAGAGGCCTCCCTCGGGGTAAACCCCACCCTTGGGGAAACTGCTCAATCTCAAACAGGTGGTTAGGAGGTTAGACTAAGGAATGGGGGTGGCTAAAGAATTGGTCATGCGCACCCACCCCACAAGGGACATCATGATCAATACGACCCAGATGCGCAACTCTTTAAGGGAGTTAGAGTAGATGCCCCTACGTTTGATGACTACTTGGACCTTAAAGCCTTTTTAGATTGGTTGGCGGATATGGACTACTATTTTGAGTGGTATGACATGTCGGATGCTCGTCGAGTCCGATTTGTCAAAATGAAGCTTGTGGATCAAGCAAAGAAGTTTTGAGCGATAGTAGAGCGAAAGAAAGAAAGAGCGAGAGAGCTCCCAATAGTCCATTGGGAAGAAATGAAAGAAAAGCTTAAAGAGAAGTACCTGCCTTTCTCTTATCGCTTGCAATTGATTGATGAATGACAGTCTCTTTGATAGGGTTCCATGAGTGCTGCTGAGTATATTGAGAAATTCGAAGAGTACTTGACCCGTTGCCAGGTTGATCAGGATCTCGTACTCACCCTTGCTCGCTTTAAAACAGGCCTCTGCCCTGACATCAGGAGAGAATTGCTCGCTAAAGACATAGACACCATTGAACAATTGTATCAAGTAGTGTTAGACGTCGAGCAATACCTCAAAGCATTTGTGGCAATGCGGTTTAACTTTCGCGATTCTAGTACTAAGGCCAACCCCTCTGGGGCTAAACTTCACATTGGATACCAAAACAAACCTTCCAACAGTTCTCAGTCCAGGCCCAAGGATGATTAGGGTAAAGAGATTGTTGGGTCTAGTTCACGTGGAAGTGGGCAACTAGGTGTTTTAGGTCTCAGGGGTTTGGTCACTTTGCCCACCAGTGCGGCACAAAAGAGGGCATCAAAGTATTCTTTTTGATGGGCAAGTAGAAGTGCCCCTAGAGAGTGACGGTGAAGAGGAAGAATATGAACCAGTAGAAACTCTTAGCAATGAGGAAGAGGGAGCGCAAGAGTCTGTAACCCTCGCGATTGTGCGTTGCGCCTTGGCTCAAGCTAAGAACACCGATGATTGATACCGCAACACCATCTTCTATACTTATGCAAAATGTGGAGAAAAGAGCTGTAAGATGATCGTGGATAATGGTAGTTGTGCCAATGTGGCATCGACTAGCACTGTGAGCTGTTCGAGCTTGAAGCTGGAAGCCCATCCTTAACCCTGTAGTCTCCTGGGTTGATAAAACGTCCATTCCAGTCGCACCGTTGTCTTGTTCCTATTCAGTTTGGATCATATAAAGACACTTTGGTGTGATGTTGTTCCCATGAATGTTGGCCATATCATTCTGGGTAGACCGTGGCTCTATGACAAGGATGTTACCATATTTGGTCGGTTGAATGTGTGTACATTCTGATTTGAGGGCAAAAAGGTCAAGCTAAATCCATTGCCACCTAAGAACACGACTGAAAAGGAGTCCACCACACAGAGTGGTGCGAGCGGCCTAAAAGAATTGAAGGAATCAAAGTTCAAGTCCAAACCACTCCATATTCTAAATGCCAAGGACTTTGAGTGAGAAATGGAGGCGGACTCAATAGCATACGCCCTTTGGCTAAGGATAGTGTACTAGAGGCTAGCGTAGAGTTGCCCACTGAGGTCATTCAGGTAGTGCATGAATTTCGCGATGTCTTTCCTGATGATCTATCGAATGAGCTTCCCCCTATGAGGGATATATAACGTGCCATTGATTTAACCCCTGGGGCAACTCTACAAAACCTCATGCATTATAGAATGAACCCCAGAGAGCACGTTGAGTTCAATAGGCAGATTGATGAACTCCTAGAGAAGGGTTTCATTTGAGAGAGCATGAGCCCATGTGCCGTGCCCGCCCTTCTTACACTTAAGAAGGATGGCACATGGAGGACGTGTGTTGATAGTAGGGCCATCAACAAAATTACAGTCAAGTATCGATTTCCCATATCGCGTCTTGATAACATGTTGGATATGATGGCCAATGCTACTATCTTTTCGAAAATTGACCTCAAAAGTGGTTATCACTAAATCCGTGTGCGTCTTAATGATGAGTGGAAAATGGCCTTCAAGACGAAGGATGGGCTATACAAGTGGCTAGTTATGCCTTTTGGGTTAAGTAATGCCCCAGACACTTTTATGCTTGTGATGACCCAAGTGTTGAGACCTTTCATGGGGAAGTTCTTGGTCGTATACTTTGATGATATCTTGATTTATAGCATGATCAATGAACAACACCTCAACCATTTGAGGCAGGTTTGTGGGATCCTTAGAGCCAAGAAATTGAACGCCAACCTAAAGAAGTGTGCATTTTTGTCTATTAGTGTTATCTTTTTAGGTTTTATTATGTCAGCTGAGGACGTATCGGGGGATCCCGAGAAGGTTAAGGTCATCGTCAATGGGCCTTAACCCCACAATATTTATGAGGTACGCAGCTTTCAGGGCTTAGCCATCTTCTATAGGCGGTTCATTTAAGGTTTCAGTTCCATTATAGCTCCCATCACAGATTGCATAAAAAAGGAGGAGTTTCAATGGACAAAGGCAGCCTCAAAGGCTTTCAAGGAGATAAAGGTCAAGATGATCGAAGCTCTAGTCGTGCGACTTCCAGATTTTTTAAAAGCTTTTGAAGTCGCATGTGGCGTGTTAGGAGTCGGCATAGGAGGAGTACTTAGTCAGGAAGGGCACTCTGTTGCCTTTTTTTTATCGAGAAACTAAATGAGGGGAAACAAAATATTTCACCTATGATAAAGAGTTCTAAGTGGTAGTGCAATCACTGCGCCATTGATTTCATTACCTATTGCCACAAGAATTCGTCTTATTCTTAGATTATGAGGCCTTGAGATATCTAAACTCTCATAAGAAATTAAACCCTAGGCACACCAAGTGGGTTCAATTCCTTTAAGAGTACACTTATGCTTAAGCACAAGGCCGGTGTAGAGAATAAGCCCGCCGACATGTTGAGTCGTTGATTCGCGTTACTCAATTCCATAAGTGCCGAAGTTGTGGGCCTCGAGCGCATCAAAGAAGACTATTTTGAGTGTCTAGATTTTGGAGTTGTGTACGCGTCGTTGTTAGAGAGTCCGTCAGGAGCTAGCAGTGAGTACTTGATTTTAGACGGGTATTTGTTTAGAAGTGACCGCTTGTGCATACCACGCACCTCCCTCTGCGATTTTCTTGTCTAGGCGTTACATTCATGAGGGGTCGCGAGTCATTTTGATCGAGACAGGACCATTGCCCTAGTGGAGGATAGATTTCATTGGCCAAGCTTCAGGCGAGACGTGGCCGAAATTATAGGGTAATGTCGTACTTGTCAACTGGCAAAGCAAAGGAAACAAAACACAAGATTATACACACTTTTGCCAGTCCCATTCATCCCTTGGCAGGACATCAATATGGACTTCGTGCTTGGACTTCCTAAGACTATCCAGAAACACGATTCCATATTTGTTATAGACCGTTTTTCTAAAACGGCTCACTTCATTCCATGTTCTAAGATCTTCGATGTATCTCATGTTGCCAAGCTGTTCTTTAGTGAGGTCGTCAAACTACATGAGTTACCAAAAATCATAGTGTCAGATCGGGATGTGCGATTCATGAGTTACTTTTGAAAGACACTATGACACGTGATGAATACTAGGCTCTGATTTTCTTCTGCCTACCACTCTTAGACCGATGGTCAGACTGAGGTGATCAATAGGAGCTTAGGAAGTTTGCTCAAATGTTTAGTGGGAGAGCACACCAGGACATGGGACACCATACTACCTATATCCGAGTTTGCATTCAATAGTTTTGTCAATAGGTCCACAGGTCTAAGTCTTGTTGAAGTCGTTACTGGTTATAAGCCTAAGAATCCTATCTTGTTCTTATGTCATTGTCTCATAGGTCGTCAGAGTCTACAGAGTCTTTTGCGCATCGCATTCATTCATTGCATCAAGAAATCAGGCAAAAGATCACTACTAGTAATGAACATTATAAATTTTTTGCAGACTAGCATAAATGTTTCAAGGAATTCAATGTAGGGGACTGTGATTGTCCGCACTAAGCCCGAGCGGTATCATTATGGGGCCGCTCGTAATAGCGTTGGACCTTTCAAAATTATAAAATGAAACGGTCTCAATGTATGTGTGGCAGATCTTCCACCTTTTTTGGGAATTAATTTCACATTCAATGTGGATGATCTAGTTACTTTTTAGGGGACTATTGATACCTTGTCCACCCCTTCGCCTACCCATCATGTTTTTCCAGATCTGTCCCTTGACCCATGGCCTCTTCCCGACTTTTCTTCCCAGCCTCTACCTCTTATACTTAACCTTCCCACACCTAGAGAGAAAATAGAGGATATTCTGGACCATTAGATAGTATTAACGTCGGACAGTGAGTTTCAGAAGTACCTGGTTAAATGGAAGTCACGCTCAGCTTCAGAAAGCACGTGGCTCATTGAGGAGGAGCTTCAGAGACTTAATCCTGACATCTTGGAGAGGTTCAGGGGTTTTATTTCGCCAATGGCGAAATCTTCGCAGCCGGGGAGAGTTGATGGGGATATCACGTGCACACGCACACGCACGCCGCCCCCCTACGCACGTACGCAAGGAGGGCCCCACTGTCAATCTGGATCGATGACGACGTCCAGGGAGGGCCTTCTAGTTAGAAGACTAAGTTTTGGTTCGTTGGAGTGAGCCTGATAGTCAAGTAAAGCACATCATAGGTCTCATGATCGTGGCCTACTAATCTGATTAATCTCATATTTTAAGTCTTGCTTATTAATATTATTTAGAATATCATGGACGGTTTAGATTACTTCGATTAATTATTATTTTTTATTACTTCACCGCCAAGTAATAGCTTGTGCACATGGTGCGAGTTATTGGGGTATATGGTTTTGTTATAAATAGGCCCCCTTGTAGGTTGTTTATTCTCATTTAATATTAATAAAAATTGTGATTTTTTTTTTTTTAATACTCTCCTGAGTTCTTGAGTTGTGAAATCCAATTGGGTGCGAAGCCCTCCCTTCATCGAAGGACTGACTACCGTGGTGCGAAGCTACATCTATCGCGATTCGTCCCCATCTGCTATCATCTCTGCTTCTTATCTCTTACAATCATCCGCACTTCAAATCCGTCCGTTATTGCAGCAATTTTCCTCTCTTTAGCAGAACTCCAAAATCAGGTCCTGCAAGAGGGCTAAAACTTCGGCGGAGTACCACGCACAGACCGTGCGTCCAATTGGCATGAAACTCGGGGGGTTTGAAGCCCTCCCCTGGTTGACCAGAGCCAATGAGGCGTTTTCCACATTCGGGACCCCCTCGCACGTGCGGCCAGGCCCTTGCGCACATGAGTTAGGCCTAGCCCGCTGTCCGCGCGTGTGGACTATCTCCATTTTCAGAATTTTCGCCTATTTTATCTCTCATACCTCTTTTCCATAACTCTAACTCTAGATTGCGTTATTTCAATTTGTTTGCCCCCCTTTTTTCCTAATCCTAGGGTTCTCTGAATTGAAACTGGTGAATCCCTTGAATTAGAGACTGATTGTTGTGCATGTGTGGATGAGTTTTACTTCCCTTTGAGTATCGTTTGACTGATAATTTTTATTGATCTAGTCCTAAAATGTGTAGG
This sequence comes from Magnolia kwangsiensis, assembly GCA_037074715.1. NCBI lineage: Eukaryota > Viridiplantae > Streptophyta > Magnoliopsida > Magnoliales > Magnoliaceae > Magnolia > Magnolia kwangsiensis. The sequence continues at coordinate 140,080,815 of CM073575.1, read as the reverse complement.
CCTGAACCCACACAGATTGTCCTTGCTTGAATGTTTGAACTTTTGTGTTGGATGTGAAAATTTTATGTGAATGTTTTTGAATTAGTTTGATCTACAGCCTGAGATCTTGCATATCATAGTTAATTTTCATGTCTTGCATCAAGCCAAAGCTATGGTGGCAGATCAATTGTGTGATATTGCAGTTCTTGTTGTTTTAGCCTCTCTCTCTCTCTCTCTCTCTCTCTCTCTCTGTTTTGTAATTCGTTAGGCCTTTGGTCTTATTGCAATAAATTATCATCGTTTCAAAAAAATAAAAAATAAGCTTGACCTGTTGAAAGTTGACCAAATGGGCCCCAATTGAACACAAATCAAGCATGGTTTGGTAAATTAGGGCTTGCCATATTGAAATACAACAAAAAGAAAATGAAAGCATGAAAAAAGTGGTGGTTTACATGTATGCATGACGAAATACAAACTGTGGAATTTTCATCAATGTGCATGAGATCACCCAGCACCTGGCTAGTTGCTTACCTCTCCTCGCATGCACCCTCCTTTTGAAACATGAATGATGCATATCAGGATCAAGAAAATACTGCCTTACCAGTTGTGTTCAGTTTCTATTATAGGCAGACAAGACAAACAAACATCTAGAAATGACCCTTTTCTGATTTATAACAGTATAAAATCCATTATGTAAAAAGGTTAATAATAATACACAGAACACTAAGTCACTAACCCTTAGAATGCTACAAGCAACTTTAAAACCCATGAGTCTGTGACACACCACATGTTGAAAATCAACCTGATGCGGTTCCATCTGAATTGACTGTGATTACACACCAACTGTGATTACACACCATGGAAATAGAATCTTAGCTCCTCAACAATCTCTCCTCACTGAACGTATGGGTTAAAACATTCCATTATGTGATTCAGCACCATGGAACTTAGAATTTCAGAGAATGTACAAGTACTCTTGTTTTCTCCTTAGTTCTGTTTGACTTCTACTAATATTGTAATTTTATATTAGGAAATAAATAACCATTTCCGGCTGAAGTGTATTTCCCATGACTTCGGCTTTCTGAACCACCACTAGAAATCGATGCAGGACAAAATCAGCATTGATGACAGTAAAACACAGGCTGGCCTATCCATAAACATATCCAATTCTCTAGAGTCTCGAGCGGCTTTTTCGATACATGTGCCTTTAACAAGTTTGCTTGAATGTCTGAATCCTGGATTTGAAATGTTTAGTATATATAATTCTTTGCAATATACATATTTATGCATGGAAAATATGTTCATAGTGAATTGATAAGAAGGAAAAAGTTTATGGTGAATACTGGCACAGTTATGAACCTATCCTGCTCTCTATTTCACGAGCTTTTGAATTCATCTAACTTTTATTTAATTACATAGATTTTTGAGATTATGAACCTTGCGGATGAGCTTCTCCCCCCACTGCCTCAAGGAACCATTTCCCTCCCAACTTGCTCTAGTTTTTTAATGAAAGGATCAGCTGTGAAGAAGTCCCCTGCTGGCAGCTCTGTGAAGCAAGAAGATGCTAATGGAACTGTACCCGAGATTTCAGCTCGTGAGAGATTATTGCATGATCAACCTGAACTTCTGCAGCAGTTTGGAATGGACCTTCTTCCTGTCCTAATACAGGTTTGTGCTTCCAACACCCCCAGCTGCTCCGTGCTGCCTTCTCAAATCATTTGATCACAGCTTTTATTTTTTCTCTTGCAAAACAGATATATGGATCAAGTGTTAATGGGCCAGTTCGTCACAAGTGTCTCTCAGTTATTGGCAAGTTGATGTATTTCAGCACAGCTGATATGATACGGTCTTTACTTAGTGTCACCAACATATCAAGGTATCACAATCATGTTTTGCTTGGCAGGACCTCTTTATTCTTTATTAAGAGTTATGAATGTCACCGTGACTCAAAACCTACACTCCTTGCATGTGCCAACACAGCTTGTTTGTTTTAGATTCACGTCGTTCATCTGATGCGCCAAGCTTTTTGTGTGCCTTAGCCCAAAAGTCAGGTTGGTACAGTCATCAGGTGTTCTACACAAAGGAAAGACCAACTGTCTAATTTGATGTACGCGTGCGGTGCACCTGATGACAGAACTGGCCTTACTTTTGTGGCAAAGCACATACCTAGTGGGTCCCACTTATTGGTGATCTGCACAGTGGATTGAGGCTAACTGTCACCTGAAATTACATTGTTGCGCTGCGACACTAGCAAGTTCAAGGTGATCGTACTTACTCGAGTAGCCTAGCAGGCTCAGCGATGTAACACTTAAGGAAACTCAATTTCAATTTACCCATGGTCTGATTTTTGTTTTCCTTGTCCAGTTTCTTAGCAGGTGTTTTAGCATGGAAAGATCCGCAAGTGTTGATTCCTGCCCTTCAGATTGCCGAGATTCTCATGGAAAAGCTTCCTGGGACTTTCTCTAAGATGTTTGTGAGAGAAGGCGTGGTTCATGCAGTAGACACACTAATATTCTTAGATCCTTCAAATGCTGCTCCTGCAGAAGTGTCTCCAGCAGAGAAAGACAATGATTTTATATGTGGAAGCTCTTCACGTTCTCGACGTTATCGACGGCGTACCGGTTCTGCAAATATGGACAGCAGCTCATTAGATGAATCCAAAAGTTCCGTACCTGGAAGTGTATGTTCGCCCCCGACTTCAGTTGAAGTCCCCACTGCTAATTCTAGTCTCCGTACAACAGTCAGTGCCTGCGCCAAAACTTTCAAAGACAAGTATTTCCCTGCGAATCCTGGGGCAACTGAAGTCGGAGTGACGGATGATCTCCTGTGTTTGAAAAACCTTTGTATGAAATTGAATGCCAGTGTTGATGATCTCAAGACCAAATCAAAGGGTAAATCTAAAGCTTCCGTGCATCGCCTGACAGATATTTCGGCTAATACTGAGGAGCACTTGGTTGGAATTGTATCTGAAATGCTGGCAGAGCTAAGTAAAGGAGATGGTGTATCCACGTTTGAGTTCATTGGTAGTGGGGTTGTTGCCGCTTTGTTGAATTATTTTTCTTGTGGGACCTTTTCCAAGGAGAGAATCTCTGAAGCCAACTTGCCCAAGCTCCGGCAACAGGCGCTTAGAAGATTCAAGTCATTTATTGCAGTTGCCCTCCTTGCCGGTAGTAAGGAAGGGAATGGAGCTCCTATGGCTACCTTAGTGCAAAAGCTTCAAAATGCTTTGTCATCCTTGGAGAGGTTCCCGGTCGTACTGAGCCATTCGTCCAGGTCATCTGGTGGAAACACACGCCTCTCTTCGGGATTAAGCGCATTATCTCAGCCGTTCAAGCTGCGGCTATGTAGAGCACAAGGTGACAAATCTCTCCGTGACTACTCTTCGAATGTTGTACTCATTGATCCTCTGGCAAGCTTGGCAGCCGTTGAAGAATTCCTTTGGCCGAGAGTTCAGCGAGGGGAGTCGGGGCAGAAGCCCTTGTCTTCCACTGGGAATACTGAGCCTGGGGTGACACCTGCTGCAGCTGGTGCTCCGTCACCCTCCACATCTGTTCCCACATCTTTGGGTCGTCGCCATACGACTAGATCTAGGTCATCGGTTACAATAGGAGGTGCAGGTAGAAAGGACCCGCATGAAGGACAGGAAAGCTCATCTAAAGGGAAGGGGAAAGCTGTTGTGAAATCTGCTCATGATGAGGCAAGAGGACCTCAAACAAGAAATGCTGCACGCAGAAAAGCTGCTTCGGACAAAGATGAACAAATGAAGCCTGCAGATGGTGACTTTAGCTCTGAGGTATATGTCACTTTACTAACTTTTGCTTCTTTTTACATTCAATGCTTATCTCAGCAAGGGTAATTCTACCCTTTGTGGTTTACATATAAACAGTCTACTATTCCGAAAATATTTGGTAGGCACTCCTCAAATCTCTTCCTTGGAAGAGGTTGGAGGGCTTATATAGAAAAGCAGGGCCGCACATGGAAATATTGTATGGCTGTTCTAGAACGAGTAAAATTAAGATGCTATAGGGTAAAAAAGCATGTCATCTGTAAAATAATAGATTTATGATTGTTTTAATTGAAGAGGCATAAACAGTAAACATTCGTTAGTGTTGCTTGCTGTTATGGAGCCTAGGGTCCCCTTCTCTGGACTTCCAGAACCTTTATTTGTCATGCTATGCCCTGACTCCAACAACCCTAATTATTTATGCTTTGTGAGTTTGAAATGCCAGTGTTTAATTATCATTGTGGGTTTTTAATGCACATAGATGTGCTTGGGTTAAACATAGGGAAGCCATTCTATGGTTCTCCACTTCAATGCAACTGCAAGTGCATATGTAGTGTTTCTCAGTCTAGGATTCCTCCATATGGGTTATGTAGCTGTTAATTGCATGTAAAGGTTCATATATGAGCGGACAATTATATAGTGGTTGAAGTACGGAAAAAAATCTTTAGTCAACTTTATTATATTATATTTCATACTTATGTGATAAGGGGACAAGTAAATCAAACATGATGTGAGGTGTCTTTAATAGAGGTTACCCAAACCTACTGTCTTGGCTCTATGATCAGATTGAGAAACAAATATTTATCCAATTTGACATGTTGGTTTGGCTGTTACTCTCAAATTTAAGCAAATTATTCTGAGCATTTAGGTATTGTTGGAATGGCATTACTTTCCAGTAGCTGGTAGGGATGGAGTTACATTTTCCGCACTCGTCTTTTTTTATTTTAAAATTCTCACAGCCCATAATGTTGAGCTTGCCAGATCCCACTGGTGGCGACTTAGAAAAAAAGAAAGAAAGAAAGCTAGAAAGAAAGAAAAGGATCAGTCTGATTTTTATATCATGTTTCAGTTTTGGTGGTGAGTGGGTGATGTTGCTAAGCTTGGCATCTTGGTAGTATCTCTACTATAATCTATATACTATCAAAACGTACTGTGATAGCATTTTCTGTAGTTCTAGACGAAGGATTTATTTTCTTGTGCCTGAGACTTTATCATCTTAGCAAGTGTTTAGTATAAGCTTGTCTAGTTTTGTGGCCTTTTGATTTTCCACTAGTGCGCTCTCTCTCTCTCTCTCTTTCAGATATCAGTTTCTCTTACCTTGTTGGCGTCATCCAACTGTACCACTGTGTACTTGGTTTATTTCTCTGCAGGACGAGGAGCTGGACATCTCTCCCGTCGAGATTGATGATGCATTGGTGATTGAAGAGGATGACGTCTCAGAGGATGAAGATGATGACAATGATGAGGTACACCATAACCAGTTATTTCTTTCAGTATTCATGAATTCTGTTAGCAAGAAATTAATTGCTACAAATTGAAAAGCCTTTGGAAAATCACTAACATTAGAATGTCAATCTGAACCTGCCATGTTCTCGATCTCATCTTTGGTATAAACTAGTTTAAGGTAGATTAATTTCTTGTCTGAAATGTTGAATGAAAGCTTATGAGGGTGAGGATCCATAAATGTTTGCATGTGTTAAAAACTGAAATGCACTATGTTGAATGTTGCGCTGATTCCATCAGTTTTCTTCTTTCCTTTCCAGGTACTAAGAGATGATGGTGTTCCTGTTTGCATACCAGAGAAGGTACACGATGTAAAACTGGGAGATTCAGCTGATGATGGTACAGTTGTCTCTGCAACAAGTGACAGCCAGACGAATCCTTCTTCTGGTTCTAGCAACAGAACAGCCTCTGTCAGAGGCCTGGAGTCTGCCGAGTTCAGAAGTGGGAGTCCTTTCGGTTCAAGGGGTGCAATGTCGTTCGCTGCAGTTGCCATGGCTGGACTGACATCCGCAAGTGGCAGAGGTATCAGGGGTGGTAGAGATCGCCGCGGTCTTCTTGTTGGTAGTTCAAATGATCCTCCAAAACTAATCTTTTCAGCAGGTGGGAAACAGCTTAACAGGAACTTAACTATTTATCAAGCTATCCAACGCCAGCTTATTCTGGATGAGGATGATGACGAGAGGTATAACCGCCCCGATTTTCCATCCAGTGATGGTGGCAGGCTTTGGAGTGATATTTATACCATCACATATCAGAAGGCAGACACCCAAATTGACAGGGCTTCTACAGGTGGTTCGACGACTTCTACTCAATCAAAATCTGCCAAAGCCATCTCTACTTCAACTTCTAATCCTGACAGTCCATGGCAACAAACCTCACTTCTGGATAGCATCTTGCAAGGGGAACTTCCTTGTGATCTTGAAAAATCGAATCCCACTTACAACATTCTTGCATTGCTGCGTGTGTTAGAGGGCTTAAATCAGCTGGCATCTCGCTTGAGAATCCAGGCAGTCTCTGATGATTATTCGGAGGGGAAAATTTCTAGTCTGGATGAACTCAGTACCATTGGCACGAAGGTTCATCCTGAAGAATTTATCAATAGCAAGCTGACTCCCAAACTGGCTCGTCAGATCCAAGATGCCCTTGCATTATGTAGTGGCAGCCTTCCTTCATGGTGTTACCAGTTGACAAAAGCATGCCCCTTCCTCTTTCCTTTTGAGACCAGGAGACAGTACTTCTATTCGACTGCTTTTGGTTTATCCCGTGCATTGCACCGACTTCAGCAGCAACAGGGAACTGATAATCAAAGCTCGGCAAATGAGAGAGAGATCCGTGTTGGCAGATTGCAGCGGCAGAAAGTCCGTGTTTCAAGAAATCGTATCTTGGATTCTGCGGCAAAAGTTATGGAGATGTATTCTAGCCAGAAGGCTGTTCTTGAAGTGGAATATTTTGGTGAGGTAGGCACCGGATTGGGTCCAACTCTGGAGTTTTACACCCTTTTAAGTCATGACTTACAGAAGGTTGGACTGGAAATGTGGAGGTCTAATGCTGTAACTGAGAAGTCTGCAATGGAAATTGATCTGGATGAACAGAAACCCCAAAAAACTGATGAAATTTCAGATGTAAAGAGGTTTGAGATAGATTCTACTGTTGGCAGCAGAGATATTATACATGCCCCGCTTGGTTTGTTTCCTCGCCCATGGCCTCCTAATGCAGATGCTTCTGATGGTACTCAATTTGCTAAAGTCATTGAATACTTCCGCTTGCTTGGACGAGTTATGGCGAAAGCTCTTCAAGATGGGCGGCTTTTGGACCTGCCACTGTCGACAGCATTTTATAAGCTACTGCTGGGTCAAGTAAGCTTACTGCAGTCTTATTTTTACCAATGAGGAGCCACTATTTACACCGATTGTTTTTTATAAATGCATCCCCTGTTTCCGCACTTGGTTATACATTGGTTGGTAGTCCGTAGTTGTACTATTTGTATTTCTAAAATCAGAAAAGTGTATAGCTATCAAAAAGGTGGGCGTAAATATCAATTCCCTCGACAATTTACTTTTTACCTATGTTTCTTATCTGTTGTTGGAGGTATGGTTGGCAGATGTAATTATTTTTCTCTCTTTCCAGGATCTTGATTTGCATGATATTCTTTCGTTTGATGCTGAGTTTGGGAAGATTTTGCAAGAAATGCAAGCGCTTGTTTGCCGGAAACAGTATCTGGAGGCAAATGGTGGTAACAGCCAGAAAGCTATAGCTGATCTACGTTTCCGTGGTGCTCCTATTGAAGATCTCTGTGTAGATTTTACACTTCCTGGTTACCCGGATTACATCCTAAAACCAGGCGAGGAAAACACACTGGTATTCCCATTGAATGAGAACATCTAGCATGCCATATTTTTCCTTTGGTGTGTTGATGTCAGAATAATCTGAATTCCATTATGATTGTTTTCTACAGGTTAATATTAGTAATTTGGAAGAGTACATTTCCTTGGTAGTGCATGCCAGTGTCAAGACAGGAATTATGCGACAAATGGAAGCATTTAGGGCAGGTTTCAATCAGGTAAAAATGTTTTTTTTTTTAAAATAAAAATAAAAAATCAACTTTCAAACTCAAGTCTCTTTATCACATTCACATATGCTGACCTTCAAGCATTTGGTTTTGTCACTGGGAACTGTTATCCATTGCCTTAGTGGATACCCCTCTTCCCATCTCTCCCCTCTTTGCATTTTGCTCTGTGTTAGGGCCTGTTTGGATAATGGGAAAAGAAAGAAAAGAAATCAAACCTGTAATGATTACCCAATGATGGTTTCTCAAGAGTTCCATGAGACAAATTCCTATGGATTCCATTTTCAGGGGCTTGTTTGGATAGGAAGTGGAAGTCTGATGAAGCTCTCACATTCGTTACCTTGCATCTTGTGCGTAAGAATTAATTATGGTGTTTGGGTAATGATTGCTTTTTGAATCCGGTATTTCTTTGCTTTCTAAACATTGTGAAACGTCCTATTATGGGAGAAATCATCCATTTCCTTTTCTTTTCCCACTATCCAAACAGGCCCTCACTGAAATTTTAGTATTCTATGAAAAAAAATTGTATCTGTTTTCAAATAAAATTTCGACTCAGTTCTTTAAATAATGTTTTGTCATCTGCACAATATCGCCATGTATGTGCTACGTGTTTGCAAGTCATGGAATAGATTGTCTAGTGTACATATGATGCACCTGTTGGGGGTACAGCTGGAACTATTATTTTATACATTTTGTTTTAGTATGGCTTAATTAATAATGCTAGCTCGTGTCTTGAAGGCAGTTCTGGTACGGCTCCAAATTCAGCCCATATGCTTGTAGAAGAATTATCATGTTCTCATACATCATAACATGAACAGTTTCCTTGGTGCCCCCATCCGAACAAGTGGGGGTCCATGGTCCTATGATTCACACTGCTGATCTAATAGGCCTCACATGGATGGTGGATGGCCCAAAAAATTTTGCCCTTTGTATGGACTGGACTTGTACCTCTCTTTTATCCATTTGTAGGCCAGTGCTTGAAGGCTTAGCATTTTCCAATATGGACAACTTTGCAGCATCCCTCAGAGAATAGTCTAGATCAAACACCATTGACCTGCCTGTGCATGTTAGCACATGAGGACACTATTCATGTCCTTATGCAGCAGGACCCATTAATTTCTCATGCTTGCATATGGGGTCTATGCACTGCATCTCACACTTCTTTGAACGACTGCTTGGTATTAATTGGACTGTGCAAGATGCAAGAGATGACTTGATTTCTGTCAGGGGTGATGTTTAAATGCGTAATGGCTTCATAGACTGTTAGGAGGTAAATGGAGCCTCTGTAGGATGTTGAAATTGTGGTTGCCGGAAACTATAATCTGCTATTGATAATCGTCTCCAAAAAAATAAAAAATAAAAAAATCTGCTATGGCTTGGCTGGCTTTATACTAATTACTGGAAATATAGAGATTTGAGGAAATGTGATTTTGAATGGAATCTCACACCTTTTTGGTGGAAAGCCTGGGATATTTTCTTGGAATAACTGGAACCATGGCACATATGTTAGGTAGAACGTCCTAATCAACAAAAAGGTCAACATGAAATGTGTCGGTTGTGCATTGAGAGTATTGGAAAGTGTACAGTAATCCCCTCCAGGAAGCCCTCATTGATTTAAGACCGCATCCAAAATTTCGCAGGAGAGAGGCTATGGATTTGAACATGAAGAGCCTCTAAACTCCATAATTGAGAATTGAACCTTCTTTTCACTTGGACCCAAAATTTTATCTCATTCTGTTATAAAGTTGGAATGAAATGGCTGAATTACTTCAATTGGAATTTGTAAGTTTAACCAAATGTCTTCTTTGTATCAATGGTAATTTCAATTGAATCTTTTTTCCTTTTTTTTTTTTTTTTTGAGACGATGAAAAAGAATTAAATCTGAGGTAGTGATGGAAACAATGGCAGTTCCTATTGGTCTCGTCCTTTCTGTCTGTTGAATGCTCATGCCCATTTAGATGGTGCTTTTCTTGAAAGGTAAGATAATAATAATAATTATAAATAAATAAATAAATAAAAAGTAAAAATTGGAGGTTTATCTAAATGGTACTTCTGTTCTTTCTGATCTCCAAACCCCAAGGAGCATGTCTTCAGCAGGATGATGGAGTGTTATTTGTCAGTGGGACATGGTGAAGGCTTATGATTACATCGACTGGACCTAATTCTTCTATGTGTTGAGGTGGACGTGATTTGAAATGAGCTTGGGATGGATACAAGAACGTGTTAGCTCTGTGCATTACTTTGTTTCCAGCAATGTTGCCGAAAAAGGTTTCTTCAGGGCCTCGAGATGGATCTCGTCTTTTTCCTTTCATCTCTGTAGTTATTGCAGAAACTCTTAGCAGATGTCGGAGAAAGTGAGGGAGGCAGGCCTAATCAATGGTTTCAAGGTGCAAGATGCAGATTTTCATGGGTTCCGGCTCCATGGCTCAGTGGTAGACAGACTGTTTCAACATTGAGATCATGGGATCAAGTGCCCATGTGGTGTGGGTGGGTGGATGGCTGTAGTGTGTGTGTGTAGAAACAAAGGCAGATTTTCAGGCTTGCCATCTCCAATTTGCAGATGACACTTCAGTTTTTCAAAGTTGATAGATCCCAAGTTGACAATCTGAGGTAGTTCTTCATGCCTCGAAGCGGTTTCAACACAAAAAGAATCAACATCCATAAAAGTGAGCTCCTTGCAGGAGGAGGGAATGAACTTTCAGAACTCACAGGTGTTTTCATGTTTATAGGCATGGCAAGCTCCCATCAACCTGTTTGATGCTTGCACAAATGCCCCAAAAGGGTTTGGCAAAGTCCAATGCTTATCAAACATGGCCAATATTTTCCTCTAGATCCCAACCACAAAATCACAATGAATGAAGAGATGGTGCCCTGACTATGCATCCTTGAGTCATAATGCAGACAACCGTGATCGACATCTTCCTACTGTGCTACTGATCAATGTTTAACACTTTATCATTAACAAATAGCCATCCAAGTGTGACCACTCTAGGAGTTCCCAGGATAATGTCGCAAGGGAGTGGTTTGTGTTGTTAGACCCCTCGCTGCTCCACACTGGAGAGAAAAATAGAACAATATGACTATGAAAACTCCTAAAGGATCCATCTTGCACTGCCATTTGTTGGCCTCCTGAAAGAAAGGGCAAGTGAACAACTGCAGTCTATCAATATATCAAAATCCTCCGTTTATGATATGTGACTGGAATCCATATGTTACAACATATCGTCGCTAATATCGTTGATGTTTGCTGATATATCACGATATAAAAAATGTCAGGATATATCAGCACACCTCTAGTTATAAAATTGCACTGTTTCCATCATAACTTATGGTATATTGCAAGTCTCAACCAAAACAGTGTCAATCAGCGTAAATTGAGGGAAAAAATCAATTTGTTTTGCCCAATTCTTTTGGTGTTTCCTTTGTGGCCGTGTTTTAACAACTCCACTTAAGTTGTTTTGCATCAAAACACGGATTTGGTGGGAAATCATGATAACCCCAAATGCAAGAATAATACATTTCATTTAAATTCATTTAAAAAAAAAAAAAACTGATTGACACCTAAATATTTTGAAATCCATGTCCGTGCAGGACTTTGTTCCATTGAAATTGATTTCAAGCAAGACAAGAAAATGTGGAAATCTAAATTTCTTTGGTTTTTACACTCCAAAGTTGTTATATAAGGGTAGAAAAAATAAATAATGATGAGTGTAGTAGCCCAATTGGCCCGAGTCTTTCAGTTCTTGGGATTTTTTTTTTTTATTATAAATGATTGAAAATATTCTTTTAATTTCTAATAGAGATATGCAGTGGGTTACCCCTTGCATATTTCTATTAAATAACCAAGCAATTACTATTATAAAAAACTATAGTTTGTTATAGCTGCCTTGGTAGGGATAGGGACAATGACTTTGAGCTGCATCATAACTCCATGTGGATCTGAGACGAAGATTTATATTTTTTGCTGTTTTTCGTTTTAGGTTCCATTGTGTGTTTTATTGCTTTTATTTTTATGACATTTGAATCATATGAACTCATTATGGATATAGTTGGATCATTTATGGTCAATAGCTTAGTTTTGTCCCCTAAACAATGGAAAAGTATTGTGCATATTTTTTGTAATGTTTTGAGTTAAAGTGTGTAATCATGTGTCTTTTAACGTCTCTGGAAGTTTCATTGAAAAATTACACCATTTTCCTAAAGTTTCTCAAAAGTTTCCCTTAGACTGCAAAGCTCTTAAGCAATACCCGTGATATTCCCCGACACATCCTCCGTATTTGCTATCTTGAAGGTGTGAGATTGCATATTTCTCATAAGAAAATTTCCTTTCCGTTCTTTGGGTTAAAACAGTTCCGAGATCCATCCCTAATCTTAGTAGCTCTCCAATCATTTTAGACTGGATAAATTGTTGTAATTTTCAACCATTTCAAAAATAAAATAAAATTGTAATTTTCTTTGAAAATAGTTGTTAATTTACTCTCTGATTCTCTTTATGGTGAAACCAAACATTTTATGGTTCAGGTCTTTGACATCACATCTTTACAAATCTTTTCTCCACATGAGCTGGACTACTTACTATGTGGTCGTAGAGAACTGTGGGAGGTAATCTTTTCTGTCCTCTGCTCTGTGAACATCTATGATTTATGAAGCTAGCTTGCATAGCTAGTTGCATTTATGGAGTAATCACGTCTAACTCATTGCAGGCTGAGAAGCTGGTTGATCATATAAAATTCGATCATGGATACACTGCCAAGAGCCCCGCAATTCTCAATGTATGCATCTTCTTCCCCAGATTTGGATTAATCGATTTCAATTTTAGAGTTTAGGATATGTATGGAAGTACCTCAGAAATGCTTGTCCACCAAAATACATTATTTCAGCATCTTCACTCGAAACAAACAAAGCATTGTGGGCACACTCATTTGGGGTTTTCTCTCTCTGCACCAAATGTTTCATAATTTTCAATAAAAATATCATCTTTGAAAAAAAAATAATAATAATAAAAATCGTAATTTAAAATGCAATCACCATGCTGACAAACAAGAAAAACTCAAATTTTGGGTACTTCCATCTCACGATATTGTCGTGGAAATTTGACTATCTATATTGTTTCAATAATATTCATACATTTTCGAAGTTTTCTCACTTTTTAGTTTTTTTGCTATTTTATTGCAAAATTATCATGATTTTAATAGAAAATTATTTAGAAGTTAAAATCATTCTCTTTATACTTCTATAATAATTTAAAAAAACATATTAGTAATTTAATAAATATTAAATATTTTATTTTCAGTGATATTTTCCTGATAATATTGCAAGAAAAACATCAAAATCTTAAAATCTCCCGATAAAATTCCCTGCCGAGAATTTGCCGAGAATAAGAGATGTCACTATGTTTCTCACCTCATCTGAAACCCAAATTCCTGTTTGTCTCTGTTGTCTTAGCTACTCGAGATCATGGGTGAATTCACTCCTGAGCAACAGCGTGCTTTCTGCCAGTTTGTAACTGGTGCACCTAGGCTTCCACCTGGTGGTCTGGCAGTTCTAAACCCGAAGCTGACCATTGTGAGGAAGGTACGGACAAAGAACTTTACACTGACATCGTTGGTTTGCATTTGCTGTATCATCATTTTTCTTTCTTCCACTGTAAATAGCAGCAAACATAAGGCAACCATGCGTATAGATCTTATGTGTTGATGCTTGATTTGTGTGCTTGATTGCAGCATTCTTCCACCACGACAAATACGGCAGCTAATGGAACTGGCCCTTCTGAATCGGCTGATGATGATTTGCCCAGTGTTATGACCTGTGCTAATTACCTCAAGCTTCCGCCCTATTCAACTAAGGTCCAATTTCATTTAAGAAAGAGGATGTACAAAATATTTAATCTAGCAATGTCTTGGCCCAACAGGCTGTTCACATTGCCTACATCTTTTGGGATCTGAATTGTACATATGGTGGGCCTCATGGTGGATGGAAGATAGCAAAAATATTTCATTTCTCCCCTACTGGGCGATCCTGTCCAATTGGGCCCCCATTAAAGCTGCGTCTGGAAAGTGGGGAGACATATTCCCTGAGATTGAACAGTGTCTCACTATGCCCCTGCTGTATCACCATGTCAATGGTAGTCTGTTGTTTTGCAGGATTTTCCTGTAGAGCTTCAGGTGGGAATATTTGGCTCTTAACCTGAATATTTCCCCTTTGCAGTTTTGTGGGGAAAATCCTGCAAAGCTTCACAAGATTGCTGTGGGGCTATGAGGGCTCACAGTCAGAAGGCTGTTGAATCTTGCGATATATTATTCACCAACTGGCCTAGGTCTAAATGGGGATCATTGATCCATTTTTCCATTTTTCCATGGTTGTGTCGGATCGACTGATAGGGAGGGGAGATATCAAGCTGTGGCCCATCCTGTGATGGGGCCTACCAGTTGAACAGCCTGGATTACCGAAAGGCGGGCCTGACCCTCATTATTCTTGAGATGAGCAGAAAAAATCAATGGCTTTCAACAAAGCATCATGTAATGCCTCTTTTAAAAAACAGGCATATCTTTAGTCACGAGTTTGTTTTCTACTGATGCCATTTTGACTTTCATTTTCTGCTTCTTCAGGAAGTTATGTACAAGAAACTACTTTATGCCATCAGTGAAGGTCAGGGATCCTTTGACTTGTCATAAGACTTGAGGCACTAATCCAATGGCACCATATTGCGACAACACGGGTCCCTTGAATTTCATGCAAACAGTTCTTTCATTTGCCCCTAAACTGGGAAGAATTAGGTCAGTTTATGTTTCTCCCATAGAGGCCATTTCCATTTTACTTGTTAATTCAGGGTTGTTCTCGAGGCACACTTCTTCCACATTTCCACCCTCCATATGTACATACACGTATTTTCATCTTGCATGATGGCCCACCACCATACGTATCCTTCGTGTTTCGATTTCCTCTCGATTCTTCAATAATGCTGCTTTCTCAATGTCAGCTGAATGTCTGATACTGAGAGCCAGCTTGGCGGCCCAAGGGGCTGGTTACATTGTCTGAGAAGAAGCTTTCTGAGAGGGGGGAAGCAGAACTGTCTGCTAATGTCTGTAAGTAAAAGGAAACTCCTGTCTATCTACTTACCTGAGTTCACTGGTAGCCTATAATGTATTGACAGACTGAAAATTGAAAGGGGATGAGAATTCTTGAATTGAATTTTGGTTTTTTCTAATTCCATTGAGAATACTTTTTATTTTTGTTGTCTTCTTTTTCAAATACATTGTGGTCTCTGAGTAATGATGCACAAAACCACATTTCCGCTGTATATACCTGATGAACAAAGAAAGAAAAGAAACGTATGTTCTATCTTGACTATTGGGTGTTTTAGGGTAAGTCTCTCCATTTTTATTTTATTTTTTTAAAATCGATGACTTTTGTCTGCTATAGATTTCTTTTGTGCATTGTGTTGGACTAAAATTTTGAATACTCAAAGAGTATAAAATATAAATGGGCCCAGCTACGAAAGCATCGTGAGGTGAGGATTTGTACTTGAGCAGGATCTCTCTGTTTTTCGCGGTTGGGTTGGTTTTGGACTCTGGAAAATTGAAGCAGTATTAAGTGGGTTCTGGGCCGTGCTCATCCTGCTTGCCATTGAAAGGGGGACACACTAAGCTTGCAGAACAACTCCGGGTTTGGAGTTTTCTTTTCTTTCTTTCTTCTTCTTCCTTCCCTTTGTTACATTCACCCAAGTCATCATAGGTGGTTTGGAGGTTCAGTGCAGGGATTTTTACAAAATGTCGTCTATGTTTTGGCCTAAATTAGAATGGTCCAAACCCCTGTCCACCAACTCATGAATGGTTGCTGTCGTCTTGGAATGGTTTAGATCATTGGCCGTGTTGTTTTGAATGGTCGTAAATAACTGTCAACCTACTTTTTAACAGTCCCAACTTACTGACTGCCTAGTGTTGAATGGTGGAGAATGTTGTCCACCGTATACCTGTCAACCTACTTTTAAACAGCTCAACTCAGTTACCACCTAGTGTTGATGGTTTAGAATGCTCTTCACCATCTTGGGATGGTCCAGATCACTCTCTATGTAATTTTGAACGGTTTAAATTGGTGATTGAAAGTGGTGAAATAAAGAGACCCTTCAAAAGACCAAAAAAAAAAAAAAATTTGTTTTCTTCAGTGATTAAAGGAGTTTTAGTGCACTAGTTTCAATTCGGTTGATCTGAACTCTCCATTACGTCCAGAACATATTTCATAGCTATCATACAAAAATCTTGCTGATCGGATGATCTAATCCATCTTTGATTGAGCTTACCTTTTGACGGTCATCCATTATCGGGCCATGGATGGGATGGTTACAATTGCCTAACAAAAGGGTTTCTTTGGAATCATAAGAAATCCGTAGGACGTACGTTTTTTTTTTTGTGTGAATTAGCTTGACCATCTATATTAAAGACCATTGATCGAATGGATCATATTTTTCAGATTGGGGTGTGGTTTTCTTGGTAGACCATGAAGTGTGATTTGAACTTAATGAACAGTCTAGTTATGAATGTGATCTAATCTACAACAATCTTCCGTTGGACTTAAAATTTCCCATGGTGGCCCATGAAATGCATGCCTCATCTTGTGGACGGCTCGGATTGACTGAATGGATTGTCTTAGTTAGGGGTGGCAATGGGTCAGGTTGGCCCTCTGGCAAACTAGCTTGATCCATTTCTGAAGTGGGTTTTTGGGATAAGTTATATGTGTAGTGGGTCAGGGTCAGGCTAGAAATGTACGTTTAAGTAAATGGGTCAGGCTTGAGTTCAACCCTACCCGACTTGACCTGCCTATATAGGTTACTGATGGGTTGGGCCAAATGACCTGATCTGACTGGACCCAAAATCCAAAACAATATAAAGAAGAAAATTACAGATGGACTTCTTATTAGGATGAATTGTGCTTATTTCATCCTTAAAACTAAGTTGGCTCATGGCCAGTCAGGTCAAACCCGTCCCATTTACAACCGAATGTGTTGGTTGAGCCATGTCCGGCTTGATGAATTTTTAAGTGGGTTGGGTCGGGTTGGGTTGGGTTGGGTCAGGTTAGAGAGTAATGTGACTGTGGGTTAGCCCGTTTAGTCAATGGGTTGGGTTTGGGCTGGTTCCTACCTGGCCTGAACTGGAACCGTTGCAATTCAAATCGGAGCATTGCAATTTAAAGAGCATTGGATCATTTCTCATACTCCCTATCAACTTATCACATATTAAAAATGGTACAATGTGGTCTGCCAATTAAAGTGTGCCTGCATCAGCCAGATTGGAATTTTGATACTAATCACAATAAATAAACGGACGAGATTTAATCCGTTTCCACTGATTGGGACATATCCCCCACACCAAACACCATATTACTATAAAACTCAGTATACAGTGAGATTCATGCCTCAAGATGTAAATAGTCCACAAGATGAGAAATGCAAAGACTAGTCTCACCACACGTGCAAACGTGTCATGTGCTTGTGGGATCCATGACATTCATCAGATTGGATGAACTACACGTGTATGAAGGAAATGGATGAGTAGGAAGAGAAGACCAACCATACCTTTCCATATACACGTGTGACCCACCATATAATCAGATGGGTATGATTTTTGGTCACCACATCACATAAGCACTCAGCCAACTTGATGAACGGATCGATTCCTATACGCATAAGACATTGGCACGTGCCATGAGTGTGGTTAGCAAGGCTCCCACAATCCTTGCATTGAGCTCATCTATGCCATGTCTTTTACAATAATAAGATGGTTTTAAGACTCGACTCATCCGACTCGATCCGGTTTCAACCCACGAGTCACATCCAAACTCGGCCAAATCGAGACTCGACTCGACTCGAGGCCAGACGAGTTGGTCCGAGTCACCGAGTCTCAAATGAAACTCTCGACTCAGCTCAGATCATCTCCATCGGCACTCTGCTGTTGTAATCTAACTAGCTGAGAATACATACTCCCAGGCCTACTAATGAGCTCATCATGGCCACCGATTTCCGCCACCTTCCCGCAATGTAGCACGGCGATCCTATCAGCATCTCGGATGGTTGAAAGCCGGTGGGCCACCATGACAGTCGTCCGGCCCTCCATCAACGTATCCAGAGCCTCTTGAACCAGCTTCTCAGAAGCTGTGTCCAATGCACTGGTAGCCTCATCCAACAGAAGAATCGTCGGGTCCTTCAAGATGGCCCGAGCAATCGCCACCCTCTGTTTTTGCCCTCCCGACAGCTGAATTCCCCGCTCCCCGACGTGCGTCTGATACCCGTCGGGCATTCTACTGATAAACCCATGAGCATTCGCCGCTTTTGCAGCCTTCATTATCTCAATCTCCGACGCTCCGTCCCTCCCATACAGAATATTTTCATAGATCGTCGTCGAAAACAGAACGGGCTCTTGTTGAACTAGACCAATCCTCAGCCGCAACGTTCTTAAATTCAAACACCTGATATCTCGTCCGTCCATCATAACAGCACCCTTTATCGGATCGTAGAATCTCATCAAAAGCGCGATCACAGAACTCTTCCCGGACCCACTCGGGCCGACTATCGCCAAACTGCTCCCCGCCGGCACTTGCAAATTCAAACCGTCGAAGACCGGAACATCAGGCCTGACAGGATACCGAAAGCCCACGTCTTTGAATTCTACATCTCCTCTGATTTCAATGACCGGTTGAGATAATGGGTCATCAGATTCAATGGCTGTTCTGCGTTCAAGGATGCTAAAGACAGATCCAAGAGCGTGGGATCCTTTAACGATGTCGGGTGCGAGTGCGAGAGCTTCTGCAACCCCCAATGCTGTGACGATCAGGACCATGAAGCATTTCATGATGTTGCCGAAGTCAGATTCTTTTTTCTTGATTAGCTGTGATGCGTACCAGAGGCCGAGTGCGTATGAAGATAGGAGAAAGAGCTGGGAGATGCCATAGCTGAGGCCTGATATATGTCCACGTACAAGGGCCTGTTTGTTCGGTTGATCTAGTTCGTTGGTGAACTGGGCTGATATCCGATCCTCTGCACCGAAGGCTGCCACGGTTCTGATGTTGATGATTGCTTCTCGGGCGATGGCGGTCGCTCGGGAATAAGCACGTGTGTAGTTCCCGCCAAGTCCCCTTAGAAACATTTGCTGCAACGTACCAAGAACGTCTGAGAACATGCACGTTGAGAATACTCGATGAAGAGAAATAGCTTTATATATACAGAAATGCTCACACACAGCTAGTTGGATTTATATATACAGAAATGCTCACACACAGCTAGTTGGACCGTCCAACTAGCTGTCGGAATTAAATGCTAATTAACGTTAATAAATGATTTAAATGATGCGTCTGGAAAAGTTAATTAAAGAGGGAGAGGAGTTGCTGGCTTGGGATTGCCCCACCATACTGTTTATGTAAAATCCACCCCATCCATTAGATAAGTTACCCCATGTTACATCCACAGCATGAAAATCATATCCATATATGGTTCAAGTAGACCACACCATCGAAAGTACAGTGCAGGAAAGCTAACCTTCAAAACTATTTCCTTTGACATGGTCCACTTAAATCATACATGGCCCTGCATTTTAGGCATTAGACCTAGAATTTGGTGTGGCATATAATGGATGGAATGGATTTTACATGCTCATCACTTTGAGCCCGGTAACAATCAAGGGTGGACGTATCTCTCAATGGTTTCCATTGATAATGGCCCACTTGAATCACGTATCAGCATGATTTTTTTTTTTTTTCACCCAATGATCGAAGTGGACCCAACGGTAAACATCACAGTTAGCCCAGTACAAAATATAGGGTGGGCATTGCAATGGCGGTTAGTTCTCATAAATGTGGGACCTTTTCCCTGGAGGTCGGGACTGGATCCGTGTAACCCGAATGACAAATAATGGGGCGCTTTCCAGACTGTAGAGCCCACCTTCATGTATGAGTTATATATCCACGCCATTCATCAGTTTTTACACATCATCTTAGTGTATGGTCTAAAAAATGAATCAGATGTATATCTCAGGTGGACCACACCACAAGAAATAATAGACATTGAGAGCCTGCCATTAAAAAAAACTTCACAATGACCATCGTAATGATTTTTTACGATCCAACTTGTTGATAAGGTTAGAGATACAAGGATAAAAGGGAAAATATATACAAACATAGGCTTGATCCAAAACTTTTGTAGCCCCTATGAAGTTTTCAATGGTTAATCACCCATGTTTCCCATGGTGTGGTATACTTGAGATTTAGATCTACTTCATTTTTGAGAAAAATTAATGGACGTCGTGAATATACAACACATGCATGAACTTGGCCCCACGGACAGTGAAACACCCACTCCAATGTGACCCAGGTTATAAACTGACTCGGATTTGGCCGCGACATAGCAACCTAGGTTGGTGCTGTGTTGACGTGGTAAATTCTGTGATCCAACCGTGATGCATGTGTTATATCCGCACTGTTCAATATTTTAGTGCATGAGTCAGAAGACCAGTCAACCCAAAACTTAATTAGACCAGCCGTGACAATGACCCCACCGTTAAAATCTTCCTAGGGTTGACTATGATGTTTATTTGCCATCTTACCTGTTCATAACGTCACACAGACGTGAAGAAGGTAAAACACAAATATCAACTTGATCTAGAACTTCTAACCCTCGAGAAGTTTCTAAAGTTGGATGTTTAATCCCTATTGTGTGATTTACTTAAGCCTTGGATGTGCCTCAATTTTACGTTCATGCTCTAAAATGATCGAACAAAATGGATGCTCAGTGTGGATAAAACCCATACATCATGGTGGGCCTCACAAAGCCGTCTCTAAGATGAAGAGTATTTATTTTCATTTTTACAGTGGGGGAGAAAGAAAATTAAACAAGAGAGAAGCATTTAATAGAGAGATAATAGAGAGAGAGAAAAAAAAAAGAGGAAGATGATTCTTTCCAAAGAAAATGGGATGATTAAAAAATTGTACATATGTGATGTGTTTGGATGAAGTTCCACATATGTAAAAATAAAAATAAAAGATCCCATATGTTAATTAGGTAAGGTCTATTGTAAGCAAGTGAATACTTTTTTCTTTTTTTTTTTGTGATAAAAAATGTGATAGTTTTCTAAAAACATTTAGGCCATTAGAAATCCATTCCAATGGTCCATATTTAACTTACATGTATGGCTGCAGATATGAGAATCATTTACTACTTTTTAATAGATAAAATTTAATTAATGGACTCTACTTGATGAACGTACTTGATATTTAACACACAATTTCCATCACACTTATGTAAGACTCTAGGTCACACATCCTCATGGTGCATTCCGTTGAATTGAAATAGAAATTTGTGATATTTAATGCACAGCTAGTTGAACCGATTTAAATTGTCCAACTAGTTGCGTGTGAGCATTACTCTCATATATATATATATATATATATATATATATATATATATATATATATATATATTGTTGAGGTGAGGTGAAAATTAGTTAAGTAGGTAGGTCTACTTATGGAATGGAGGAACTCTACTAAACATCACTGGCCATTTAACATCCGAGCCCTAAGGGGGCGTCTGTGTCCATAAATATGCCTACCTTCCAGGAGGTTGATGCGATTGTAAGGACATTCAAAGAAGATACAATTGTAAGTTCACTTTTTTTTTGTTGACACACACACACCACACACACTCATGCTGGTGGAATTTCACCACCTATGGGTACTCGAACCCTTGACCGGGAGTTGAAACTCCTGAGAGTCTACCACCCGGGCACGAGTTAGGACCCAACTGTAAGTCCACTTAAATGGCCACTTGTCGACCTAAGATATAGGTCGGCTATAGCTATAGGCCAGTCGAAGCTCGACCAAAGTTCGATCATAGCTCGTCTAGAGCTCGGGTACAATTCAGGGTGACCATTGAGAGAAGTCAAATGCTAACTCCATGTAAAGCTCATCAAATGATCTATCCCCAGACCAATAGTCCAAAATGTTGTAAACAGATGTCTTAAATCTGTATGCAACTATGTTGCTCGACTGGTTGAGACCCGCTCAACTCAAAGTCCAGCGTTTATGGGTTTTGTTATTCCGTGCTGCTCGACCAGTCAAGGGGTTTGCTCGACTGGTCGAGGGTCCGCTCGACTGGTCGAGGCCCTCCTTCAACTAGTTGAGGGTTACGCAGAAACAGTGCGGATTTTGTGTAGACTGCATAAATTTGAGGTGGTTTCGTAGATGTGCGGAAGGGGAGTTTCTTAAACTATAAATAGGGGTCCTTAGGGATATTCTAGGGCATACTAAGGCTTTCTAAAGGGGTTCTAAGGGTTCCTAAAATATTTTTAGGGTTTTTAAAGGGTGTAGCAAGGGTGAGATTAAAGGTTATTCGAATCGAGTAAGTCCTCTCTCTTTGTAATTTTTATTTCATAGTGGAATTCTGTAGCTTTGTGACCTGATTTTTTCTCGAAAGGGTTTTCTACGTTAAATCTGTGTGTTCTTTTGTGTTTGCTTAGTATCATTGCTATCCTACATTTGGATCTGTGTGATTCCACAACACAAATCTCCAACAAGTGGTATCAAAGCAATCGTTGGGGCACAGATCTGAATCTGAGAGATTAACATCAATGTGAAGCAATATGTATGAGATTGAGAAGTACTCAGGGAAAAATAACTTTGAGTTATGAAAGATCGAAATGATCAGTTCCTTAATCAAGCAAGGTGAAGATAGTGCTCTTGAGAAGTGAAAGTCTACTATGACTGATGATGATTGAAATACTCTTGATAAGAAGGCCTTATCATCATCCGTTTATGTCTCTCAGATGAGGTTCTCTACAATGTCATGAGGGAGAAAACTGCGGCTAAGTTATGAGCAAGGTTAGAGGATATTTATACGAAAAAATTCTCCAAAAATCACCAACAATTGAAGCGATGGTAGTATAACTTCAAGATGACAGAGGGTGGAGATCTAGAAGCTCACGTCAGCAACTTTAATAAATTAATTTACAAATTGCTGGATATGGAAGAAGTGATGAAAGATAAAGAACAAGCATGTATGTTGCTGAATTCTCTTCCAGCGTCTTATAAGTCATTTAAGGACACAATGTGCTACAGGAATAAACCCCTGAGTGTCGACACCGTTATTTGAGCCCTTCAAGGAAAGACCATGAGAAAGCTTAACGGTGACATGGGGATATCTTCTGATGTACTGTTTACAGAGGGTAAGAATTCTAAACAAGATATAGATTCTTCAGATTCTAGATCTAAATCCAAGGGTAAGAGCAAAATAAATGTAAAGTGCTGAAATTGTGGGATGAAAGGACATGTGAAGAAGGATTGTGAAAATCCTAAATAAAAAAGAGAAGATTTTGAGGCTTCATATAAGGAGGCTAATGCTGCCATATCAGATGGATTGAGTGGATGTGATGGTGACGTTTTGTCTATGTCTACGATCAGATGAGCATATAATAATCATAAGAACGAGTGGATGCTAGACACAGGAGTATCTTTTTACATGACTCCTCATCGGAGTTGGTTCACCAGTTATTGGGAGTGCGATGGTGGACAGGTGTTTATGGGCAATGGTTTTACTTGTAATGTTGTGGCTGTTGGTTCGGTATGCACTAAGATGGTTGATGGGACAAAGCGTACCCTAACTGATGTGACGCACGTTCCTGATATGAAGAAGAATCTGATTTCTCTTGGTGTACTTAAGGCAATGGGCTGCAAGTTTACAGATATTGATGGTGCTCTTAAGGTATCTAAGAGGTCACGGGTAATCATAAAAGCGCAACGACTCGGTAACATATACAAGTTGATCGGGAGCACTTCAAAAGGTGGAGCTGCAGTGGTTGTAGTGGATTTCACCTTTACACGTGTGTGGCATGCTGGGCATGGCCACATGAGCGGGCAGGGTAAGAAGGATGTGATGCGCAGAGAGGGATATAAAGCATGTAAAGCAGCCACATGTGAAAAGAATCATACGGTATAATCAAAGGATATCGGCGAGGTACATAGACGACTCCAATATCGTAGAGGATTCATCTTCTATTCAGACGACTCTAGATGAGCTTGGTGCTGAGAAGTGTAAGGTGACTGTGGGCGATGTGATGGACTCGTTGTACCAGACCAACATATGGGAGCTAGTGGAGCTTCCAGTGGGCCAGGAAGTGGTTAAATGCAGGTGGATCTTCACAAGGATACAACATAGATATAGAACGAGGTTAGTGGTAAAAGGTTATGCTCAGAGAGAAGATATCAGCTTCTCAGAGATATTCGCGCCGACGGTATACTAGGTGTCTATTAGATCTATGATTGGCGTTGGTTGGCCAATGTGATCTTGAGCTGGAAGGATGGATGTAGAGTCTGCACTTCTGTAAGAAAAATTGGAAGAACAGATCTACATGAAGCACCAGAGCTATTCAAAGTTAAAAGGGCTGAGAAAAAAGTTTACCGGAGGTCGTGGTACGACTTGTCGCCTAGGCAGTGGTAAAAAGTTTGATTCGTTCATGGTGGGTTAGGTATTGTATATTGATGACATGTAGATCGCCAATTATAACATATCTGATATCAATATACTGAAGACTCGGTTAAGCGGGACTTTTAGGATGAAGGATCGGGGGGCTACAAAGATGGTTCTCGGTGTTAAGACTGGAAGAGGAGTAGGCTTTGGTTATCTCAGGTAAAATACCATGGATAGGTATTGACCAAGGATGTAATGGTCAGGCAAAGCCGAAGAGCGTTCCCTACGTGTTTCTCCTCAAAGTTTTCCTCGAAACATGTTCCAAAACAAATGAGAAAAAGCAAGATATATCTCATGAGTTTTATTCGAATGTGGTTGACAGTGCATGCCATGGTCTATGGTAGACCGCTTATTTCACAGGCTATCAGTATTGTGAGCAAATACCCCAGCAAGCAATATTGGGTAGCGGTGAGATGGTAAGAAGACTACGTCTTTCCTTTTGAGAAGACAGGAGCAAAGGTGGTTGGTTACATAGATTCTGATCCGGCAGACATGCTCACCTAGAACGTTCCTACAGAGAAGTTCAAGTTCTATGCAACTTCTCTGGGCTTGGCGATGACGGAAAAGAAAGACGGAGTGTGCACAAGAAGTTATGATGTGATGCGGATATGAGAGAAGAGGCCAAGAAGCTACATTGTTAAAGATTGAAGACATGGTGGAGATTGTTGTAAACAAATGTCTTAAATCTATATGCAACCGCGCTGCTTGACCGGTCGAGGGCCTAGCTTGATCAGTCGAGGGTCCACTCGACTGATCGAGACCCGCTCGACTCAAAGTCCAGCATTTATGGGTTTTGCTATTCCATGCTGGTCGACCAATCAAGGCCCTCCTTCGATTAGTCGAGGGTTACGCAGAAACAACGTGGATTTTATGCGGAGTGTGTAAATTTGAGGTGGTTTCACAGAGGTGCAGAAGGGGAGTTTCCTAAACTATAAATAGAGGTCCTTAAGGCTATTCTAAGGTATGCTAAGACTTTCTAAAGGGGTTCTGAGGGTTCTTAAAAGGGTTTTAGGGTTTCTAAAAGGTATAGTAAGGGTGAGATTCAAGGTTGTTCGAATCGAGTAAGTCTTATCTCTTTGTAATTTTTATTTCATAGTTTTAGGCAGTGGTTTTTTTTCGAAAGGGTTTTCCACGTTAAATCTGTATGTTCTCTTATATTTTCTTGGTGCCATTGGATTGCTATCCTAGATCTAGATACGTGTGATTCTGTAGCACAAATTCCCAACACAAAGATCTTTCCAAATCTCCCAAGATCTTCAGAGGATCGGATCAGAACCTTAGAACCTTACGATCGCGATAATCCCGCAACGATCCCGAATCCAAAATAGATTGATCTTGAACATATTAGGAAAGACTCCTTCCGCCACCATCTTCCTTCCACTATAAATAAAGGTATCCCCAACCAATGCAAGGTACATACATTCATACCCAAATACTCGACTGGTGACTCTTTTCCAAAAAGATCCTACCCTACAAAAGACCCCAAAGTCCTGACTTATGCATCGGATGGTCCCCTGCGCAAGCCAGGGTCTCCTCTGTCGCTTGTTTCTATCTGTGCAAGTATTGAAGAGTCAACTAGGGAGGGTCTGCCGGAAAAGTGTATCAATATATATATATATATATATATATATATATATATATATATATATATATATATATATATATATATATATATATATGGAAATGGTACTATAAGGTTGAGCTAGTCGAGCTAGTCGAGCTGTGTGGGCCCACCATGATTAGTGTCGAAGATCAACACCATCAGTCAGATGCACCATTCCATGGTGGGTCACGGTCTTAAAAATCAAGTTAATCTATGACTTGGGTGAGCCACATCACATACAATAGTTGAGAGGGGTTACTCTCCTTTAAACCTTCGTAATCATTACTGAGCCCACCGAGATTTGGTTCAAATCCAGCCTATCCATTGTGTGTGTCCCATTTGGATGAGGGCTCAGACCAAGTTTCAGCCACATCCAAAACTCAGGTGGGCCCCACCAAGTGATTTTATATGTTTTAGCATGTCTTCACATGGTTTTAGATGGTATGGCCCACCTAATTTAAGTATATGGCTGATTTTTGGGTTATCCCATAACCTAAATGGGACCCATCAAATGCATGGTGTTGATGTTCAACACACATCACGGTGGGGCCCACACAGCTCGACCTTATGGGAAGTTCCCATGAGGTCGACCTTCTAGAACCATTTCCCATATATATATATAGATAGATAGACGATATGTCACACTATCATCTAGCTTATATGATGGGCCATGCCCCATTATCTCTTCCATTGGGTGTTCCATGCCGTTGGATGAAAATGGACAATTGCAACTGAAGGCCCGCATACAATGGAGACCCAACTAGACGGTTAGGATTACCATGATGGTGGAGATTTTGTGTAAGGCCCACCATATGATTAATATGATTGATTGAACGGTGTACATTCCCTCATCAGCTCAGGATTGAAGAGCATGGATTCATTTAATCAAAACCGTTTGATGCGTACCTCTGCTATCGCTGCACCGATGATCAGAGGGTAGGTTGCAAGAACGACGGCTGCCATCCGCCAGCTGAGAAAGAAGGCAATGAAGAATGCAGTAGCAACAAGTGATATGTTCTGAACGATGGTAGATAGACGGTCTGCGATCGCACTTCTAACCAACGTTGCATCAGCTGCCAGCATTGATGCTAGTGTCCCACTGTTATTCTCATCCAAATCAAACCATCCAATTTCGTTGCGAAGGATAGCTGCGGCTCAAAACAATCACAAGTTTTAGAAAACATAAATGAGTGAAGAGATAAAGATCAAAGTAATATAGAAGTGGGCCATCACTGGTTTTGCTATATGATTTCCTTTTGTTTCAGATCAATGTTCAAGGGTGTGTTTGGATGCACTATTGAATTGAATTGCAATTACTGATCTGATCATTCACAAAGTCTGATTTCAGCTGTTCAGTGTTTCTGTACAGGGTGGCCAGGATGATGATTGGACGGGATTTTATTTTATTATTGTTTGTCTAGTGATCTTCAATCTTCATGGTGTCTGTGGCCCACCTTCTGTGTGGCTCAGATGTCGTAGACAGTAGATGAGTTGAGCTAACCTACAACTGGTTGTAGGTGATCATTACTTACTTGAAAATGCAGCTACAGCTAACCATATTGTGCATTCCGAGGCTTGGTGGGGTCCACTCATCTGCCTTCTTGATCTGATAGGTGTGAAAATCAGGCTGGTACAATCATGGGGTAGGCTACATGTGCAGGCCAAATCAGACCATTGGCTAGTCTGATTTAAGCTGCCCAGCATGATGATTGGACTGGATTATTTCCTTTCGGCTTAGCGACCTTCAATCTTCATGGTGGGCCCCACCTTTCATTCAACTCAGATGCCATTCGGTCCTGATACATCGGCGCACATAATGGGTTGTAGCTTGAGATAACCTACAACTGGTTGTAGGCGATCATTACTCATTCAGAAATACAGCTCCAACAAGCTAATCTGAGCATTCGGGTGTTTTGGTGGGGCCCACTCCTCTGTCTTGTTGATCTGATCAATGTCCTGGTGATCAAGATATGTAAGGGAAGCAAGATATACAAACCTGAGAAAATAGAGAGCCGGACCCGAGTCGTGATCTGCTCTCCCATCGCTGTATAAAAGTAGTGCTGCACCAGATACACAGGAACTGTGACAATGGCAGCTCCAACGAATATCAGTGCAACCTTCTCAATTTCGTGCTTCATCTGCCGTTGATCATGTGAATAGAAAGCACTCAACACTTGTGTGATGCCAAGAGCAAAGAGAGGAGTTTGCATGCCCGAGATAATGGCCCCCACCGATCCAAGCACTGCGTTCGGCCACTCGGCTCTGCTCATCCGAATCAGTTTCCCAATCGACGGTGATGATGCTGATCCTAATCGATCCAACCGTTGGTCACGTGTCAGCGTTTCTCTTCTATCGATTGACTCGGACTTCTTGTGGATAGCTTGAGTGTGGTTGAGTTCTGAAAAATGCGATGTCCTGAAAGAGTTCATGAAAGAATCTTGCTTATCAGAGTTATCTAGAGTGTAACAGGATTGTGTGTGGGATCCAAGCTGCACATCAGGTGGGCAGAAATGTATGTTGAATGTGGACAATTAGTCCATTTCTGCTTGAATTGCCCTGTTTTTTTTCAAGACGGTGGGGCCTGTTTTGGGTAAAATAGGGATGACCTGGTGTGGCCTGTTTTGGGTAAAATAGGGATGACCTGATGTATGGGACACTTAGAAAAAGGATAATCAGAACAGACTCTAAACTACCAAAAGGCTAGAGAAGATGAACTAAGCAAGAAGACTCAATGACCAAGCTGAAGCAATTAGACTGGCTTGGAAATGAAACTCATCAACAGATCTACCAACCTTGACTACGAGTACTGACCTCGACCTTGACTTCAGACGACAACTATGACCTTGAAGGCCAACCTCAAGGTCGGATACTAACATCCGGCTCAGAACGGAAAATATCCAGAAAAAATGTCACACCATATATGAGCAGAATTGATCAAAGAGATCTCAGCCGAAGATCACTCCAATGGAGGCATAATCGGAGAAATACTCGAGAAAAGATTCTGATTATGGTACGGGCCCTCTAGCATATATTAAAGATCTACTTGGATGCTGAAGCTGCCTAAGAACACATATAAATACATAGCCTTCTTTAAAGAAAAGGTACAAACAACTACTCTGATTCTACTACGCCTACTATGAGTGCATACACCTGTCCATTAATGTGCAGGTACCCTGTGGCTCGCCAAAGGTGTAGCAGGATCAACCAGATTTGAGCAACAACAGTTGTGATATTTCACTTGTGCGGCACATTCGCATGATGAGCGGCAAGGATTGATTAATCTACATTAGTTGTCATCGCTGCAGTTCTTGAAGCACTTACACAGACTCCTGAGAGGTTTCCTGGTTCTGATTTCCACCATTGGATGATACCTGCAAGCTCACCAGAGTAGCATATTCTCCATCTTCTCCCTTTGACATCAGCTCAAAGTGGGTCCCGCTTTCGACCACTTTACCATTTTTCAGGACAATGATCTTATCGACATCGCGGATCGTTGACAACCTGTGTGCGACTATGATCGTTGTCTGGTCTAACATGATTCTCTCGAGTGCCTGCTGCACCACAAGTTCAGATTCTGCATCGAGTGCGCTCGTGGCCTCGTCTAGAAGCAGAATCTTTGGATTTCTAAGCACTGCTCTAGCAATGGCGATCCGCTGCTTCTGTCCTCCTGAAAGCTGAGTCCCTCCCTCTCCCACCTTGAATTCACAGAAACACCATGACTGAATAGAAACAAATACAAATTGATGCAATGTGGGCCCCACCATGTAGATGTCCTCGCCTAAGAATCAGGCTGGTCCCGCTAATTAGATGGACCACACTAATACAGAAGAATTCTGGCATGATTTCTTGGCCAGGGCATTTAAATGGTGTGATGCATTTCATGAGAGGCTTGGATCTTGCACATGTTTCATGTGGGGCCCACCCATTTGATTCTCCTGATGCAATTACCAACCTGTGTATGGTAACCTTCAGGTAATGCTTGAATGAAGGAATGTGCATTCGCAGCTTTGGCGGCTTCGACGATGTGGTCCAGCTCTGCATCTTCTCTGCCATAGAGAATGTTCCCAGCTATAGAGGTAGCAAACAAGGCAGGCTCCTGACTAACCAGACCCATCTGACCTCTCAGCCATCTTAGTTGAAGAATCTTCAGATCAAACCCATCCAACAGTATTTTACCTATCATAGATGGACATTTCGTCAACTGTTCATACAATTTTCAAATGATATCATCTCTTCATCCCATTGAAGTTTTCAATCCAATATAATTAAGAGTAAGAGAAATCCTGTTATGATGTGATCTGTACATGTAGATGGGCCATACCAAAATTCGTATTGATCAGACAAATCCATGGTGTCCCACCAAATCAACGATCCTGACCACTTTACACAAGTGTGCATTTTCATAGCAGCATTGCCATGAGAGTAACTAATGTATATACCTGATGTGGGTTCGTAGAACCGTTCGACCATTGAAATTATCGTGCTCTTTCCCGACCCACTTGGGCCCACCACCGCGAATGTCTTCCCGGCACTCATCGAAAAGCTGAGATCTTCAAAAATCATGTTTGGGCGGGAAGGGTACGCAAACGATACCTTTGAGAATTCAATTTTCCCGGCAACTTCCGGCAGAACTATGCCACTGTCCAATGTCTTAGTAGACTTCGAATCCACATCGATCATGCTTATGATATTGCTTATGGCCGCCTGACCTTTGGCAATCGCGCTGAGGTTTGGAGCTGCCTGGCCAAGAGCACTACAAATGCAAGATGTATTTAAAAACAAAAGAACATGGTGGCGCGTTTGGATGCACCATGGAATTAATTGAGCTGCAAGTACTCGAAATTGCCTCCGAATTGCAATTAGGCCACTTTCAAGAAAGTAATGTAGTTGCAATTTTTGAATAGTATGGATACTGGAATTTGGCAATTCGTGATTGAATTTGCTTGTGCATCCAAACTCATCCTCAAGAATGGTGAATTACAAGACTAATCTACTATTAATGGAGCTTACAATCCGCTGAAGACGACATTGATGATTGTTGTAAATGCTTTTCCGCCGTTCGTGACGTGATGCTGGACAAGGACGCCGGCATACCAAAGAAGGAACGCCCATGTGCAAAAGAGTAGCCCATATGTAGTGCCGACGCCCATTCCTTTCGCAAATCCGCTTTTCTTCCCCAGCTTAAGGGCAGTTTTAAGTGATTTTGAATATGCTTCTACTGCTTTTTCCTCTCCTACGAATGAATACACGGTACGGACCTGAGAAATCACCTGAAACAGGTAGAAAAGGAAAGAGATTCATGTTTCTGTCATGCTAAAAATAATAATCTTAGTTCAATAAACAAGGAATGATTAAATGGCAACACCTTAGTTTTTGTATTGAATTTACTTGATTCATTATCACAATTACATTCTTTTAGGATGAAAGGCCGGATGGGGAGGCCTGATGAGCAAAAGGCAAGATCCAATGGTACCTACACAATTGGAGATTACGTGGAGCATATCAAAATTGAGGAGGGACGACCTTTTTCTAGCAGTCCGCCAAGACACTACTGGAGGGAGAAGGAACTATTCCGCTTCTCTAATCCACTGGTAGGATGGTCCATTGGATATGATTGATGATTTTGATTGTATGATAGGAGCATATGGACAAATCATGATCGTCTCTCCTTTCCTCTCTAGTGTCACTCTATGTTTTTTCCTTAAGCAATTTCCTCCTAGGGAATTCAGGAATCGGATGGGATAGGAGGAGTCGTAATGCAGAAGCATTTTTACGCTAGGCTTGAGTAGAGTGGGCTGTGGGATGCAGGGGCAAACTCGGAATAGGCAGCCTGTGTGAGGAGAGACCCATGTGAGGTGGGTCCCATGAGGGGTTCGGCCGAGGACTTGACCCATGGGATGTGGGGCCTGTGCTATGAGATAAAGGGATCAATTCGCCACGCTCTATCAGTTCGAGCTTATACAGCAAGTGGTTTGTTTTCTTGCGTCAAAGTGGTATCAGAGTGGGAGGTCTCTTGGTTGCTTTGCGAACTTAATTTTCAAAACCCAATTAATTTTTGCATCCAAAAAATGCAGGTTAATGACTCATTTTCAAGATAGTTGTATGTATTTTGGAAAGAATTAAGAGTATGATTCCATGTAGGAAGCAGGATATTGTTAATGTTTCTAGGTGTGAGAATTGGATGGAATGGTTGATGCGTGGAAATGGGTCACTTGACAGTATCACGAAATTGCATCGAGAAAAATAGATATGTTGCTTTCTCGAGCATTTATGATGGTTCCGCCAAGCAATGGTGCAGGTGGGACACACCTTATTTGTGATCCAGACCATTTATCTATAGTGCACATTGGATGGTCATTGTGAGTTTTGGCTGCTGAATGTGGATCTCACTGCCCATTGTTTCCTTAATGTTTTTCATTAACCATCCATTTACAGCCAACGATCGGTGAAGATGATTTGTTGGCTATGGCCCACTCATGTGTATGATGGAGATGTGGACTGTTACCTCTTCTGCTACCTTCCCAGCTTCAGCATATGCAGCCTCACCCTTCTTTGACAAGGTAGACATGATTATTGTGTATGCACCTCCAGCAACAACCAACAAAGGAATGACTGCCAGCGTTACGAGTGTAAGTTTCCACAGCGTTGTAAATCCTACAGCAAATCCTACAATGAACTGAGCCAGGTACCGCAAACAATGGCCTGTCTGCATTTGAGATACAGTGGAAAGAAATGCTTTTAGTGCCGTTATCAAGACAGTTATTTATCAAGTGGAGCCCACCAACCAGCAATTTTGAATCAAACTCAGTAGTTTATAAAGAAGAACAATATTGTTAAGTAATTTAGACTGTTGATCCAATGGGCCCCACTGTAGATAGACCACAGAATATTTCTCTGATTGGATGATCACAGACATCTAAATTTTGGCCTCTTTTGTTGAACATGGATTGCCCCATCTGTCCAGTTTTTGGAGCATGGTTCATCAAAGCATTGATCAATTAGATCAACAATCTGGGCCCCACTTGTGCAGACTGAGACTCGAGGGTGCTATGTGTATCCTTGAGATGAAAATCATACAATTCATCGATATGAAGATCGTATGCACCAAACCATTCAACAGAAACTTCGCGATCAGCTTGTTATTGATCAGATACTGATGAATGGTACAATCAGTTAGGGCGTGTTTGGATGCACTATCAAATTAGATTTCAAATTACAGTACTTCCAACTTGTAATTATGGTACTTCCAAATTGGACTTGAAAGGAATCTAATTGCAATTTGATGGCTCTTATCAGTAACTGGTCTAAAATGGATGTATGTAATTCAATTCACTTGTGCATCCAAACGCAGCCCCAGATATCAAAGTGTTTGTAGAGAATTGGAAAATAATGTAATTATGCTTGTATAGCATCTGAACCATTCTTCTTCTTTTTTTTTTCCTTTCTCATGATCAGTTCTCATTATCAGGAAATCATCTTCTAACCTTATCTCCTATTGCATCCTGCACAAGTATTGCATCGCTCGAAATGCGATAAATGATATTTGCATCTCTTGCCTCTGTATCGAAGAAGTTAATATCTTTTCTTAGAACTGATTGAAGATACTTCACTCTCAAACGGGCCGTCTGTCTCTCCCCAGTTTGCGTCCAAAATGCTACGCCTAAGATTTCAGATCAAAACATCATGTTCATCAGAGAACATTGAAATGGTGCTTTTGAGTAAATGTACAATGCTCATCCAAACTTCCACAAGGCCCATCAATCCCAGCCATTAGATAATTAGTAAGCAAATGGACAGCTCAATGATGAAACTGGCCACCAATCGAACGGCTGGAATTGTTCCAGGAAGGATATTTCAGCCATCACCCATCTATGGCAGGGCAAACAAGACTAACAATGTGCATTGCTGAAAGATGGGTCATGCCAGTAGGGAATGCAGACCCAAATGAAAATGCTGGTGATTCAGACACAGATCCCATGAACTCCCACCATCCATAAGTGGCTAGTGGTAATCTTAATACGCATTTCAAAATGGGCATTGGAGATTTCAAATTTGAAAGTTCTGCTAGATTCCCACCAACCATATTTTTATTGTGAAAGATAATGGGACATATGACTATCGGTTATGATCAACGATTGTAGTTCAATGCTGATGAAGTTAATTAACCTATAGCATTCTATTTATAGAGCAAGCAAAAGGAATATGAAGAGATGCCATTTATCCATCTTAAAATTCAAGGATGTACCTATCCAAGCCCCCACCAAGACGACAAGTCCTACGTAAACCAAATCCAAAGCGCGCTGCAAAATAAGAAGAAATTCAAAGTGAATTAACTTTGAAATTCTCATCATGGTATAAGAATGAAAGAAAGAAGCACACATATCACAAACCATAGTATTATTGATTTTCTTACGAACATGGCCCGGTTATTTTCTCTCAGCCATGGATATTGAATTATAGGACCTGTTTGGATGAGTGGAATCTAAAAAGTAACCATGGAAAAGAAAACCTTTTCCATTGATGTAACCTTTTTGCTATTTGTGACAATAAAGTAACCTATGGAAAATGGTTTTCCTCAAAATATGCATTTTTCCTTTCCTCACAAAAACATGATAATCCTCATTTACACACTTTTCTAGAAATAAAATTCACTTTTTGACCATTGATCATACCCCATTTCTCTAGATATGATGGAAACTAAAACAAAGAACCATTTTAATATAATTTTCTAATGATTTCATTATCTATGGTCTTCCTCAAATGTAACGTTTTCCTTTCCAAATCTACTTTTTGGATTCCATCAATCCAAACAGGCACATTGCATCAACTCACATTTGCAAGAATTTGAGCTAGTCATTGGGAACCTATTGATTTTATTTGACTCCCAGGGACTTGAACTGAGTCACTTGGTTTAATGAAAACCTGGTGAACCTAGGACTCTTGTTGTTGTGAATCCAAACATCAAAACTACCACATCATCAACCCATTGTTTTCTACTTGCAAGTATTTTTAGATAAAAATTTAAAAAAAAATTCTAAATCCATTTCAATGGGCCGCTAATTTACCATCCATCGAGCAAACGTTTATATGAAATCCGAGCCACTAAAAAGGGGGGACATAAATCAGACCAATCCATTCATTAGGTGCACCACACATGTAGATCAATTAAACCCATTTGCGATTCCACTGTTTCTACAGTTTGGCTCATCTAACCAATGGATCTGCCCAAGTTTTGTGCTTGATTATCTTCAAGGTTAGAGCCTAGTTTTTAATGGCTCAGATGTGATATACATGTGACATTTTGGCTGTATTCGAAGGATGAACAGTAATGTAATGGTCAATTGAGATGAGGATGTGAAAATTTCTCATTTCAAATAATTCAACTATTTACAACTATGTAAAATTATTATTTTTTAAAGTTATTAAATACCAAGTCGAGTCGAGTTGAGTTGAGCTTTCAGGCTTTGGAACTGCATCTAAAACAATTGAAAGGAACCAGAACAAGAGTCCATTTGGACCTGGATATGGTTATTTTACGATAATACATATCGGTATAAGCATGTGCACCAATGTGGACACTTGTATGAGCTCCAGCCTATGTACCGAGTGTAGCTCCATCCACAGTTTAGTCAGCAATTTGGAAGCCTAAATTACTATACAATTATGTCATTTGTACAGTTGAAATCAAGTGGCCTGCCATCTACAGTTAAATCAGCAATTTAGACGGTCTAGATTATCATACAACTATGCCATGTATATAGTTGCAACCAAATGGCCCACCATCTACAGTTGAATTAGCCATTTAGAGGGTTGAATCCAACTAATTCAAAACAACAGAGAACATCTAAATCATTTACTACTTGGATTTGAATGCTCTAATTTGCTAATACATCATTTACTACTAGTGTTTTAATGCTCTAATTTGCTAGTACATCATTTACTACTTGTAAATGATTTACTAGCAAAGTCCCCTTCTCATTTACCAGGAAAAAATGTGAGCTTTCGTTTACTAATAAATGAGGAGATGGCAACAGTTCTATTTTTTTGAATGACAGCCAGTAAAGCAGATTTCATTTACCATTTACAGGCTATCCAAACACTGTAAATGATTTGCTAGTAAATCATTTACAACTTAAAGCCAAACAGACAGGCTGTAAATCATTTACAACTTAAAGCCAGACAGACAGGCTGTAAATCATTTACATCCTTTAAGTGATTTACTAGTAAATCATTTACAAAACCACCATTCAAACAACCCCTTACAGATTCTCACTTCCCCCAACAACGCCTAACTTGGGTTTCCAAAACCAAAATCATTAAAATCCATCAATGTTCCGAAACTGCAGGATTACATTTCTATTAAAAAAAAAAAAACTGCTGAATTGATTCAAGCATTCTCAAACCAAACCCCAAATGACAGGAATATTTGGAAAGCTTCACAATCTAAAAATTCCAATTAGACATCGTGTGAACAAAATCCACAGCAAAGAAATCACCATCAGAACTTATTAGAATTCGGTATCCAAACAATACCCAAATGGGTTTTTCATGGTTCAATTGGTAATCCAAAAACATCAGAATTCAACCAAGATTCAAACCACTGAAATTATTGACAAAAAAAAAAATTAAAAAAAATCAAAGTTCTAAGTTCAAAAATCCAACTTACCAATGAGCCTTTTCAATCAATTCATGAACTCTCCAATGGAGATTCAAACACCAAAAAATTGCGGAAATCAGGTTTTAAAAAAAGTATAATGTAGCATCCAAAACCCAATTCATGCCACTCATTGATCCATCTAGAATGGGCCCATGATTTGTACGGTCTCGATTAACGCATCTATCCCATCCAACATGCCTAATGCTACTATTCCTCAGCTGATCTAAACTGTTCATAAGCTGGGGCAATCAAGCCATCTACTGGCAACAGCCCCAAAATTTTCATTACACGGACACCTCTAGCAATTCCCACTGAAAGCAGACCATTGCCAATATGCATTCTCCCGTCCATTTTCAGGTCACCAGCCAGACAGATAACATCATCCAATCAGTGATTTTATTTTATTTTTCTTGGGCTGTAACCAATCTACAGCAGAGGCCGCCAAACCAACAATCTGGATCGGCCAACATTCAAAAAGAGGTGCACATGATAGATTCGTGGACACTATCAAGTAGGGCTGAAAGTTGGACAGGTTCAACCCGGCTGACCTGTGACCAACCCGACATTGGATTGGGCTCGGGCAGGATGTATTGGGTTCTGTCTCGGGCTTGGACTATACAAACACCAACCCGATAAAACTTGGGTCGGGCTCAGGTTGAGGTCTTGGGTCACCCGACCCAAACCAAACCCAATTGATATATAAATTACTTATAAATTATAATTGAGTTCAGATTATCTGTGTTGAAGGCACAAAAAATCCAAGTGTCATAGGGTTTCATTGGTCCACGTCATTTCCAATGACTCGAGTTAAATAGATTTCATGCTACACAACGAGACTTTTAAAAGAGTAATTGTCCTATATTTTAGCTTGTTTGTTTAGAAAAAAAAAAAATGAAGCTCTTTACGATAAATAACTATATATATATATATATATATATATATATATATATATATATATATATATATATAAAATAGGTACAAAAAATAAGACGTGTACTGAAAATATAATAGATTAATGTAATAACGAAAATATTAGCATGTATCCACCCGACCAACCCGACCGGGCCCGCTTGGGTTGGGCTTGGGTTGAGAATTTCCAACCCAAGGTTGGGTTGGGTTGGGCTACGGTTGACCACCAACCCGACCCGACCCGCCCGACTTTCAGCCCTACTATCAAGCAGAGGGTGGAAGCAGAGTACCTTAGACACCTCAGAAGCGAGCTTGTGAGGATCTGAAGAAAGAGAGCCGAGCGAGTCGATGATGTGTCCGAAGAGAATCAAGAAGACCGGCGTCGAGGCGCCATGGATGCAAGCTCCGGCAGCTCCGAACAGCATCAAGAAGCAATCAACGGAATCGGCAACGGCGAACAGTCCGAAGATCGAACGGGAAGCTTTCCGTCTCGAGGCGGCCGGTTTCTCAATCGGGTTGTTGTTGGATGGCCGGTCGGAGAGCTCGACGCCGTCCATTGCAGAGATAGAAAGAGAGAGAGAGAATGAGAGAAGTCTGCTCGTGAGTGTATGAGTAAAGGTAGCTTTTTCCAGTTGGCCAACTAACTCTGCAGCTGATTAACTGTCGGGTTGAATGCTACGAGCGCGACATCGCTGAGACCCTGGAACTAGCGATATAGATGGGATCCTGACCGTAGGGACCACATATATGTATGAATTTGTATATCTACGCCGTCTATCTGTTTTTTCAGATTATTTTGAACCGTGGTCCCGAAAATTAAGTAGATATAAATTTCAGTGGACCACATTACAGGAAACAGTGGTTATTGACCATTAAAAACCTTTTTTGGCCGACATAAGTTTTGGATCAAGATTATAATTGTTTTTCTCATTTAATAAAGTTATTTATGACTTAATAAACAGTTTGGATGGTTAATAAACATTACGGTAGGAATCTTTTAATGGTGAACATTCAATAACCACTGTTTCCTGTGGTGTGGTCCACGTGAACAATTGTATGAATAATATTTAGGTATTTAGTCTTAAAATAATATGATAAAACAGATGAACGAAGTGGATATATAATGTATAAATCTATGTGGGCCCTACGGTCAGATTCCAATCCACGTATGTCACCGAAGTGGCGATCGAATGGTACTGAGCTACGCACTGGCAGTGCACGTTAGATTCGGAAGCGGAGTGCGTCCTGCCCCCTACTATGTGGGGCCCACCGTGATGTATATATTTTATCCACTCCGTCCATTCATTTTTTCAGATCATTTTAGGAAATAATGCATATCCAAGTCTTAAGTGGACCACACCATGGGAAGCAGAAGTAATAATGATGCTGACCGTTGAGAGCTTCCTAGGGCCCACAGTGATGTTTATTTCCCATCCCAGCTGTTCACAAGGTCACATTGACCTGGATATGAAGATAAAATACAAATATCAGCTTCATCAAAACTTCTACAGCTACCAAAAAGTTTTCAATGGCAGACATTTATTCCCCACTTTGTAGACCACTTAAGCTTGAATCTGCTTTTTCTTTTTAATTCATTGCATAAAATGATCTGAAAAAATAGACGGACGGTGTGGATAAAACTCATGCATTACGGTGGGCCCCAAGGAGCCCCTGCTAGACCGAGACCATCCAATCGAGGATGGCGCAGTGTACCACAACAAGAACGGATTGGTACTGTCTGGTGCCAAAAAAAAACTGTACATGTTTTCCATACATATTGCCAGTTCAATTTAGCGCATCAAGTGACGCAGATCCAAATCTTAAGTCTACCACATCATAGTAAATAGTGGTGATTGAACGTCGACCGTTAAAAACTTCCTTGGACTACAAAATTTTTGATCAAGCTGACCAACTTTGTGTAACCTAATCAAGAGGGTGGATGGAAAATCAACATTTAAGTAGACCTTAGGAAGATTTTAATGTTGGCCAATCAATAACCATAATTTCCTGGTGGTGTGGTCCACTTAAAATTTTGTTCTTACTTATTTTCGGCCATGCATTAGATTATTGACATTTGTTAATCTCAAATTATAGATTTATAATTGCTTGTTTTGATCAACCGAACCAATCAAGTTCTGTTTATATAGATAAGGATGGGTAGATGTTTTGGTCCAGAGTGGTAAATATAGTGAACCATTTATGATAGTTGGTGAGAAATTAGTAGTTGTTTTTTGTTCCGAGGGCGTGTTTGGTCCATGAAATTGAATGGTATTGAATTGTATTAGATGAGATTAACATAATTATTGTATAATGATTGTATGTCGGGAAATACCGTAATATTGTAGCCATCTAATTCTATGTTTGGGATAAAATTTTTGGCAGGGGAAAACATTGGATTAAGTAAAATCATGTTTGGTGGACCATGAAATTGTAATCGACCGACCAAATTCACAATGGTTGTCATTCACTTGTACACATATATAACCAGAATATCACGTGTAAACAGAGTATATGGATGGACGGCATGGATAAATACACGCATCAATGTGGGGCCCACATGTGTAGTGGATTTCAAAATTCACATAAATCCTATATGGGACTAAATGCAATTCTATGCCACCTAATCACATCTAATATCTTGCACCAAACACTCCCTAACTGTTTTGTGTATGGGAAATTAACTACATGCTAGACGTT
This sequence comes from Magnolia kwangsiensis, assembly GCA_037074715.1. Classification (NCBI taxonomy): domain Eukaryota; kingdom Viridiplantae; phylum Streptophyta; class Magnoliopsida; order Magnoliales; family Magnoliaceae; genus Magnolia; species Magnolia kwangsiensis. The sequence continues at coordinate 140,040,613 of CM073575.1, read as the reverse complement.
TAGACATGGTAACTAATCGTTTTTTCTTGTTGGTCTAACCTATAACGTTCGGTCCAACCAGCATAGTGTCCTGGGGCGTCCACGTAGGATTTGTCGTAGGACCATTCGTTTAAACCGCTCGTTGTGGGTACCACAAGTTAATTAACCTGGGATTAGCCCATTAGAGTAGACCAGACAAGTCATGTTATGGCCTAATGCGGGCCGCCAAGCCAGATGACCGTTTACACTTAGCATTAACTTATACGGGCTATACCGCGACGTAGGAAGGTCAGAAAATTATAAAACTTAGGAAACCATACATCTCACTGGGCTTGTGGTCCATCGCAGACCACGAACTCATTGGACACCCAGAAGTTAATTATCTGAACTGTTCCAACAGCACTTGTCAACCCACCCAAGACCAAAGTTGAAATCTGGCACTGATAAATGAAACTGAACTCCAGACTTTCCAACCGTCGAATTTCTTTCAAATTTATGTTGAAGGTCTAAGGTAGTGTCCTACACCCGTCCACAAAATCTAGGACCCGATCGTGGCATGACAACCGTTGTTCACAAATCGGACCTGTATGATCAAACCTCATATCCAATCGTTCTCAAATTTTGCATGGCCCTTCATCGGGCCATGGACCACCTATCGTATAAGTTTCATGGCCAAGGGGCCGCCAGAACTATCCCCAACAACCGGTATGGATCCCACAGGGCCATTTAAAAATCAGAACCGTATGATCAAACCCCACCTTTGATGATCGATTTGTCCACAAACTTTGCATGACCCTTCATCGGGTCATGAGGCACCTACTCACCAAATTTGGTATCCTAGGGGGTGTTGGGTCTGCCTCAAAGCCAAGAGGGAGTTTTAGGGGGCCATTGTGAGAATTCATTGAAACGTAAGGCCACTTGGCCCAACTATAGGAAATAAAATCCTAGCCCTTATCTCATAAGTCACACCACAACTACCATTAACAATGGAGTAAAGAGAGAGCTAGAGAGCAAGAAGAGAAGAAAGAGTGTATGAAAGAGATCCAAGGTGGACCCTAAATCGAGTTGGGGCTCAAGGGGATCAACCCTTTTAACTCTCCATCCTTTCTCTAAAGGAAACTCTCCTCCACAACCTCAAAAATCATTCATGGGTCATCTCGGTAAGATCCTTCGTCCATTTTTCTTGAAACCCATGTATTGAGAAAGGATTGGCATGGATTTCTCACATGCAAGAGCTTGTTTTAGGGATTCCAGCCGATCGACCTCAAAGCCCTCTTTCATAGGACGTTTTTCGAATCTCCAACGTTCCATAGGTGCCGACTATTGCTCTTAGGTGGCCTAACACCAATTTTATTATAAGTTTAATGATTTTGCTTGCTTGAATGCTATATTTGAAAAATCTAGAGAAACCCTAGGAGTGGTATGTTTGTTGGAATTATATGGATTACATGCTTAGCTCTCAAATTGGTGTTGATCTTGCCTCTTATATGATATTATGTATGGATGATAGTTTGCTCATGTTTGCTTGATTCTTTTTCCTCATATGTGGTGCTTCATTGTGTATATGATTTATTACCTTTATGCTTATGATTTCTTAAGATGGAGGAAGTGCTTAGCTTCCTCACACACCCACACCAGTCACACTTACCTTGTATTTTGATAACGCTCGTTTGCTTGGTAGAAGTATCCGTTTTGTATGGTTGAGATGTATGAGAACATGATATTGTTATGTTAGTTGATAACATGAATAGTTGACATGTTAGGGATCACCCTCACCCTCTTGGGTTGGTCAGGAACATGAGGAGAGACGGTAGTCCCATCAGTAGGACTATGCTATGGTTAGACCCGTGACTTTGGACGGGTGTGTTCTGATGGCTGTAGTTCGACTACATGGGTCCTTTGTGCCCGATGTCACTCGTCTCACGCTCGCCTGACTCGTGGGATCTAGCTTACTGACTAACCAGCCATATTTGTTCACCTTATTTGCTCACATATGTATGGAACCCGGAACACCTTACAACCATAGTGGCCCACCAATAACCGATTAAAAATGAGTCCACAGCCTCGTAAGCCGGGCATGGTGAAATGGTATACTGTGTCTGAGCTATCGGCCTACGTTGGGGTGTCGCGCCTCCTCATAGTAACTACGAGTGATCCCTTTCTCTCGGCACTCCTCATGTGCTTGAAGTAAAGGATGAGGAATCCGACGGAATCATAGACCGCGAGGTCTCGGCCTCACGCATTAGGGGGCCTTGGCGTCGCAACTCGCTTAGGGTATTGATATGTGAGGAGTTTTAGATTTTTCAATCTGTTGGATAAATGGACTTAAGCAATAACTCGACTAATATGATCACATTACATCACATTAGTTAGGGTGGCGACACGAAAGTCGAGGTCGCTCTAAGGGAGTGCAGACATACGCGATCGTTAGATGGAGTCGCTCGAGGAAGCGTTGTGGGAAGGGCATGCATCATATTATCCCACATGCATGCATTTTAATAAGAGTTGCTAGGTGTTAATGATTGGTTGTGTTTCATTAAGTTCATATTATAATAGATGCCTGCTATAACTTGAGACTAATAGCACCCATTGAGTTGATCACTCACTCCTACTCTGGGAAGGTATTTTAAAACATCAACCAGACTCACTCGTAGATGCAGGTGATGCAAATTACGTGGAGCCTGACGATGCAAGCCTCGAGGAGGAGGACGAGTTCTCTTACTTCCAGATGATGAGCGGACCTCCGCCGGCGCAGTAGATGGGGCATTGGGTCGCTCAGCAGTGAGCTTAGCTCTATTTTTGGACTCACTATTCTTTTGTGATTTTGTTAGGTGATGCCACGTGCAACCCCCTTTAATCTTTTGGACTTGTATATATATATATATATATATATATATATATATATATATATATATATATATATATATATATATATATTTGATCTCTTTTATTTTAGTAGACTTGTGTAACTATGCTTCATATTCCAGGAAATTTCAATCTGCGCAACTAAACCGGATTAAATATATATTAATGATAATCGATTATAAGTGACACTCGGGAACTTGGGAGTTGAGCGTATGCGCTATCCCCAATTTCTAGAGCGTTACATAACCACATGCGATAATTTCTGTAGAGGTGGGCATCGAGCCGAGTCGAGTCGAGGTGGGCCAAGCTCGGCTCGGCTTGTCCATGCTGTACTCGAGTTCGAGCTTGAGCTCAACATTGAAGCTTGGCTTGTTTGCCAAAGCTGTCAAGTCGAGTTCAAGTCGAGTTAGTGGTTCAAGTTTACCTCGAGTTAAACTCGAGTTTGTTGGGTGAGAGAGTAATAGATTTTGTTCTTGATCCTCCTTCATTGATGAAAAATTTAAAAATCTTAGGAGAATCAAAGCAAGACCCGATGAAAAAACCAAGCAAATCTTCGAATCGGATGAGGAAACCTGTAAGAATCAATCTGTTCTTGATCTTCTTCCACCAGTAAAAATTCAAGTACTAAAAAAGAAACATAGCAGAACACAGATCAAAAATCTAAGTAAAGAGCTCTAGCCAATCCAATCATTGGATTTCCTTGAAGCTCTAACAAATCGGAGAAGAACTCATCTCAGATTTCATGGGTTTCTTGTCTAAGAAGTAGATCTCAAGATAATGAAATCATACTATTGTGGAGCTGAAATGAAAACTGGTGGTGGTGGTCCGGGCGGGCGTGCGGCTAGCAGTGGGTAAAGAAAGAGAAAAAAGGGAAAGAGAAAGGGAAAGGGAGAGGGGGTGCGTGCGGTCGGGTAGAGACTCTAGGGTTTTTTAAAAAAAAAAAATAAAACTTAAAACTCATATTATATATAATATTTAATATTTAATATATTTATTAATCGAGTCGAGTCGAGCTTGAGTTCGAGCTTCGAGTCGAGTTGATTTGAAATGCCTCCGGTCAAACTCGGCTTGAACTCAACTCAAGCTTCAAATAATTAGCTCGGCTCAGCCTGAATTGGTCATTCAAGCCGAGTCAATCCAAGCTGACTCGAGGTAAGTCGAGCGAGTTTTTCGAGCTAGCTCGACTTGTGAACGACCCTAAATCTCTACACGACCCTAAATCTCTACGTGATTTGATTAATTATTGCATGCATAGTTACACTAGGCCTCTTAAACAACTTCACAAATCCTATATAAGTTAGAGAGATGTCTCTCTTATATCTCTTTTCTACAACACTTCTCAACTTTGAATTCAGTATCTAACTCATCTTATTTAGCCATTATTCTACGCCTTGATCCATAGCTCAAGTGGTAGATGGACTGAAAGATACTTTGTTTCAACAATGAAGACTTGGTATCGATTCCCTAGTGTGGGTGGCTAACAGTGAAGTGTAAACTAACAGTGGGGCGTACTAACAAGTTAAAAAAATAATAATAATAGCCACAATTCTTTGACCCATTTACTATACATGCACATGTGAGAAATGCAAAATACGCCACTAACACCTCTACAACCACACCGCTTCTTATGCCCATGCATTCACACCGAAATCATGCACATGTGTGTTTCAATTCGAAACACAAGCCTCGATACTCCCCCATCTCACCAAGCAAATATTAAGGTTCTCAACACCCTACTTATAAAGTTAATTTTTTTCTTCTCCTATCCAACATCGGACTATTTCCAATGGTGAAAAAACCAAATATTTTTTTACAAACAATAATATATATTATACATTTTTATTTAAAATATTTTTTTAAACAAAAACAATTTTCATAACATAGACTAAGCTAGAAAAATAGATGGACACCGTATATAAAAATGCATATCTCGTGTGGCTTACAAATCATTTCCATCAACACATGGTAGCACGTCGGTGGTGTTGCATGCCTAATCCCAAGATTGCTATATCCGTGATCAGGATTCCGTCTCTGTTTGGCACGCCTGACCAATCGTAGGATTTATCTTCCACACCCTTTCAATCTGCCCGGCCAAACAGGCCCTAGAGTACTCATGGATTGTGATTTGTGTGGATTGCGCAACACGGATTGCGTGGCATGGCGGATACCACTCACCTCCATGGTGTGTTTGACATAGAAAACTGTTGTGGCCCGACACATTATATGTGTTATATCCACACCGTCCATCTATTTTACGAGAACATTTTAAGGCTTGAAACCAAAATTAGCCGATTCAAAACTCAAATATTAGCTTGATCATAAGCTTCTTTAGCCCTATGAAGTTTTCTACCGTAGGCCTCATTATCCCTAGTGCTTCTCGTGGTATGGTCCGCTTGTAATCTGCCTCCCTTCTTGCCACATGTTTTATAATAATCTGAAAAATCAAATGAATGGGGGTGTATATAACATGGTGGGGCCCACAGCAGTTTACCGGGAAGCAGATTGGCTGGTGTAGCACACACCAGCTGTACACCTGGTGTATTGACATAAGCAAATTATGTGGGTCCCATAATAAGATATGTGTTATATCCAAACCGTCCATCCATTTGACAAGCTAGTTTTAAGGCTTGAACTGAAAAATAAGAAAATTCTAAAGATCAGTGGGAACACACTACAAAAAAACAGTGGGGGATTGAATGTCTACCATTGAAACCCTTTTGTAGTCACGGATGTTTTTGATCAATGCAGAATTTGTTTATCTTCTTCATCCATGTATTTTTTACCTTATTAAAAGATTGGATGGAAAATAAATGCTATGATGGTCTTAGAAAATTTTTAACAATGAAAATCATTAACCTCGTTGTTATTTTTGGTGTGGTCTATTTGAGATTTGGATATGATTATTTTTTGCCTAATGCCATGAACTGATCTGTAAAAATGGATGAACGGTGTTGATGTAATAAATAAATCATTGTGGGGTTACGTAACTTTTATCTCATTTGAACAATTCGTATGAGTAGGTGGTTCAGGTGCGTCCTCGTCTTTTCACCACACGTATCTACACCGCTGGTGTGCTGTACTCCAGCCAATCGGCTTCCACTTTCAGTTTACTGCATCAAGAAACTGTAGAGGTGAAAACGGATTGGATACTCCCCTGCCATCAGCCTTTGTCGGTGCTCGGTGAGCCCTACCATCCATGCTGTCTATCTATTTTTCTTCGATAATTTTATAGCATGAGACAAAACATGATACCGTAAGGCATATCCCAATCTCAGTTGGACCACATTATAGGAAGCCGTATTCAATGAGCGTGGATAATTAAAAATCATTTTTAGATAATAAAAGTTTTGTATCAAGCTCATTTTTGGTTTTTCCTTTCAGCTAGTCCTATATAACCTGATCAACAGATTAGATGTCAAATAAACAATACAATAAGCCTTAGGTGAATTTTAATGTTGGATATTTAATCACTATTATTTTCCTATAGTATGGTTCACCTGAGATTTATATCTGTCTAATTTTTATAGAATAAAACTCTGAAATAATATATAAAAATGAACGAAGGGAATGGATGAAACACCTACATCATAGTGTGGCCCACTGAGCACCGACCACCAGCCACATGGCTGGTGGCAAGGGGAGTACCCAATCCGTTTCCGTTGAGGTGGTACATCATGCATAGAGTGTGATATGATTAGACAGCATGCGGATGCCAAATAATAGTCATTAAAAGTGCTAATTTTGATGGGACTGCTGGGACTGCAAGGCTATGTAAAATAAATGCTATTAAAAGCGCCAGATATTATGGACAGCAGACGTTTGTAAAAGAGTAGCCATTAAAAATGCCAGTTATGACTTGGATGAGGCCCATGCAAATAAAGCTCCATTTAAAGCATGCTTGAAAGCTGATTAAACATGTAAGGACGCCCCTTGACGGAAACGGATTGGCTACTCCCCTGACACAAGCTCCGTGGCTGGTGGTCGGTACTCTATGGAAGTCATTATAATGTATGTGTTTCATCCCTTCCGTTCATTCATTTTTATATATTATTTTATTGGTTGGTCCTCAAAATGATAAGGGGAATATAAATCTCAGATGGACCACACCACATGAAAATAATAGTGATTGGATATCAACCATTAAAATCCTCCTATGCCCACTATACTATTTATTTGACATTCAATCTGTTGATTACGTCATACAGGCCCAAATGAAGAGAAAAAAATAAATACCAACTTGATCCAAAACTTTTATGGCCCCAAAATATTTTTAATGGTCGACCCTCATTCAACACTTTTTCCTGTCATGTGGTCCAGTTGAGATTTGGATATATCTCATTTTTATAATTATACTGTAAAATGATCTGTAAAAACAAATGGATGGCATGGATGAAACACATACATCATGGTGTGGCCCCCATAGCACCGACCACCAGCCATCGGCTGGTGTCAGGGGGAGTAGCCAATCCGTTCCCCACCTTGACAGTGGCCTGCAGCCATTGAAGTGGTTTAGCCAGTACTGGGTGTTAATCTATACAACTGTGTAGGACTCACCTTGATGTATTTGTTATATATCAGCTCCATCCATTTGACTTTCCATCTCATCTTATTAAATGATCCCTGACCTTGCGAAAGATCTAAATCTCAAGTGGACATGAATATTAAAAAAATGTTATGGGCCAAATATTTGTGTTTTCCCTTACTAACAGGTGATGACAAGCTAACATTAATAAAAACTTAAAATAGACCTTTTTGAATTTTTAAAGGTGAGACACACAATCATTACTATTTCTTATGGTGTGGTCCACCTTAGATTAGGATCTGTTTAATTTTTGGTAAGAAGGGATAAAATGGGATGGAGATACGGATGAACAGCATGGATATACAACACATAATCAAGGTAGGACCCACTGTGGCATTACAAAATCCTCTCCCGCTGCACAGCCCCTTGGTGCTTCGCACTGGGCCACTTGCGGGGACAGTACTCAATACACGTCCGGTCTGCTAGCTAGGACTGTAGATCCAGTCGAGCTGGCCTCAGCTCGGCCATTGACTGACTTTAGTTCAACTCAGTCCTCAAGCTTAATCAGGCTACCTTGGCTTGGTTTAGCCAACAACTCGGGCAAGTTCAAGCCAAATTCACTATTAAAGTATTTTTACAAACGCTTGGTTTGTACCTTTAAAATCTCTCTTAATGTGAAAAAGAAGTATTAGTTTTATAGGTATTTTATCAAACACTTTGTAAATATTAAAAAAAATTTTAAAAAAAATTAAGAAAAAAATTATATTTGTTTCACGTACATATCTTCCTTATCACCGGCCCACACTTCGTTGACTCATTTTATCAAACACTTGATGAGCAACATCAATAAATAATGGAACCGCATCACCCAACTGGATCAATCCAAGTTTGATTCTAGGTGGATTCATTTCAAGTCAAGTCAAGCTAGGATTGCCAGAACTCGACTCGAACTCATTTTCATGATAAAAAAATTCGCTCAACTCAACTCAAACTTAGATTCAAACTTTATTGAATTAAGCTTTTTCGAGTTGAATCCAGCAAGCTAACAAAGCTAACTCGGTTTAGGTACACCCCTATGGCTAGCAAGGACTCGCTGCTGCATTTTAGGGCATGGTCCAATCCAAATGTATATGTTTTATCCATGCTGTCTATCCATTTATCAGCTCATTTTAAGTGGTGAGCCAAAAATTGAGACAGTTTTAAATCTCAGGTGGATCCTACCATAGAAAAATAGTGGTGATTAAATGCCCACCATCAAAAACCTAATGGGCCCAAAGAAGTTTTGAATGAGGCAGGTATTTTTGTTTCCTTCCTCTCTAAATCAGGTTGTTGGATGAAAAATAAACATTATAATGTGCCTAGGAAGTTTTTAACGACGGGCGTTCAGTCACCACCGTTTCTTGTGGTGTGGTCCACTTGAAATTTGGATCTTCCTCATATTTTGGTCCATACCCTAAAATGAGGTGGAAAAATGGAGGTATGGCGTGGATAAAATACATGCATCATAGTGAGGCATATACAGACATTGCTACCGGCGCTTTGGGCATGCAATCCGCGTTCGTTGAAAATTTAGAACGAAAGCGCTTGCGTGCGTTTGAGGGGAATGGATTTACGCTGGTGAGATCCACTCCGTCCATCACGTACATCACTCTTTGTTTGACCTTTATGCCAAGATTCAGCTGATGCAACGCTCAGGTGGCCCACCCCATAAGGAATTATACCTAAAACCCTTAAATTCACGTGGTATGGCCCCTGTGAGTCCTGGAATAGCACATTTATCCTAACGGGGCAAGTTAGATGAATGGATTGGATGAAATATAAATACTTACGGTGGGCCTTAAATAAAACTAATGGTGCCCGTTCCATCCCAACTGTTTCCTATGGTGTGGCCCATATGAGTTTTGGATGTAGTTGATTTCAGGATAGCAAGATAAATGAGAGGCGGATTCCCAGATGAACGGGTTAGATCTCACGAAAGTTTCAGCCACGTGTACCTAGGCAAGTCAAGCCAGCGGAGTTCATTTTAGAAAGTGGGGAGAATCATCCTCCTTACATGTGCCACACATGCGGACTATCCAAATTGATGGGGCCCACACATCCTTTTTGTTGCACGGGCTCCCCGCAAGAAATTCACGTCCGAGATTCACAGCCGTCCATTGATGACGGCGGGAATCGTGGCACGTCGAAAAAGGGAGTCTTGCCGAATCCCATTTTGCATGCGTATGGGCATTCTCGCCACATGACTGAATGGTGAGAGATAGCCCGGCACACATCCTCGCGTAGTTCTTTGTAAGAGATATTGCATAGTACTCACCGCGTGTTGGATCAAACAAAGCCGTCCAAATTGTGGGCCACACCGTCACACTTTTATCTCGTATTGAACGGACTCTTAAAAAAGTTATGGGCCCTGCACGATATCTGTGATCAATCCACGGACGCGGATTTCCTGCGAAAGGCTTTTGCAAGAAGTCGCTGCGCTGGGATACAAGGTGGGGTCCACCGTGATGTTTATGAGAAATCCAACCCGTCCATCCATTTTTGGAGCTCATTTTAAAACCTGTGATCAAATTTTAGGAGGATCCAAAATTCAACTGAGCCATGCAAGATAAAATAGTAGGAAAAGAAATTTCTACAGTTGAAACCTTTTTAAGCCCTGTCTTGATGTTTATATGCCATCCAAACTGCTTATAAAGCCATTTTTATTAGGATGAAGTGAAAACACAGAAAACTTAGACTGATACGAAACTTTGATGGCTATATAAATATTTTAATGGTGAAAACTAAAACTCTACTTTTTTATCTCTTGTGGCCCATTTGATCTTTGTATCCACCTTAATTTTTTTTTCAATTGTCCTAAAATGATATAAAAAACGGATGGACGGATTTGATTTCTCGCGAACATCGCAATGGCCTCACCCGGAATACTTTCGCAGGAACTTCCTGCAAAAGGGACCCACCAACAATTTCAAAACTCACGTGCAACGTACAGTGACAGACCACTTAAAATCAACCGTACGCATCAAATTAGTTCCTGCATCTATCTTGGAAAAAGTTAGCACCGTAGACGCTTGTCTTTTACGCGTCTGTTTCTCTGAACGTCGAGTACATATAGTATAAAAATAGATTTTTCAGGTAAAAAAGGATGGTTTCGGACGAAAATATTTTTGATTTTCAGATAAATGCCTTTGAAACCGCAGGAATATTTTCATCTGTATTGTTACGTCGAGAAAAGAAAAGAGAGAAGTAGACGGAAGGTAGTGCCTACGTTAAAAAATTACCGTGGATCCAGACACTCCATTCGGTGGTCCTCACCCTCGATCGGCCGGAACTGAAAAACTTAACTAATCGAAACAACACCTTATTGAATTAGGGCTGTGATCCAAATACATGGTGGGCCCATCAGAGATATTACATGGGATGCTTGGGTTTCAGACTTAGAAGACCCTAGATTTAGAATACCCGTCTTTCTTAATTGAATGTGGACCAGCTATGTATTTTCTACGTTAACGGAATTGTCGGTCAACCATTAAAGGGTTAGAAAGCTTTTCTAGAATCCAGATTTTGGTGGTGGGCTATCCACAGTGAGATAAATGGTATCAACGGCTTGGATCGTCTAATTATGGTCTCCGGACGTACAAATCGAAAACCCGAAAGTAGTGGATAAGCCAATGGAGCATTGAAGTACGTGAATTCTGGCTCACGCCAATGAGTCGAGCTAGCTCGGTCAGCTCGGTCGACTATCTCAGAAAAGCTCGGCCCGTCTCAGCTTCAAAAGGGATCCTAATCGAGTTAAGCTGATTTTTAAAAATTAAAAAATTACCCGTGTTTAAGCTTGCCCAACTCAAGTCGGATCAAACCTTGACTCAGATCGCATTAGGCCGGTGACTTGGTTATTTTGATACTAATGTTTACGTCCGGCGTTTGTTTGATGAAATGACATAATAAAATATTATTTTGCATATACGTATATATTCCTCGTGAGATCAATTAGTAGTGGGAAAAGAATAAATACAAAATAAATTATTAAAAAAAAATAAATTATAATATAAAATTATTCTCAAAAGTTGATTTTGATATTGTTTATTGGATATTTGATGAAATGTGATTAAATTATTGTTATTGTTTTGAATCAGGTAAGAAAATGGAGATGCACTCGATATTTGAAAAAAATGTTACATACGCCCAAACATGGCTTTAAGTGGCCTGCGTTGCTCTAATTTGCCAGCCAAGCTCAAAAACAGTGCAAAGCCAAGTTCGAGTTAGTTACTAGCTGAGCCATGTCTAAGTTGTGACAAGCTCCAATCGGTTCAACTCGTGTGGAGTTATCATTTTCCAACGTTCAATTCATACTCTTTCCCGCGTCTGGTTCACTTGACCATTGGATATATACAATTTTTGCTTCATACCATAAAATAATCTGTAAAACAGATGGACAGCATGTATAAAAAGTACTCGTTACGGTAGATCCCACGGAGTCCTGCGTGCGTAGTGTTAGGGTCACCACGCAATCCGCTTCCGCATGGAGGAAACGCATACGGTGCGGCTGTATGCTCATCCAAGATGGTGCGGCCGTTGCCATGGGGCATTAGTGGACCATGGTAGTTTTGGATCAAGCTTATATTTGTATTTTTATTTTTCACTCTCTATGTTTTTGTTACATTACCAAGAGGTTGGATGGAAAATAAACATTATGTGTTTTTATTTTCCTCTTTTGATGTTTATATTACATTACCGATATGTTGGATGGAAAATAAACATTAAGGTGGGCCAAGGAAGTTTTTAATGGGAGGACGTTCAATCACTATTTCCAATAGCATGGCGCACCTAAGACTTGAATCTTATTCATTTTTGCGATGACGATCCCTGGATATAGAATAAATAAATCAAGGTGGGCCCCACAATAAGGGCCGCACCGTCTTGGGTGAGGCCCGTGCCGCACCTAATCCTCTACCGTTCTTCAAAGCGCACGTGGAAGGCATCTGGTGATCAGGACTGTTGCTGTAATGGACCACAATGTGAATAGCTCGTATACCAAATCTGATCAGTTTCTGTGAAGAAGTAACGGTGAGAGGAACGGTCCTAATTCATCCAGAAAAAAGGTAACTATATCTGGATGGTCAGATTCACCCAATCACTGCGATTTTCAGCGTATAGTCATCCACATGGTGGCCACCATATCAACAGGCCTGATCACATAAATATCAGCCACGTGGACCATGAGAAGGGAGATGCATACAACCTTTATGCATCCACCCTTACTAGTGCACCACCGTTTTCTTCCTTACATGTGGCATACATATACTGCTATCCAGGCCATCCACACTGTGGGGCACTTAGTGGATGGTGCATATCCAGAAAATTGCACTGATCTAGCAATCCTGACCATCCGCTTAGTGGCTATCGAACCAACGGCTAAAAGTAAAACAAGTGGTCCAATTCAACCGGAAGGAAAACGAATGGTTAATATCATGGCTGTGATGCTCCATCACAAAATCGGCCCATCAATTTCGACGACCTTCATTTCGTCCCGTACATCTGCCACGTACCAATCACTGTCCATTGCCACCTTTTTGTCCCCCAAGAAAGCTGCGGCTGAACTGCTGGTTTAATTAATGACGCGGTGTCCAATTTTGATCGAAATGAATGCATCCAGATGGACAAGAGAAAACCTTTTATACTCAGGAAAATGTGATGGATGATACACTGGCACTTAGAACTTGCATTCGTGGAATGCATTTGATTAAGTTAAACTTTCAAATTTTATTTTTCCCATTTTATGTATCATGAACCAAAAATCAAACTCACTTGATTATCTCGCTCTCGGATTGATGGACATTTATTGGACGCTTAAAATGAAAATATGCAATGGTCATATTTCAACAACTAAGTGTCCACAAATCAGACATTATTATTGTTCAATTCGATTTTGAGTTAGAAGTAATGGATTCCACAATTTCTTCGGTTTAATTTTATTTCATTATGCCACGTGTACAACTTCTGAGTGCCTGTGTATCAAGAGTCATTTGCCCGAGTATTCGTATGACTCTCCATTAATATCCAGAGCAGCGTTTGACGTGGCTGATACCAGTTCAAGTATGGGATTCATAAGGACCACGCATTTGCTTGGCCTTAATGTGGCTACGATGGGATCCACTCGTCGAGGGATGGGACCCAACAATTCATTGCATGGCAGTGGAGGTAGTGGGCCGGGTTCCAAGCTAGGCCCGTTTATTAATCGGATCTTTCAATTTGGGAATAAAACCTGCCCATAAAGTCATGAAGGGGCCCACTACCGGCCCAGTTATACCTTAGGATGCATTTTGCCTACTGAAGCTGTCACAGTACCGTGTGGGCGCTACAATGATGTATATGTTTTATCCACGCCGTCCATCCATTTTTCCATATCATTTTAGGGAATCATCCCAAAAATGAGGCAGATCCAAGTTTCATATGTACCACACCACTGGAAACAGTGGTGATTGAACGCCCACCATTAAAATTTTCTTGGGGGCCACAAAAGTTCTGGATGAAGCTGATATTTGTGTTTTACCTTCATCCAGGTCACTTTGACCTAATCAACGGGTTGGATGGAAAATAAACATTACAGTTGGCCCTAGGAAGTTTTTAATGGTGGTTTCAATCATCACTGTTTTCTTGTAGTGTGGTCCACTTGAGATTTAGATCTGTCTCATTTTTTGGTTCATGCTCTAAAATTATCTAGAAAAATAAATGGACAGCATGGATAAAACACATGTATCATGGTGGGGCCCACAAAGCACTGTCCAGTAGCGACCTCGCTACTGGCAGTGTCCGTAGGCAATCCGGGCCCTATGCCTCAATAGAAAACCGGGCCCACCTATCTATCAATCGGGCAACAGAAACGAGTCAATCCAATCCAACGGCCTACATCGCGCCAGGACCCGAAGCCCAACGGGTCTACCTGCCATTTAATTGGGAATGGGAGAGTTGTAGAATGCTCTGGTAGAGTATGACAGCCACGCACATGCACCCGTGCGCATGGCATGCATCTAACTCAGTCTAAACCTTCCGAGTAGTGGGGCCCACTGAAATGGATGGTCAGTCATTTTCACCGATGGGAATGGGATCTCATAATTTGGATATGGGAAGTTATTGGATACGGTGGGATGATGACGATGCGAGAGCACCCAGAAACTGTACACGTGGCATTCACGATACGCAGTTTCCACCGTCCAAATTGTGAGGCCCACCCTAGATAGGTTAGTAACCAAAAATCAGATTGATTGGATGATCCTAACCATTGATTAATGGAAATTTGTTTGTTGAATATGGATCGTTTCCTGTTTCTCAGTTTAATCATCCATCAGATATCCTCCAATTAGTCAAAGATCCATCATCCACGTGGTTTGCCTTCACCAATGGAACCGTTCATTTGTGTCGATGCGGAAAACCACACGAATCAGATGGCCTTTTGCTTTCTGATGGTACGCTCTTTCCTGCCAACGTGTCAGTTGTGTAAAAGATCTCAGCCATGCAAAAGCTGGGCCAAGTGATCAAGATCACGTAGAGCGGGAACAAGGAAGGATCCATTCATCAGGCAGCCTACACTGTGAAAATTAACGGGGACAACTGATGGCCTGATTCGATCCACGGGTGTGGGACCCCATACCTAGACCCAGTTCAACAACAAGCCCGCATTGTTCAACCCTAGCCTTAGCTCGAAATGGAAGAGAGAGATGGGGGCGTGGGTCGGAGTAACAACGTATACTGATTAAATAAGGATTTTTACTTGTTGTGTATATATATATTACAAAATTGCTCTTGCAAACTCGAATGGGCGATCCGGGCTGGAATCGCGTTGTGCTGATGGGCCCTTGTACACGGTCCAAGCCCTAATTGGGCCGAGTGAACGACAGGCCAACGTGGCCTACTTACAGCCCTAGGTACAACTGTATGTACAGCTCTACTTACTATGGATGGGTAGACATGCAGATAGATGTGTATATATTATGAGACTTTGTGGGTGAGATGTTGAGGACACTACCCTGCTTGCTTGTGTAACTGAAAATTATATGATTTTGTCCTCATGCCTTGAGTTTATATAGGTGGGTCCTAAGGTTATTGATATGAAATGTGAGCCGCTCATCATAGAGGGGCCCCATCAAGCATAATGGACTAAAACATTGGGAAAGATAGGTAGAGCAACTAGGTTAGTAAGCCTCACCTATGTGTAGAGCCCTACCAATTGATGTAGAGCGGGTCGCGGACAATTTCATGGTCAAGATGGATCAAAAAAGGCACGGTCGGCGACAGAAGTGATCCGGACCATCGGACCTTAGATCGGACGTATCTCGCAATCTGAAATGAGTTATCTGACGTAAAATATATGAATTTGGGGTAGAACGAGCTACTTTAGCCAACCAAGCCAGTTATGCCGGGTTGTGTAGCCCGGATTTACAAAAAATTCCCTAATCGACAATTGTTTCCCTATTTTAATTTTATTTTTACTATAATTGGTAAGTTTTAGTTTTATTATAACTCTTCATCCGTTGGGCTTCAGGAGTTGTGTCCAACATGAAAAGTGCTTAGAATAATTAGGAGAATGGTTTGGTAGAGCCAAACAGAACACTTACTATTTTTGGCTGAAAACCTTGCACACTAGTAGACTGTATATAAATAGTAAGTTTACTATTTATAGTAAGTTGCGGATTCTAGGAGTTTTAGCTGTAGTTTGAGTCTGATTTCTTTCTTATTCCTTGGTTTCCTTATTTAAAGGGGTGTAAACTCATTTTTATTCATTCATCAATCAATTTCGAATTTATTAGAAATTCGTCTCTGTGAAAAGTCCAGAGAAATTCCATGGATTCAGAATATTTATTATCTTGAGGAAGAGGGTGCTCGGCCTCACGTCCTTCCCTGCGTCACTAATCTACGTGCAAGCACCCCATCCATAAGCATTGTGCATGCTATGCTCATGCTAGCCAGCCTGTTGTCACTGTTCAAGGAATGTCTAGTAGCAATGGCGGCGTCGGATGATTTTATTCGCATTGTTGCATGTGGACGTGCCATACCTGCTGCTCTATATTCATATCTATACTTTTTATGTTATATATTAATATCAGGCAAGTAGCTTTTGGACATTTCTGTCCTTGCAATTAGTCGTAGGGAGGGAATAGAGCTTTCCCTTTTATTTTGCATACCTCTTTAAATTAAAGGCAATTTTGTCATTTCAACTCATTTATAGGATTAGCCTGCATTGTGTGGAGCCACATTAAAGGTATAGCATTATGGAGCCTTGGGATAAAGTCTTTGCAGAGCTACTATAACGAATCTGCAACATCCATTCCGAACATTTGTTGTGCTGGCTAATGTTAGGATGTAGACTTAAAAACAAGCTAGATATGAAGTTCTAGTCATTACCAATATAGGAAAAGTTGTGCATGGGTCATCCACCGCCACCATAGAAATCTCTCTCTCAATCCTTACTCTTGCTCCGGTGGTAGACCCACAAGAGTTACAATACCAAATCAAGGGTTCGAGTACTCGTAGGTGGTGAAATCCCACTATGGTGTGTGTAGGGATGTGTTAAAATTTAAATAATAATAATAAACCCTTTTCTCACTCTCTCTCTCTCTAGTTTTCTCTCTCATGTGCATCGCACGTGCCATGACCATAACCCCTGGTAATAGGAGCAGCTTTTTGATGATTATGCCCATGCAATTAGTTTCCCCAATGAAAATACCTTTGGATTTTCAGCGAACATTTGAAGTGAAGGACAAGGTACTTTAGAGCCTACTTGGAATGTGGGATTAGGTGAGATTCGGTGGCAGGAAATTGCATTTGGTTCAATGCAAATTCCATCCAGCCTTTGAAAACAAAGGGAAGGTTCGGATTCATCCAGTATCATATAATCCATTCCAAAGAGTAGATACTGCAGGATTTCTGGTGGATTTCCAAATCCACTACTTCCGGGCCTACGTTGATGCATGTGTTTTATGATGTCATTTACATGCAACACTTGAGTTGTGTATGTATACAGGTGACCTATATCAGTTGTGTAATCTGGTCTGTTGATTATAGTTCCATAGTCCATTGAATACAGGTTTGAATTTGATTCCAAACATGGGACTAGACAGTCAAAATACCAAAATATTTCCGGACATGCAATCATTGTACAACAATAATGTTAATTCCATCTAATGAAGTTCCACGCCATTTTTATTTTTATTTTTATTTTTATTTTTTACACACCCGCACACACTCATGCGGTAGTGGAATTTCACCACCTATGGATATTGGAACCCTTGACTGGGTGTTGAAACTCAAGGATCCTAGTTCCGTACCATTTCATCCAGTATTCCAAACAGGAATTAAGTGTAAAAAAGCATTGGATTGGCTTGGCTATCAGTCAGAGAAACTTTCAGGCCATAGTGAATCCATGATGAGCCCATAGAATCAATGCTATGGATCATGGAACCATGGCCCACTTGCAGAAACTGAAAATGCCTGTGTACCATGTTACTAATGAGAGTAACTTATGTCTGCATACCCAAATTTCAAATTCACTGACGCATGGGATACAGGGGCTAAAGGCGGCAATTCAGGTGGTTAGGATCATATGAATAATGTCATGGGCCACCTTATAAGCAAGCCTGGATCCCACACTCAACTCCGGCAACAGGAATACAAACTTCTCAAATGGCTGTGTCCATGATTTTCTTTCTTTCCTTCTTTCTTTCTTTTTCTACTGCAACAGAATTCTTTATTTTTTTTAACTGCAACAGACATGCTGAGATGAACATCAGCATCGTCCCTAGGAGCTTTTGGAGAAAGACCAACCTGATGTTATCCCGCACCATTCATCATCAATGGACCGTCACTAGAGATCTTACTCATTGTGCATTCCTAGGCATTAGGCATACAAAAAGTGGACATTTTCCGATTCAGCATCTGACCAATGATCTTTCTTTTTTTTTCCTCGATGACAATCCATTACCAGCAACAGCAAAATGAAAAGGGATAACTCCAAAACTGTACCACTACATCAGGTCCTTTAATCTGGCACATACTTTTCTCCTCATCAAAGCCTCGAGATTGGCAAGCTCACAAACGGGTGAAGGATGGAGGCCAGGAGATTGGAAAATATCGGGCTTCACTGAAAACCAGTGCAATGGAGTTATTCAAAGTTCATATGCATTCCAATGCATACTCATCCACGCTCTCTTACATTGCTTCCTTTTATTTCGATGGATGAAGAAGCATACATACACACACAAAAATAATGATAGAGTGCAGAGTATTAGACCTACATAGTGTACAGAATATCACAATGAAGAAGGCTTCAAAATGGGCTTGCTTTTTCAGAATCTAATAGCCTTAGCCATCCAAACAAATGCAGGGGAAGGAATGCTGGTACATACCCTGCCATACAGAAAAACAGGTAGAAACTAATGCACATCATGACGGGACCAATCAGCTCTTGCAGAAGGCATGAAGGGTTTCATCAAGGGCCTTCCGATCATAATCTCCAGTGAAAACACAATTGCCAAGGGGCCCTTTCAGAAGGATAAGCCTCAAAAGTCCATCAGCTACCTTTTTGTCAACCTGCGTTTCAGATTTTCAAGCAAACGTGAGGATAGAAATGAGTTTCAAGTTGCGGATGCAGGATGGCTTTTCTTCTTACCGCCATGATTGCCTTGAACTTCTCCACGGTCATGATGTCAGGTGGGGTAGTTGGGAGCTTTGCATGCTGTAAAATACTAAAGACCCGCTTTACAATTGACTCATCAATCCAGCCAAGGCGGTATGACATGTCAACGGCCATGACCTGTCAATTCATTGATTATAACTTCTTCAACTAGCCATTAAGAAAGAAAATGTGAAGGCTACTACTAGCAAGAGTGAGATGTCAAAATCCAAATCTCAGGGCCATTCATCAGATGCCCCGTCGCGAATGTATTATGGCCCAAGATTCAGGCCAGTTCAGTCATCACATTGCCCAAAGGGTGATCGAATAGAATTTGACGGACAATCCAGTTTTGACATGCACACGTGGCCCACCTAATGACCAGACTGGCCTCATTTTCAGCCACAGCAAATATACAGTGGGGCCCACATGATGTAACAAGGATCTTGTACACATTGGTACATGCAGGAAGAGCAGAACCCAAGATCCTTTTTATAACAGTGGCCTCAGGACCACTTCAAAAAGAAAAAAGAAGGAAAAAAGATGGAATGAAAGAGCAGCAGAAGGAATACCATGCCAGCTGCAACCGCTTCTCCATGGAGCCACTGACCATATCCATAACCAGTTTCTATAGCCTGAAAAAGACATCCAACAACATGAGAATCACAAGCCTACATGCAAGTGGCCACAGACTGCCCAAATGCTCTAAAACTACAACATTAGGGAAGTACACTATTAACGAGAACCAATGTTTCAAGAGCCCCAATTCATATTAAAGAATAGGGAACAACAAAGAAGTGAAATTGTAATGATTTAATTAATTGAATGATGATTGAGATATGAAAAAAACAAGAACTAAATTCATGATTTATACACCCTAAAATTAAAAAAGAGAACTATTAAGTATTGCTATTACTACAATTAGAGACGTTCAATGATTCAAAAGAAGTTGCAGATCAATTTCACATTCCAAGACTGCATCAGAAATGGGATTTTTAAGGTTTGCCAGGGATGCTTGCTACTTCCTAGTCAATAGCATCTACAGTGAGCAAGGTTTGAAGTATTGTCCATAACCAGTATGGCAACCATAAATGATACAGCTTTATCAGCCAGAAATGGACTAATACAGTGCAATACGACCTAGTTTTGGTGGTGATTGATACAGTACTCCAAAATGGATTTCGATCCTCGACAGTGACACGTGCTGCATTTCAACAACAATCAGGACCATTGATTTGGTGATGATGCGAAGGACCTATAGATAAAAGAAATTATAACTGGCCTATTTTAGCCACTGCATTAGTGGCTAGAAAATTGATGGTAAAAAGAGGTTCAGTGGAAAAATGGAGCAATGGTCCATTTTTCAAAGTGCGAAGTTTACACTAGGGTTGTCAATGGGGCTGCCTGTCAACCATTCAGCCATGGCCCACTTTGGAATCTCTATAATATAGAGGTATACCTAGGATATGAGCGACACTTAAAACTCTATAGGCCTCTATGATGTTTGCGTGACATCCACTCCATCCATCAGTTGTGGCACCTCATGTTAAGGCCTGAGACCAATAATCAGGGCAATCCAGAACTTAAGCGGGCAACACCAGAGGGAAGAATAGTGATGGAGACGGCCATCATATGAACCTTCTTTGGGCCTGCTGTGTTGTTTATATTCCATCCAACTGTTCATCAAGTGAGTTCCAACATTACAAGCAGTCATCACAAAAGAAAGACTAATTAAAAATTCATGCGGGTCACATGGCATGAATTTAGAGATTTTGGTTGTGATTTATGTTTTTCCAGTGGTGTGGCCCACTGAGTGGATGTGAGAAAAACATCACGGCAGGCCCCACAAAGCTTGAATGTTGCACACTCTTCCTACAACAACACCAAGTTGCAAAGTATACTGGTCCTATCTGACTATTGAAAACCAAAGGCTATTTGTGGGGTCTGACTCCCATGTTGGAATGGTGATGATGCTTCAAATGTACGCGTGCCATAGGTGTACAGAAATCTAGACCATCTAAATTGGTAATCCAACTATGGATCAAGCAAAACAGAAAATTTTTAACTGATAAGATTATTCTAACCATCTGATTTTCCCTTCTAATTTGGACACTCACTGTTTTACCTCTAACCATCCATTTAATAGTCATTTCAATCCATTTAATCATAGTTTAAAAGCCCGAAAACTTGACTCCAAGTTCATTCAGGTAGGGTTGGGTCGGATCAACTCAAAGACTCAACCTGACTTAACTCGGTAGTTAATAACTATAAATTAAAAATAGTAGGAAGAGTAAGAAATATTTTATTAATTATTCTTTATATAACTATTATAAAATAAGAGAGTGAAGGAGCAATTCCTGCATAGCTCAGTGGTATAGTGCTCTTGCCTCTCCAAGAGAGGGTGTGGGTTCAAATCCTGACCATGTACTTTTTCCCTTTTACAATTAAAAAAATTTGATGAGACAGCTGGCTCAGCCCAGGTTAGAATGAGTTGACTCGATAAGTCTTGCTGTGACCCGGCTGAGTCCCCGTCAGATTCGAGTTTCATGATGATTCGGCTCAAAATCTCACCGAGTCAAGTTGACTCAGCCAAGTTTCAAGTCAAGTCAGTGAGTTTTAGAACTATGCACTTAATAGCACTTTAATAGCCATTAAATGTAAATGAGTACCACCTAGGGCCGGGCTTGGTCTAGGGTTGGGATTGAGCTCGGGCCTCGAATAAATATCTATAGATGGGCTCGGGCTTATGGGATTTGACCCATCAAAAGCCTGGCCGATGGAGATGGAGATGGAGATGCGGCCCCCTTTGGCATTGATCAAAAGATAGAAAAGGGAGTGTAAGTTAATAGGTGCAAATGAACAAAGTGGTGGAATTTAAGAACGAAGAAAATTCAGATGAATGGAGGAAAATTACCATGGTACCATTTTGCGTGAATAAATGAGACAGAGTTGCACTAACTCTTTTTTTTTTTTTTTTTCACAACACAGGGTGTCCCCGCCCCATATTTGAGGCGAGACTATTCCCTGCGGATGCACACAACCACGTGCATTGCGTAATGCCGGGGAGGGGAGTCAAACGAGCTGCACTAACTATTGTGAGAATAAATTTATTAGTCATATTATGAGACTTTGGGAGTTATTGAGCAAAATTAAGATATGAGACGAATGTATTATAAATCAGCTCGGATTTTTCCAAGGAGGTCAATCATCAATGCTACTTTCTTACATGGACAGTTGATGGAAGAGTTCAAGGAGAGGAGAAAGGATCTCCACGTAGTCTTTATTGACTTAGAGAGAGCATATGATAGGGGTCCCTGGAGAGATAATCTAGTAGGTGTTGGGAAAGAGTCTTAAGAGAATATGGTGAAATGGTAGAGGACATGTACAAGGGAGAGGTAACTAATGCAATATTTCCAATTACGGTAGGCCTACACAAAGGGTCGACGTTGAGTCCCTATCTTTTTGGATTGGTTATGGACGATTTAACAAAACATCTACAAGAAGAGGTCCCGTGGTGTATGTGTTTGTAGATGACATAGTTACCATTAACAAGACAAGGGAGGCAAAGCTAATACTATGAAGGTATGCTTTAGAATCCAAAGGTTTTAAAATTGGCCAGAACAAAACAGATGCAATTTTAGCAATAATAGGAACAGAAACGAGGAATTAATTAAGATTGATGGCCAAGAAGAACCCCAAAATGACCACTTTCGATATCTTGGGTCAATAATGCATGAAAACAAAGATATTGAGAAGGACGTTGATCATAGAATTAGAGCTGCGTGGATGAAGTAAAGATGTACGTCCAGAGTTTTACATGATCGCCACTTACCAATCAAACTGAGGGAGAGATTTCATAGGATAGCTATGACCAGCCATGCTTTATGGTCAGAGTTGAGCAGTCGAAGGAACAACATGTTCATAGGATGAATGTAGCTAAAATGAGGCTGTTGAAATGGATGAGTGGCAAGACAAGGATGGATAAATTAGAAATAAACACATTTGGTGGAACATAGTAGTCCCAATAGGTAATAAGATGAGGGAAAGTAGACTTAGATGGTTTGCCTATGTTTATCAGAGGCCAAGAACTGCACACCTGCACCTTTTAGGAGAGTATTGGTCAAGTCCAAGGCTTTAGGAGTGTGAAAGATGATCAGGACAGGATGGTCTTGTTGAAGGATAGGTCGGGTCGCTTTTCTGTCTGGTCCTTTTACGATATGCTCCGGTCTCAGCCAGGGGATGAGTCTTGTGCATACTTGACTCACGTGTAGCACCATGGTGCTCCCATGAAGTTGAGGCTTTCAGTTGGTTGGTCAGAAGGAAGAGGAAGCTGACACATTGACAACCATCAAAGAAGATCATTGGTGCTCACTAACATGTGTGTGATGTGTATGGCAGATGTGGAATCAGTTGATTATCTTTTTATTCACTGCACAACAGCGCAGAGGGTGTGGAGTGGCTTCGTTAGGCTATTCAAAGTGTCATGGGTGATGGTAAGTTCAATTGGAGATCTCTTTTTAGCTTGGCACAGTGTGGAGCTTGGGAGACAAGTGCTATTTGGTTTTGTTGGCCACCTGATGCAGGACTGATGCATGAACTTAAATATTGGTGAGATCAAGTAGCAAGATTAAAGTAATTAATAAAAAAACATAACACTTGCTATAATCATCACAAATATCAAAGAAAACCAAAGAAGATCATGCACAATCCTAGCCTAAGTTACTAAGCATCGTTATACAAGATCATTAAGCAAAGGAAAGAAGGATCTAATGGATGTAGGGACATCCAATTAGCATAGGGAAAGCCTATCTCAAAGTAGAAAACCTAATACTACCTAGGGTGAAATTAGGGTTTTAGGAAATTGGGGAAACATGGAAATTAGGGTTCATGGAATCAAATTGGGTGAAGGATTTAATGAAAGAGTCTTAAAGTAATTCAGTTTAGGAAAACTGGGAAAATCTAGGAAATTGGGGATCTGGGGTTTAAGGTAGGATTATGGATGGAGAATTAAAGGGTTTCGATGGGGAAGCAGGGGAAAATCAAAGGATTGGGTGGTCGTCAATACGGTTAACCTAGGGGCTCAAACATGTGGTTCATTGGCTAGGATTTTTGGGTCATCAATGGTTGATTTCAGTTGGGGTTGAAGTTGGATTATGAAAAGTTGAAGAAAAAGATAATTTGAATAGTCTTGGATAGGAAGGGAAAAGGAGAGGTGAAGTTTTTTGGAAAATACTTCTTTTGGATAGAAATGAATAGAGAATGAAGATGATCAATGGAAACCTTGTACTTCCGTTGAATGGGGAATGGAATCACACTACATCCTAGCTCCAAATCACATAAGGTATTCTTCAAATCACATAAAGAAGAGAAAACACAGTTTTTTTTTTTCAAAATAATGGCATTGGGAGGGAGGTCACCCCCCCTCCCTTTCTTATAGCTCCAAGAAGTTTCAAAAATTACAAATAACACCATGTCTTATGAATTTTAATAAAAATGGTCCTAGTCTAAAGAGAATTTACTAAAATCACTCATAAAGGTGTCCAATCATAAAATAATCAAAACTAAATCCTAAAAGATGATAAAATCTAAAAACTGATGTGAACGATCCATGATGAATGGCCTGATTATGTGATCCATGCGATCCAACGGCCCGATCATCACATCCCTCCAATCCAACAGTTTAGATCACTCCATATAGTAGCTCATATGCATCTTCCCAGTATGGGGTCTTCCAGATGCTCGCATATACACATGGGGCCTTCATCACGATCACGGGTACTAGCCTAGCCACAGGGAAATCGGTGCAGCCTGTCTCCTCCTCTGATATGTACGCAAAGGTGTACGTGAAGTGATGTCCTCATCACCACTCTCTGGGCAATTTGAGGGGAAAGAAATGGGAGATGTTTTCAAAATGGATCTAGATCGACAATGGAGGCTTTTTGTAAAGCTAAGTTTTTTGTTGTGGATTGGGCATCTTGTATAAAATTGCTAGAGGATTGTAATTTTTCATTTTTGCTTCAAGTGTAGCTTTTGTACGTCTCAGTGCTTCTTTTAATAAAAGTTCAGTAACCTTTTTATATATAAAAAAAAAAAAACAAAAAACAAAAAGCAAAAACAAAGTCAAAGGCTATAGGAGTGGCAGTAGTAAAAAAAGATTTGATAGCTTTACTCAAAATATGGTCCTTGAACCTTGATAGAGTGGAATGGCAAAAAAGAAATCATGTAGCCGACCCCAGCTAGTTCAGATAAGGCTTTGATGGTGATGGTGACGATGAATCTGCATTTTGTGTTTGAAATTTAAATGCATCTACAGTCTGTGTTTTGCACTTTGGTGTATATTGAACTTGTGTAAGTTGTCTAATGTCTATAAATCCATCTGGATTTCTAATGTAGGACAATTAACCACTTGCTCTAAAAGCTCGAACTGTCAGAGTATAGCGAATTAATCCATTTATCTCATAGCCCAGGCCCCACATCTCATGAGTTAGGACCTCGGCCGAACCCCCTTCGTGGCCCCCAAATCACATGGGCCGCCCACCCCAAGTGTGTCCCCGCATCCCACGAGCTACCCCACTCGAGCCCGGTGTAAAATGCACATTAATCACCCCCGGTAAGGAGTCTTGAACATGAGACCTCCCTTGTGGGCCCCAAATCACATGGGTCACCCACCCTGAGTGTGCCCCTGCATCCAACAGGCGACCCCACTCGAGCCCAATGTGAAAATGCCCCTACATTAATTTCTCCTAAGTCCTTGCCCATTTGTCTGAGCCAATCCAACAAATTGTACATTCAAACATAACCTAATGTTCTACCAATAAGCTTTCTCTTCTTTCGACAGTTGTCTTTCTTTTATTTACGCAACACATGCACTGTGTTATAGGACTGTATTGGTGCTGCAGCTAATCAATGACCCCAGTACACTCCACAATGATGTAAAGATGGGTCAATGTAATGCTAGTTGAATGTCATAAGTGACATGTTACTGCATGAGAGTGCTTGCACCATAGTTCTCAACTGACCAACATATTTACAGCTTACCCAAGTTAACCAAGGTAAGCATCTCAAACAATTTCCTGTGAAGGGTAAGGCCCATGAACTAAATCCATAAAAGAAGCATGCTCTGTTCCATAGGGAAAACCAGGTTAGCTGCAAGGCAAGCCATAAAAGCAGCAATTAGAAAACACTGCAGCAGAATAAGCCTCATTTACGTAGATCGAAAGGAAGTGCAATAACCTTTGCTTTGCTTCTAGTCTGTCATGACTTCATTGGTATCATTACCTACCCCATTGGGCACACCAAGAACAAAGAAGGTGCATCAACCTAGAGCCATACGAGGAGTACATTCCATTTACTTGACAGGGGTTGAATTCTTCCAAGTTTTGGGTGAAAGGTGCATCCAGGCACACATCACATCTGTTTCAAAGAAGGGCGAATGTGAACCCCATTTGGGCTTTGGCATGTCCATACCGGACATCCAATTGGAGTGGGGCCCACAAATCTGGCTCTATATGCTAATTGATTGGACCACAGGGCCATGAATCCAATAGGATGGCTCTATATGCCAATCGGTTGGACTGTGGGGCCTATTAGTCCAACCATACTCCTTCATAAGCTGTGTGTGCATGTGTGTGCAAATAAGCCATAGAATCCTAGTTGTGTCATACAATCTGCACAGCTCAACAGTCCATACGGACCTATTTGACTAGCAAGAGTTTAGTTTTCCAAACAGTTTCCTTATTGAGTTTGGATTCTTTTTTCTTTATTCGCATGCATTGGAAAGATTTTAATCAAGTTATTTCAGGACACATGTGGACACCAATAGTAGACCAGATAAAAATCTTCTAGAGGTTTCTGTCAAGAAACCTGCTGGGGTGGATAAGAACCTATATATAGGCCTACTGGGCCATAAATTACATGTACTCTTGAATTTATGAATGAAAGTTATGATTTTTCTGTTCTGTGAGTCATTTGGGACCAACCCACGGTCCTTCAGTTCTGCTTGAATATTAATTTGGTAGCAACCATTGCATGATTTGGCCTCTAGAATTGGGTACATATTTTCAGATCTATTCAATTAAGTACAAGTTCTTCAATTCGTTCCATCACCTTCCCTTGTCCAAGTTTGTCAAAAATGCATAATCTCCTAATAACTATCAAGTCAACATAAAGAACAAACTTTACCAAGATCAGCATGCTGACAAAACCAACAAATTCAGATATCAATTTTTAGCTCTGGTGGTTTCTCACAAATGCTTATAAAATAGCAACAAGCGTTTATACATGCATCAAAGAAAATAACCAATAAGGAAACTTGAAACTTACATGGCCAAAAGTATGACCCAAGTTCAATGTTGCCCTCACTCCACCTTCCCTCTCATCCAAGGAGACAACTTCAGCTTTGTTTTCACAAGAACGCTTGATAGCATATGCCAATGCGCTTGGGTCCCTGATATAAATGCAATAATCATTAAGAAAAGTCAACCTACAATATCCAGAAATTACCCAAAAGATCGTTACAACATAATTCACAATTGCAAAAAGTAGAATAAAAGATAATAAACAATGTTAACTACCTTGCTAATAGTGCATCCATATTCTTCTCTTGCCACTCAAAAAACTCAGCATCCCTGACAAGCCCATACTTAACAACTTCGGAAATTCCTGAAGCTAGTTCCCTCTCAGGCAATGTATTTAACGTGTCTGTGTCTACCAGTACGCTTTGGGGTTGGTAGAAAGTGCCAATCAAGTTTTTCCCTAGAGGGTGGTTTATCCCCGTTTTTCCTCCAACAGAAGAATCCACCTGAAGAAAGTATCTTGAGTGTTATATCAGTAGAAGGGATTTCAGAAATAGTAGCAAAACTATATAATGGCCAAACACAGAACCTGGGCCATGAGAGTTGTGGGGATCTGAATGAAATTGACACCGCGAAGAAATGCAGCTGCAGCAAAGCCACACATATCACCAATAACGCCGCCTCCAAGGGCAATAAATGTACAGCGACGATCCAACCGAGACCCAATTGCCTTGTCAAAGACCTTCATTAGAGTACCCTACAAAATCCTCATAGAAAATATTCAGGTCTGCTATAGTAAACAGAAAGAGGGGGAGGGAAGTACAAATTTCAAATACCAACCATCTCCTTATACTTCTCGCCATCTGGTAAAATCACAGCTTCAACAGAAATGCTAGAGTTTCCATGAGTTAGAGCATTGATGACTTTATCTAGGTATAGTGGTGCAACTGTGGTATTCGTTACCACAAGAACTTTCTTCCCGTGAACATGCCTGGGAAATTTTAAGAAAGAAAACCCCAAACAAATATCAGATTATTTTGCTTAGTATGATTGAAGAACACAATATATAAATCCACAAACAAGAAATCATCTAATGCAATTTCAAATTTCCCAAACTCTCAAAACATGCTCCCCGCCACAGTGACGTTTCTTTTGGAATTGCTTTTTATCAATCATGTACACTTTAAGAAGGAAAACCCCAAACTGATATCAGACTTTTTGCTTAGCACGAATGAGAAATCATCGAAAGAAGTTCTGAAATTCCCACAGCTCTTAAAACATGCTTCCTGACATCATGACCCTTTCTTTTGGAGTTGATCTTTATTGATTGCATATGCTCTATTTCCACCTTAGGCCAGGAACAGATATAACATCATCCTATGTCTCCATATGGATCCCACCATGGACGGGCAATGACCCAAAGTCACACCAATCAGACTATCCTAACTAGAGCCCAGAAAATAACCAATAAATGGATGGTCAAAACGAAGTTGTTATTTCAAATTAAACAGACTTAATTGCGCTGTGCATGGATGGGTCCCACCTGGCTGCATGGTCGAAAATCCAGACAGTTGATCTGGTGGAAACCAAAATGGATAGGCCGGGAAACAAAAAAAAATCATATTGAACCAGGAATTGTATCAACCAATCAACGGTCTTTCCTGTAAAAGATTTGGTTTTTAACTGCCCATTTGAATGGTATTAATTCGGTTATTGAGGATATTCTGGTCCACACGACTTTTAGACCAGCAGGTCCACCACTATAGGTATAACCAGACGGATGGTCCTGATCATCCGGTCATTCACTATGAATGCCCAATCAACAGAATTCAACCATGACTGCTGGAAAAAATTTCCGAAACAAAATTGCACAATAATCCATCAGTGTTCCGCATTTGATGGATGAAAACTCAAACGAGTTGGACAGTCCAGATCACAGCATATGTAACATGGATATATTCGATGGATCAAACCACAAGGAACAAAATTCTCATAGAAAATTCATACGATAGTACCTCTGAAGAAGATCAGGTTCTTGGAGCAGACCGGATCCAATGTAGATCGGGTAGCTGCGGTTCCCGAGATCAACGTCCACGATCGTCGACACCCTCGAGATCGTGCACTTTTGCTGCTTCTGTTCCTGATCCATTATCTGAGCGGAATTCGCCGAGATTTTCAACCGATTCCGGTCGGATTTCGAGACAGAACGGGTCCAGATCCGGTTCTTGAGAGAGAGGAACGAATCAGAGGATTTGAAGGAGGAGAAATGGAGATTGGAGCTGCGAATGAAGAAGGAGGAAGGCTTGGAAGAGAAGCTGAGAGATGCAGAGATTGCAGAGGAGGAAGAAGAAGAAGCCATGGATTACTAGGGTTAGGGTTTGAGAGAGAGAAGAGGGTCTGGTGGGTTTGTGGAATTGAGCCTCTACTTCTTTATTATTACAACTCCTGCCATGTGTAGTAGCTCTGGAGGAGAAGAAGTAGGATGATGGTGGTGGTTGGTGAGAGCGGGCGGGTGGAGGACTAGAAATGATCACATCCATCCCGGTGCATGCTGAGTTTTCATACAGCCCTATATTTTAAGTCAACCATCCATTTTTTAGGATATCCAAACCATTAAAAAGGTATATATATTAATGAAGACCACTTTCAGTTAAAATCCGAATGATTTATTTGTTATCTGAGCCACACTTTATGATGAATATACCGTCGGCTGTATATTGATAAGAATGTTGTAGTGACCTGATGAGGGGACCGGCTCCTAATTTTTCTGCATTGGGGTCTTCTTGGTGGTGGGACCTACAGTTTTGATGGTACGAATGTTTAGCACAGTAAGCATGTTGGCGGAAAATATGGATGCATGATACCTTAGCATACAGCAGGCTGTAGGTGAACAGTTCTCTGCGATTATTGCACGATGCTTGGGCGCGGATTTCTTGCCAAAGCCTTTCTCAGGGAGTTCGGAAGCTAAGAGAGGCCCACTACGATGTTTAGAATAAATCCACGCCGTCCATCCGTTATTAGAGCTCATTTTAGGACATGTGACCAAAAACGATAGGGATCCAATATTCAATTGAGCCACACTGGAGGAAACAATGATAATTGAATGACCACCATTGAAAGATTTGCATGGCAGCAAAAGTTCTGTACGAGGCTAAAAGTTTTTTGTGTTTTCGGTTCATCCCAACGGCAATGACCTTATAATGGGTTTGGATAGCATATAAACATCGAGGTGGATCCCATGAAGTGATCCGAGCCGTTGATGCGACGGGCCTCAATCTTGAAGATCTGAACTTGTACAAGGCAACTTATGTAAACGCCTCAATCTGCCAGCGTGCTATGTTAATGTGAGATCCAGTCCATTCATTAGACGGGTACCGCCACTACGTAGATGTTCCTGCGAAAGAATCAGGTACGTCCACTCGTGAGGTGGACCATAATTTCCGAAGCAAATATACAAATCAAAAACTTCTGCCTGAAGAAGTTTGCGTATACGCCCAACTGCTTCCAAAATCACGGCCCACTTTCTGAATGGACCAGATTTATTTTCATGAAAGAACATCTGCACGGGCAAACCCGCCTGATGGACGGCTTGGATGTTGCACCCCTTCGCCACAATCAGCCACCTTTTGAATGATCTGCATTTTCCCTTGGAATCTTTCCGCGGCCCGAGGATTATATAATACCTGTTGTTTTACACGTGCAAAAACTTGGCTATTTTTGTGACCACGACTTCGGTGAGAATCTCCAAGCATTTTGAATTGCGATTTTGAAAATTCGAATTTCCCAAGAATGGAATCTTCCGCTCCATTTCTCCTTTTATCTACTAAACTGTCTTTGTGCATCAGCTGATCCAGTCCGTCGGATGATAGCCACAGTGGATGGTAGATACCGTAAAATCTTTCAGTTGGAATCTCTCTCTTTTTCTATTCCTGGGTCATTCCTCTTTTTCCTGCCCTTCAATTTGTGGGCCACTGGTAGAGGCCTCTGATCATCAAACCTGGAATTTTCTATTGATTTACAGAAACCATGGTTCCCATCATATCAATGGTTTGGATACAAATTACGGAACTCATTTGCATGTGGACGCACCCATGGTTTTATTTCCCGTGGTGTCGCGGTCATTTTCATCTTTTTCATAAGAGAAATAAGATGCAAGAAGAATAAAACAGTGTGTATTACAAATTTTTATTTGTTTAAAATAGTTGTAAAAGTACTAAGAGTTTAAATTTATTATTGAAGCAAGTCATAATTATTATTTTTGAGATAGTTTTTACTAGTACTACAATGGACTATTAATGCGTTATCTCGATGATACAATACCTAATGTATGTTTATTTCCGAATTTTTATTTTTACTTTTTTGGTTAGCTTGTTAGTAAACCCAACTGTCAGTTCACACATCACCATTAGCCACCTCTGCTAAAGAATCAATACTAAGACCTCAATAATATTGAAATGAGGTATATTTCACTCAATTTATTACTTGAGCTATGGATTAAGGTAATGTATATTTATTTTTATTTTAAACCCAAGTAACTAACTTATATACAGACTCAGGAAATAGGTTATTTTGTTTTTTTTATTGTAATGATAGGTGTAATAATTGTGAGACACATTTCTCACAATGAAAATGATATATACTTTAGCATGCCTCATCCAAAGCAGCTTAGTTTCTGATTTTTAAGCCAGTTTTTTCATTGATTTGACATCATATGCATATGAACTTGTGTATGGTAAGGCATTAATTGCAAAGGAGTGAGAGATGAATAATTTATAACTATTTAACTTTCTCTCTTTCTATCTCATATGTGATTATTGGCTTTAAAAAAATTACTAGAAGAGATAAACAAGGCTTACCTTTCTTTTCCTGAATCCTTTTTTGTTTGTGTCTGCGTATATATACTTTATTTGAAATACTTCAGCAACTCCCGTGACATGGATCCTTATGACCACAAAAACATGAGGTATTTAGATATCTCCATGAAATCCACTCCATCTATTAGTTGCGGCAATTTGTGTTATGTTGCGAGCCTGAAATCAAGGCATTTTTTAACTCAAAAGTGGTCTCTACCACAAAAAAAATAATGAGATGGGGTGTCAACTGTTGAAATCCAATTGTGGTTCTCTCCCTCTTCCTACATGTAACCCACAATAGGCGCAGCCTTCCCACCCAATTTCTACATTCCTCTCTCCATATTTGTGATATGGGCCATGCCTCTTATTGGCCTAAGAATTTATCATCTTCCGAAGTTTGTCAATATAATGTGCTCCATCCTTTTACCTCACCACACTACTATCATCCAGATCCCCTAAGTATCTTTAAGTTATAAATACCTATATGAAATTTTTTTCCTTATTCATCAGAAATTACGGTTTTGTCATCAACAATGATAGCATTAGGGTCCATGAAATTAAGACAAGCTATCATTGATATGCCTCCTCTAAATAGCGAGAAAGAAATCCAAGGAATTCTCAACAATATTTAGTACATTAGCCGTTTCATTGCTTAGCTTACCCTCATTTGTGAGCCCATATTCAAGCTCTTAAGCAATGACTCACCAAAAAATTTTGAACAATGATTGTCAGGTTGTCTTTGACAAAATCAATAGGTACCTACAAAATGCATTAGTGTTAATGGTGCCTACATCTGGCAGGCCATTGTTGCTTTACGTGTTGGTCACAGTATAAGCAATCAAATGTATTCTTGGCCAACATGAGACTTTGGAAGGAAAGAACGTGTGATTTATTACTTAAGCTAGAGATTTATCAACTACAAGTTTAGGTATTCAACATTAGAGAAAACATGCCTTGCTCTTATCTAGGTAACTCAACGTCTTTATCAATACATAATCGCATATCCAATTGTTTTACTCGTCTCCATGGATCCATTAAAGTACATGTTCGAGAAGCCAACGCTAACATAAATAATCATGGAGTTGTAATTGCTACTCTCTAAGTTCGATGACATCACCTGTGTTACGCATAAGGCAATTAAGGGGCGAGCATTGGTCAACTACCTAACAACATATTCCTTTATCGATTACCAACATTTTAAGACCTTTTTCTCCAACGAAGACATACTTCTCGCTGAGGAATAACAAAAGAGAAAGGAATGAGAATTGACCATCTTTCTCGGCGGAACAACTAATTCAAAGTGGAGTGGAGCATAAGCAATTATTTACTCCCCTGATGACGTTCCAATTCCTATTTCTAGGCGTCTAGTGTTTAATTATACAAACAATGTAGGCAAATACGAAACAATTGGGCTTGGTGTGGATTTTTTATGATGGACGAATTCGAGATTTCATAAGTCATCAACGGTTCGGATCTTGTTGCAATTGGTCATCCTGTGCAGGGCGAGGTGTCCATGGGTTTATCATCCATTTTGTCTACCATCCATTAGGTACACTCCTCAATGGCAGACCTCAGGGTAAAAAATCAATCAAACACATGTACAGATGTGCCACAACACATGAGACAATGCGATAGGGTGCCCACAACTAACTAAGTATAACGTAAGAGAGAACGTGTGTCTGGTCCATTCTATCCATCAAGTGCACCACCTATTTTCACCATCCATCCTAAATAATAGTCCAATAAAAAATTAAGGTGAGCCACAGTGCATGGAATGGTGTAAAATAATGACTAAAAACTATAAATTCATACGGCGTGGCCCAAGCGGGTCTTAAAATGCCATGAATTCAATAAATCCATTTATCCCATTATGGTATGTCATGAATTGATTGGATGGTACATACTCACCCTGTTGGGCACATAAAAAAGTTAGACAATTTAGTGGTGGGACTTCCCACCTTAATTGTTCTCCGTGATGCAACATACCTGAGTTTTGATTTGACCTGATTTTCAAAGATAGTGTATATTGTCCACAATAAGTCCTCCATCCACTTAGCAATAGTGTGTGCTCATGCGAGCATTTTGGATGGTGCAGAGTCGAAAGGTCAGAAAAAAGCCAATGTAGCTAGGCGGGGAATGCAACATTCCCATAACCTTGAGGATGTTCGTGGAAGAAAGCTCTATGTGGTCCACTTCCAATGTTATTATAAATAAAATGATACATGAGATTTTCATAAACGAAAATGGGCTTATTCGATGACAAGCTTATCTTGATGTGGATTGGGCATTGTCCCTACCCGACATGGCAGGATTTGATTGGTTGGGACATTGTTGTAAAAAATGGAGCCCAAATAAAGCTTTGTTTGAAAGTTGCTATGTGAGTATATAATCTATCGATTGTCATCTCCGATAATGGTATAGTGTCCAATAAAATCTTGTCATGTCATGCCTGTATCAATGTCGGTGCAGTATCCAATCTATATTTAGTTTATCCATTCCACATGAAACATGAGCCATCGCATTTTTATTTGATACATGCCACGGTGTGGCACAACATGTCACACCATGTTGGAAGTGGATTGGGTGGTGAGTCATCATCGCCCTAGCTTGATGGTGTTGGAGGTTGTGGGACCACCATAATGTATGTGTTTTGTCCATGTCATTCTTTCGTTTTTCCATCTCATTTAGGACACGATCCAAAAAATGAAGCAGGTGAAAAGCTCGAGTAGACCACACATATAGGAAGCAACGATGATTAAATGCTCGTTTTAACAACTTCTCAGGGGCCATCAAAGTTTTAGATCAACCTAATATTTGTGTGTTCTCTTCATCCAGGTCTTTGTGACCTTATCACCGAGTTAGTTGGAAAGTAAACATTAAGGTGGGCCCTGGGAAGGTTTCAACTGTGGGTGTTTATCATTATCCCCAGCAATTGTCGTTATCCCCACTGGTATGGTCCATTTGAGCTTCGCATTGCTTCATTTATGGCTCATGCATTAAAACGAACTAGCAAGATGGATGGGTGATAGGGATATCAAACACGTATACCATGGTGTTGACGCCTCACAACAGGCTGATAAGTTGATAGAATTTTGTACGAATTGATGAACCACCACACCTTGATCCTAAACCCTAACCCTATAAGCCTAAACCTTAGGAACCCTAGTCCCAATCGAACCATGATGTTAAATCATAACCATATAAGCCTAAACCCTATGAACCCCAATCCCAACCAAACCTCGATCATAAACTATAACCCTACAAGCCTAATAAATAGGGGTGCATACGGGTCGGTTTGGTCCGGTTCTAGGGTGAAACCAAAACCGAATCGTTCCTAACGGTTCTAGGATATTCGGAACCGGAACCGGACCGTTGGCCCCCTAAAACCGAACCGTTAAAACCAGTTCGGTTCTGGATCGATTCCACGGTTCTGGGCATTTTATAATCCAGCCCAATTGCATATTTAATTTTATTATCTAGCCCATGTCCATCCATGTTGTGGTCCATTTGATAAATGGTTTAGATATTGCATAAGGTGTACAAAAATACATTTATGAAAATAATTAAATGGTGCATTATAAACCATAAATCATGAGTCAGATATGAAAACAATCAAAGGGTTCTTATTTCGGTTCCAAGTTAGGTTTCAAGTTCGGTTCCACGATTCGGTTCTACAGATCGGATCCACGATTTGGTTCTACGAATCGGTTCGGCTCTACATACCCCCAAACCGAGAACCGAACCAATATAACCGATTCTTTGATTTTTGAAACCGGAACCGGTGCACTATAGAACTAGGCCAAACCGGACCGTTTGGTCGGTTCCAATCCGGTTCCATAGTTCTACTGGTTCAATGTGCACCCCCACTAATAAATCCTAAGAATTTCGGTCTTAAACCATAAATTCAGCCTATCCAACCCAGTCAACCTGGTCAGCCTAACCCAATACCCTATAGCATTAAGTCAACCATTCGGTTAGCCTACCCAAATCCATAACCCAGGCAACTCACCTAGTCAAGCCCCAAACCAAGCCTGGACCCAAGCCCAATCAAAGAAATAATCGAAACCCCAAAGCACCAACCGTCACAGCATACCCTCCACACACTTGGAGGTTGTTGTCTGCCAAAACAGGGAGTTTAAGTGGGGACCAGCGGTAACCAGTTTGTCGCCGGTCACATGGTACTCCCTCTCTTTCCGGCAGCATCCCTTAAGCATGTGAGTTGCTCATTTTTCGAATCTTAAGTATGCGGTTGAGGTGCATTTATTTCAATGTCCATCTCCTTACCCAAAACTACCATTTTATCAACTCATTTAACCCATGGGATGATGTCATGTGACAATCTCCAATCCTAACCATTTAACCGTATTATGCCCCTAGGATCACCAAGAAATGCAAGAAAATCAAGTTGAGAAACTATAAATAACACCCTCCCCTTCTCATTTCGAGCATCCTCTCCTATTGCAAATCCCTTATCATTTCACAGAGAGAGAGAGAGAGAGAGTGAGCCTTAGCCACTCAGACATTCCTCTACCAAGGAGAGTGAGAGTGAGAAAGAGCTCATCCCTGGTCTAGCCTAGCCTTGGCAAAGCCCAATCCCCATGAGCCACCCAAGTTCAAATATTAGCCACCCAAACTAGCCTTGCAACACAACCGTTCACCATACCATTCAAGCATATATTCGTTTCATCGGATTAATGCACTAGCATTGTGCAACACTAATTCCATTTCAACCTCTGCACTCCTCGTGTACATTAGTATCATAGTGCATTTTCATCGCATTTGATTGACGAACGTATCCTCTGTGGCCTGCTGATATAATCGGATCATGCTCATAAAAAACCTTAGCCAATTAGCCATCACTTTAGCATATACATTTGTCACACTCCAAAAATCAAGGGTCAAGCAGAAGCTCAACTCCTGAGTTTCAGCGCATCACTTATGCAACATAAATAATGATGTTTAAATGGTGTCCATATTAGTGCATTAAACATGAGTGCAATTATACTAAACACAACATATCATACTCAAAAGATAATTAATTTACGCAAAAGGAAAACTGTGATAAATATAAAAAACACATAAGTGGTTGTAAGTCCCCAGAGTATGAACATGTCACTGGGCTAAATAATTACATGTATAGTTTTAAAATTTGTAAAATGATAAAATGTAATGATCGTCTAATCCGTATCCCTGTAATCCCGATGACGCAACTCTAGGTTACATAGACCCGCCAGAGAGTTGCATGTAGGAGAACTTATTCTCGTTGTCAAAAAAGTCAGGCTCCATCTCATAAGCCTCGCCATCACCTGTAGCTACAACAGAGTCTGGCTGGTATTTCAAAACACCGTCATAGAGTGAGAGTGAGTGATCAACTCAGTGGAGCTATAAGGTAAATGTTAACATGTTATCAATTCAGTCAAGCAGTAATGATAAGGCAATACAACAATCATATCATAAGT
The DNA here is from genome assembly GCA_037074715.1 of Magnolia kwangsiensis. Lineage (NCBI taxonomy): Eukaryota > Viridiplantae > Streptophyta > Magnoliopsida > Magnoliales > Magnoliaceae > Magnolia > Magnolia kwangsiensis. The sequence continues at coordinate 140,002,976 of CM073575.1, read as the reverse complement.
ACTCTTGTTAATGAAAGAATGGTATGCGATAATGATACATGCCTTCGCCTATACTCCCTCAGCGACATCATCTCACGATCGCGCATGCACCACTTCGGAAACGTGTGCTTCCTCGTTAAAGCACATGTAATGCGGTGCATGGTCATATTAGCTAATATTTAATTAGATTTATTCATACAGCAGATTCAGAAAGCTAAGGTACCTCTCTTTATATCATTTACCTAAACAATGATCCATTTAGGGTCGTTAATCCTAGTTAATCACATATGATAGGTAAGTTATATGACAATATCACATCTGATTGAAAAGCAGTGGATAGGTAAGTTCAGGTTGCTACGGAGAGGTTTGTCACCTCAGCGTAGGCCTAGTTTATACTAAGGGTTACTACGGAAAGGCTTGTCACATTAGTGTAGGCCGATAGCTCAAATATAGTATCTCATACCACTGTATTCAGTTCACAAGTTTGGGTTGCTGAATGAACACTACGGGGAGGCTCGTCACCCCAGCATAGGCCGATAGCTTGATCACGGTATCCCATACCACCATACCTGCCTTATGAGTCTTAGCAGATCGTGGTACTAAGGTTAAACAGATTTTTCACTGGTAAGTGGTACCTTAGATTCAAGCAGTAGCGTCCATACATGGTGAACATACATTAGATCAATTGAGTTACTTGACAAGTTCGATTGGTACGAGTGCATGTTAAATTAATCGACATGGAACGCATACGCATTCCTCGTGGCCTAACCATTATCGATGATCATCGTACGACTCAGATTCAATAAACGTATCCGTTATGGTGAAACTAGTTCGGCCACTGATTGTAAACCGTTACCGATTGCCTGAACTATATATTAGTCCCAATCATACTCAAATATAATAGGCATTCATATGTAATCGTTAAAATAGTATGTGACAACTAATTCAAATATAAATCTCATTTGAGCATTTTAACAAACACATAGTGCACATGTTATCATATATAGATATTTCATCCATAAATCACGTCGTAGCGAGATAAGTTACATGAAGGAAACTGTAACTATAGATACGGTAATTGAGAATCATATCTTAAGGCCCTTATTAAATACATTTCAACAAACAACTTTTAATTCAGACATTTTATCAAACACTTAGACTACACATATCAACATACATGTAATGAATTAGTTATAACAGATATTATAGCAAATCCTTTCACAAAGGAGTTGTCACACATACAACAATCATGTATTCTTAATCAATAATTATGGCAAGCACAAATCATAATTTCATATTCATTCAAACATTTCAACAAACACATGGAATGCATTATATTTAACATAGTTCATATATGTGTGTAATATACGAAAAATATCGCATCCAAGTACATGCGACAGTAATCAAGTCAATCATAAATTATTAACTGACATTGAAAGCTTTGAAAATCATAACTTAAACATTTATAGTCCGTACCTTTCGTCAGTTTACTCATTACGAACTCAGTTCGTACATTATGTCTTTGTCTACGGTACAACAGCTACCTAAACATTGAAATAGATTAGCTATTTCGCTGATTCCTCTATTTGGATTCTAAGAATGAGATTAGGGTTAAGATTTCTTATCCAAAAATAAAGTTGAAATCTACGGTGTAGCGATACGGGAGAAATGATTCGACACGTGGAGTGGTGGGAGTGAATCCCAGCAACAACCACAGGTCTCTCACACTTCTCCCACTATTTTCTTCTCTTTTCTCTCCTCTCTCCTAGGGTTAGGAAAATTCGTATGAAATGAGAGAGGGGTGGGGTAAGGGTCTTATATAGGCCCAAAACTAGTTTAAATGGCCCCAGGGCCATGATATACTTAGGTTATAACCAAAAGGCATATGTTTCGGGCCAACGGAGCTCATTTGGAGGTCCATCACCAGCATACGGTTTGAAAAAAGTTTCCTGACAATGGATCTATGTCAGGTTAAGATTTCGGTGCGATCGAATTTGTAGATCGACCGTGGAGGACCAGTTTCAGTTCAACGCCCATCGTCACTCGATCAGGGCCATAAGTACACTAACATGTGTGGGGAAATTTTTCTGATCCAATGGTGTAGTTGGGTTAGAATCTGACGGTCTGAAATCTTAAATTTGGTCTGCAAGTGAATGACCCAAATTACTTAAGTTTGAGTTCATTTTCTAAAGATATTTATGTTTCTCACACTCTTTGTTATGGGCTCAAGTTGTGCGTTTCTGGATATTATTTGAACTCGATTCCAGCGATGGTTGTTAAGCCTAGTAAGGTGGTCATAATCTTATAGTTTCGTGGTCATCAGACTTTCGACGTGCAGTTCAGGTCCGATACGGAGTTTCAATGTGCTCCCAAAAGCAACTGGGTTTTGAGATTTCTCATAGGTTTTTATGTAATGTAGAGTTAGCGATTCTATAGGTTTTGGGTCTTACAATTCGTATAAAAAGTCGTTTAAGTCAATCTACTAATTAATTCAGTTTAATACTTAATTAATTTGTCTAATTTCTACATAATTTGATCCTTAGTGATTTCTGCCAGAGGTGGTACTCGGGTATTTGTACGGATTTTTTTGAGATGTTACAATCTACCCCCCCTTAAAGAAAAATTTTATCCTTAAAATTAGTACATTTTTGTACTCCTCGAGAATCTGAAGATAGTTCTTACGGACCTCGGCTTTTATTTTTCAAGTAGCTTCTTTCTCGGTGTGGTGTGTCCAAAGTACCTTCACAAGCGGAATAACTTTACTGCGCAACACATGTTCCTTCCTTTCTAGGATACGCCTCTGTTGTGGCACATTAGTAGCATCTTCACTCAACTGTACCTCCTCCCATTTGATAATGTGGGAATGATCATGAACGTATTTCTTCAGCATCGATACATGAAATACATTGTGCACGCCTGTGAGTAGTGTGGGCAAAGCAAGGCAGTATACTACTACACCCACTCGGTCTAGAATTTGGAACGGACCAATAAATCGTGGCTTAAGTTTTCCCTTCTTGCTAAATCGAAGGACTCCCTTCATTGGGGAAACCTTTAAGAATACATGGTCCCCAACCTCAAACTCTAGTTGTTACCACCTCATATCGGCATAACTCTTTTATCTACTCTATGCTGTAAGAAGTCGACGCCTAATAATGTTGATCTTCTCTATGGTTGCCTGTACTAAATTTGGGCCAATAGACTCTTCTCACCAACTTCCGCCCGATAATGTGGTGCTTGAAATGGGCGTCTATACAGTGCTTTGTAGGGAGTCATGTCAGTGCTCACTTAAAAGCTGTTGTTATAAGTGAACTCAGTATAGGGAAGACAGTCATCCCAATTGTCTTGAAGTTAAGTATACATGCCCGCGACATGTCTTTTAACACCTGATTTACTCGTTCTATGTGCTTATTAGTCTGTGGGTGGAACGCGTTACTGAACTTCAGTTTCACCCCCATTGCTTTCTGGATATGAGTCCAGAAGATAGACATGAATCACGTGTCTTGATCTGACACATTCTCCATAAGCACTCCATACAAACATACTATCTCATTGATGAACAGCTTGGCCAAATCATCTGCTGAGTTTGAGACTCCGATCGGGAGGAAATGAGTCGATTTCGTCAACCGGTTCACAATCACCCAAATGGAGTCATGTCCCTTCGTCGTCTTCGGCAACCCTGAAATGAAATCCATAAAAATGAAATCCCATTTCCATTTAACTATAAGCATGGGCTGAAGTAAACTAGGAGGTTGGCGATGTTTGGCCTTGACCTGCTGACACGTGAGGCAATAGGACATAAAGTCTGCTATGTGGGGCTTCATGTTGTCCCACCAATATGAACGCTTCATATCCCGATACATCTTTGTACTATCAGGATGCATCGCCATCTTTGAATTGTGAGCAGCTTCAAGAACTTTCCTTCTTAAGTCATAAAGGTTTGGGACGCATATGTAGCCACAATAACGTAAACCTCCATCCAAACTAACTCTCCATTCAGACTCTTCGTTGTCAGTTGGTTGCTTTCTTTTTTTCATCAACCATGCATCTTCTCTCTGAGCCACAATAATTCGGTCGTCAATAAGAATCTGTAAGCGGATGTGTGCGACGCTCTCGAACGGCTCCTCTATCGTAAGTTTTTGCTCAAAGTCTTGCACGAATTTCACCATGTTCCATTCTTCTATCATAAGCGGAGCTGCAAATGCTATCGTCTTATTGCGGCTCAACGCGTCTACCACAAGGTTGGCCTTGGCAGAATGGTAGGAAACCTCAAACTTGAAGTCTTTCAAGGTTTCCATCAATCGTTGTTGCCTCATATTCAAGTCTCTCTATGTGAATATGTATTTGAGGATCTTGTGATCGTAAAAGATCTCGAACTCCTCTCCATAGAAGTAATGTCTCCAAAGCTTTAATGTAAAAATGATGGCTGCCAACTCCAGGTCATAAGTAGGGTAGTTCTCCTCATGTTTCCTCAACTGTCGCGATGCATAGGCAATCACTATGTCCTTCTGCATAAGAACACAACCTAAACCAACATGAGAGACGTCAGTGTAAATGGTATATCTCACCCCTTACTTTGACAATACTAGCACTGGTGCGGACGTCAACTTATCCTTCAGTTCCTAAAAGACTGCTTCTGCCTTCTCATTCTACGCAAACTTGAGATCCTTCTAAGTGAGCTGAGACAACAATCTGGCTATCTTAGAAAAGTCCCTAATGAATCAACGATAGTAACCTGTTAGGCCTCACTTCAGCAACCGAACCGGGATGCTCTCAGTCCTAAACTGCAGTCACCTTAGCAAGGTCCACAACTATTCCTTCCTTAGATACCACATGTCCCAAGAACTTGACTTCTTCTCTCCGAAAGTCGCACTTATTGTACTAGGCAAACAACTGGTTCTTCCTGAGCGTATCAGAGATTGCTCGCAGGTGCTCCTCGTGATCTTTTCGACTCTTAGAGTATATCAGAATGTTATCTATGAATACGATGACGAATCGGTACAGATTTGGACGAAACATCCGGTTCATAAGGTCCATGAACACGGCAGGTGCGTTTGTGAGTCCAAATGACATCACAAAGAACTCGTAGTGCCCAAAGCTGGTTCTGAACGCTGTCTTCTGCACATCTTCATCCCTGAAGTACAACTAGTGATACCCTGACTCTAAGTCGATCTTTGAAAAATATTGTGCCCCTTTTAACTGATCGAACAGATCATCTATCCTGGGCAAACGATACTTGTTCTTTACCATCACTTGGTTCAATCTTCGATAATTAATACACAATCGCAGCAATCCATCCTTCTTCTTCACGAACAACACGGGTGCTCCCCAAGGAGATACACTTGGTCGTATGAAGCCTGCATCCAACGAATTATCGATATGTCTCCTCAGTTCCTCCATCTCACACGGGGGCACGTGATACGTCAGTAGAGATATAGGTGTCACACCTAGCGCTAAGTCGATAATAAAATCCATCTCGCTTCGAGGAGGCAGTCCAGGTATCTTCTTAAACACATCCGTGAAATCTCGGACTACAGGCGTGCTCCTAAGTGTCGGACCATCAACATGCCCTAGTGAGGCATTATAACAACTAACATGGTAGTACCAACTGACCTGAACTAGGAAAGTAAAGGTCATGCCCTCAGATCCATGGGTTGTCACCACTCTAGTATCACAATCGATCTCTGCCTTCATCTCAGTGAGCCAATCCATACCAAGAATGATGTCATAATGACATAATGGGGCGACCATCAGGTCAACGAGCACTGTTCTACTCCCTAAGTCTATCGAGCAACCTCTACAAGTCTTGGTGGAGTCTAAGAAGGTCTTTATGGCGGTAAGAAGTCTCACCCTACCATACGACTAGTTTCCAACACCAGTCGTTTGACTGCTACGCATGATATGATCGAGATAGTGGACCTGGTGTCTACCAACAGAAACACGGGTGTACCTTTGATGTGTGTTGTGACTTCAAAAATCAATAGTGTTGTAATTACTGTCTCGAACGCCTCAGTTGCAAGTAAATACACATAAGTTTCTTGAGGACGATTTGGTTGCGGTACCATAGGTCATTGAGGCGGCCTACTACGAGGTATATTAGGCCTATAGAAAGGTTGTGCTGGTGGTACTAAACATAGAGGTGGAGCCGAGATATCTCGGGGAAGCTGGCGATTGATCTTCTAAGGCAGCGAGAAGCCGTTATCCCTCATCTTGGTGAAGTAGTAAGTATTTGCATAGCCAGACCTCTTGCAGTAGGTGCACCACAGATTTGATCGCCTCAACTAGGTCGATGGAACCGTAAGCCAAGGAGGTGAATCTGCCCGTGGTCTCTTCCCGAGGAACGGTTTGCTCAACAAATCTGTTCGAGGCCTTAGACCCATGGATACGCATGTACGGGATACCCTGTCCCCGTCCTGCTCAGTTCGCAGAGACATGTTCACTAACTCAACATAGTTAGGAATGTTAGTGCAACACATCTTCTTACGTATCTCAAGCCGTAAACCCTTAGCAAATCGCCGTATTCGCATCGGCTCATCTGTTAATATCAAGGGAGCGTATCTGGCCAGCTCCGTGAACCTATTCTCATACTCGGCCACAATCATTCCTTCCTGATGGAGGCGAAAGAATTCACCCTCCTTCTCGTTACGGTAGGTAAGGGGGAAATACTTTCCATGGAAGCGGGTCTCAAAAGCATCCCATGTCCACACATACCCCTTGGGAACGGTCTGAAGGATGCTGTCCCACCAAAGACTGGCTTCCTTCTTAAACATTTATGTGACCAACTCAACTTGCTCTACCTTAGTGTAGTGCAGCGGCTTTAGCATCTTAGAGATGTAGTTAAGCCAATATTAGGCCTCCTCGAGTCTGTGAGTACACGCAAAAGTGGGAGGTTGGAAGCGTTAGAATCATTTAAATAAGCCGTTGGCATTTAGGTTTCCAGCAGAGTGCACAGGTGGTGCATGCGGAACCACATTCATATTCTGGGCAAGGGCCCCAGCGATGGTGGTCCAAATATGTTGGTTGCTGCTGCATAAGGAGCATCATCTGCTCTAACCTATCAAGAGGAGAAGCCGCCTAAGGCATGTACTGCGTCGAGGTAGACACGCATAGTGGTGCACACGGTTTGGTTCGGTTCGGTTCTGGAGTGAAACCGGAACCGAACCGTTCCTAACGGTTTTATGATATTTGGAATCGGAACCGAACCGTTGGCACCCTAGAACCAAACCGGAACCGAACCGTTAAAACCGATTCAGTTCCGGATCGGTTCCACGGTTCTGGGCTTTTTATAATCCAACTCAATTGCATGTTTAAGTTTTTTATCTAGCCCATGTTCATCCAGGTTGTGGTCCATTTGATGAATGGTTTATATGTTGTATAAAGTGTGCAAAAATATATTTATGAAAATAATTAAATGGTGCATTATAAACTATAAATCATGAGTCAAATATGGAAATAATTAAAGCATTCTTGGTTCGCTTCCAGGTTTGGTTCCACGGTTCGGTTCTACGGATCAGATCCACGGTTTGGTTCTACAGATCGGTTTACGGTTCGGTTCGGTTCTACATACCCCCAAACCGAGAACTGAACCGATGTGACCGGTTCTTTGATTTTTGAAATCGGAACCAGAACCGGTGCACTTTAGAACCGAACCGTTTGGTCGGTTCCGGTCCGATTCTACGGTTCTACTGGTTAAATGTGCACCCCTAGACGCGCGGTTCTGTTCTGGAACCGGTGGTGTAAAAGGTGTTAGCCCGTTGATGGGGCCAGTGGCCGGCTGTGAATCTGGCATAGTCTCATGATTCGGGCCCAAACTGGGGTCTGTATAGCTTTCGCTTAGGGAAAATGCCCCGTCACTGAATTCGCCAAGTGTAAGACATGCCATACTCTGAGTGGCCTTAGGTGTCATTCCCTATATACAACATAGGGTGCAACATATGTGAGATTCAATATAAGAACTCACACTCATCCAAACATCATTTACATTCCAAATCAAAAGAAGTTTCGTGCATTTCATTTAACCAAAATTGTCACAATACATGAGATGTAGTCTTACATGGATCATGACAGAAGATGCATGTGAGCTCATCTAAACAAAGTTTTAAACATTAAAACCTACCAACTACTCTACCATACTACTAAGCCTATCAAGGCTATAACATAGAAAGTAATAAAACAAAGAAAACCTAAAGATGACTACAACATATGACTAGTCGTCCGACTCTGGTGATGGAGGAGAAACACCATTTTTTCCTGCATACATCACAAGAGAGCTTTCAAGGTGTGAGATACCTTCTTAAATTTCTGTTTCATGTATGCCCTATTCTCTTCAAGCTTGGCCTGGGTCTTTTTGACCTCCCGTCGCAGGGCGACTTGGCCCTCCTCAATCTGAGCCAAGTAGTCTTCTAAAGCAGCCCGATCATGGTAGCGCTCATGTGTAGCAGAAAGAGAGCCCCTATCAGAGTCTTGGGCCTCCTCTTCTTCCTCTTCCTGCTCTCCCTCTTCCTCACTTCCTTCCTCTATTTTATTTTCGTCATTTTCTTCATCACTTTCTTCCTCTTCACTTCTCGTCTCATCCCCACTCTCATCAAGTCGGGCTTGACGTTGTTGAGGGCCAATTCCCATGTTGTTGGGTGTTGTGTCATTAATGTAGTGGATCGGCACAAGTTTCGTGTCCAGTCAGTAGCCGAACTCTCTGACAAGCTTGCATATGAGTCGACCAAATGAGAGTGAAATATCTCCCCTAACAGAGCATGCGGTCTATACTATTTGTAGCAGAACAAATGTAGGCAGGCACAACTTGTCTCCCTGCCCAGCTCTGTATAGGAAGTCCACTATCAAACGCGTGCATTCGGAACGATTGTTCCACCTAGGATACATATTGTGTGTGAATATGTGGTGGAGTAGGTGGAAGTCATGAGTCATCTTGGTCGCTGGGAGGCAGTTGCCTCGATTCCAATGGATCAGTCGGCCACAAAAAAATCACGTACAACGATCTCTTTCAGCACACTCTTGAGATTCTTCTCATTAGCATGAACCTCACCACGCTCCATCCCCATAATTCGAGCTATCACACCAATATCAACTGTGGCTTCCCGCCTTCCCACGAAAATAGTGAACTATGGAGGCTCCAACAATGGGTCATGTATGTGGGTGTAGAAGGCTCGGATAGTGCTCTCACACACAAATAACTTACCTTCAAATATGGGACCTTGTCCACGTGTGCTTCACAGTGAACTCTACGACCCTGGAATCTACCATGTGCAACGCCCGACTATAGGGCCCTTTTGAGCGGAATTTGGGGATCGAGATCCCGCTTCATCCTCTGCTGTCGTGTGACACTTGTTGCTTCAATGCCCAATTTCTTCGTTGGATGGGTTGGGCGGCTAGGCCCAGCTTCATCTGTGGAAGCCCGAGAGAGAGAGAAGATTGCAGCCACTAGCTCAAAAAGAGCCATGAAAGTCGGAAAAGCTTGGGAATAGGGTGGATTGTGAGGTTTGTGTGTTATGAGACACAAAGGTGTAGGCTTTGTGCTTAAATAGATAAGAAATAGAAAAAATAGCGAGTTGTATAATATGGGTTTGAGGAATATGATATAGGGTGAGTATGTAATGAAGAAGAAAAAGAAGATATGAGAATGGTAAAGATATTTGAGAAGAAAAGTGAGATTTTTTAGAGGTTTGGAGGGTGTAGAAGCTAGGTGGGGTTTGAAATGAAGTAAAAAGAGCCAAATAGAGGGTCCCACGCGATTTCGTGGCCCCCACACCAGTGCACAAGTGGGCCCGACGCAGCCCGCTGGACCTGGACCGCGAGGCCTTGCGATAAGCGCGATGTCATTGTGGTCCGTTGGACCCTTGGGCGATGTCTCGCCATAGGGGCGATGGCATCCCCCTCCCGGGGTGCTGCAAATGCATGCGAGCCACTTTGTTTCTCCTCGATTTGTGTCGTTTGGACCCCCGAGTCCGTTTGAGATATTTTTGAAGTCCATCTCGCGTATATTCAAGCTTTCTGGGTCATTTGAGTGTGGAATACGCCAAATCATCGTCTAAACCCGTCGATTGATTGTCTATAAATGAATTGGGATCATCTTACGTGATTACGGATTTATACGGGTCATATTTTAATAGTCAGTTTCGCTCGTCAGTGAAACTTGGAATCCTACGTTCGTTTCTTTATTTTTATTGTCCTCTCTTAAGTCAAAGTACGTCAGTGTGCGTCCTGTTACCATAACCCAGGTCTAGTTTAATCCAAATCATGCTCTGATACCAACTTGTCACGCCTCGAAAATTCAGAGTCGAGCAAAAGCTCAACTCCCGAGTTTCAACATATCACTTATGTAACATAGATAATGATGTTAAAATGTTGTCCATATTAGTGCATTAAATATGAGTGAGATTACACTAAAACAACATATTATACTCCAGAGGCAATTAGATTACGCAGGTAGAAGACTGTGATAAATATATAAAGCACATAAGTAGTTGTAAGTCTCTAAAGTATGAACATGTCACCGGGCTAAATAATTACATATATAGTTTGAAAATTTATAAAATGATAAAATGTAATAGTCGTCTAATCCGCATCCCCGTAATCCCAACGACGCAACTTCAGGTCTACATAGACCCACCAGAGAGTTGCATGTAGGAGAACTCGTCGTCATATAAGTCAGTCTTCATCTTGTACGCCTCGCCATCACCTGCAGTTACAACAGAATCTGGTTGGTGTTTTAAAACACCATCCCAGAGTGGGAGTGAGTGATCAACTCAGTTGAGCTATAAGGCAGAGTCAATATGTTATCAATTCAGTCAATCAGTAATGATAAGAGAATATAACAATCATATCTTAAGTACTCTTATTAATACAAGAATGATATGCAATAACGATGCATGCCCTCACCTGCACTCCCTCGGAGACATCATCTCACGATCGCAATGCACCACTCTGGATACGTGCACTTCCTTGCTAAAGCACATGCAATGCGGTGCATGATCGTGTTAGCTAATATTTAATTAGGCTTATTCATACAGCAGATTCAGGAAGCTAAGGTACATTCCTTTATATCATTTACCCAAACAATTATCCATCTAGGGTAGTTAATCCTAGTTAATCACATACGATAGACAAGTTATAGGGCAACATCACCCCTGATTGAAAAGCAGTGGATGAGCAAGTTCAGGTCGCTATGGAGAGGCTCGTCACCTCAGTGTAGGCCTAGTTTATACTCGGAGTTACTACGGAAAGGCTTGTCACCTTAGTGTAGGCTGACAGCTCAAATACAGTGTCCCATACCACCATATTCGGCTCACGAGTTTGGGTTACTCAATGGACACTATAGGGAGGCTCGTCACCCCAACGTAGATTGACAGCTCGATCATGGTGTCCCATACCACCATGCTCAGTTCATGAGTCTTGGAGGATCGTGGTACTAAGGTTAAACGGGTTTTTCACTTGTAAGTGGTACCTTATATTTAAGCAGTAACATCTATACACAGTGAACATACATTGGGCTAATCAGGTTACTTGACAAGCTCGACTAGTACAAGCGCACGTTAAATTAATCAACATGGAACGCATACGCACTCCTCGTGGCCTAACCACTGTCGATAATCATCGTACGACTTGGATTTATCGAACATATTCATTGTGACGAAATTAGTTCGGCTACTGATCGTAAACCATTACCTATTGCCTGGACTAAATATTAGTTCCAATCATACTCAAATACAATAGGCATTTATATGTGATAATCAAAACAATATGTGACAACCAATTCAAATATAAATCTCATTTGAGCATTTTAACTAACACATAGTGCACGTGTTATCATACATAAGCATTTCATCCATAAATCACGTAGTAGTGAGATAAGTTACATGAAGAAAACTGTAACTATAGATACGATAATTGAAAATTCTATCTTAACACTTTTATTAAATACATTTCAACAAGCAACTTCTAATTCAGACATTTTATCAAACACTTGGACTACACATATCAACATACATGTAATAAATTAATTATAACATATATTATAGCAAATCCGTTCATAAAAGAGTTGTCATACATACAACAATCATGTATTCTCAATCAATAATTACGACAAGCATAAATCATAATTTCATATTCATTTAAACATTTCAATAAACATATAAAATGCATTATATTCAACATAGTTCATATTTATGTTTAATACATGGAAAATATCGCATCTAAGTACATGTGACAGTAATCAAACTAGTCATAAATCATTAACTGACATTGAAAGCCTTAAAAACCACAACTTAAACGTTTATAGTCCGCACCTTTCGTCGGTTTACTCGTTACGAACTCGGTTCATACACTACGTTTTTGTCTACGACACAACGGCTACCTAAACATTGAAATAGATTAGCTATTTCGCTGATTCCTCTATTTGTATTCTAATAACGATATCAGGGTTATGATTTCTTGCTAAAAAATGGAGTTAAAATCGATGGTGTAGTGATACGGGAGAGATGATTCGACACATGGAGTGGTAAGAGTGAATCCCAGCAATAAACTACAGGTCTCTCACACTTCTCTCACTATTTTCTTCTCTTTTCTCTCTTCTTTCTCTTGGGGTTAGGAAAATTCGTCTAGAATGAGAGATGAGTGAGTTAAGGGTCTTATATAGCCCTAGAACTGGTTCAAATGGCCACAAGGCCAATGTATACTTAGGTTATAACCAAAAAATATCTGTTTCGGGCCAACGGAGCTCATCTGGAGGTCCATCACCTACATACGGTCCGGAGAAAGTTCATTGACAGTGGATCTATGTCAGGTTAAGATTTCGGTTCGATCAAATTAATAGATAGACCGTGGAGGACCAGTTTCAGTTCAACGACCATCGTCACTCGATCAGGGCCACAAGTACACTGACATGTGATGAAAATTTTCCTGATCCAAGGGTGTAGTTGTGTCAAAATCTGAGGGTCTAAAACCTTAAATTTAGCTTGCAAGTGAACGACTAAAATCACATAAGTTTGAGTTTATTTTCTAAAGATATTCGCGTTTCTCACACTCTTCGCTACGGGCTCAAGTTGTGCATTTCTGTATGCTATTTGGAATCGAATCCCACGATGGTTGTCAAGCCTAGTAAGGTGGTCATAATCTTATAGTTTCACGGTCATCGGACTTTCGACGCGCGGTTCAGGTCCGATACAGAGTTTTAATGTGCTCCCGAGAGCAATTGGATTTTGAGATTTTTTTTAGGTTTATAGGCAATGTAGAGTTAGCGATTCTATTGGTTTTGGGTCTTACAGTTCATGTAGAAAGTGGTTTAAGCTAATCTACTAATTAATTCAGTTTAATACTTAATTATTTTTCATCTAATTTCTACATAATTTAATCCTTAGCGATTCTACCTGAGGTGGTACTCGGGTCTTTATACGGATTTTTCCGAGACATTACAACATTGCATCCCATCGTTTCTCATCGTATCTAACTGGTGGACGTATGCTCTGAGACTTGCCGATATAATCGCAATAGGTCCACCAGAAACTTTAGCCGATTGACCGTCATTTTATCACAACCATCCATATAACATCAATTGTTATTTGCACCCTGCACGTGATTGTTTTAAAAGTATGCTTCACATATTGCCGATATAATCGCAATAGGTCCACCAGAAACTTTAGCCGATTGGCCGTCATTTTATCACAACCATCCATATAACATCAATTGTTATTTGCACCCTGCACGTGATTATTTTAAAAGTATGCTTCACATATTGCCGATATAACTAGGTCCTACCCATCCAAAATTTGGATTGATCAAACACATTTACCACAACATCGCATTATATTCATAGCACGCGAGAACTACCCGTGTTCTTTATAAATTAGTCAGATCTTACAAAGTGAAGACTGTACATCTGTACAAGCATAGTGGGTGCCTAACACCTTCCTCTCCATGTAATCGTGGTTCCTTACTCATAATTTCTGGAATGTAAACTCACGAGTTATCTTAGAGTTAAAGATATTTGGGTCCTCAATCTTCAGCGTTTATACGAGCTCTGATCGATTGTAGAATCATAATAATTGGTTAATGACAACTCTGGTCTAATATAACACCCTCTGCCCCCATCACAAAAGCCCTTGAGCGAGACAACTAGTGGAAGAGAAGATAGTAGATCTCCCGTACCCTCAAGGAATCTCACTTCCTCCAGTGTTCACTCATGGTGAGTCCCACAACACCCAACACTACTTAGTTGGGTGGTGTTAGGATCACCACCAAATTCGTTGCCTACTTATGAATCGGCGGGAAGTGCATGCCCAACTTTTTCTTTTTGCACTTGATCGTTTGGTTAGGTGAATGGGGCATGATATTGAATGTGATATTAGGTGAGTTTGGATTAGAGTTGCCACTAGCCAAATAAAACTTTAAAATTTATGGCTAATTAGAAACAACAAAATTGCTTGCATATTGGAGAGTTGTTAGGCTCTCCTTTTTACGTGGTGCTTGTGGTTGATACACACCATAAATTCTGAATGAGGCCTCAATTACAGAAAAGGAAATGGTTAGGCACCAATTTTCACATATATGATGTGTAATCTTTACTTGATGAGATTTTTTTTGTTGTTTTATTGTTTTTTGTTTTTTGGGATTCAATGAAGCTTTGATATTACTGCATTAATCCATACTTCGCTGGGTATTAGAACCCCGGGTGGGTAAAAACAAAGAGAATAATAGAGTAGATAAAAGTGAAAAGAGCGTATGTGTGTGTGTGTGAGAGAGAGAGAGCTTTGCAAGTGTATTGGGATTTATGGAGTGGAGCGTAGATTGATCTGAGATGCGAGAATGAAAAGAGAAAACCATACACATTTTTTAGTAAAAGAGATGACTAAATGTGTTGGATTTAATGCCCTATAAACTATATGTGCCCTAATCCATTAGCCACATGATTATGATTGGGCGAATCTTAGTCGTTGAACATAGTAACCATAGGTCCTAAAATGGACAGGTGACGTGCCTTAGATTTAGTGTTACTTTAATACTATGTTTATTGAGTTTGTTGATGAGTGATTCTTCTGGTAGTCATTGGGAACTTAAGATTGAACATGACAGTTATTGACTTAGTAGAATTGTAGTTCATAGATCTTAATACCTTGTTAAGCCATGACTATCACAAGTGCATGTGACACATCTTTGAATATCAATTAGTTCATGAAACATATTTAGATATTAATTAGTTCATGAAATTTATGTCATCTTCCGTGGAGAGTTTGACTTGGGCCATGATATACACTCTCCACCATCAGGAGTTGATATTGACGTCAGTTTATGACTTGCCCCTAACCTTGCCTAGGAGTGGGAGTGTGCTATGAATGACTCGGCTAGTCCAATACCAAATGAATCAATGGGAATGGGATGGCTGCATACCATAATCAGGTGTAGTTCACCGGGATGAAGAGGATACATGCTAATCATCATGATAAAAAACTGAATGAGGCCACACCATGGGAAGCTAGTAGGCTATTAATGTTACAAATTTATAATCTTTGTATCATATGAGAGTTGCCAACGGAGCTCATCATGCATACATATTGCTAAATATTATAATTCTCACATGATGGACGACATAGATTCTGCGCGTACAACATGGTGAACCCCATGGAGTTTGGGTATTTTATACTGCATATAAGAGGCATGGTAGCTAGGTTGAATAAACGGGAGTGGATTAGCTGAGACCTGGGACCCGCCAAGGTGGGTGGGACACCTGACTGTGGGGCTCACATTGATGTATGTGCCTTAAATCCACACCGTCCAACCATTTTGAAATCTCATTTTAGGGCACGATACAATAAAATAAAGCTGAACTAAATCACAGGTGGACCACGCCAAAGTAAACAATCACAATTGAATCCCTACCATTAAAAACTCGAATTCCTACTGAATGTTTATTTGCTACCAACCTATAGATAAGGAACACCTAGACGAAGAGACCACATAAATATGATCCAAAGCTTTTGCGGCCTAAATGAAGTTTTTAACGATCAATCACCAATGTTTCCTATACTACTGTCCAAATTGGTTTTGGAATTTTTTTTCTATAAAATAATCATCATGCCTTAAACTGGGCTTTTAATGCTGACGGTCGGCATGGATGTAGTCACATGCACCAGGCCCCCATAGTAAGGGGTCCCACCCACCTTGGTGGGCCCACGGTGATGCATCTGTTTATCGGCTTCGTCCACCCATTTTCTAAAATATTTGTAATGCATGAGCCAAATATCAGGAAAGATCCAACACTTAGAGGTGTACACGAGTCCAACCGAGTCGAGTTGGACCTGGCTCCGCTCGGCTACTTACTAACCCTATCTTGAGCCAGTTCGAGTTGAGTTAGCTTATGTAGCGTTTTTCATAAATATATGGACTGTACCTTTAAAATATCACTGTATATAAAATGACAATAGTAATTTTACAAGTATTCCATCAAATACCTTCTAAGCAACATAAAAATCAAGAAAAAAGTTTCTTATACATACCTACTATTAATTTTATAGGTATTTCATCAAATATCTTATAAGCAACATAAAAATCAAGAAAAAAGTTTCTTATACATACCTTCCTTGCTATTGGCTACACTTCGTTGAGTCATTTCATCAAATACTTGGTGAACAACATCAATATCAAAGTAACCAAGTCACTAAGTTGGTTCGATCTGAGTCGGGTTCGATCCTGAGTCAAGCTCAGGCAAGCCCGAACTTGGTTTGAAATTTTTTTTTAGCTCAAAAAATTAACTTAACTGGGCCCGAACTCAGTTTCAAATCATATTGAATTGAGCCTTTTCGAGTCAAGTCGAGCGGGCTAATTGAGCTAACTCGATTGGTGTACAGCCCTACCATCACTCAAGTGGACCACACCACAAATGCTTCATGCTTTTAATGCAACCAAGCTTACTATTCTGTGTGGTCCACTTAAGCGTACGATCTACCTCATTCTTTAGGTCATACTTAAACTGATCTCAGAAAAGGGATGGACGAGGGGATAAACAGATACATCACGGTGGGCCCCTCCACAGATCTGCTGGACCGAAATCCGTCCAGGCGGGGGCAGGACGCATTCCGCGTCCGGTGGATCCGTGGTCTCACCTAATCCGCTGGCCTTGATTTCGTGCACTTGAGTCAGATTCACGCGTGTTTCAGATTCGCACGTGTAGTCTCCCCTCTTATTTCCTTTCGTACCAGGCTTCCTTTACACGCTTCCATTGCAAAGCCCGCCAATTCCTCTTCTTCCCCACCCGCCTCTGCGTATAAGGTTAGAATTACCATTTTACCTTCAGGCTCACGTCGTTCCTCCTACTTATCTGTTAATGGGCGCGTTTGGATGTGCCTAAAATCGCAATCGGTTTGAGAATCTGTGAGCTCGTGGCAGCACGAGAATCCGAAACAGTACCCTTTTTCTGTGTTTTCTGCCTCGATTCAAGGTCGAAGGAGTTTCAAGTCAGCGGCATTGAATTTTGCGTAGAAGCATTCTGCTTGAATCTGATTTTGTAGGGACATCCAAACGCGCCCTAAGGTGTCGCTTGGTCGCGTGGAAATGCCTGCTTGCGGAAACGGATTCGGTAAGTGGGGGATGCAGGGAATCGAGAAGCGATGCTTTCTCGCTGGAAAGAAATTCTGCTATATCAGTCGATTTTTTTAACTCTCTTGAAATGTGCGGCATGTGGTTTTTCCAGGGGAAGCTTTTCTGTTCTATCGCTCATGCATTGAAATTTTAAAAGATGCAGACGAGATGGATCGTCTTCATCTTCTCCACACACACTCCCTCTCTCTCTCTCTCACACACACACACACACACACATTTCCTGCTTGAGCTTTGCCATGTCCACGCGCGTGTACAAGGCAGCTCATGCACACACACCATGCACATAGCTAGATAGGTAAAGAAGTGCTAGGGCTAATTGCAGCACACGTGTGTGACGTTTGGGCCATTCATCAGCTAGTGCCACTGGAAACACGCCTTGTCCCAAAATCAGGCTGGTTCATTCATCAGGCAGGGCACACATGCACGAGGAAAATGGACTGTTAGATGACCAGTATATCAGTCCATTTTCCTCATGCAAGTGGGGGGTGTTGAAATCTATTAGATGAATGGGAAAAAGTTACAAAGAAGGGGGAGGAACATCCAACCTCACCTCCTTAAACCAACTATGATCAAACTAAAATTCAACTTCTAATAAAAGGCAGCCTTGTGGAATCTAAAAACAATTTCGTTTTAACTAACAATGGCAGCTCGGAAATATTAAAAGAAAAGAGGTCTGGCTGTTGGTTGCCTCCCCATTTTGTTAGACCGTCAGCTACAAAAACAACATTAAACCGAGAGTTAGTTGTTGAAGGTCCACCCACCAATGCTGCAAAGGCCACAAGCTAAGGGTATTCCAATTTATCAGTCTAACCATTACTTGCGAATCATTTTCAACAATTATGTTAATGATGTTACGAAGCTTGCAAAATTGCAATCCGTCTACAATAGCACAAAATATCGTATGGCCTACCCAAGGTATTAAAAATGGTTACGTAATGGCCGTAATAACGGTGGATTGTTACGTGTACTGTTAAGGGAAAAAATGGCCTGTAGCGGCTGTTAGCCTGTTATGGCTTGTATCATAACTGTAATGGTGGGGGTGGTTACGACCACCATTACCATTATTTAGTGCCTTGGGATTACCTAACGAGTGAAGCCTCTTTATATTTGGGCTAGGGTATTCTAATGTTGTGTCCCACTTGACGATTGGTCCAGATGCTGCCCGCACGTGCCACATTGGTGGGCGGGCTTTGAATCGTCGTTTCAATCTCTCCATGCGAATAATCTTAGCATTTCTTGTGTTGCTATGATAGTAGCCAATTAGTATACTGTCCTAGTGTGTCATGGTTGACAGATGGAAGCTACCAGGCAAGGTTGCTGGTAGGGTCCCGCCTGAGTAAATTGACAAAATATATAAACAAATAGTCTTCATTATTATTATGATTATGATTATTATTTACTTAGTTTATGGAGAATCATGAACCGACCTATGGAAACCTGGCAACTAAAAGGCTTTATTTATTCGTGGTTAATTATTCATGGAGGATGATGGGTGTTGGTTTGATTCTGTATGTTTGCTTATTTGTATGGAGAATCATGGTTGGTTGAATCTCATATGTAAGAGGTATTATATGATGCTCAGTCCAAGGAGGTGTTTTTCTTGTGTTTGATGTACCAATGGTTTTGGTGGGCCACTTCTAAGCCATTCATTTGCAGATCCCATTATTGGACGGGCATGCCCCAAAACCTCCCAATAAAATGATCCTCATCTTTTGATTGGTTGCTTACAAATGGACAATTGCAAGCATTTGTCAATATCTAAAAGGCAAGCTATAGGACACTAAGATCATTTGATGGCAAGATTTCATGGACATCTAGCATCCTTGATGTGTCGCACTACATGAACAATTTAATCAAAAATAGGATAGCCCACATGCACGTCTTGCTGGGCAGACAAGTTACTTGATTGAACATTGTATATTGGGAATTTTACAAAAAAAACTATCTAATTAAATTCCAGTACCTTTTTCAAAAAAGTTTTCGATAAATTACCTCATCAATCTACATAATTGGCATCCCACCACCTTCTGTTACCATTCTTAATGCATGCCGTGTAGGGTTGTAAATGAGCCAGGCTAGCTCAAAAAGCTCACTCAGCTTGATCTAACTCGGCTTGAACGATGACTCGAGGCGAGCCAAACTTCATATAACCCAACTCGTTTTGAAAATGAATCGAGTTTGATCATAGTGGATCTTGACTCGATTCGACTTGAACTCGGCTCGGCTCGACTCGAATATATATTATGTTATATATAATTATATTTAATTTTTTTTAAAAAAGTTAAAACTTAAAACTCCACTCTACCTGTCCATCCATCCCTTTCTTACCCTTTCCCTTCCTTACCCAACTCGCCGCGCCTGAGCTCCACAGTCTCTCTCTCAGCATCAACAACAAGGTACCTTTATGACTTTATCTAATATTATATATATAAAATTAATTGAATATTTGATTTGAGAGTTGGGTCAGGTACGGGTTGGGTAAATTGTGTTGGGTGGCTAGGTTGGGTCAGGTGGCTGGGTTGAATCGGGTGTGGGTTGGGTCAAGTTGTTGGGTTGGGTCGGGTGCAGTTGGGTGCTGGGTTGGGTCGGGTTGGGAGAAGGCTCAACTCGACTCGATCCACTAGCTCGACTCGATAGGTTTGTCAAATAAGCCAAGCTCCAATGGTAAGCTCGAGGCCGAGCTTGACTCGAGGAGAGCATGGACGAGTCAAGCCAATCTTGGCCCACCTCTACTCGACTCAGCTCGATGTACAACCCTAAATCTAATGCCGTGCAACCAAATGTGTTGGAGGCTTGACTAGGCCCCACTATGATGTTTATATGAAATCCACTTCAACCACCAGGCGCTTTATGTCATGTTAGGCATAGGGCTCAGAAATCATCCCCATTTGTGATTCAGATGGACCAAACAATTGGAAACAGTGCACATGGCAATGCTTACCCTTCAAACTATTTCCCTTGGTGTGACCCACGTGAATCACAGATGGGCGTCATTTTTGGGCCCAGGCCTAATTTTTTTTTTATAGCATTTGTGGTTGGAGTGGATTTCACAAAATCATCACGGTGGGCATTGTAAAAATCAACGGTGGATGTTCCCCCCCTATTGCTTCCTTTGGTGTGTTCCACTAGAATCACAAGTCTGCTTGATTTTTTTGGCCTTGGGAATAACGTGGGATTACACATCTAATGGTTGGAGTAGATTTTACATACACATAACGGTGGGCGCCGCCAAAAATCAAGGGCAAGCGTCTCTCTCCCAACTGTTAAAAAAATAGAGATTTATATTTAAAAAATGGAATTTTATCGGATACCCACCCTTGATTTTTCACGGGCCCCCACCATGGTGTCTATGTGAGATCTACATTGACCATTAAGCATGTAATCCCCCCATTAGGCATAGCGCCAAAGAAGAAGAAGAAGAAGAAGAAGAAGAAGAAGAAGAAGAAAAGGCTGACTTGTGATTTAGGCGGGTCACACCAAAGGAAATAGTTGGGGAGAGAAATGTACACCCTCGATTTTTACAGGTCCCACCGTGATGATTATATAAAATCCGCTCCAACCATTAGATGCCACACCAAAATTTAGGCCCATGGCCCAAAAATCAGCCCCATCTGTGATTTAGGTGGGTCATACCAAAGGAAATAGTTTGGAGGGCGGGTGTTGCCCCATACATTGTTTCCAATTGAATCATGGGTGGGGCTGAGTTTTGGGTCTCGGCCTAACATAGGGTGCTAACGGAATGTATTGGGATGATAATTACTTAAATTAATGAGGTAGCTTATTGAAAAACATTTTTGAAAAAGGTATCGGGATGTAAATTGTATATTAATTAGAATTTTTTTTTTTTTTTTTTGGTTTGTAAAATTCCCTTGTATATTTATGGAGGATTAAAGCTGAATTTGCAGTCTAGATTTGATTCAATCCAAGACTAGGGTAAGATGCGTTCTAATGCAGGGGCAATTTTCACACTGGGCTTGAGTGGGGTTGCCTGTGGGATGCAAGGGTACACTCGGGGTGGGTGGTCCATGTGAGGCGGGCTCCACCTGTGTGAGGTGGGTGACTCATGTGATGTGGGGCCCACGAGGGGGGGTTCGGCCGATGTTCTAACCCATGAGATGTGAGGCCTGGGCTATGAAATAAAGGGATTAATTCGCCATGCTCTATCAGTTCTAGCTTTTAGAGCAAGTGGTTAATTATCCTACATCAAAGCGGTATCAGAGTGGGATGTCTTGTGTTCGAGACTTCTCACCGGGGGTGATTAATGCATGAATATTTTTACATCGGGCTCAAGCGGGGTTGCCTGTGGGATGCAGGGGCACACTTGGGTTGGGCAGCCCATGTGAGGCAGGTGGTTTGTGTGAGGTGGTACCCACTACTCATGTGATGTGGGGCCCACAAGAGGGATTCGGCCGAGGTCCTAACCCATGAGATGTGAGGACTAGGCTATAAGATAAAGAGATTAATTCGCCATGCTCTATCAGTTTGAGCTTTCAAAGCAAGTGGTTAATTGTTCTGCATCACATTCCTTTTTTCAATTTCCAGATTCCAATAGCTTGAATGGAGGGGGGTCGTCGCAACTAAAATTGGGGTTTTGGCGAGAGGGTGGTTTATCAAACATCCTTTTGCATTTGTAGTGTTAAATAGAGGCCTTGGGCCTTTCACAAAGGGGATAAGGTTCAATTGGGAGATGACTCTCGCATCTTTTAGGAAGATGTTTGGTGCTTGGAGCACCATCTTGGTTGGATGTTCCCTATTCCCTAGTATTCCACGCCGGATAAGGAGGGCACGACTTCTAGTTGCTTCTCTATCTTTGGAAGTTCTGTGCGACATACAAAACAAGCTTCCAGATTTCCTTATGAGGGACTCCTAGGGATGGAAGTATGAAGGGTTAGGAAGTTTCATCATTAGATATTCCTACAAGGTGCTTCGGATTCCGAGTCGTAGTGCCTTTGGTGATACGACTGAATTCATTTGGTTGTTTGAAGTCCTGCCTGGGGAATGACATGTGGTTGGTTTGTGGGAAAAATAGGATCCTTACAGTGGATACTTTCTGTAAAAGGCAAATGATTATCACGTACATGTGCTTCTTATGTCTTCAGGATGCGAAATCAGTTGACCATTTGTTCTTGCAATGCATCTTTCTCAGACTAGTGTGGTGGCATTTCCTCGACTTCGTTCAAGATTCTTCGGTGATGCCTTCATTGATTGGCCTGTTCTTTATGGCTCTGAATGGGGGTGATGTTGGGAAAAAATGGAAATTCCTTTGGCGGTTGTCTCTTATTAGGTTTCTGGTCTATTTCGAAAGAGCACAAAAAAAGGCATTTTAATAACAAGCTTTGCAATCCAGATTAGTTGTTTAAGAAGTCAAAGATAGATAAGCTGTCTTGGGCTTTAGTGCTAAAGTCTTTTGTGTGTTGTAATATATATATATATATATATATATATATATATATATATATATATATATATATATATATATATATATTGCTTTGTTTCAATAACATTGCGTTGGCTTATTTTAGAGAATCATCTTTAACTAAGTTCTCCAAGTTCCACAAATCACATTCAACAAGTAGGTTATAGAAAGATTCAAGAAAATGATAGGGAAATGGGGATATATTGTGTTTTCTCTCCACAAGATTTGAACCAGGGAAGTCCCACCAAAAAGTTATATGGAAGAATCTATTTCCCATGGTTTAGAGTCCTATCTCTGGAAACTAAAAATGAAAATTTGTCCAATCAAATTGGTTAATGGTGTATCTCTCAAATTCCATGCTTATGGTTCTTTATAGCCATGATACAAATCCTAAAAAGAGCCAAAGAAGCCAAGGCTAAAAGCCTATCGGTCAATTAATAAAATTCTCCAAAGTTGACTCAGAGTTGCCACAAAGGACTAACCGAACAAGGAATTAAAGCAAAGAGTTCACTCACCAGTAATGCTTTCTTTGCATCAACTGCAAATGTATGTTGTGTGGTATGTATGGCCCATATGGCTTATGCAAAAGCTCAAAAGATTTCATATGGGTTGTACAAAGGCATAAATGGCTTCCTATTGAACTTCTGCATCCCCATCTCCAGTCCAATTGGTTCACTTTTTTAACCATCTGATTGGATTTATGGGTCCACAGTCCAATTGGATGGCGATGCCAATGAAAAAGTAAAAAAGTCCAACTGGATTTGGATCTTGGCTTTATCTTCCCTTCACCAGCATTGGGGTCCATTGGTGGACCATGATAGATGCTTCAATGGTTGTGCATTGGTTTCTCATAAAAAACAAATTAGTTTCTTATGAAAATTATGGGTGCAGGTTTGATCCTATTCCTACTCAAGCTAGTTAAGGAAACCTACCATTGTAAAAAAAGAGCCAGTTAACCAAAATAAAGGCTTTTGTTTTTTTTACCCTTTTTTTTTTTTCTACTTTTTTGGAAATCATGGATGCGGGTTCTATCCTGTTCATGCCCACTGAGGAAATGCTGAAACAGCAAGCCTTTATTTATTTGGTTACTTATGAATAATTATGGACTGATTGGTTTTTTCAAATTTATCATAGGATACAGCAATATCATGGCGATTCAGCCATTTCCGAGCTCATTTGATGTCCGAACTTGTACAGTTGTAAATATGGAATGTGGAGGTTCGACCTTGGTTAAGTGATTAAGTGGCTGCAAAATATTTATAGCCATAGTTAGGTATTCAATTTTGGGTCCATGGGAAAGAGGCATGTTGTCATTGTCTCTTCATCGGATGACGAGGATGGAGATCGTTCAGGGAGTGCAACTTGCAGCTCTTTCAAATCAAAATTGGTCACATCAGTTAGTCAGAAGAAATGTAAAAGTTCAAAGGTGATTGACTCAAATGATCGATCATATAAAAGATCCCGTAAAGTAGAAAAGGTATATTTCTCCCTTCCCCCCCCCACCCCTTCTCCTTCCCTTTTGTGTTTCTGTGTTCTAGGTCTCTCAACAATTTTCTTACTGTTCTGCTCTTCTTCAATATTTATAGATAAGTTGGCTTGCTTGTTCCTGTTTTGCAATTTGATGATTGAAATTCAATGGCTTGAGTTGTGATTAAGTATAAACACCCAGTACTATGTAAAAAGAGTCAATCTGTTTAAGCACCACCGTTAGGCCATTCTTATGTCCATGTCACTGGTTGTCAACCTAATTTGTGCATATTATTTCCTTGTTTGTTCTTTTGAATTAGGAGATAGTTTATTATGTTAGCATGGCGGAGAGGTTGAATTCTCTTCCCTCTCTGTTGTTGATAAATGTTGGTGGGTTTTGGAGTGGGGTGGTGGGTTTTTCAGTCAAATCTTTGTACAATACTCTTAGAAGAGGAAAAGGTCTCAGTTGATCTTCCTAACAGTGCACACGTGGAATGCTGGGTCTGCCACTGGTGGGGACATTTTGATGGGTGTCTTGGACTAAGTGATTAGACTTTTACACCAAAAAAAAAAAAACCCTTTACCATCGACCATTTGAGGACAAGAAATATCATCATTCCCGATGTGTGTATCTTGTGCCTTGGGTTTGAAGAAACAGTGAACCTCCTTTTCGTTCATTGTAGATTCTCTCTGAACATTTGAAGGGTTTCAGATATATTGGATGATGCCAGGTTTGATTCAGGTTATCTTCCAAGCTTGGATGGGAGGGCCCAAAAAAAACCCCTTTGGCATTGATTTCTATTGTTGCTCATTGGAATATGTTCGATATGAAAGGTGTGTGAAAACAGAACATACTGCAACAAAGCCAATTCTTATGAAGCTGTCTTTCAAAACATTATGAATGGAACTGTGAGCTAGCAGCTGGGGCAAAAGGAGTTTGCTGGTTATAATAGGGTATTGATTGTTATTGGGTGGGGTGTGTAATGTCTTTGTCTCTCCATTCTCCAGATGATCTCTCATCATCAGCGTATTTTGTTTGGCTGCTTCAACTTTTTTTCTTTTGCTTGGTTCTAAATTCTAATAAAGTTGATATAACCATTAAAAAAAGGATCCTTGGTTAGAACAAGCATCCTGTCATATTGGGAGAAATTGATTACTTCAAAACATGTTGGAAACATGGTTGAAATAGCTTGGGCAACTAACACTAGGTCACCTACGTGGTCATAAGAAGGGTGTCTAGAAAATAACAACTTGCATTCAGAAGGATATAGTAACACAGACACTCATTGAATACCTCTATTTACTTTTTTCTTTTAAAATTAATTGGAAAAGAAGTTTTGTTAAGAGCCCTCAGTGGGTGAAGAATACAAAAGCTCAAAGCACACACTGAATCCTACAATACAATTTGACATTGTCAGCTCTCCAAACACCATTAGCACTGCACCTATTGAATTCCTTAAGAGCACTTGCCCAAAAGGCTACACAGCATTTATCTTCAGTGCCTCTGTGATTTTACACTGAATAAGGTTCTTGTCATTATTGTTAATGCTTTATGAACTAGATATGATGGATGCTTTTATAGATTGTGCTCCTTCAGAGTTCCATGAAGTGGGCAATCAAAGAATCTCTACTTCATCATGATATGTAAATCGGTGATTGGGATTGGAGACCATAAATTTTGTTGCCCATCATGGGGATGGGTCAAAAAATAAAGGCGATTGGACTATGATAGCAATTTAATTGATTGATCGGACTGTTGGGATTGTCTGATTACCACAATATTTGAACTATAGCACAAGAAATAAAGGCCCACTAGATAGTTCCAATCATTGTACATGAAAGCCACATGTACAGTGGAGACTGCTTGGGTCTATAAAAGCCTAGGTGGCTTCTTGGTCTAGTTGCCTACATGGATTACCTTACTACTGTAGCTGACAGGAGAGAAGTACTTGTGGTGCTAAAAATTTGCTTTCAGTCTGGGGATTTGTGTTTCTAGTTGAATTTCTTTTTGAAACCTCGACTCGGCTGAGTCAACTCAACTCGATCTGATTTCATCAGGACCTGAAAATAACTCAATTTTGTCACGACTCAGGTAAAGAGTCGCCAGGATCCTTGCTCTTGCTCGGGTGGTAGACTCTCGGGAGTTTCAACACCCGGTCAAGGGTTCGAGTATCTATAGGTGGTGAAAGCCCACTACGGCGTGAGTGTGTGGGGGTGTGTGCGCTTGTGTAACAAAAAAAAAAAAGAAGGTAAAGAGTCGCTGAAGATTTGGTTGGCTCAGTCGAGTTGATTTGATTTGATTCGGCAAAACTAGAAAAATCTACTCGATTACTGAATCTTGGTACCCAAAAATTCAAAAAAACTCAGCAGTGTTACTCCACTCAACTGACTTCTGATTCAAGTTGAGTTACTCCACTCAACTGACTTCTGATTCAAGTTGAGTTTTTGAGTTTTAAAACTATGAATGGAAGTACTGAATTTTTATGAGAACTAGGGATATCTTATGAAATTGGGTCGGTTCCGTGTCTTCAATTACTTTTTTTACAACTTGCTGGCTTTTCTCACGTTTTAATTGCTTCAATGCAGGTTAACTTCGACACGCTTTTTGAAGATTTTTGTGAAGATCTTCATGGGTTCAACGGGGACCCTGGTATACTGTGGTTTATATTTATGTTTTCTCAATAAATTGCAACTGGTGGACATCTATTTGCTTTGACACTGCTGGCAGTTTCTTTTAAAACTTTGGTATTTGACATGTCTACCTCCATACATCGGGAAAGATAATTATGGTCAATAGGGTACTTCACTTTCCATTGATTCTGTGACCTGGATTGCAGGCAGTGGTTAGAGCGAATCTCAAGATGAGTGTGTTGTTGTTGTCACAAATTTTTATTTTTATTTTTCACAATACAAGTAGAAGATGAGTGGATAACCTTGTACTTGGTGATCTGGAACCTTAATTATGTGCTTAAAATTGATGGCACGTTGGCACCAATTAGCCCAAGCCCAACTTGGGCCATGAGTATACTCATAGATCATAGTCAATCATTAATATACTCATACTCTGAGAATTTGGAGATTAGAGGATCTGATGTTCAGGATCCTTGCTGCACTTGATATCCATTCCTGTATGCAAGTAACATAAACAGGGAAGTGCTGAAAGTGGCAATTTTTTTTTTGGGTCTTGTCAGTGTCAACGTCCCTGAGGACTTGATGTAGCAGGGGAGAGATCTCTCGGTAACAAATGTTTGATGTTGGAACACTGAAACAAGCTCTATTAATTGATAATTAGTAGTTGCATATACTTCTTTTTTGAAGAGTAATGGTTGCAATTACACTTCATACTTTTATTAGAAGAAAACCCAACTCCCAATTTTTAAACAAATCAAGGAACTGATTAAAACCGAAATAAGGATTTTAACTCCAACTGAATTTGAAACTGATTCATCATCATCATCTCTGCCTTGTCCCAGTATTTGGGGTTAGCTAAAACTAAGGAATTAAGAATCTGTAAGAAAATGCGGAAGTAACATTTAAACCTAAAAATGGAACGATTTAAAAAACTGAAACAATAAAAAAGAAAGATTTCTTCAAAAAAAAAAAAAAAAACACTAAAGCAAAACTTCTAATTTGTAAAAATAGTAAATTGACAAAGTGTCCCTAATTTCTAGTAAAGAGTAGACGCTTAAGTGAAATGCTACAATGTAGTTATATTTATTATGTTCATAATTTTACCCAACAAACCTTCAATGTATTTTAGTGGTAGTCTTCAGTGGAAGTCTGTTTGCAGCTGCATCACGAAGCTGAGGCAATGACCTTCTTGCATGGAATTCTTATCTTTTTATATTTTTTCTCCATTCCATTGATGGTGGAAGTGATTCTTTAACTGGGATCATATGGGGGATCATGGCTCATTCAGTTCCGTGAAGAGTAGCAATTCTTGATGTATTTCCTTTCATCACTAATCTCTTGCTAAGGAGGCAACTGATGCATTTGATTAGGGCTGCTGACCATTGTTTTTATTTTCTATTGCTTTTTATTATGTCAATTTAGCTACTTTCCCTTATTTTCTTCTGCTTTACATTACCATTGCACGATCTCATCCTAGATTTTAATGAAGCAATGGTTATATTGGAAAAATTTACCTTTTGCCTTTTGTAACTACAAACATGGATTGCCAACATACCTTTTGTCTTGCATGGTTGCTCTGGGAGACCGGAGCTTATTTTTATCCTTTTAATTGTTTCTAGCTGAGAGGAAAAGGAAAGATGGACCAGATTCTGGATGGAGGGACACAAAGGAGCTATGGGTTGATAAGTATAAACCCCGTTCCTTGGCAGAGCTTGCAGTTCACAAAAAAAAGGTTTTCTAAGTTATGGCTGTCACATCCTACTTAGCATGTCTGTTATGTTTCTCCTTATGGGTCTCATTTGATACTTGAGTATCTAATTGGTATTTCTTACTCACATGTTGATGGGTTGCAAATTTTTATTTTTATTTTTGTGGTATATGCATTTGCATTATGGCGGTAGTTACAAAGAGATTTGGCTGTGAGTTTGGTGGTTGTGCTCCCTTCTGGAAATGGTCCGAAGTTGAATTATGTAGTAGTTTGAGTACGCTCAGCTGCTTAAGTGGTAGAGACAGCAGATTTTAGAAATAGGTGTTCTGCGGTCTTTGTTTAAAAATCTACTAAGCTATAAAAGTAGCAGCAATGTTAAAGGACTAAAGAATGTTTTCTTTTCTTTTTTGTCCCCTTTTTAAATGAATAGAATAGCTCCTTCTCAACTTAGAATATGGTTCTTATTTCCAAGCAAATATGATCTAGAACTCCTCTTCATGCATTGTCCTATTGCGGGGTCAGTGTGGGCAGATATCTTCTCCTGTTTCCGAGTTTTGTGGGCTCTTCCGGATTCGGTGGAGGCCTGCTTTTGGCTTGGCATGGAGTGGGGATAGGAAAGGACAAGACTAGACTGTGGAAGATGGCCTTAGTTGCGGTTTGGTGGGCTTTGTGGGAAGAAAGGAATGCCAGTTGCTTCAACAACATCTCCAAACCAGTGACTGCCATATCTTCAAGGGCGAGAGCATTACTTATTGAATGGGCTTCTTACTCTAACCTCAGGGGGGATTGTTGTATCGATTTTCTTCTTTAAGTTTGGGTCGCCCTCTTGGTGCCCCTTATGTTTTGTTTTGCTTTGTTTTTAATAAAGTTTAAGTTATCTTTCAGAAAAAAATGATTTAGAATTCCTCTGAAATACAATATCTTGCACATTCGTTAAAAAATGTTAATTATTCTGGTTTCGTGTTGCACTAATGAGGTGATCCATACCTGGATTTTGTATTCACTGAAGTCTTCGATTGGTAGCAGAATCTTCTGAGGAAAAAAAGAACTGTTTATGAAATAAAAAAAAGAAGAAAAATATGTAGAACTTAGTTTTAGATCCAACAAGGCTCAATTGCTTTAACAGAAAATCAGGTTCTTGGTTTGGTCATTGGCCGTGGTGGTTTTAGGTGAATTCAGTGAAAGCCAAACTATTTTTTGTGACAATTTCAGTGCTCTTAATCCTTTGACAGGAGAAGCAGAGACATGGTTATGTTAGTAGACATTTCCTTCGCTAAGTAAAGCTCACATTTTCAGCTTTTCCACCGCAAGTAGCAAGGAACACAACTTTTTCAATCTTTTTATTTTCACAAGGGGTATGGATGGGACTAGATAAATATAATACATATGAACTTAATCTCACATGGCATGTTTTTTCTGTGCATATCTTAGAAGTTCAACTTATTCAGTAGTGATTATCATGAAAAGCTGTTTTGTTAGCATTTGAATTGTTGATGAACTGACCTACCATTAGCTCTCTCCTGCTCATATCACAAATTTTTTTTTCTTTTGGGTTTGTTTTTATTATACTTTAGGTATTTGAGAGCTTTGTTTCTTTAGTTATGTTATGCAGGACATGCATTTGATACTGATATTTCCGTCGTTTTGTAATGCAGATTGAAGAAGTCAAAGTATGGCTGGAAGAAAGGCTTGGAACTTCAAAGGTGATTTTGTTTGCCCATTAGAGAGGTCAATGGATTTGAGTCTGTAGTTCAATGGCTGGTGGTCTTTTCTTCAACATTGAGGTCTTGGGTTGGAGCCCAATTACCCCCCAAAAAGAAAAGAGAGGCCAACATAGTGGCTTATAGCATTGCAAAAGTAGTTAGAACATCATATATAGAGCAATTTTACCATCGATTAGTTGTACTAGTTCCTTTTTTAACAATAAATATCATCATTATCAAACATTAATAAATGACATAATTTATTAATTAAGGAAAAAGCATCTGTCTGTCAACAAATTAGATGATACACTAGAGAGGGAGGCAATATCTAGAAATTTGTAAAAGCGAGGGAGAGAGGTAGAGATAAACCATGTTACATCCATCAAGAGCGAGGATCGGACATAAAAGGTGGGTAAATATTTTGGCAGTCAGATTAGAATAGGGCCAATATCATTTACTGTCAGAAAGGAATTCGAAAATGTTATTCACTTTTTGGTTGGTAAAGGTGACACGATTTGCTTCTATAAGGATGCTTGGCCGGATGATGAACCTGTAGAATTGTCCCATCAGGAACTCTTCGAGATAGCTATCGATAAGGAGGAAAAGATCCGGGATTGTTTTCAGTTAGTAGGAGAGCTTGTGTTTGGAAATGTCAGATTGAGGAATTTATCGGACTCTGTAGCAGATATATATGCTAATCTTCTTATAAACTGAATGAGCGCGTACGTATGCTTCAACTAAGGATAGAAAGGTATGGAAATGGTCGGACAATTGTGAACTCTTGGTTAAATCGTTTTTCTCTGTGCTTATGGTTCGGGAAGCAGTATCTCCTCTGTGTTCAGAGGTATGGAAGGCCCCTGTCCCCTTAGACTCAAAGCTTTTGTCTGGGTAGCAATGGCAAGCAAGATACTCATGCTAGATAAGCTAAAGAAGCAAAACATCGCTTTCTCCAATATGTGCATCATGTGCGGGAATGATGGGGAATTAGTGAATCACTTGTTCTTTCATTACGTAGTGGCTAGAGAGGTGCAGTCATTCTTCTCATCTCTTTGCGGGTTTCTCGGTGCTTCAGCAATTCAATTGAAAGTGCAGTGGTGGAATGGCCAGGCAGCCTGTTCAGGACTGTAAGGAGACACTTTGGAAGATGTGCTTTTCTGGGAATTTATGGGGTTTGTGGCAGGAAAGGAATGCATGAATGTTTGAGAATTCAAAGGATGCATCAAGGCAAAACTTTGAAAACTCGTAAATGTCTGTAGGCTAATTTCAGCTTCTTGTGATGTTTGCTTCTTTTTTGTTTTTTTTTTTTTTTTTTTTGGTTGTCCATGTATCTCATGGATGGCCCATCATGAGTGATGAGAAGGTCAATTGTGTTTTGGGCCTTTTTTAAATCATCAATTGTCTAGAAAATAAAAGAAAAAATCAATGGTTAGGACCACAGGGCCTTGGTGAAAATTGGTGAGATTAGGGAGAGATAGAGAGGCTACTTTTAGAGGTTGCTAAATGAAGATGCTGGCACAAGGATTGTACTAGAAGGCCTTGGACCTTGGGAGGTTGAGAGCGCATGTGCATCCGTGTTGAATTCAGGTAGGGAAAGTAAATGCAGCCTAACAAGGATGAAGAGAGACTAGGGATGGATGATATACCAATAGAAGTGTGAAAGATTGGTCAAATTGAATTAATCTTTTCGATAAATTTTATTGACGGAGAAAATGCCAGATGAGTAGAGAAGCATCATAATGTGTACAAGAAGCATCCAACTCGGGAGTTTAGCTGGGACTGGGAGTGCATGCCCTCTTCCAGAGGGAAGAATTAAGATTGAGTCTCGTCACTCTATGGGTTCTGGTAAAAAAAAAGAGGTTTGAATTACGATAGATTATTTAGAATGTAACTTTAGCAAAAACAATTATAGAGGTAAAGAGTTTAGTTAAACTTGATCATAAAGAGATTTCTCTAAGTGAGGAGTTTTGTCACCTTGGCTCTGGTATTTAAGAGGAAAGGGAGATTGAGGAGAGTATTCCCAATGGAATTAGAGTTGGGCTGGTAAAGTGGAGATGTGCCTATGGAGTGTCATGTGACCACCACATGCCTATGAAACTTAAACAGAAAGTTTTAAAAGAAAACCATTCAATTGGCCATGCTATACGGGGTAGAGTGTTGCAGTTACAAAGCAAAATGTGCAGATATTGAGTGTTGCAGAGAGAAGGATGTTGAGATGGATGTGTCCAGGAAGAAGAGAATTGAGAATGAGGTCGTCCGAAGCAACTTAGGAGTCCTATAATAAGAGATAAAATGATAGAGAGCAGATTGAGATGGTTTGGTAATGTGCAATGAAGTCCAGGGGCGCTTGTTGTAAGGAGGAATAATTGATTAGTGAAGAGCCTGAAGAGGACGGGAGGAAGGCCTGAAAGGACTTGGATTGAGTTGGCAAGAAGGGATATGTGGGCTTGGTTACTTACTGACAATAGTTCCTTAGATTGGTTTGTGTTCATAAATCTGACCCAATAGCTGGATAAGTCTTTGATGATGATGATGGTGAAGGAAACACGCAGACATATTACAACAGTCATTGTGCAGGCTGCAAGCCAGACATACATGGAAGCAACATTAAAGCTCAAACCCATTCTGCAGAAAGAGAGGTTAAAAACATTTCTGAAGGAGCATTGGATAACTTATCTCATAGTGTTAGCCCCTTTTTCATTTCTTTTCTGAGAAAGAATGCATGGGCAAAGTGTCACAAAATCATGGTTCTGCGGTCTCTGTTTGTAGCACTTCTGCTATGTACCCCTTGTTTTGGGAAAATAAGATTATGTCCTTCTGTGTATTATGCTTACCCCCACCCATTCATTTCATTTTTCACTCTCGTTTGAGGTTCTGCTGCTAAAACCCATTTCTGATGGTAGCTGTCAGTCTGTTTGAAGTCTCCTTTTAAATGCCTGAGTTCTGGAATAATGTTTATACGCGCTGTTATTCAAATGTTCAATTTTTACTATTTTTTTTCTAATGTTCTGCTATGTCTAAGATTTAATTTTGTGTTTGGTAATTGGTATGTTTATTTCCTTTTGTTCACTCATATAAACACTCACAACTTGTTCCTCTAATTGCAGGATGCATTTCGTAATTATGCTCTTGTTCTCACTGGGCAAGCTGGAGTTGGGAAATCTGTACGTTCTGCTGATCTTTCACAGATTAGCTTTCATCCTGTTCATACTATTCTAAGATGATGATTCCCTATTATGCCTAGAATTCTAGCATTGCCTTGCTTAACATGGTAACTGAGTGCTTGCCATCGACTTTCACATGTCAAGTTCCCTTTTGAAAATTAAATTATGGAATTTTGAGCTAATCATTATATTAAAATCTTTTGTACTTCTGAGATATAAGAGTTGTTATAATGAGATCTCCTTTGACGTCTCTATAATCAAGTCTTAGATATGCCTGTTAGTTTTCAGTCAGATGGTTGCTAGAAATTCATAGAATTGCTTCCACTGTGAACAGATATCTCTAAGTGCCTCTTTGCATGTTCCCGTCCCCACACATTGTATTGCTTATACTTTTCCGATCAAACCGATCTACTATTGTTTGGGGCGGCTTGGCAAACAGAAACCCCATTAGGCAGGTTTGGTTTCCTTCTCTTTGCCCAAATTCACAAGTGAGGTGATCCATTCTTATTTTACTTGTCATTTGTGTGGAGCGCGTCCCATCCACTACCAAAAGTGGAAAGTTCCAAACACACCTTATGTCAAGGATGATTACTTGTATTTTATTTAATGACAGAGTTACTTTTTTTAGGTTGGAAACACTTACCTGCAGAGAAATGGGCAAGCCATACCTGATACCACACAATTAGAAACTGAGAAGTTTTATATTGGAATTATGAATTCAGTCTTGTGATGAAATACTTTAGTGATCAAATTGATACAATCAGAAATCGCAAATATATTCTTATATTACTACGCAATGTAAAATGGAATCAGTCAGTTTTTCACCAATTTTGATGAATGACCTTCATGGAAAATAACCTATGTTATTTTTATGTTGTGGGTGGGACACTGTCTCGGATGGAAATCATGGAATCCTTATTCAGATTTACTTGCTGCCTTCTTGCCAACATTGCAGTTAAACAATAATCACAATAGCGACTCTTCGGTCTTCATTTTCCATGAACAGTGAGAGATTGACTAAATAAACATTGCATGAATATTCTTGTTATTACCTAAAATTGATGAGGACATCCGCGCACTAGTCAAAGTATACTAGAGGAGGATGAGAGCTCGTTTCTTTATGGCTAGGTGATGCATACACGAGGCCTAATTCGAGTGCCTAGCCCATTGAAGACCCTACACTAGGAAGATGCGCATGGACTACTTAGTTGGACCATCCCGACCATTGGATCATCGTCATTGGACATCTTGATAGTGGGCCACGAAATAGTTTAGTTTATTTAGTTGCTTTTATGTTTGTTATTTTTTTGGTTTAGTTTATATTTTTTATGAGTTTAGGGATTTATGAACAAATTTTATTGTATTGAGTGTCTTTATGTGAAACTTTTTATTTGAGAACGTCTTTTTGTAAAAAGTCTTTCTTGTGACTATTTAAAGGTTGGACGTCCCCACCCCAGCCATTATTGCATATGAAAAAAAAAAACAACTCTTTCCCTTTACTTTGTGATGAAGTAAAACCTCATGCGATCGGAGTGATTTGGTGTGATGCCATGGAGTGATTCCAAGTTCCTCTTCTCTCTCATTCTCTTCAATCAAAAGGTATTTCTTCACTTCTCTCTTTCTCTTTCTAGTTTTCTTTTCTTCTTTCTCCATCAACAAACAAACCCTACCTTCATCCTTTTTCCTTCCTATCCTTACATCAACAACCTAACCCAACCCAAACTCCACTTGGCCCATCCCATCTGACCGTACAACCATACGACCATATCTTGCCGTCCCCATCAACCTTACCCTCTCTCTCATCCTTTTGCTTCTTCTATTTAACCCCAATCCCCAAAACCCAATTTTCTATCCTAATTTCTTAAAACCCTAAGTCACAAACCGTAATTCTCAAATTCCTAATTCACACAACCCTAATTCCAAATCCTAATATCCAAAATCCGATTCCAAAACCATAAAGTCTTAACCCTAACCTACCAAAATCCTCACAAACCAAGTGAACCCCTTTGAATAGAGAACAACCCCTAT
This sequence comes from Magnolia kwangsiensis, assembly GCA_037074715.1. NCBI lineage: Eukaryota > Viridiplantae > Streptophyta > Magnoliopsida > Magnoliales > Magnoliaceae > Magnolia > Magnolia kwangsiensis. The sequence continues at coordinate 139,967,282 of CM073575.1, read as the reverse complement.
GCTTATACGGAAGTTCTACCTTCCATAGATCTTGTTTAATTGATATTTTATTGAATCTACATTGCGGGACTGTCAAATGGCTTGAACTTGAACATGTTACCTAGCTGATTTTTTATTATTATATAAATTTGTGATAGATCAGCTTTACCTTGTGTTTTTATTGCTTTAATTAATCTGTTATTTAATTTCTTTGCATCATTCTAGGTTAGATCATCCGTCTTGCATAAAAAATGAGTCTGTCAATGCATGCATTTTAAAGATCTGTAGCTGTGAAACAATGGATAGTTGTTCATATAAAGGAAAATGAAAAATAAATTGTGGCCAATTGATTTAGGACTTGCTTTATATCTAATTTCATGTATGAGACTTCATCTTCATGATTTCTTTAATGATTTAGCTGAGTAGCAAGGTATTATGTAGTGGTAATGGTCGGTGTATCGGTCAACTTACTGGTTGATAAGATAACAAGCGGTATTAGCCAAGTACGGTTCTATAATTGTAGAAATTTTCTCTTTTGAAAAAATTGAAAAAAATATTGGTAAAATTCTAAAAGAAGTGAGGATCCATATATGTGTTTCTTGTTTGGTATTTGACATGTATTTGATGGGGTAATGGGCCATTCTTCAGTAAGAAAGCTACCTATCTGGTAGTAGAGCTGGGCATTTCATACCCGAACCGATGGATCTAGCCCGATCAGACTTGATCCGACTTGATTCAAACAGAACCGATGGTCAGGATCGGTCAAGATCGGGTAGCGTAATCCAGATCCGAATTATTTTCCGGTCGAATCCGGATAGGCTCTGTTCCGAACCAACCCGATCCGATTGGATTCGATTCGGACCAACCCAATCCGGATCGTGTGTATATATATACACACACACACACACACACACACACACACACACACACACACACACTTTTACCACCTAGGCTTTACGTTCGGCGCCAAAAAATCCCGCCCTATGTACACCTGAGCCCGTCAACTCTATCTCTCTCTATCTCTCTACATCTGTGATTCTCTCTCTGTATCTGTCTCTCTATTTCGGTTGAAGAAGAAGGCAAGAAGGTTTTGGAGGTTGGATTTCTTTGCTGGAGAGAGATATATTGAGAAATGATCTATAGTTGTGTATGGAAGAGAAAGAGGGAAAGAGAGAGAGTCGCAGCTTCATCGAAGAATGGTGTACGAAGTGGATCGGCTAATGTAACGTTAGCAAGTTTTGTGGGTCTGATCACGAGGTATGTTTTATATTCAAACCGTCCATCCATTTGGCGAGCTCATTTTAAGGCTTTGGATATGCATCAATTTTAGGTTCAACCACTAAAATGATATGAAAAACGAATGGATGGCGTGGATAAATCACATGCATTCAGGGTGGGCCCCAACAGAGTTTACTTAGTACAATAAGAGGATTCGCCGGTGTACCACACAACGCTATATAGCTAGCTATAGCTAGCTGTAGGTACGTGTCGTGCCAAGACGGATGCCGATTTCCTGTGAAAGGAAGTTCCTATGCTGGGAACCCATGTGGGACCGACTGTGATGTTTGTGCGAAATCCTCCTTGTCCATACGTTTTGTGAGTTCATTTCAGTACATGAGGCTAAAAATGAACCATATCCAATGCGCAAGTGGGCCGAAAAAGTGATAATTGAACGTCCACAGTTGAAATATTCGTGGGGGCCATAGACGTTTTGAATCATGCTAATATTTGTTTTTTTGGTTCATCCTAGTAGGAATGACGTTATTAACGATATGGATGTCATATAAACATCACCGTCGAACCCAGGGAGGTTTCAACGGTAGGAATTTACCTAACCACCTTTTCCTTTAATACGACCCACTTAAGTTTTGGATCCTGCTTACTTTTGGTCTCATGTTCTAAGATGATCTCAAAAAACGGATGAATGGAGTGGATTCCTGAAAAACATCACGGTGGGCCCCACCTATGATCCTAGCACAGGAACTTTCTATGAAAGGCTTTCGCAGGAAATCCGCGTCCCTGCTAGTGTGTTGTGCACATCAATACAGGCCAGTTGTACTCTTGAGCTCCGAGTTGTACGAACGGCTCAAATGAGATCCACATTATATGGGCCCCACAATGATGTATTTATCATATTCATACCGTTTATCCATATTTTGTGATCATTTTAAAGCATTTGGAAAAAAAATGAATCATGTCTAAAGCTCAAATGGACCACACCGAAAATAACAGCGAGGATAATGATTTTCACCATTGAAAAATTCGATCCGTACCCAATCCGATCCGACTCGGTTTCCTTGACCAAGTCAGACTTGGTTTGGGTCAGACCAAGCATGTAACGGATCGGTTCGAGTAAGGTGTTCTGGACTCGGTCCCGGATTGGATCGGGTTCGGGTAGCTTTCGGACCGAACCGAGTTGGGCCAAATCCGATCTGACTCGGTCCGATGCCTAGCTCTATCTGGTAGTGTTAACTTGACCTGTTGAAAGTCGACAAATAGGCCCTAATTGTACACAAGTCCAGCATAATTTGGTGGATTGGGGCCTGTTACATTCAAGTACTACAAAATGAAGACGGAAAAATAGAAAAAAAAGATAGTTTACCTCTTCTAATATTTTTTCCCAAAATTAAAAGATAGTTTACCTCTTCTAATATTTTTTCCCAAAATAGTCCACTCTGCTTTGGTTCCTCGAATTCCACTTAAATTTTGTGGTTTGATCTTCAAGATAGTTCTACATCTAGTTTAAACTTTGTTTTTAAGCTTTCTTCATGGTTGAGATGAATAAACAAGTGGACAAATGAGAGAAAAATTGGAAATAAATTTTTTTTTTTTCAAAATGGGCCCTCTTATGGTCGTATCGTCTGTAATATTGCCAACATGGCCCACTTTTTTCATAATGGACTTATTGACCCCCATATTGTGTGGCGAGTATGACCATTTCCTTTATGTAACAGCCTTTACAGCCGTAACATAACCATATTTTAATACCATGCTGGGTAGGCTCGAATTGTTGGGGAGGCATTGTTTTTTTTTTTTAAAAATAAAAAATAAAAATTGAAAGATTAACGGGGTTCATTGAAAAACTAAGGAAGAGGCATTATTTGAGCCAATTCGTTCTGAACTTTGGTGGGCTCCATCTTCTGTGACTTCTGCGGGCACCTTCATATTTTGTTCTTTAGAAAATGTACAAGGTACCTTGTCTCTCTAAATTGTTGACATTGATAGTAATTCTGGATAAATACCTCCACACGCTTGTTATTAGCACTTAGCACATCAGTGTCACAGAGTTTTAACTGAAGCTGCAAAGATAAATCAATAATAAGTTCCAGAGTATTATCTACAAAATACAATTCATTAAACCATGATGCTGTTTTCAGGGCTAGTGATAAGGTTGCCAAACAGTGATAGTTGCATAAGTTAACAAAGTTACTAATTCTACTTCTGCTGTTATTGTCATTTTACTTGTTGTTGCTTATGTTATCCTAGACGAGCGATCAAGATTAAGTTCATTATAGTGATCTGTCAAAATGATGTGATCTGTCAGGAGAGGCCAGTTTTTCTTGACATGTTAAGAAAATGAAAGTGATTATAACCAATAATGTAATCAACAAATAATCTCTCTTTGCAGTATAAGAGGTTTGTAGGTCACACCAATGTTGTTAAAATTGTTATCGTATTGCAAATTGTAATAGGGGTTGAATCGTATCGAAGTGCAAATCGTATCGTAAATCGTAAGATTTTTTTAAAATGATTTTCTTTAAAACATGGAAAATATGAATAAATTAGGGAAAAAAAAATTCAGCGATCATCCTTTTGCCATTAATATGTACCACTACCAAGTAATACCATGTCATGATAGTGTTAAATGATTCTTATCTTTCCCTTCTTCTTTTTTTTCAGTCTTTCAAGAATTTTTCCTTAAAAAACATACAAGGATCTTCTAATAATTTATGTTCCTTTTAACTTTCTTAAATGTAGGATCATGTTGGAATAGTGGCATTTGATTAGGGAGACCAACGAAAAAGATATTTTAATTTCTAGCCATCATTCTGTAATACATACAAGTCAACATGATTGTAACCATCCGTGAAAAATTCCAGATAAGTCATACATCAATTTGGTATTTGGACCAATTAAGAAGAAAGAATTCATTTTAAAAAAAAAAAGGCTCTACGATTTAACATTGAAGAGAATATATGTCATTTAATATCTTATAAAGAACAAAATAAAATAATTTACCTTTTCTAAACGATTCTTTTTTTTTGTTGAAAGTTTTTTTTATATATATATATATATAAATTTTCTCTAAATGATTCTTAAAGCCCCCACCAATTTTAAAACATAAAATGAAAGCCAAGTGAAGCTCAAAATAAAAGAGAACAAGTATAATTTGAATCGTAAATCGTGATACAATTCGTAGGATTCAAATCATAAACTTGTAGGATTCACATAAAAAGGGTTTCAAATCGTTTTGCTTAAGATTTGACTAAAATTGTAAATCATAAATTGTAGGATTTTGACAACATTGGGTCACACTGAATTTATGAAACACAAGATGAGTTTACAAGTCAGAAAATCTTGTATTTAAGTGGATGGTTATGTGAATTATTTATCATACCTTCATTTTGTTTCTTCTGAAGCTCATTTCAATCCAGTTACTTATTCAAGTATCAATTTGTGAACAGAAGATACTCAGAAAGTAATAAAGTTATTTGTCATGGTATTTGTGAGACCAATATCTTCCATTCTGCCTAGATGTTTTAGATCGCAACAGGGATTCCTTGCTTTTGGCTTCCAGTCATTTGCTTCTTTATGAATTTTTTCGTGCTGGAAGAAGAAAAGATTTCTGAGTAGACCCATTCTCAGTAGCGAGCTAGTTTTGGTGGTTGCATCAACCTTGTATTCAGAGGCTATGATATACTCTCTTTTTTTTTTCCCTTCTGGGAATCGTTATGGGGCCATTCTAAATGATTGTGTAAATCCTGTCTCTGCTAAACTTATAAGCATTCTAGGGTGTGTATGTGGGTGCAATGCATCCTGCGGGCAACTATTCATGTAATAGCATCACAACTTATCATCAGTCTATGGTGTGTATGAGGGTGTCATCCATCTTGCAGGCAACTATTCATGTTATAGCATCCCAACTTGGAGCTGAATTGTGTGAATGGAGGACTCCTACACCCACCCTTTGGCAGGAGCATTTATATAACACGAATTCAGGTATTTGAAATAGATCATGATCATTACTGAAATAATAAATGAGTATAATCCTTTATAGTTATCTTTCCAAAATAAAAAATAAAAATATCCTTTATAGTATCGCTTTCACCCATTCAACTTTTTTATGTTGAAGTTATTGAATATATGCACTAAGTTGCAGCTCAGTAGAGGATGGCTTCTGTGAATTTTTTACTTATGGCATGAAATGAAACACGAAAACAAGAATAATTTACCTTCACAGTAGTTTACCTTGTTCATTTTTTTAACTGACATTGATTTTTTATTTTTATTTTTTCTAGGATTGCGCTACATGTCGAAGTTGGATGAGTTTGAAACATTCGTGGAGAGAATACGGAAGTATTCATTGCTTCCGTCGGCCTACATGGGAGGATCAAAAAAATCAATTATACTCTTAATTGATGATCTACCTGTGACAAATGGAAGAGTTGCTTATGGGAGACTTAGCAAATGCTTGCATTTTCTTGCTCAATCAACTCAGATTCCAACAGTCATATTGATCACGGAGTATTGTAAAGTTGACTCTGGTGACAGTACAAATTATTTGGAGGAACTTCAATCATCTCTCGAGAGAGCTGGTGCTTCCAAGGTAACTAGGAAACTATAATTTTGACACTGATGCCTTCTATGGCTACTCATGAGAGTAGGATTTCTAATCCTTCTCTTCCCATGGCTCCCAGTCTGGAAATGGGCAGGATGTGGGGGTGTCAACGGGTTCGGCCAGCCTGTCGGGTCTTCAGCCTGGACCATTATGGGTTGGGCTCAGGCATGAGACTCTCAAGTCTGCCATGTCGGGTTAGGTCTAAAAGTTCAGGCCTGATTAACCATCGGGTGTGGCTCAGGTCAAGGTCATTGCTTTATTGTGTCAGGTCAGTGGGGCCATCTTGAGCCATAATAACAATCTGTAGATATGTATTAAGGACCATTAACATACATGTCCAGATTGCATAACAGGCTGGACTCGGGCTTTACAGACTGTTAATTGGGCTGAGCTTGGGCCTAAGAATTTCAGCCTGTTTTTGGGCTCAACCTTTGTAGTTTTGTGTTGCTTCAGGGTGAGGCTTGGGCTTTGTTTTTTTGGGTCGGACTTGGGCTTGTACGTTCAAGTCAGGTTCACGTTGGCCTCAGACCTTGTACTTCTGGTTTTGCTTGGGTTGATCCTGAGCTGGCTTGTTGACATCAGTAAGAGAGTTGGCCCGACCGTGTATGTGTTGTGGTTCTAAAATCAGGCCGGTTCTAAAATCAGGCCAGTCTGGTGATCAAGTGGGCTGCACATTTACATTAAATTTTCTGTAAAGCGTCCATTTCTTGGTACACTTATGTCCCCAATGGTTGGACTGGCATGATTTTAGGGCCACAATGCATACATCCTGGGGCCTACCAGACAAACTACTCAATCTTACAAATGTGCTACATTGGTACCCATGGAGAGTTCAGGGTGCAGATTCCTGCTCTTGCGAGTAGCCATGGAATGTCCATTTCACATTGTATTTTCACGTATTTCAAATTGCTTCTGGGAAACTCATTGCAGGTGGCTTTCAATCCTCTTACTGTAAATTCCATTAAAAAGAGTCTTTCTAGAATATGCAGAGAGGAGCAGTGTAATGTGTCTGGCGAATGTGTAGATCAGATAGCAAAATCCAGTGGAGGTGACATCAGACACGCGATAACATCTCTACAATACTTCTGTCTGAGACCAGATCTGATGCTTTCTTTACCTTTATGTGCTCTGTCAATCACTCATTCAAAGGGAAAAGAAGACGTGATCAATTCGTTACAATTTCCAAGTGCCGGTTGTGAGGCGGATTTGGATGACAAATTTCTGTTACCATTTGGCAGAGATGAAACGCTTTCTCTGTTTCATGCTTTGGGGAAATTTCTGCACAACAAGAGAGAGACTGTACCTGCTGCTGGTTCAGGTATGTAATGGCAACTTGCAAGTTTATCAGAGGTTTTAACACTTTCAAGTGATGTGCAACTTGGATTCTCAAACTTCTAAAAGTAGTGAAGGCTTGCTGTGTTACTTCATTGCTGATTGATACTTAATTACTTTATTACTGACTGATATTCTCTCCTTCATTCTGTGGGTGCATGCGCACATGCATGGGCGTGATCAATGTTTTAAATATGAACGATTTTGGCTGATATTTCCCACAATATATCTTGTATCCCACCTGTGCGATATGAAACGCACAGGTAGTGCCGATATATCCCACTTGTTCGATTTGGTGAGCACTTTCAATTTCTGATCCTCCCCTCCTCCTTGCTGAAATTATGTTAAATCAATGTCAAATGGTTACAAGTTCATTGGTTGTTCATGTTTTGCATGAAAAATCATGGAGTTGGAGCTTTGATTTCAATATCCATTGGTTCTTCAGGTTCTTCATGTTTTTTTTTTTTTGAAAATTTCCTTCAATCAGCTATCAATTGAGACTAATTTTGAAATATTTAGGAGTATTTGATGAAATGATTATCACATACACTCTAATATTGAAATTTGAGCATAGGTGGTCCAATTTGGGGAAAATTCAAAATTTCTCCAATTTCTCCCAAATTGCTTTCAATGTTGCTCTCCAAAAATGAAATCAAGCATGAATGAGGGCTGATATACTAATTTGTTTAGTCCTCGTCAATTTTCAGAAAATAAAATCATTCATTAATTAAAAATTAATAAAAAATGATTAAAATATTTTTTTTTTCGAAACTTACCTTCAACCAACAGTCAATTGAGACTAATTTTGAAGTATTTAGGAGTGTTTGATGAAATGATCATTATATGCACTCTAAATGTTATGCATTCAATTTGAATATAGTTGTATTAGTTCAGTCAGGCAATGCATAACTTAGGATCCTATGCAAAGGAAACTTATTATGTGCATTTCTTTTTTGAGATGTTATGATTTAAAAGTGTGTATTAAGGTCTTTTTTAACAATCACTGAAGTTTCATTGAAAAATTCAACGACTTTCCCAATGTTTTCCCATGTTTCACAAAAAGTGCAATAAATTACCCAATACAATATATCCCTTGAGATAACGTATCTGTATCCCAAGGGTGTGATATGTAACGTGATACCGATATTTCGAGCACTGGGTGTGATGTTACTTATAAGAGTGCGGAGCTTTGTTTCAGTGAAGTTCTGCAGGAACTCTCTCTCTCTCTCTCTCTCTCTCTCTCTCTCTCTCTCTCGTGCGTGTTCTTACTCACAAGTGTGTGTGGGTTATTTTTCTACTCAACGAGAGCTACGTTTCAGTGAAATTCTACAAAACACTTCGTTCAAACATAGTTTAGGGCTTCTTGGTTGTTTATATTTGCTATCACTTTGAAACAAATGCTTCCCTACCTTGCATCCAGAACCCACGACACACTTCCATTCTTGTTTCCTACTTTAGGTGTTTCTATTAGTTAACGCCAGTTTCTTATTTTATTGAGAGTTAGCCTCCTTGTTTTAGTTTTAAATTTAATTAGTTTCTTAGTTGCAGGAACCTTCTTACCATGTGCTGCTCCTACTTTGGAATCCCACTTCCACCCTTGCTCCTTAGCCATTTATACTTGCTACCACATTGAAATAAATGCTTCCCAATCTTGCACCCGAATTCCCTACTGCTTCCAAATTTACGCTCTGTGCAACTATTTTCAGTTCCCTGTCAATTTAGGAGTTTCTGGTTGGTTTTCTGATCAGGGCGTGGAGTATTTGAATTGAAACTTTCTGTTATTTATTAATAGAATTTATTTCATTTTATTCTTTCTACATGAAACCCTAGCAGTCGATGAATTTCTGATGCATCATCTTGAAGTTGTTGTGACACATTTAGATGGAGGGGTGTGCTTTAGTGTTACCAGTACCACCGTAAGCTTATGGTGGTACTGGGCAGATGTGGGGTCCACATGATGTATTCAGCACATCCAAGCATGACCTCACGTTACCCCCAGGTCCTGAGAATTAGTTCTATTGGAACAAGTTGGGAGGGAATGTCCACCCTTGATTTGCACTGTGTCTGAGCTGAGTTGCAAACCAGCTCGAGTTTTTTTTTTTTTTTTGATGACGACAAGGTGTCCCCGCCCCTTTTTTAAGGCGAGACTGATTGTTTTAGTTTGAACCTTTATCAATGCCAGATGAAAGGTATGAGTGGCCTCGATTCCATATAAACAACATAGTGAGACCCCCACATAAGTCAAGGGTGGGCATTCCCTCTAAACTTGTCCCTGTGGTATGACCCACCTGATTTATGGATCAAGCCTAACTTTTGGGCCCTGAGGGTAACATGAGCCTCACATCTGCCTGGTATCACTATAGCTTATGGTGGTACCGGTACCATTAGAGTGTGCCTGTTAGCTGGAATATCGATGTTGAGCCTTCCCATTTGGCATTCTTTAGAACATCTCCACCTTTGTTCTAGTAATCCCACTAGGTATACCAAATCGGTTGCGTATCGGCCGTAACGGCCGATACGTAACAGCAACGGTGGGGCCCGTTACGCAATATGGGGGCATAACGGGTGATGGGTCAATATTGTAACTGTAACGGCCGTTACGGACCCGTAACGGCTGTTACGGGCCTTGAAAAAAAAAAAAAAAAAACCTTACCTTTCTTCTTCTCTTTCTTCTTCTTCTTCTTCTTCTTCTCGGACAACTATAGCCTTGCTGCGGCTGCGGCTGCTGCTGCAGCCTTCGTTTTCTTCTTCTTCTTCTTCTTCTTCTCTCTCTCTCTCTCTCTCTCTCTCTCTCTGTTCTTTCCCTCTTTCCCTCTTTTTTCTTTTTGGTTTCCCTCTCTCTTGTTTTTTTTATTTTTTTTTGGTTGCAGGTGTGCCACGGCTTAGCTGTTGTAGGTACGTGTCACGCTAAGACGAGCGCTAACACTCCTCGAGCTCCGAGTTGTATGAACGGTTCAAAGGAGATCAAAGTTATATGGGCTCCACAGTGATGTATTTATATATCTACACCGTTCATCTATTTTTAAATATCATTTTAGAGCATTACCCCAAAAATGAATCGTATCCAAAGATCGTCTGGACCCCACCAAAATTTGTAGCAGAGATGATGATTTTCACCTTTAAATAATTCATAGGCCCACCATAACATTTATTTTCCATCCAATCTGTTCATATGGTCAAAAAGACCTGAATGAAGAGGAAAAGCAAATTTCATATTGATCCAAAAGTTCCGTGATCCCAAAAAAGGTTTCAATGGTAGACGTTCAATCCCCCATTGCTTTTTGTAGTGTGGTCCACTTGATAATTAGATTTGTATTATTTTTCGTGTCAAGCCTTAAGACGATCTCGTCAAATGAATGGACGGTTTAGATATAACACATTCATCACGGGTGGGGCCCAAAAAACTTTGACACATGTGCTACACTTCACAATCCGAGTCCCGCCTAATTCGGCCCCTTAAAAAATTGTACACGAGACATATATTAACTTAAAATTTACCACCAGCGTGAGTGTGTGAGGGTGTGTGTGCGTGTGTAAAGGAAAAAAAAAAAAAATGAAATTTACCAATTAAATTATGAACTGCAATTGCTAACTCACAATGCCAAAATCAAATTATTTGAATAGTTTTAATTGTTATTTTGTGGACTTTTATTTTTTTTAAATAGGGCATTTTGTTTTTTTTCATGATTCACTATCCAATAAATGTCCGCCAATACATAAGTGGGATAATGGCAATAAATTGCATGAATTTGAGACTAATTTGGGGCATAGATTGGTCCTTCAAGTTAGCCCAAAATTGGCAACGCCAGCTACCTGAATTTAATTTCATTTTTTTAAAGAACTATTGGGAGAAAGATATTAAATTGTTAAGTATATAAATTAGATATTTAGAAAATTAAATATATGAATTTTATAGTCAAATTCAGGTTACTTGGTTCAAAAATTAATTAGTCAGTCCAATACAACTTCTCACCAAAGAGTGGACTGTTACACTACCATAAACATGTTCCAATTTGTAAATGAATGCATATTTGGAATGCTTAGAATATTCCGGATTTAATCCATATTTTTTCATATTTTTTTAGCCAAAAAAAAAAATGGGCCGTTACAGGCCGCTACGCCCCCATATCGCCGTTATGCCCCCGTATCCGTATCAGTTTTGGAGGGCACTGTTATGCCAACTGATACCGATACGGGATACCTTGAATCCCAGTGAAACAATATGGTTGAACTTGTTGTCATTCTCTATTCGGGATAATGTGCTTCCTTAGGCCATGGTTGGATATTTATATGTTTAGGGCATGAGAATGAAGTTAGGCCTCTCAATTTTTATGTCATTCTCAGGCGTAATAGAAGAAGTTGAAAATCATTAGAGAGAGATTTCATTTAAAATTCTTCTGTCTTAATTTTTCATTAGATGAAGCTAACTGCCAATAAGATCTTTATCTTGAAGAATCTTTTATGGAGTTGTTGCGTGATCCTTGTCTTGAAGCTGATCTTATTCTTCACTTCTGTTGGCAAGATCCATTTCTTCTACAGGAGAGATTTGTGAGGTTTCCACTAAAAATGGATGCTCCAGAGAAAGTTCTTAGTCAAGCACATGGACAAGCAAGGCGGATTGCTGATTTTCTTCATGAAAATGGTGATCATCCTATTTTCTGAAATGTATTTGCTTCATGAAAGATGTATTATAAATATTGGAAAATTAGCTAGCGTGGTCACTCGCATCTAAGCTAGTTATCAAGCACCCTATATCTGTACATGTGGCACATTTATATGGAATCTGAGTATTCATTGCTCAGCCTATCATTAATGGGCTGTACCCAAGAATCACACCACTCTGATTATCCTACCCACTGATCATAGATCTTTGATGATTGGAAATAGATGTGAGAAGAAAGCCCTACTGTCAGCATCGAATTGAGACAAAGTAAACAAATTCAGTAGGCAGCTACGCATTGCTCTTTTTCTTTTCATTTGTTCTTTTTTTTTTCTCTTTTTTCTGTGGGCAATGAACAATTTGATCTTGTACGTGTGCCACATGTACAAAGATTGAGTCCTTGATGACGAATTTAGGCATAAGTCATAGGACCAGATCCACTAAAATTAGTATTTGTTGTACAGACTACCATCTTGCCTCCAACAGTATGCATCTTTTCATGCAGTGCCAGATTTTATAAGTGATGAAGCAATTGACGATGCATGGAGTGTGGCCTCTTATCTAAGTGATGCCGACTGCTTTCTCAATGCTACTTTGCATCGGCCCATCTCGCGGATGATAACTGGCACATATGACCAGCTCGAAAATATTGCAGAACTAGTTGCTGCTTCAGTTGCTGTGCGGGGAGTGCTGTTTGGAAATTCACATCCCTCACCATCCAGGTCTGATTTTATTTTTATTTTTATAGGCGTGTGGTTTATCTAATGTGCAAAACAGTGAATTCCAAAGATGATTTCTGTTATCCCAAATCTCATGATAAAGCAGGTGGCACTCCATCCGTAGCCCAAAGCTTTGGCAGGTTGAGCAGTCTTATCGTCGTAATAAGGTGAGTTTGATTTCAAACTTTCCTTTATGTTCTCACAAGTAATGATTGCATCAAGACTTTTTGTGTGAAGGATTCCAAAGTTTTATTGCCAAAAAAAAAAAAGAAAAAGAAGAAAAGAAAAGAAAGAAAGAAAGGATGACATGGCATCATCTGGTATACAAGAAACCCAAAAACCTGACAAAAAGCCCCACTAATCTAGGGCTGAAAGTCGGGCAGGTTCAACCCAACCGACCCAACATTGGGTTGGGCTCGGGCAGGGTATATTGAGTTCATTCTCGGGCTTGGGCCATATAAACACCATCCCGATAAAATTTTGGTCAGGCTTGGGTTGCCCGACTCAACCTGAACCCGATCGATATCCAAGTTATAAATTATAATTGAGTGTGGATCTTCTGTGTTGAAGGCACAAGAAATTCTAGTGCCATCGCGTCTCATTGGTCCACATCATTTCCAATGACTTAAGCTAACAAGATACGCTGAATTTCTCTCTCCCAAATAGACTTCGTGCTACACAACACGACTTTTAACATGTGGAACTTCTCTGGGCCCCACAATGATTTGTTTTTAAGATCCACACCATCCATCATTTTTTACAGATCATTCTAGAGCATGACCTCAAAAACGAGGCACATTCAAAGCTCAAGTGGACCACACCACAAAAAGTAGGGATTGAACAAACTACCATTAAAACTTTCCTAGGGCCAACCGTGAGTCTTATTTTCCATTTGTCCTATTCATAAGATCACACATACCTGGAGGAAGTTTAAATACAAATATCAGCTTGATCAGAGCCTTCTGTGGCCCCAAAAAGTTTTGAACGGTAGCATCAATTCCTATTGGTTTTAGTGGTGTGGTCCACTTTAGCTTTGGATTTACATTTTTTCGGGCTCATATCCTAGAATGATCTAAAAATTTAGATGAACGGTTTGGATTTAAGAAATACATTATCGCGGTGCCCATGTAAATTTAACACGTTAAGAAATTCCATTGCTTGCTGTATGGTGTAGGGGAGTGGATTAGGTGAGACCCCAGCCTTACCCAAGACTTTGTAGCCCTTCTGTGCGTATTTTGTATCCACTCCAACCATCCATTTTTTCTAGATCATTTTAGAGGCATGATCCCAAAAAATAAGAAGATCCAATTATCACTTGGACTAGTGGTGATTGAACACCCTACCATTAAAAACTTCTTAGGGCGCAAATTATTTATTTGCCATCCAATTTGTTGATAAGTTCACATAAGCCTAGGTGAAGGGAAAAAACAAATATAAGCTTGATCCAAAACTTTTGTGGCCCATTAATTGTCAATCACCACTGTTTCCTATGTTATGGTCCACCTGATAATTCAATTTGCTTCATTTTTTGCATAATACCCTAAAATGATATGGGAAAAAGGATGGACAGGGTGGATACGATATACACACATCAAGGTGGCAACCATGGTCAGGGCTACACTGTCTTGGGTGAGACCAAGGTCTCACCTAGTATGCTCCCTTGGTGCATCACATTTAACGTCGAGAGAAGAAAACTAGAAGTGTTGACACGTGGAACTTTTGTGGGCCCTATCATGATGTATGTATCAGATCCACACTGTCCATCCATTTTCCATACCATTTTAGGGAATGGGACAGAAAACAAGGCAAATCCAAGGCTCAAGTAGGCGACACTACAGAAACAATAGGTATTGGACGCCTACTGTTGAAAACTTCTTAAGGCCAAGAGGCTTTGATCAAGATGATATTTGTGTTTTCTCTTCATCCAGGTCTATGTGACTTTATGAAGAGGTTAGATGGCAAATAAACCTTATAGTGGACCCTAGGAAGGTTTCAACGGTAGTCGTTTAATCCCCGCTGCTTTCTATGGTATGGTCCACTTGAGCTTTGGATATGCCTCATTTTTGGGCTCATGCTTCAAAATGATCTGTAAAAATTGATGGATGGTGTGGATCTAAAACATAAATCACTGTGGAGCCCCAACAAGTTCCACACGCTAAAAACTGTGGTGTGTAGCAGACAATCTATTTGGGAGAGAGAAATCCGGCATATCTTGTTAGTTGGAGTCATCGGCGATGACGTGGAACAATGAGAAGCCATGACACTGAATTTTCTTGTGCCTTCAACACAAATGATCCGCACTCATTATAATTTTATTATACTTTAGTGTTGGTCCACTAGAGATTTGGATCTACTTAATTTTTGGGATAACGTCATTAAATGGTCTGAAAAAATGGATGGGTGGTGTGGATATGAAGCACCTTTATCAAGGCGGGCCCACCAAAGGCCACACACCAAATATGCTTGGATTTGCTTACTTTTTTGTAGGAAATCCGCGTCTAACTGTCCATTGATTCTGCTTCTAGAGAGTGTTTTATTAAAACTTACTCCTACGAAGTGATGTCACCAAGTTCTGTGGGCCCCACCATGATGTATGTGTTGTATCACACCGTCCATCCATTTGGAGAGATCATTTTAGAGCATGAGCCAACCCATCCGAGCCTGCTTGGGTTGAGAATTTCCAACCCGAGGTTGGGTTGAGGTATAGGAACCTTGGGTTGGGCTAGGGTTGAGCACCAACCTGCCTAACTTTCAGCCCTACACCAATCCCCTGAATCAAATATGGCTTTCCTCCATTCCAATACAAGATAACTTACCATTGAGAAAGACCAGATCAGAGTGATATCTGGAATTGCTAAAAATTCATTTGTTGTGCTCGAACCATACTGACCTTACACAGGAAGTACGAAAATCCACCACAGCACCTTCCTTCTCTTGCATTCCATGTCCATAGCATGCCAGGTTCAGAACAACTTCCCAATAGATTGGGAATCACCCACTGACCTGGAGTAAGAAAGGACTTTCCAGCAAACAACTTGGATGAACAAACAATGCAGAATGACACACCGATTCTGCTTCCCATAGACACAAAGGACATCCTTTAATAAAAGGGAGGCCTCATTTTTTTTGAGGTTAGCACTTGTGATCACCTTGTTTTCAGCCACAAGCCACGAGAAGGCAAGGACACCAGGAGGACCTTTGTGCTTCCATATGAAGCTTGTAGGATTGACCACATCATGGATGTGACTCCCTGCTGCTATGAAGTACAAATACGTGACTGAATACAGGCCTGATTTATTTGTGTTACACAACCATTGATCGGGCTCCTCCAAATCCAGACTTGAGTGCTGGAGAAGGCACATGAGTGGACCACATCTTTTATCTCTTCTTCATAAAGTTTTTTGTGGACGGAGGACACCAAGCAATGTTACCTCCCTCACCATAGCCAAGTTTCACAGATCGGGCCATTCTCCTGAGCCAATCTGAATATTGAGGGAAATACTAGGGATAGGCATTATCTCTACACTAGTAATCCACCCGGAATCAGAGTCTCAGCCCTTCTCCTGGTCTAAAACTGAGCTCCCTCTTGAAGGATTTCACTACTTCTAACAACACCCTCGAAATACCTGATGCTCTGAATTGAACCGAGGACCTTGGGAATTGGGAACCACCCACCTTCCTCAGCTCGATATTTACAAGAGGCTGCCCAATGCCACAGATGAACATTCTCCTCCCCAAATCTCCAAGGCCATTTACCCAGAAGAGCCAAATTGAAGAACTTAAGCTTTCTAATTCCCAAGCGACCCCGTTTCTTTGGCCCTTCCACTTCATCGAATGAATTTTGTTTTTATTTCTGCCCCTTGCTAAGGAAGTCCCTCAATAATTTTATTATTATTATTTTTAAAAAAAAACCTATGAACTACGCTAGTCAGGCATTGGAAGAGTGACATTAGTTAGACATGCATGCTAGCAAGGGCTGACTTGATCAGTGTAATTTTACCTCCCAAGGGCAGATACCGACTTTTCCAACCCGACAACTTTCAGTCACCACATGGTCCACATTGCTAAGAGATTGCATCAGCACATGATACATTTAGTTATGCAAATACTAAATAGATTAGTTGGGTCTCCAGGCTAATTGTAGGGAGTCAAAATATGGCAGCTCATCCACTGTACACGTGGTGTACCTGCATACCAATCTGATGGTACGAATTGTAGGCACTATTTCTGATGGAGCCTAGCTATGATGTTACACCAATCAGGCAATTCCAAACATCCGCATGGTGGATATTCATTAGGTAATTGAAAGACAATGGCCAGAGTCCAAATTCAGCAGGCAATGCCAGATACTGGTTATGATTGGTTAAGCAGTGAGATTTTGGGGCAATGCTCTGTTCACTGGTACAGTAGGATTGATGCACAGGCATATGCCACTACATTTAAGGGAGTTGCCACAATTTATGAAATTGATGGAATGTAGGTCTCCATATTGCATTTGTTTTGTTTTCTTCATCATTAAATTTTCTTGATGCCAATGCAGGCAAAAAGGGGGGAAAAAAGGAAAAAGGAAAATGTCACTTTAGATCTGATTGGAGACCAACTACTCATTACTAGACCTTGACTGGGATAAGTCAATTCAATCACTAGGTTAAGTCAGCCTGTATTCCGCTGGCCAGCACCACCTCCATCAGATATAGGATAGCCCTATCCACTCCAGTTTTTGAGTGGGAGATGGAACAAGTTGTGTGAGAGAATTACAATCTTTTAACATGTTTCTGCCTAGGTCAGGAATGTTTTGAATGACACAAAATCCTTTTGGATAAAAAATCCTATTAGTTAGGATTCTCGTGTCCAAAAAGCACCTAAATGTCTGTAGTTAAATGGGATACGGATCAATGTCAACAAAATTACAAGGAAATACATGAAAGAGAGAATCTTAGAAATGATCTTGGGGTAGTGATATCTACATCTCATGTTCTCAGTTGATACATGCACCTATTTTCTTTGTAGTTTTTTTGCTTTTGCCAAGAAAGTAAAAAGTAAAAGAGAACAAAATTAAAAGGTGCTATGTAAAAGACATGGAATGTAGATATCAGTTCCCCTATCTCCATCCTTTTATCCACTTCTGTTTTTCTGTTTTTCTGTGGGAAATATTCCTATAGGGTCGTTCTTACCTTAAGTTGTGTTAAGGTTGAGCTCTATGGGCCCCACCATGCGTCAACGATCCACCCTGTCCATCAGATGTGTTTCCCCTGTTAGGCCTGGAGCCCAAAATGTTGCCTGATCCATGACTTAGGTGGGCTGCAGCACAGGAAAAAGTTGAGAGTCAATGTCAACCCATTAAAATCTTCCTGATTGTTTGTGGGCCCCACCATGTTTTAGAGGGGAGTCACCAGATGCACAGTTCAGATGCCACATACATATCATGGTGCAGCTCACATAGCTCGACCTCATCCTTACAGGAATATTTCCCCTTTTCTGTAGTATTCCCGTGTATTTTGTTTTATTTATTTATGCTGATGGGTGCAGAATCAAATGGTGGTGGCGAGATTGGAAGCTTATAATAGCTTTGGCTCATCCGGATTGTCTGTAATGGCTATGGAATACAAGCCTGCCCTTAAATGGCTCAGATTTAGAGCTTCTGAAGATCCTCAAGTCCATAAGAAGCCAATTAAAGTCAGAAAGGCAGAATGCGATTGCTCCGATCAGATGGTTCTAGATGAATTAAAGGCTGAAAGTTCAGCGGAAAGCGAAGGGGATGAAATAGAAGATTGGTAAGCATATTCATGCTGTTGCTCTGGAAATGTGGCACAAATCCTCAGGCAGCGTAGCATGTTCTTGTTCTAATATTCTCTCTTTTTATTGTCCTATTGGTTTGAGAACTACAAAAATCTGATGATGGGTCAATTTCTGTAAAGGAATTATTAGAACTGTTATGATCAGATTCCGCAAATGGCATGCAGGAATTTGTCTGGGCTAATGGATTTGCCACCATTCAGTTTGTAAATGCATATAAACAATGGGTGATGTTTCAGCGACTGGGTGAGTCTGGCTTGGGATTCTTGACTCAGTTTTCAGACAATGTCCTGATAGAGTTGAGAGTTTTGCTAAGCATACATGCACCTCCCTGTACTTGGCTTCCTAGCATGTGCCAGGCACATCCAAGCCTCGAATTGTTTCCCACCATATTGATGTCCTGGCACAAAAATCAGGCAGGTGCATTGATCAGGTGGTCACATGTATACATGTTGAATTTTGATTGGTCCACCCTAGAAAACCCAGGACTCCATGGTATCTCAGGCAGAGTTCGAGAGGACGAAGGTCTGGTTTATAACATTTAAAAACCGGAGTTGCAAGCGAAGTTGGTATGTGACAATAATTAGGCCTTATTTATTTATTTGAATGGATCATTTATAATTCTGTCTTTGACTTGCAGCTCATCCATCTTAATATAAGAGACAAGTGAATAAGATAACATTACTGTCACCTTATTGAATTGAATATATTATGCTGCATGTAATGCATGTTAATAATTGGGTAGCCCGAGATGCCTTGTCCCATATTCCCTTCTTTAAGGGCCCGTTGGAACGCACCCTAAAAGGGAGCTTTTTAATTGCCATTTTGAGCTGTACTTTATTTTGTCAATTGTGTTTGGATGCACTTTTAGAGCCCTATCTTGTCTCCGTACTCGGAAATGAATTCTGAAATCTTTACTCGCTAAAGATGTCAACCGAAGAAAAAGTGATTTGCGAAACCTTTTTTGATATGTCCAAACAGGCCCTAAAATGAGTTTTATCTTGATGAGTTTTAGGTGGCTGGGTGAGGTTACAAAGTAATCGACTAAGGGATAGAATTCTTGGCCTGTTTATTGGAAGGGTTGGGCTTGGGCTGATCCGACTCATTGCCACCCCTTACTGGGTCAAGAGCCTTGTACATGTACATGAAATACATCTTCCAGCATGTTGTGATAGGTCAAAGATCCAATCCATGCATTAGAAAGGCATACCCATATTGATCCCCTGGTCCAAGAATCAGGTTGATCTACTGGTCAGACGGCCCACAGTTTGCAAAAGACATGTACAGCTATGGAAAACTTTGGCCAATTTTTCTAACCCATCCACCAGCTTCTAATCTTGGGGCTCGCATGCAATGTGGACGAGATTTATTTTTCGGAAACATGTAGCTCCTGGTAAAATCTCTGTCTCTGGCCCAACTCTACGGGACTCGGGCTCAGTTTAAGCCCAGCCCCCGCGTGATGACCCTGCCATCACCGACCTCCGCGGTGGCAGGACTCTGTGGGGTCCACCGTGATGTATGTATTTTATCCATGCCGTTCATCCATTTTTTCAGATCATTTTAGGTCATTCGCTTTAAATCGAAGCATATCCAAAGTTCAAATGGACCACACCACAAGAAACAGTGGGGACAATGAGGTCCACGGTTGAAACCTTCCTACGAACCATAAGTAATGTTTATTTGTCATCCAAAACCTGTTCTTAAGGCCACACGGACATGGATGAAGGGTAAACACTAATATCAGATTGATCTTAAACGTCCTTGGCCCCAAGAAGTTTTCAATCTTGGATATGCTTCAATTTTGGAATCATGTACTAAAATGAGCTCGAAAAACGGATGGACGGCATGGATAGAACACGTATATCACATTGGGCCCCACAGAGTTCTGCCGCCACGGAGGTCGGTGGTGGCACGATCACCACGGACGCGGACTGCAAGCTGACCCTGCTAGTACCCAGTCGGTCGGTGCTATGTGGGCCCCACAATGATTTATGTAATTTATCCATGCCGTCTATCCATTTTTCCAGATCATTTTAGGGCATGAGCCCAAAAATAAGGCACGGTCCAAATCTCAGGTGGACCACACCACATGCAACAGTAGTGATTGAAGGACCACCGTTAAAGACTTCCCGGGACCCAAAAGTTTTGGATCAAGCTGATTTTGTGTTATTCTTTCTTCCAGGTCTGTGTGACTTAATCAGCAGGTTGGATGAAAAATAAACTGTTTTACTGTGGAGATTTGGATCTCTTTCATTTTTTAGTTTCATGCACTAAAAAGCTAAAAATGAACGGACGGCCATGATAAAACACATACATCACAGTGGCCCACTTAGCATTGACCAGAAGCGACGTTGATGTCGGTCAGTTCGCAATCCGCGTCCGGTCAGCTCGCAATCCGCGTCCTTGTATCCCAATCACAGTGGTTGGAAAATCCCATCGGCAATTTGAGGATTTTTTACTACAGAAAGTTGACAGTTGGTTGGACTCTTTTCTAACTGTCGATTTCCAATCATCACAATCATCCAGTTGATGGCTATGATTATATTACAGCTGGTGTGGTTTCTGCCACCGACCATCTACAATAGGAGGCATGAAATGGATGGTCCGGATCCCTCACATGCGGATAGATGAAGTGGTTGATGTTTACGGAAAAGGGAGTAAGAGCACCAGATACGTTCTATTATCCTTCTGAACCGATTCGAGCCGGGCTGCGCTTGGCACAGCTCCACTTAGCCTCAGCCACTAAGGTGACCCTAGCTTAATCACGGCTCAACTTGGTTGCCGTGCCTAGTTTGGTCAGCAACTCAAGTTAGTACAAGCTAAAATTGAGCTGAGTTTGCCCGTTCAAGCCAATATTGAGCCTAATTTATCTGTGTAACATTTTTATAAATATAGCAACTGAATCTTCAAAATTTCACTATATGTAAAACGAAAATAATAATTTTACAGATATTTTATCAAAATATCTTGTAGACAACATCAAAATTAAAAAATATATATATTTATTTTATATACATATCTTTTTTGTCACCAACTGACACTTGGTCAAGTCATTTCGCCAAATACTTGGTGAGCAACAATGATATTAAACAAAACGAGTCATCGACCCAAGTTCGATTCCAATCAAGCGGCCTTAGTCAAGATCAAATTCAATTTGAATATTTTTCAAGCTAAAACAAATAGCTTGACTCGGCTTGAATTCATTTTCAAATTGAGTCAATTTAAGTTTTTTTGAGTTGAGTCGAGTGACCTAACCGAGCTAAATTGGTTCGTGTACAGCCATAGTCTTTTGTTTGGGAAGAGCATACTGACGGATCTCGACCATGACTTGGCAAGTACCCCCGAACCGGTGGTGTAGATGGTTCCCTAACCATGGGGCCCACATTGATACATGCACTGTATATCTATTTTCCCCATCCATTTTTCCAACTCATTTTACGGTATAATCCTAAAAATTAAGCAGGCATGAATTCCAGGTAGACCACACTACTAGGAAACAATGGTGAATGATTATTAAAACTTTTTGTGAGCCACAAAAGTTTGGATCCAGTTGACATTTGTGTTTCCATTCCATGCATGTCTGTTTCAACTTATCAATAGGTTGGTTGGAAAATAAACATTACAATGGGCCATAAAAAGATTTTAATAGGGGACGTTCAATGACCCCTATTTCATGTCAAAATAAACATTACAATGGGCCATAGAAAGATTTTAATAGGGGACGTTCAATGACCCCTATTTCCTGTGGTGACATGAGATTTTTATACGGCTGATTTTCGGTTGATGTCATAAAATGAGTTGAAAAAAAGGGATGGACGACGTAGATTATATATTACATGTCCACGTGGGTCCCATGGACAGCGTACCACCAACATCGCTGGTTCTGGGTTCCCAGCCGAGTCGCGCACACGGATCACGGACGCGAATTTCCTGTTAAAAGTTCCTGCAGTGTGATGTTAGGTGGGGTTATCTATGATGTTTGTCATAAATCTACTCCGTTCAATCTTTCTGTGAGCTAATCTTATTTCATGTTACCAAAAATGAGATGAGTACAAAACTCAAATGAGCCACACAAGAGGAAACAATGAGAATTCAATAAACACCATTGGCACATTCATCTAGTCACAAAAGTTTTAAATTAGGATAAGTTTTTCTTGTTTTCACTTAATCTCATTGAAAATAACCTTATAACCGGTTTGGATGACATATAAACATATGATAGAGCTCACGAAAGTTTCAACTCCAGTCATTTCTTTCTCCAAATGGCGAACTTGAGTTTTCGATTTGACGAATTTTTGTTAGCATTTCTAAAAATGGCCTTGTTCGGGATAGATTTCTGACAAGCATGCTCTACCTGGCATTCCAGCACAGGAAATCTGTGTCCCCTAGATCACGACCCTCTGCAAAACGGTGCCACGTGGCAAATACGTGTATGACAATCCTGATTCTCCAAATCTATGGGAAGATTGTGGATAGATCATACCCCTAAAACGACACTGATCAAACGACACAAGTCGTCCAACTATTGGCTATAAGCAATGACTGAAAATAAAATACACATCAGTCCAAATTTAGCAGACAAAATCCGACGGTTAAGATGAACTCCCACCATTAAAAACTTCCTAAGGCCCTCCATAATGATTATTTACCATCCAACCTGTCGATAAGGTCACACGGAACTGGATGAAGGGAAACCACAAATATCAGCTTGACCCAAAACTTTTATAGTCCTTGATAAGCTTTTAATGGTGAACATTCAATCCCTAAGATGTGGCCCACTAGAGAGTTATATCTACTTTATTTTTAGTACCACGCCCTAAAATCAGCTGCAAAAACTAATGGACGGCATGGATATACAACACACGTATCAAGGTGGGACCCACGGTCAGAGGAACACCCAATAACGTGTAACCTGGGTAACACCTAATCCGCTCCCAACTTGTGGTGGGCCAGCAGTGTAGCCTGGGGGCCATCCCATTAGCCTTTTAGGGCGCGTGCGTGGCACGTGACAGACATGGTTAGATAATTAGAGGAAAGAACAAAGAAGAGCATATCATCATTCCCTCTTTTGAAAGCCTTTTGAACTTTGAATCCACCGCAACAAAACAAATACATGACTTTGAACCGGGCTGCCGCTGCTCTCACACTGCTGTAGACCGGCTATTGGAGGAAAGCGACCGGTTTGGCCGGTCGCCATCAAGCCGACCACGGAAAACCGTCGAGCCCTGGTCAAATGGTGCGTCAGCACGCGCGGCACACGTGACTTGAGCAAGAGAATAAGCAAAAATAAATAAATAAAGATGGAAAAACGGATGTATATTACAGAGGACTACTGAAAGTTGGTACTTCGCCTGATCAACGTTGTATGAACATGGGGCCCAATCTGAGTGATCCTTTCCGTTCATTTGGTGGGCCATTCCTTGGATGGTCTACTTGAACTTTAAAAGATCTCCAAAAGGTCAAATGGATGGGCTTATTCAAACCGTTCGTTTGTACACCATGGATGATCTAATGCTTTTTGGGATTAAGATGGGTGGCCAGATTTAAATTTCACCACTGAAAAGTACAATGGGTCTCGCCATGGCTTATGAGGGGATGGTTAATTATAACTCAAGGACCAAACGTTCACGTTTAGCATATGTGGGGCCCATCCTGAGTGATCCTATCCGTTCAGTTGGTGGGTCATCCCTTTGATAGTCTAATCCTTGGATTTCTCTAACCGTGGAAGATCCTGGAAGGGTCAAATGGATAGGCTTCTTCAACCGTTTGTTTGATCACCATGAATGATGGATGGAGCAT
Organism: Magnolia kwangsiensis; assembly: GCA_037074715.1. NCBI lineage: Eukaryota > Viridiplantae > Streptophyta > Magnoliopsida > Magnoliales > Magnoliaceae > Magnolia > Magnolia kwangsiensis. The sequence goes on along the minus strand of CM073575.1, from coordinate 139,943,158 downwards.
TTGGATTCACAATATGGACGGCCACGCGTAGAGGTCCAACGACTCACATTCCACCACCAAAATGTTTCTCTCATATGTAAGTAGAATGGGTCCCACCATGGTATGTTAGTGGATGGTTGCTTAAAATATGTAAAGCGGAATATTCACGTTCAACGGTCCAAAATCCATCGATTGGCTGTTAGAAATTAGCATGGGAAAACATGACGATCGATTCCAACGGCTGAGATCCTGCAGATCACGAATTAAGATAGTCCCGCGGACTACTAATTCTGTTCCGTGAGAAGAAATAAAAAATTAAGAAAATGTGAAAAAAGGAAGACGGTGAGAAGAAAGAAGTTTGCGCTCTGGTGAGAGAGAGAGAGAGAGAGAGAGAGAGGGAGAGAGATTTCATTAGGTGGTGAAAGATAAGCCTTAAGGGGTGAAGGTTAAGCTCGTGCGCACCATCATCGCCTGGGGTTTCTGGCATTGCACCGACGCCCGGTAACGTACGCCCCCTGCGCACCTTAGAATTTCCCATTTCATTTCCTTTAGTTTTCCTATTTCGTTGAGGAATCCGTCGCCATCAAAATGGAAGTCGCGCTAGGGTTTTTTGTTTTGCTTTTTGGGGCTTTGCCGGTTTTCTTTTTCTGTTTCTATTGATTTTGTTTCTTGAATTCTAGGGTTTGTTATTCGATTTCAAACGGCTCGTGTTTCCTGCAGTTTCTGCATCTCGATTAGTTTCTTGGATTTCTTTTGGAGAGATCTCGCACCGGTTTCTCCAATTAAGGGGTTTTATTCGCGGTCTTGGCGTTCATCAAACTCTTTGAAATGATGCTGACGTCTTCATTTTTGTCTTGACTTTGATGTACTGAAATTGCGCGATTATTTTCTGTTATTTTGGCTGATTTTTCTGAGTAATTCAGCTGTAAGAATGTTACAGAGGGTTTTGTTCTTGCTCTGCAAGAGGTCACGTGGGAGACGCGGTGGACATGGACAAATTCAGCCCTATCACCTTGTGGGTCCCACCGTTGATCGGTCATTTCCCAAAATTCTGGTCTGATCAGGCGCTCCTAATGACTAGATTTGAGGGGAAAATTACTGTGCTTATTTTGTGGGACGTGTCTGATCGGGCTGTTAGGACCATCTTGTTGTTGGGCTGAGTTTTGTGCAGGGGCCCATAAATTGTGGGGCCTGCCAGGTGAACGGTCAGGATCTTGTATGCATTTGCCCACATGTTTCACTGGGCAACTGGTGCACTTTTATCATTACTTGCTCGATGTCTCTTTACTTGTGTGGTTTGAGCTGTTTGCAATTAATTCTTACCTTTTTTAATGAAAGATACTCGCGAGTAGAATTGACTGTTAGAGATTGGATAATTCATGATATTTATTGTGAGTTAGATGTTGCTTGAGAGCTGAATATGAATTCCTATGAAACGACATTCACATTTAGCAAGTTTGATTGGTAATGGGCTTTTTTGCCATATTTGATGGTTCTTATATTTTTATTAATAGTCTTTGTTGATTCACATGATGGGCCCCTTTACAAGAATATGACTGTTTATCTTCTGGAATTGAGTTATATTCTACTGGAAGTCTTTGCTGGATATCATTCAATAAATTAAGTGGGCTTATTGGGTCACTCTTATAAAAATCAGAGATAATGAGATCAGGAGAAGCCACAATGTCACCGTTGAGCTTGGCCATCTAAGGCAATCTAAATAGCCAATGTCATGCAGTTGCAAGGTCTGCCCCAATTTGTGGAATCAATCATGGAGCATTTCTATATTGCTCCCTAAGGAGATTTGGTAACAACTATAAACATTGGGTCCCTGCCCAAACAGTGCCCATTGCCTGCCTAGCATGAGTTCTTGATATTATCTCCAAAAATGGTCAGGCTATTCAGTAATTTTTTTTGTGGTGGCCTTGGTTTCCCAGGCCTAGATTTCAGTTTTAAACTCAAAGTTGATTTAAGGACTTGTGTTTGAGATAAATCAATTAACTTCTGCCATTTATTTTGGCTGTGAATATTATTTCACCTATTTGGGATTACCCAAATAATAATTGGAGCCAAACAAGCGCAGCCATATGCAGCCTTATTTGGGTAAGATTCGTGAGGAACTTGGATATCCTTTACAGGATTTTGTTTACTTAGCATATTGCCTAGCCATTATTGAGTAGTGAACTTTGTTTCATGAACTTTGAGAATTAATGGAGTCTTTCTTTGCAAGGAAAAATCCAACTCAAACAACCTTGGTTGTACTTGGGCGATCCAGATCGATTTGTGGGTTTTAAATGCTAATGAATTGATAGGGATTTCGGACCTGGAGAAATAAGGAGTTAATGTGGTCAGGTTGAAGTCTTGGAACACTGATTTGTGACTTTTGATGGCCAATGAAGTCTCTAGGAATCTGCCCTAATCAAGTTTAAGGGTTTTTGACACTGGTGTTACCACCTGGGTGCTGCAACTTGATTTGCGTGAATCGATAAACTGACTGGGGCTTTGGGACATTGAAGTAAGGAGCTTGATGTGCTGTTAGTTCAACATGGATGATTAATGATGTGGAAGTTCTCATTGATTTGTTTTCTTACATAAACGTGTCAATGAATGTTGATGTAAATACCCTCTTAAGTCTTACCCAATGAAGTGTACACAATCCTGAGGACGAAATCATGGATGGTGCTGCAGAGAGAAATCACAGGAAGTCCATGACACGATATGGGGTAGGGCTTTCATTTAGTGGGAGAAGGCATCTGTAGAATTACAACTTTTTTTTTTTGGCAGATCAAGAGCTATTATTCAACCCCCCCCCTTCCTTCCAATGTATAATTCACAGTTTCAGGATCCTTGTACCAGTAGTCCAGCTGCTGCTTTGAAGCCCCTTGGAGCTCCTACAACTAAGTATTGCTACCGTGATTCCACTAAAACCATCTTTAACCCAAATCAATTGTTTTCTGTAACCTGGGAATCTAAAAATATTTTAAGTTTCTAAAGCTCTCTTAATAGATTAATTTCTATATTTTAGCAAATATAACTGCATATTTTTGTTTTTCTTATGTTTTTTTTGAATATGTGCTTGCTAGGACTCTGGCATCAATTTTTCAGAACCATCACTTCCCCTCTACTTGAATATGCACTCCATCTGATTCATGCAACTATGGTGTAAATTGTCGTTATTTGATATCTAGAGGTGATCACTATGTATATGAGGTCACTGTTGTTTTTATATTTTATTCAACAAAGCATTCACGATAAAAGTTGTGATTGTAGAGCTTTTTGTCTTGCTTTTGCTTCAATATATATACTTTATGGAGGCAGTCCGTGTTACCAGTGTCGTGGGCTATATGGATGTTTTGTAGTTTCTTCAATAGAGTATTCATGATAAAAGTTCGGATTGCAGAGCTTGTGGTTTTCATCTTCCTTGTCGTGCTTTTGCTCTAATAAGGACTTAGCGATGCTGTTCATGTTACTGTGTCATGGGCTATATGGAAGGAATGAGATGGCATAAAATTTAATAATAAGTTGACACATCGGATAAGGTTTTCGACAATCAAAGGGAGCCGGTATGTTGGTTATTAGTTTAGAAACTTCTTTTTGGCATTGTAAAGAAGATATTGAACTAGATTGGAGGAACAATCTACTATTGTTCGGGGATCTCTTAGCTTCGTGATATTTTCCATTTGTTGTCACTATGATATTCTGTTGCTTCTTGTTGTTTTCCTTTTGATTAAAAAAGTGGAAACATGACCAGATGTTGACTTCGCTGTGCTTCTATGTGGATACTTCTTCCGAAATTAGGAGTTGGGGTCCTTTCAAGAAGAGATGAAGGATTTTGTGGAGATTTATTCTAATTGCAACTTTGAGAATCTCAATGCTAGTTGAGATGATTGACAAGAAGACCATCTAGCATCGCTCAATGAACTCTAGTGTGATGGGAATTCCTTGTGGTAACAACTTTAGGAATCCTTTGGGATGGGATATTGGATTTGGTTGCTTAATGGTAAGGGTCTCAAGGCTCAAACGTTTATCCTGGTGGAAAAGGCTGCTTGATGGGATGTGGAAATTGAATTTTGATGGCTCCCCTCGTGGGTGTGTGACAATGTGTTATTGTTGGGCGATTAGAGATGAGAAGCTTTGTCCATAAAACTTATTCGGTCTAACACCTGGGGAGAAGCAATTGTTGTGGAAGCCATTTTTCTTATCAAGCGTTGATTTTTCTGAAAAATCTTTCCAGATCCTCGATTTTTATTTTTATTTTTTTTTTGGGGGGGGGGGGGCACTGATGTGATTAGTTGTGCCTCCTATCAGCTAGAGTCTGAAGAGGCCCTTTATTTTTCAGGAAGTTTGTATATAACCCTAACTTCTCTAGCATTTATAGATACCCTTGCCTTAGATATTTGTAGTAGGTTCCCTTGAGGCTTGAGGTTTGCTAACATTTGAACCACCTTGTGGAAATTATTGGTCTTCATACTCCCTTTCCTATTGCATATTGAGGGCAATAAATTCTATTAAAAAAGAAGACAAAACAAAAGACAAACCCCATTAGGCTAAAGAACAAGCAAAGCTAAGAGAGTTCATAGCCAAGGAAGTGACCCTATGGATCCCTTCACTGGCTAGTCTATTACATGTTTATCCAATCCCTGTGTCTGATGAAAAATAGTTAATGATGCATTTCTTTTTCTTGTACATTCTACATGGGGCTTTCAGAATTTTGCTTGTTGGTAGGAATTGATGTAGGATCATCTTGGTGCGGACTTCAAGGATGTTGTGCATCTCCACACTGGGGTGGGGTGGCCATAGGGTGGTGCTCATGCGATGCGGGATTGGCCACGGAATGATGGACCCCATTGTGGGATCATGCGGACTCGGGTACTCATGGGATGCGGGGGTTGCTCATGGGGAGGTCTCGCTTGGGTTTGTCTGGGAAGGCCCAAGATAAAGGGATAAATTGGAGCTTCCCCAACAACTCCGGAGCTTTTGATGCATTGGCCGATACTCCTTGCATTAGGAATGCTCTGTGATCATAGATTTTTCTTATTCAAACTGAGGGTCTGTTTTAGCAAAGACTTCAATTTTTGGGAAATCTTAGTAAATTTTATATTACTTCAATCTCTGCCGTGTTCATATTGCCCTTTTGGGTTTTTGTTGTTGTTTTTCATATTTTTCCTAATGCTTTTGATATTACATATTTTTCTATATTTTAATTTTCTTTTGCTTTATCAAGATGGCAAGTTTTTCTGTTTTGCTTATTTTCTTGACATTATTGCTCTTCTATGTTATGCTATGTTTGTATCCCTTTCTAAAAGTCGTTTTTCATCTTATGCCCTTCTAATAAAATTCAGTTATCTTTCAAAGATTTATTTTATTTTTATAGATTCCCTTTCCCTTTTGTATTTCATAGAAGTCATATGATTTTTTTTTTCTTTGTAAAAATCATATGTTAAGTTAGTATCTATTGATTTTAAATGAACCAATTGGTTGAGGATGAAAGGTTGAAGTCATTACTCTGGTAGATCTCGACCTGATTTAGCAATATCATCTCCATTAGTATCTATGAAAAAAATGTTCACCAACTGCATGTTGTATGGTGGGTGATATTGAAGGAGTCATGCTGAAGTAGCAAACTTGAAGGAAATTGAATGTATACCACTTCAAAATGATCAAATTCTCTGTGAACACTCAAAATTCATATTTAGGCTAGAAAAAGGTACTATGGGATAATCCAACTGCTCTCCCCTCTAAGCTAGAATTTGCAGAAGAAGAGATTCTCATTTGCATAAAAGAAACTAACTCGTAATGAATCTAAATCATGTCCATTGTATGGCGGCTAGGGTGTCCCAAAACGGTTATGTATCGGTCGTAATGGCCGATACGTAACGGTAACAGTGGTACTCGTTACGCGATATGGGCCATATCGGCTGAGTTCCATTTTTGTACATGTAACGGCCGTTACAGGCGTAACGGTTGTTACTGACCGTAACGGCTGTTATGGGCCTTAAAAAATAGGAAAAAAAAACAAATACTTACATTTTCTTTCTTTCTTCTTCATCTTCTTCTTCTTCTCGGGGAGCTGCGGCCCTGCTGCTGCTGCTGCTTCTTCTTCTTCTTCTTCTTCCTCTCTCTCTCTCTCTCTCTCTCTCTCTCTCTCTCTCTCTCACTTCTTTCCCTCTTTTTTCTTTTCTACTTCTTTCCCTCTTTTTTCTTTTCGGTTTCCCTCTCTCCCTTCTTTTTTTTTCTTTCGAAAGTGTACCGCGCACCAGCTGAGGTACGTGTCATGCTAAGACGAGCGCTAACAGTCCTCGAGCTCTGAGTTGTGTGAACGGTTCAAATGAGATCAAAGTTACGTGGGCTCCACAGTGATGTATTTGTTATATCTACACCGTTCTTCTATTTTTAAATATAATTTTAGAGCATTGGCCAAAAAATGAATCGTATCCAAAGATTGTCTGGACCACACCAAAAATAGCAGCGAGATGATGATTTTCACCGTTAAAAAATTCATAGGCCCACCAGAACGTTTATTTTCCATCCAATCTGTTCAAAATGTTAAAAAGACGTGAATGAAGAGGAAAAGCAAATTTCATATTGATCCAAAAGTTTTGTGATCCCAAAAAAGGGTTTCAATGGTAGACGTTCAATCCCCCACTGCTTTTTGCAGTGTGGTCCACTTGATAATTAGATCTGTATTATTTTTTGTGTCAAGCCTTAAGAAGAGCTCATCAAATGAATGGACGGTTTAGATATAACACATACCTCATGATTAGACCCACGGGACTTGCTTGCATCAAATGAGTGGATTGGTACGTGTTACGCAACACGCTGAACAATTTAATAAAATGTGCGCGCGCTACATGGCCCCACCATGCTGTATGTATTTTATCCATGCCGTCCATCCATTTTGCCACATCATTTTAGGTTATGATTCAAAAAATTACTAAGATCCAAATCTCATGTGGACCATAGTATAGGAAACAGTGGTTATAGAATGCTCACCATTAAAATTTCTTAGGGTCCACTGTAATATTTATTTTCCATCTAACCTGTTAATAGGGTCACACTAACGTGGATGAAGGGAAAACACACATGTCAGCTTGATCTAAAACTTTTGTAGCCCTGATAAATTTTTAATGATAGTCGTTTAATTATTATTGTTTCTTATGGTGCGGTCCACCTGAGCTTTGGATCTGCCTCATTTTGGGGCTCATGCCCTAAAATTATTTTGGACCTTACTTGCAATCTTGACCCCTCAGGTGAGTTAGTATCAACATTCAAGCTTCCATGAGCTGATTTTTTCTCATTATTTTCAAGAGTCTGCATGGGTGTTTTTAACCCCCCCCCCCCCCCCATGTAATGCATTGAGCAACTTACACATTGCAAATTTCACCTCTCTAACTTATTGGGTCAAGGTAGATTTATTACATTTTGGTTCAAGAAATTTGCATGCTTTATCAGGTCCATCGTAGTTTGCTATCAAATAGTCATAACTAGAGTCAATTTATATGATATATGGGATTAATATCTTTTCTGTCTAGAAGCAAGGCTAGAACCCTTCAGTCACTTTATATGTTATATATAGGATTAATTTATGTTTTGTCCACAAGGCAACATAAGAACCCTTCTTTCATTTTTGATCTTGCTGAGGCAGTCACCATCCTGGAATGAGTGGAATTGGGCCGTTGACCTCCTTGTGAAGAAGGGTAGGGTTTTCAATGAGCTGGGTCCTGTTGAACAAAATTAATATTTTCAAATAGGCCAACTAACTAGTTTAAGGCCCAAATCAACCCAGTACCAGCTTGCTGACAGCTATAGCGAAGTGTCATGAGGCTCTGATGCCAGTCCTATCAGTCCTTTTAACCCAATAATTTCTTTCTGAATGAGGATATATACACCGCATTCAAGGTCATAATTTTGTCCTCTTTCCAGTGCTCTTGTAGGGTCCGCATAGCCCCTTAATCCTATAATTAAAATGAAAGGCTAGGACTATTAACTTATTTTTTATTTTTTATTTTTTATACCTTTTCTAAATACAAGGTAAGCCTGTGTAGCTCAATGGTAGACAACCTGTCTTTCTACACTAAGGTCTCATGTTTTGCCCCAACTTGCTTGTTTAAAAAGAAAAAGGAAAAAAAAAAAACTAGCATTGATTAGTTTCTACCTTACTATGTTATAAAGAATTGACTTGTATGATGGATACTTATTCGGTCCACGGGGTAGCATTATCATTTCCAATGCCTAGTCCTATATAGCAAGTCGAGTTTCCTTTCGGCACAAACTCCCTAACTGGATAGTCCACTCTGGCCCAACATTGTAAAGCCGAACCAGTCACTGAACTGGAAATGTTTTCATATTGGTCTTTTCTTTTTTGGGAGTCCAACTGCTGGTCCAATTGGTCAAAACAATTCATGATGATTATCATCTAGGCCATATCCCAACTAATTGGTTCAGCTATGCGAATCCTGTTACGCCATTTCACTTGATCAAGGGCCATTTAATGTAGGGGCATTTTCACATTGGGCTCAAGTTGGGTGGTCTGTGGGATGTTAGGGCACACTTGGGGTGGGCAGCTTGCTGAGGCGGGTGATTTGTGTAAGGCGAGACCCATGTGATGCGGGGCCCATGAGGAGGGTTTGGCCGAGATCCTAACCCATGGGAAGTGGGGCTTGGGCTATGAGATAAAGGGATTGATTCGCCATGATCTATCAATTGAAACTTTTAGAGCCATTGGTTAGTTGTCATGTGTCAAATGGTATCAGAGTGGGAGGTCTCGTGTTTGAGACCCCTCATTGGGGTTGATTAATGTAGGGGCATTTTCACATCGGGCTTGAGTGGGGTGGCCTGATGCAGGGATACACTCAGGGTGGGCAGCCCATGTGAGGTGGGCGACTCATGTAAGGCGAGACCCATGTGATGTGGGGCGCATGAGGAAGGTTCAGGCGATGACCTAACTTATGGGGAGTGGGGCTTAAGCTATGAGATAAAGGGATTGATTCTTCACGCTCTATCAGTTCGAACTTTTAGAGCAAGTGGTTAGTTGTCCTGTGCAGTGTTCGAAATATCTCCGATATTATTGAAATATCTCCGATATTATCTTTATCTCTAGCTCAGCAATACCGATAACACTGGTAGCGATACCGATAACATTGGTAGTATTAAAAATTCTAGGTATTAGCAATGTATCGCTAAGTATCGCCAACGTATCAATATCGCTAATGAAATCGCCAAGATTTTTAACTATGTAAATTCTAGGTGTCGCTTGTATTACCAATGCATCAATATCGCCAATGTATCACCCAGTGTTCGAAATATCGGTATCGCATTACGTATCGCACCCTTGGGATATGGATACGTGTCGATTATCGCATGGGATAATATCAGTTGTATCGTGTAATGTATTGCTATTGTTGGAAACATTGGAAATAGTTTGAATTTTTCAATGAAATTTTAGTGATTGTTAAACAAGACATCAATACACACAAATCAAAACATTACAAAAAACAAGTGCACATAATATCTTTTCTTTTTATAGGGTCCTAATCCATGCGTTGTCTAACTGAATTGATGCAAGTAAATTCAAAGTTTATTCATATAATTTATAAATGTAAGAAGACATGTAGAAACACAAGCAAAAGAAGAATCACTAAATCAGGTTACATGTTTGATTTTATGTTTGGACACAGATTGCAACTGATTTGGGAGAAATTGGGATTTTTTTTTTTCAAATTTTCGCAACTTGGTCCTTCTCCTCCAAATCTCAAAATTGAAGCTCCCAATCCATGATTTTTAATGCAAAACATGAAAAAACATGGATTTGTAACAATTTGACACTGATTTAACATGATTTACAAAAAAAAGATTGAAAATAAAAAAATTCTCATCGGATTGAACGTGTGGGATATATCCTACTATTTGTGTATTTCGTATCGCACAGGTGGGATACAAGAAATATCATGGGATATATCAGCCGATATCATCGATATTTAAAACACTGGTATCACTAATATTTTCGACTATGTAAATTCAAGGTAATGCTTGTCTCATAAGTATATCAACGATATTTCAATAATATCGCCAACGAATTTATATCATTAAAAATTTGTTTATTAGGAAAAAAATTATTTCATTTTTTTTTTCATAGGTTCATGGTTGTATGTAGTGTTTAATTTGTCATTGATAACATTGATAATATCTTGATATTATCGATATCGTAACATGCGCGATATTGAGACCACAATCTTCCGTTACCTTTCCATTTGTTGATGATTTCTTGGTGAAATATCATGTGTTGTTGATATTTTGCAATATCGATGGATGTTTAGATGTAGGGTTGGATGGTTAAATAGGCTGGATGGGATGGCTGGATTGATTTCTTACAACAAATGGTTTTAAGGCCCCGTTAAATGGAAACTTGTTATATATGCATTCTTTTTGCAAAATTTTTATTTCTAAATATGCAAATATGTACATTTTAACATCTCATGAAGTTTTACTAAAAATTCCACCGTTTTCCCCATGTTTCTCCGCATTTTCGGTTATTAGCGATATTATCGGCGATATCGATATTGTTTCCATATCCTTGGCCAGCGAAACTTGTAGCGATACCGATACTTTGATCACTGGTCCCGCGTTACCATTCCAATTGATTGGGGCCAATAGTTGAACCAATTGACTATTGAAATATTTAAAAATATAGAATATAGAAAATAAATTAAAATATGCATAAAAATAACCCTGTTAAAGAGACAAAAAAAGAAGGATTGAAAAAGAAAAGAAAAGAAAAAGACATGGCAAAAAACTTAATATATAAAATGCTTAGTGTTTAGTGATACAGAAATACAACAAATTTAAGGCAACTATTAGCTTTTTCTAGCTGTAAGGGCATCTATTAGGTTTAATAATTAAAAATAGAAAAAAGTTATGTTAGTTACCGTTTATCACTAGGCCATGTTTCAGAAAAAATGGAAGTAGCATTTGGTCAGGCTGGTTTTCACAGGTTTTGGAAATTTGACTGGTATTGATCCTGTCGGTGATTTGGTATGAATTCGAGATACTTAGGTATCTGGTTCACGTTGCACCTATTCAGAATACTGATTCATTCTGGTTTTTAGAAGATTGTTCTAGCCTCATGTGATGTATGATGTATGCAATCATATGATTTATATGATATATGCCATCTTTCTTGCATGATTTAGGCCCGTTTGTTGTTGTCTCAAGGAAGTGAAGAATTGATTAACTATAAACAATTCTATATTGTTTGCTAAGTCTCTAGAATCGTCAATTTCTTAAGAAACAAAGAAATCTTTAGAATTGCTTACTAAGAAGTGCTTCTGCAAAAATAAACGCATTTGATAAATATGCATGAAAGATATATATATATATATATTTTTTCTCCTTGTAGGATGGTTATCAAATGAATGGTTAAAAGCAAAGTAGGGAGTTGTCCAAATTCCTACAATAAAATGAGATGGTTAATATTTCAATGGATCTAAGCCATCTATCATGGCGTAGTTATACAGCAATCCAAGACAGTCCAAAAATTAATATGATGTATCTACCATACTTAAAAGAAAAGATTTAAATGATCAAAGGGTCTATGGTATCTGTGGTGGGCCCATCATATAAATGCATCGGATCATGTCTCAGATCATTGAATGGAATCCAATATCCAATTTCGGGGACCCTCATATAAATGGGTTGGATCATTGAAACATGATCTGAGATCAAATGGCACTTTGGTCCCAACATATTCTAAAACAACACAGATCCTAAAATCCTGCTATATTTTGTAGGATGGGCTAGATTCCTATTTTAGTTTTGCAACATCAAAAGATCAGTGGCGACTCTTCTAACATTTGCATGGCGCAGTTGTAAGGCACTCTAGACCATTTCAGTTGCTGACCCAAATGTGGATGGAGCATAGTAAAGATACTGGACTGAGAAGATCATATTATAATTTGGACCACTCACTATATTACTTTTAACCATCCATTTGATAGCCATTCATTGGATGGTTAGGATTGCTTGATCAGTGTACTTTCAGAGATATGCTCTGTCCACAATAGGACCCGCAGTTCTGATGGTTGGGATAGATCCTAGTTAGCAACACGCTGTTTATACTGTGTATTTATCAAAACCATGTGTTGAAATCCTTAACTGTATAAAATGGCATATCTTTCAAAATGATAGAAAAAAACATGAATTTTTTGTGGATTCGGTTAAAATGCCTTTTTTAGCAGTGTGGATTTGATTACGACACGAATTAAATGAAAATCATTTAAAATGGGAAAAAAAGCCAGCATCGGAAGCTCTCCCCCTGAGTTCCTTGGTCGATGGTGACTGCAAAAACCTCCCTGTGCAGAAGAAGAAATGATTCTCTTTTTGTTATTGTTAATATTTTATTTTTAAAGTCTGTTTTGCCTCTGTCACCAGGCAACATCCAGTGTGTGTCGCCACCCATGGGGCCCACATACTAAGACGGTCTAATGATTTCAACTGTCCAATATATTGTTGCTAACATAAGTAATCTAGTATCCTTTATCATTCTATAATGATAATCCTAACCTTCGATATCTAGAGTTGAATTGTCTGGATCTATGACATGTGTGTCATATGCATGGACACATATTCCATCCTCATCAGCTGCTGCTTGCTAAATTCTGAGATCTGCCCACCACTTTTCTAGAGTAAAGCTTATATACTTCATCTAAGTGTGATGGATGACATGCAAACACCAAATAAATTTTTTTTTTGAACATTAATAATTTATTGATGAAAGGCCCAAAGCCTGAATTTACAAGAACAGAACCGAAATAATATTACGACTCACACCAACTTTCTGGAAACTGAATAATGAGCTTAGAAGCTTTTGCCCCACTCTATTACATTAGATTTAGCCCTTTTGAATACTTCCATAACTTGCCTTTTTTGATTTATGAAGCACCTCTCATTCCTTGAATACAATTGATGCGGACGCTTACTATGCATACCTAGAATACAATTAATACAGATTAAACCATTCAAATTATGGTTGGCAGTTTAGATGTATCAAGAACCAAAAGCTAATATTATTTTATTGTATGAATATCAGATTGTTGGGCATTAATTTGGACAGTTAAGATTTAAAAATATCTAAAAATCCAATTTCAACATGTGGTCAAGAAGGCTGATTTTAAGACTGAGTCAGTGACAATGGTTTACCCAATTCGGTTGGTTTATTTTGACTTGATTCATTCCAAGTATATATTTTATGGGTGCATGCATATCAAGCGTCATATGCTTCCAGAGTATCAATTGACTCCCCTTATTAATATGGGAGTTAGCTGACACCAGTTCTTCTACAATTCGTGGCAGAATAAGCTCCCTTCCACAAGGGTTGCGCTTGGGCCCTTCCTGGTGTGTATATCAAATCCAACCTGTCCAGAAAGGTTGCGCCATCATGAAAGTTGGACACCGCAAAAATCAAGCCTACTCAACCATCATGATGGCACTATATGAATTTAGCAGTTTTATTTATTTATTTATTTATTTATTTTTAATTATTGGTGGTCGTCAATTGCTTTCTATGTCGTGGCCCACATAATGATTGGATAGGCCTGATTTTTGGCAAAATCCCATTGTCATTGTGTACTTCACTTAGTGCATGGGTTGGATGGGATAAACATGATACGATGGGCCCCACTCTCGCAATAGTGTATAGGCAGGTGTATGAATAGCTGAATTGGCTGGTGAATACTACCTCTTACAGGTACATGAATAGATTCATACAAGCAGGTGATTAACTTGCAGATTTTTACACACAATTGATTAACCTTTAGAATAAGCATGTCGTTAAAAAAAAAAAAACACTTTAGAATAAGCTTATTCCACGAGGATTTTGTAGATGAACTGATGTTCAAAATTTACTTACAAATTCAACTTGTGGAATTTATGTAATATTTTAATAACGTATGGCACTCAAAATTGCCTATGTGACATATATTTAACGGTCCATGTGATGCGGCATCCCATGAAATCTCCAGGGCCCAACTTTCAGCCTCATCCAAAACTCTGGTGGGCCATAGCAAAGAGAGAGGCAAATGAAGGGAGGAAACTGTTTCCTTTTGCCATGGTCCACGAAGTTTTGGATCAGGCTGAAAGTTGGGCCTTGGGGGTTTCATGGGATGCCACATCACATGGATTGTTCGGATTTTGTGCCGATGACATGCGTGCAAAGGTGAGCATGGGTGCTCATCTGAGAAGGTGCGCATGTGAGCATTTCACTATATATGTATATATATTCTGTTTCATATATATATATATATATATATAAAATTCTGTTTCTTTAATAAAATTTCACCACCTTTCAAAATAAAAAAAAATGTTATTATGAGTTAAACCTGTATCACACCCAAACTTTTCACTTCCCTTCTTTTTGGTGCATATCTTTAACTGAAATGACCATTTTATTTGAAGTCATTACCCGAATTAAACCCAAAACATTTCCTATACTTAGGGCTGTACACGAACCGAGTTAGCTCGGTTAGCTCACTCTACTCGACTCGAAAAAGCTCGGTTCGAAACTGAGTTCAAGTCGAGTCAAGCTGATTTTTTGAGCTCGAAAAAATTTCGAACCGAGTTTGAGCTTGCCCAAGCTCAACTTGACTCGGATCCAACCAGTTCGGTGTCTCGGCTACTTTGATATTGATGTTGCTCACCAAGTGTTTGATGAAATGACTCAACGAAGTGTCTGCTGGTGGCAAGGAAGGTATGTATATGTGGAGGTGGGCATTGACTTGAGTTGGACCTTGACTTGACTCGGCTCGATGTACAGCCCCTACCAAAAATAAAGAATATCCAAAGCTCAAGTGGACCACACCACAGGGCACAATATGAATTGAACATCTACCGTTTTAAAATTCTTTAGATGGACAGACTTTTTGTATCAAGCTGATATTTGTTTTTTCTCTTCATCCTTGTTCTTGTGATCTTATGAATAGGTAGGATGACAAATAAATGTTAATGTGGACCCTAGGAAGGTTTCAACGGTGGAAATAATTATTCCCATTGTTTTTTGTGGTATGGCCCACTTGAGCTTTGCATATGTTTCAATTTTTGGCCCAACGGCTAAAATGAGATAAAAAAACGGATGTGCGGCGTGGATAAACCACATAAATTCAAGGTGGGCCAACAAAGCTTACTCGGTATAATAAAAGCATACTGAGTACTCGACCACCACAGCTGGCTGCCTGCCTGCCTGCCTGCCCAACCCAGTCCTCATCAATGCGTCACCCACTGCCCTCATGTCACCTTTTTTTGGGAAATGGTTTAACCCCATCCCTTTATTTCTCATATAGGACCCGACCGTGTTGGATCGGATCGGTCCGGATTGACAACGATCCGAACTCAATGCGGAAAACTATCGGAACTGAATGACCCTACTTGATCCGCACCGATCTAGGCCGTCGGTTCGGTTCGGATCGGGTTAGACATGCCCAGCTCTGTATATGAAACAAATACCATTTTTTCTTGATTTTGATATTTCCTACAAGGTGTTCAATGAAATACCTGTAAACAGTTGCTGCTGTTTTACATACAGTAAGAAATTGAAAATGCACTTCATATGTTTGTGAAAATGCTGCACAGGCTCGATCTTGGCTCGAACTCGGCTTGAACTAGCCCGAGCTGCTGACTGAACCAAGCCGAGCTGGCCAGTCAAGCTCGAGGACCGAGTTGAGCCGAGTTCGAGCTGGGGTCAGCTAGTGGCAGAGCTGAGTCGAGCTGTGCCAAGCTCAACTCGGTTCGACTCGTGTACACCTCTACCTGTACTGACTCACCACCATTTTTTAAATGATGAAAAACTAACGTGGGAGTCTACCCTTGTAGGATTTTTATTTTGTAGAATGTATCCTAAAATCTTATAAAATAGGCCTGTTAGATCCTATCAAATGGTTGGAGGTTTGCTATAAATCCACGTGTGTACAAGGCATACCATCCACATGCTATTACATGTGCCATGGTGGCAGACACGCCACATCCAACCATCCACGTGGCATGTCCAACTGTCAAGGTATTCTCACTGTGAACATCAAATGCCTTGGTCCTCCAATCCGGTTGGATACACTGTAAAAATGCCATGAACCAAAAATAATGTAGGTCTGCTTATCAGGTGTCATGGAAAAGTATGGCTCACTTTGATGAGTACCTTACCTGAATTTTGGGTATATGGCATTTGTTCACAGTGTGCCCTACTTGATGAATGATGCAGATCTCTGACATGTGTGTCGTATACACTTTTTGATAGTTTATGGTAAATGTGAGGTACGATTCACTGTGTGAGGTTGCATACCCAAGGTGAAATTCTTTTTGGAGATGGGAAACACCCCTTCACCATTTAGGGAAAAAAATGCTTATGTGGGAAATTTATTCTTAATAATTAATTAAATGAATATTAAGGCCGGCAAAGCATGTTTAATGTTTTAAGAATTACAAATGCTTAAAAGCACTGGGTTTACCAACCCTTAATGGGCCCTTATGTATAGTTGAAACTTTATGCAAAATGGAAAGCCTCGAAGGCCGTTGTTCGTTTTCCGGATATTTGGGCTGAGCTATAATGACTCTTTGGGGGTGTTGTATAGTTTTTTCTGTTTTGTATTTATTCTGGCTGCTGCTTTTTTCTCTCAATAAATTTTTTTCTTATTGCTTCAAAAAAAAGAAAGAAAGAAAGAAATGTTAATGAACAACTTCATGTGGCAGATAGGGAGAGGATTTTGCTTTGTTGTGGAACACTCTTAGCAGGGTGCTTATAGCACGGTGCGGGGAGGATGAGCACGTGTGGAAATTGACAGTGGACAGCGTGTTGTTTTTCCTCCGGCTCTTTTACATGCTTTGTCTAAAGTAGGAGGAAATCCCCCTAGTGCTCCTGTTCCTTCGCATGCCTTGTCTAAAGTTGGAGGAAACCCCCCCAGTGCTCCTGTTTGGTCATTGTCGGCCTCCATAAGAGTGGAAACACCTTCTCGTTTACTGGTATTCGACAAGATTCTAACTTTTGATCATCGAAACACCTAGAACACTACTTTCCAATATTTGTTTGATGTGTGGAAAGGAAGAGGAAATGTGTCACCATTTTGTTTATTCATTGTAGTGGTGTGAAGATTTTGGGTCGAAACTTTTGGGTGGTGTGGATGTTCCAAGAAAAGCTTGGTGCTTTGTTCTTCAGGAATTTTGGTTGATCTCTTCATGATTGATTGGTCCATGCAGTGAATACTGAGGACTTCAAACCTAAAATACCCTCCCATTGGTATGGTCCACCTAGTAGTTGGTGTAAGAGCAAATTTCATGGGTTTCTCCATTCAAGCCGAGACTGTAGTGGGGCTAGTGGTGTGAGAGACAGTAATGTTTCAATTTCCTTCGCCTTCTTGGGCCCTGAAGGAGTAGTTGATGCGTCGATGATGGAGGCTATGGCCCTGAGAGGCCTTTTGTTTTTTGCTAATGAAATCTCCTGTCCTGTCATTGTAGAGGTTACTCCTTGAATGTCTTAAATTGGGTGTGAAAACACAATTCCTAGCTGTGAAAGTTGTCCTCTGCATAGGAGGAAATTCGCCAAATTGCCTTTTAGGCTAAACGTTTCATCTGCAAACATGGGTAGAGAGGCAAATGTTGCTGCTGATGGGTTAGTGAAAGGAATGAAGTGTCCTGGTCTTACTGTCATATTGGGAGCCCATTCCATCCTGATGTATCTCAATTATGAATAGCTAAATTTTTGCACTAGTTTTCAAAAAGAAAGAAGGAAAGGGGGAATATACCCAGAAAAACAGAATATGCTTCATGTGGTACTGAGTTTTTACAACTGCACATAGTGATCGTGGTTTCTTATTTCAACTTCTTCTCATCTTGCACTTAAGTGGTACATTCTTTCATGAATTCTGTAGTGTGTTTGGTTTGTAAGCACAGTATTCAAAAGAACATACTGTTTCATAGACTTGTTGCTTACCTTATTGATGTCTTAAGAAACGTTATCTTCAATCATTTTGGTTATCTATAAACACCTCGTCAAATTTCTTGCATGTTGCAGGAAAGGCTGATGACAGGAGTATTTGCATGTCACGAGGAGTGCCCAACTGAAGCTTGGAAGTACCTAGCCAGTGTATAGAAGCAGCATGCCACTGGAAGACTTCTTTACCCTGACTGAGATGAAAGATGGGCTTGCGACCCTTGCTAGAGTTGAAGAGCTGATTGCTGTTATGCAGACAGCTGAGTATGATACGAAGAATTTAGGTGATGCAGCCAGGCAATGGTCAACTGTTGCAAGTATCTTAGCAGCCACTGACAACAAGGATTGTCTTAATCATTTTATTCACTTAGGAGGACTTCGATTTCTCGATCAATGGCTTCAGGTCGCTCAAAAACATAGTAGTGACACAGACGATAGCCCTGTGGAAGCATCAATCAGCGCAGTGGTAAGAGCTCTTGAGAAGCTGCCGATAGATAAGGAACAGTCCATTGTTTCTCAGATTGTGGCAACTCTCAAGCATCTTTTCAGTCACACGAGCTCTAAAATCCAGGAAGAGGCAAGAGCTCTGTTTGATAGCTGGAACCAGATGGGTGATAAAGATATGAAAAGCAATGTTGTTAGGAAAGGAGAGACATGCCGTGATGATGATCCCAAGACATCAGCTGATGTGAAAGCAACCTCCGAGGACGGGTGCACAAAGTCTCCAGTTGTTGAATCTCCTTCCAAAGGGAGTGCTGATGAAAAGCCTGCTGGGAGTGGGTTCCAGCATTCAGATGCCACAAGAACCTCAGATGCTTCCCAGGCTGAGACCTGTGAGGAAGTGAAAAATGCTACATCTAATCAAGAAATGCCATCAACGACTTCAAACCATGATCCAGCAGGCTCCTCACCTGTTTCAAACACTTATCAGGAAAGCTTGCCTGTAGCTGAGCTGTCCTCTATTATTCCTAGTGTAACCTCCATGGATGCATGCAGTTCTCCAATTACGAAGGATCAAAATATTGACGTCAGGTCATCTGGTGCTTCTGAGTTGGAAGATATCACTGGTGTTAAGAAAGAGATGGAGATGAATCTCAAGGAAGGTAGCGCTTCTAGATTTATCAAAAAAGAAACATGCACTGTTTCTACATCTTCCGGACACAATGATCATGTGAATGCTCAAACTTCTGTGGTGGAACCTGATCTGTCATGTGATATGGATGCTAAAGAGAGCAAAACCCATCTAAGAAAGACTGCATCTGCTGATCTTGGCAGTGGCCTACTGGAGTCGCAGCCAAAGAGTGGGGTGGTTGATGCTGTGATGCCAAAATATTCGAGAAACAAAATAGATCTCAGATCTGCAGGGCATGGTGGTGAATCTTATGCTAATGCTTTGCCTGATTTAGGTAGAAATGGGTGTATCCCAGAAAAGTCGGTTCTAGAGTCTTCCTCTCGCAGGAAGGATGCTTCCATAGCAGTTACAAATGCTGAAGAGCTTTCCAGCAAGTCAAAATCGAAGGCGAGCAAAGCAGCGGATTCTGTTGTCACCACCATCTTGAAGCCAGTGATGAGTGTTAGAGACTCAAAAGAGGTTGACAAGAGAATGTCAGAAATGGAACTTGAATATGGGGAGGACGATGCATTGGAAGTTGCTCGGCTAGTTGCTAGACAAGTAGAGCGTGAAGTTGTCGATTATAGAGAACCTTTCTGCAGCTCGTCTACTGAGAAAAATTTGGAAGAGGAACAGCCTGGTAGCCCTGATTCTGTGGAAGGCAAACAGGATGAACTAATGATGGAACAACTCAATGACAATGAAACTCCAGTGGAGCAAGATAGTCCTGGTGGTGGCTCCTCTCCCAAGGCAAAGCGCCTAAGAATTTCCAACAGCGGCAATACTGAACCGGAAGGTCGAAAACATGACTCAGAATCACCTCGGTCTGCGGTGGTTCAAGAATCAGGTGGTCATGTTGATAGAAGCAGATGCGATTTTGATTTGAATGAGGATGTTTGCACGGAGGAAATTGAAAGCCCGTTGGTTCCCATCCCTAATCAGGCGAACACATTGTCTGCACCCATTGCTGTTGTAGCTGCTTCGAAAGGAGCTCCCTCATTGCCCACCACCCCTCTCCACTTTGAAGGAGAACTGGGCTGGAGGGGGTCTGCAGCAACAAGTGCCTTCCGCCCAGCGTCTCCTCGAAGAACTCCGGATGGTGAGAAGACATCTTTAGTTGAGTCTAGCAGCAAGAATTCGAAGCCGAGACAGAACTTCCTTGAATTTGATCTGAATGTGGCTGAGCGTGACAGTGATCCCGCTATCGATCTGGTACCTGTGAAACCCATTCCGGCATCACCTGGCCTACCTTCAGGCGATTCCTCCAT
The DNA here is from genome assembly GCA_037074715.1 of Magnolia kwangsiensis. Taxonomy (NCBI): domain Eukaryota; kingdom Viridiplantae; phylum Streptophyta; class Magnoliopsida; order Magnoliales; family Magnoliaceae; genus Magnolia; species Magnolia kwangsiensis. The sequence continues at coordinate 139,922,835 of CM073575.1, read as the reverse complement.
GGAAGTCAGTTCAAGAAGAGCAGAGAGGTTCAAGTTGGACCTCAACTGCATTGGGGATAATGATGATGCTTGCCCATTTCCGCCGTCGGATTGGAGAGTGGATGGGCATTTCCGTCACCACCAAAATGGTAATCACAGCCCATCTCCTGCTTCATCCTCATCATCAAAGCACCCTTCCATGAGAGACTTCGATTTGAATGACAACCCATCATTCTATGAAACACGCAGTTCCCTTGTTCATCATCATGGCCTCCAAAAATCATCATTGCAGGACACAAAGGCTTATGGAAGTTTGAAACTCGATGATCCCGTTGTTTCAAGCATGGGTTCAAGAATGGCCTTTGACAGGAAAGATTTCGCTGACCGAACTCATTTGTTTCTGGCAAACAGTCCGTCATCCATGGGTACGAGCTTGGCAAGAGCTGGTAGTGGTTATGGTGCACAGCCTGCGATAGGTCATGCACCGATGCCACCTCATGCATTCAGCTACAACAGCCTCACAATGGGGCCCAACACCATGTCTCTGTCCCCACAGTTGTATGGACCTGCTGGGTCCCTCCCTTACATGTTTGATTCAAGAGGAGCCACTGGTATACCTCAGGTACTAGGCCAGTCGTCTGCTGTTCATCCCTTATCCCGGCAACCCCATCTCATGAACCTGATGGGTTCGCAGTCCGGTCTTAATGGGTTTGGGGTCTCACAGACGGGGCTTGATTTGAACTCAGGTCTGGTGTCGATGGATGGTGAGAGTAGGGACATGGGGGCCATGAGACAGCTGTTCAGTCATGGCGGTTTGCAGCCAGCTAGCACGGGAATGTCACTGAAACGGAAGGAACCAGAATGCGGGTGGGAGCTGAACCTGATCAGTTACAAACAGGAGATGCCGTGGCATTAGTTTCTATTCGGGACATTTTCTTTTTCTCTCAAGGCAACTTGGGTCATGGAATGTTCGAAGACATTCATTTGGACGGTCCAGATGATGAAGATGGTGGTGGGCCCATTGGCATTGTGAGAAGGGACTTTTTTTTTTTTTTTTTTTTTTAAAAGAAGAAAAGAAGTGAATAAGGTCGGGTAGATTAATTGATAAAAAAAAAGATATATGATGAGATTGATTGTAGTTTTAATTGTTTTTGGTGTTTCAAAGAAGGGGTCATTTGTAGCAGCAGCAGCAGCAGGTGAAAAGCTGGGAGGGAGAGGGGGGTGGGTACACGTATCCTGTATATCTCTCATAAAGTATTCTAACACACAAAAAGGGAATTGAGTCTTTGCATAAAATGAGTGCCTGTTCTGGGTAACGTAACCCTACAAGTTGCAGAAATATTCTAAATACTGCTTAGGTGGACTCTATTTGTAAGGTGGGGCTTATGCCTCCGCCCCACTTGTGGTGTGTACTTAACTAATCTCCTTTGGGGCTGTTTCTTTTCTAATTCACTCTCCTAAATACCCGGTAATAGGTATTAATTATTTCCCACTGTAATTCCAACAAAGGCAGAGTTGGCGTTTTGCTTTTTGAACGCTAAAATCAATGTGGAATATGAATTTCATGTGGGGCCCACTATGATGTATATATATGGCTTACCTGTCTGTCCATTTTGTTAGCTGATTTTAGGGCATGGGCCCCAAAATGAGGCAGATCTAAAGCTCAAGTGGACCATATCACAGGAAATAGTGGGAATTAAAGGCATACCGATGAAAACTTTTTGAGGGCCCCAGAAGTTTTGGATCAAACTGATGTGTTTTTACCCTTATCCATGTCCACGTAACCTTGTGAACGGGTTAAATGACAAACAAAGTCTTTACGGCCTTATGAGGAAAAAACATTTCAACGGTAGTAGTTTTATGACTACTGTTTTCTTGTGGTATGGTCCACTTGAGCATTGGATCTGCCTTATTTTTGGGCTCATAAACTAAAATGTTCCGTTAAAACAGATAACCCAGATAACCGGCGTGGACATCTCAGATACATAGTGGTGGGGCCCACAAATTGAAGTCAGTCCTTTTTTGAACAGATTTTCCAGATGGAAATACTCTTGAAAATCAAAGATGCCTAGGGAGTAATGCTAATAATGACCCATTTACCAGCCTTAGTTCATGGGCTGGACTTGTTGACATGCATGCTATGCCGTGCCCATGGGCTGGCTTAGGCATGGCATGTCTGGCCCATTATTTTTTGGGGCGATCATGGGCTTTTAGGGCATTCTAGGCTGACCTCATCCTGACTTCTCCTGTACTTGTGTTCTATTATAAACTTCAATCATATGCAATATTGCGTTGGTTTCTGTACTTCTAAATGTATTTTCTTTGTACATGTGGAGCCTGCTTGATCAATATTCAGACAGGTCCAAGTTAGGCATGGAGTCCACTTGGTTCTTTCTGGGTTTGGCCTTGGAGCCACTCTGCTAGGTGCAATTTCAAAGGTCCCACCTGTTACGATTGTCATAATCAAGCACTATAAAGCTATAATAGCCATTTTGTGGTTGCTAAAGCAGATTGTATCTTGGGACCCAATGCAAAGCATGGTAACACCTGCTCGGGTTTAGTCACTTGTAGGCCAATCATGTTGGGTAAGGCTCTCTCTACTAACCATCTGGGGTAGCTTTTTGGTAAAGTGGCCTGGCCCCTGCACAATGGCATTAACAATGTGCAGTATGGATGTTAAAAAGGGAAAAACTCTTGAGTGCTAGGATTATCCAATTGTTGTGAAACCCTGCACAATGACCCATCCGTAAAGCACACCCATGAATGTACATGAAAATGAAAGCCTGAAGAGGGCAGCAGCATATGGTAGGATAGCTGAACCAAGGAGTTCTTACCCTGTCACCTTCAATTTATATGGACAAATGCTTGGTCGGGAGACGACTTAAAGTGTTTATCAGCATTCTCTGGCCTTGAACCTGTTGAATGTTGATACGCCCTTCAATCTGGTGGGCCTCAGTGCAGAAAGATCATGCTCCAAAAAAAGCTTAACCATTCTACTGCACTCTTTGGTGAAAGTTGTGGCTATATTCTTTCAAAATCTTCCAACTTGAGAGATGTCCATCATTGGTGGGGCCCAACAGGTTAACAATATTTTGCTACTGATGTAGAGCATGTCGCGGACAATTTCATGGCCAAGATGGATCAGAAAAGGCACGGTCGGCGACAGAAGTGATCCGGACCATCAGACCTTAGATCGGGCGTATCTCGCAATCCGGAATGAGTTATCCGACGCGGAATATATGATTTTGGGGTAGAACTAGCTACTTTAGCCAACCAACCCTGCTATGCCGGGTTGCGCAGCCCGAATTTGCGAGAAACCCCCTGATCGATGGTCGTTTCTCCGTTTTAATTTCGTTTTTACTATTTATAGTAAGTTTTAGTTTGCTTAAGCTCATCATCCATTGGGCTTTAAGAGTTGTGTCCAACATGAAAAGTGCTTAGGATAATTAGGAGAACAGTTTGGTGAAGCCAAATAGGACACTTACTATTTTTGGCCGAAAACCTTGCGCACTAGTAGACATCACAACCGTCTATAAATAGTAAGTTTACTATTTATAGGTTGTTGCGGATTCAAGGAGTTTTATTTGTAGTTTGAGTTTGATTTCTTTCCTATTGCTTGATTCCCTTATTTAAAAGAGTGTAAACTCGTTTTTAGGGATTCATCAATTAATTTCGAATTTTATTAGAATTTATTCCTATTTTTCTGCTTTCTTTCCTTGTGAATTTGAGAAGTCTCTGTGAGGAGTCCAGAGAAGCTCCGTGGATTCGGAGTAGTTATCCTTGAGGAAGACAGTGATCGAACTCATCACGTTCATCCCTGCGTCAATTTGGTATCAGATCGAGGTTTTCCCTCGGGACGATGACAAACAATGAAGGTATGAATCAAAATCCTATAGACGGTGATCCAGGGATTCGTTATCTTTCGGAAAGAATGGAAGCTTTCCATCGGGAGAGTCAGTTGACCATGTAAGGGCTGCAGGCAACCCTCGACCGTCTTGCGGATGCGCTACTTCCGCCCCGAGTCCTAGGCGGTGCTCCACCACCTATGGTCGCTTCTCCACCCGTGGTTGCTGTACGACGTGACCCCGATTATCACAGAGTACTACCAGTGGCAAACTGTAGGGCTGCACCAGATGATTCTAGTTCCAGCAACGAGGACATTAATGAGGATTTTGACCGACGACCAATCCATGGAGGCGATCGTCTAGATCGTGCTGAAAGAGACTATCGAAGTAAGGCTGAACTTTCTAGTTTTAACGGTTTATTACGTATCGAAGATTTTCTCGATTGGCTAGCCGAAGTAGAGAGATATTTCGATTATATGGATGTGCCAAATCATAAAAAGGTAGCGTTTAAATTAAAATCTGGCACTTCTGCATGGTGGAAACAATTACAACTCTCACGAGCTCGCCAAAACAAGGCACCCATCGCATCATGGCCTCGGATGAGACGTCTTCTTCAATCACGTTTTCTCCCTAGTGATTATGAACAGATATTATTCCAGCAATACCAGAACTGCCGGCAAGGAAATCGAACTGTTACAGATTACACTGAAGAATTCCAGCGGATGGCTATAAGAAACGATCTGTTAGAATCTGAGTCACAGAAGGTGGCACAATTTATAGGTGGGTTGCGACCGGCAATTCAGGACTGAGTTCAGATGTATCTAGTCGGGACCGTAGATGAAGCAGTTCAATTGGCAGGAAGGGCAGAAACACAACTTACAAGAGCTCTTGCTCATCCTTATCCTTCAAATCGACATCCTATAACGGGTCCTACAAAGGATCCAGTGCTGGCTCGAGGAAAAGATCCAATAGGAGAACGTCCTCAACTTCCTCCACCCGTGAACGGTGATATGGGGAGCGGACCATCCAGACCTCAACGGGCAGCACCCACAACAGCGGGACCGAGTAGAATTCCGAATCCTTATACTCGGCCAAGGCCGAACAATTGTTACCGCTGTGGCCAACCAGGCCACTTATCAAACACTTGTCCTCAACGTCCGACAATACACTGGACTATAAACGAAGGGGGCACTGAAGATGCGGCTGCAGAAGAAGATCATGGCTTTGATGAATATGAACAAACCACTGAAGAAATAGCAGGTGGTGGTGAAGTAATAGGCGAGGATCGTGGCGAATCTCTCGTTGTGAGGCGACTACTGTATACCCTGCGAAAGGAATTACATCCACAGCGGCACAATATATTTTGTACTCGGTGCACTGTCAGCGGAAAGGTCTGTGATGTGATCATAAACAGTGGTAGCAGCGAGAACATCGTCTCAAGAGTAATGCTGGACAAGTTGTAACTACCAATGACGAGACATCCTTCCCCGTACTCAATTGGCTGGATAAAAAAGGTGAATGAGACCAAGATAACTGAACAATGCACTATCTGGTTTTCAATTGGTAAACATTATAAGTATCAGATATTTTGTGACGTGGTTGACATGAAGGCCTGTCATATGCTACTCGGTCGACCTTGACAGTCGGACCGTGATGCGACCCATCGGGGACGAGAGAATGTATACATATTCGTTAAGGATAATCAAAAAATAATCCTTGCCCCTATGGCACCAGAGAACCACCCTGAAGCCTCTAAAGTTGAGGGGAGTTCTCTCTTGACCATTTAGAATTTTATGGAGGAATACAAGGAAACCGGCGAGGTATACGTCGTAGTGGTGAAGGACGAGGAAGAGGAACCCTTAAACATCCCTCTAAGCTTAAGACTTTTGCTAAACGAGTTTAAAGAAGTTTGGCCTTAAAATTTACCTGATGGATTGCCTCCCATGAGGGACATCCAACATCACATATACCTCGTCCCTAGGGCTAGCCTACCCAATCGACCTCATTATCAGATGAGTCCGAAAGAGTGTGACATACTTCAGGGGCAAGTAGAGGAATTGATCTGTAAGGGTCTCTTAAGAGAGAGCATGAGCCCATGTGCTGTACCAGCATTATTAACGTAAAAAAAAGATGGAAGCTGGCGCATGTGTGTCAACAGCTGAGCAATCAACAAAATTACCATCAAATATCGGTTCCCAATATCACGGTTGGACAACATGCTCGATATGCTGGGAGGAGCCAAGGTATTCTCTAAATTAGATCTAAAGAGCGGGTACCATCAGATTCGTATCCGACCCGGTGATGAGTGAAAAATGACATTGAAGACAAAGAAAGGGTTGTATGAGTGGCTGGTCATGCCATTCGGCTTATCAAACGCACCAAGTACTTTCATGCGTTTGATGAATCAAGTTCTAAAATCGTTCACTGGCCGATTTGTGGTAGTATATTTTGATGACATATTAATATATAACCAAGATGAGGTGGAGCACAAGAAACATCTCAGGCAGGTGTTGCGGGTCCTATAAGATAACAAGTTGTACCTCAACTTGAAAAAGTGTAGCTTTTTAACTGATAGCCTATTGTTTCTATGATTTATTGTAACGCTACAAGCATTCGAGTGGACGATGAAAAGGTGCGAGCTATTAGGGAATGGCCGATCCCGACAAATATTTATGAGGTAAGGAGTTTTCACGGATTGACGACTTTTTATTGTTGATTTGTGCGAGACTTTAGCACCATAGTCGCTCCTATAACAGATTGCATGAAAAAGGGACCGTTCCAGTGGACCGATAAAGCTGACAAGAGCTTTCACGAGATCAAGCATCGTTTGTCTATAACACCAGTCTTGGTGCTTCCTAATTTCGACAAATTATTTGAGGTTGAGTGTGACGCTTCATACGTCAGAATTGGAGGAGTATTATCACAGGAATGCAGGCCGGTAGCTTTCTACAGTGAGAAGATCAGTGAAACCTGAAAGAAGTGGTCAACTTATGAGCTTGAGTTGTACGCAATTGTTTAGGTACTGCGTCATTGGCGGCATTATCTAATTCAAATGGAGTTTGTTTTGTACACTGACCATCAAGCATTAAAGTTTATTAATAGTCAGACTAACGTAAATCGTGTGCATGCTAGATGGGTTGCGTTTATATAGGAATTCACGTTGGTTCTGAAGCACAAGTCAGGACAGCAGAATAAAGTGGCTAATGCACTTAGCCGTCGTGCAACTCTACTTGTTACGATGAGCAACGGGGTGGTCGGCTTCGACTGTCTCAAGGAACTATATGCCGAGGATGAGGATTTCAAGGATTCTTGGATAAAGTGCCAAGAAGGTCACTCCAGTGACCTTCATATAAAGGACGGTTTTCTCTTCAAAGGGAATCGATTATGCATCCCCTAAAGTTCTCTAAGGGAGCAGATTATTCAGGAGCTATATGGAGGTGGCCTTGGTGGACACCTTGGGCGAGATAAGACGCAAGCTCTTGTGCAAGAACGGTATTACTGGCCGCAATTAGTACGTGATGTGGGAAGAGCCGTACAACGTTCTCATATTTGTCAAACTTCCAAGGGGCAATCTCAGAATACGGGACTCTACACCCCGTTACCTATTCTTGACGGTCCTTGGGAGAATTTATCAATGGACTTCGTGCTTGGTCTTCCACGAACACAACGTGGCATGGATTCGGTGTTCATGGTGGTCGATCGTTTCTCCAAGATGGCGCACTTTATCCCATGCAAGAAGACTCTCGATGCAACACATGTGGCGAATCTATTCTTTAGGGAGATCGTACGGCTACACGGGGTCCCTAAGACCATTACTTCTGATCGTGACGCAGTTCATTAGCCACTTTTGGTGAACTTTATGGACTCGATTCGATACATGATTTTAATTCAGTAGTGCCTACCACCCACAGACTGATGGGCAGACTGAAGTTGTGAATCGCATGTTGGGAAACCTCCTTCGCAGTATTGCAGGAGAAAGGCTAAAGTAGTGAAACTTGGCCTTATCTCAAGCAGAGTTTGTGTTCAACAACATGGTGAACCGCTCGACAGGAAAATCGCCATTCCAGATTATCTACGGACGAGTGTCTCGCCACACACTTGACTTGGTCCCTCCGCCCAAGCACCCAGGCGCGAGCATTGCAGCAGATCATATGGCAGATAAGATCATGGGCATCCATGTGGAAGTACAGGCCAAGCTAATGCCTCGAACGAGAAGTACAAGGAACAAGCGGATAAGCAACGACGACAAAAGGTGTTCGAGGTGGGCGACCGCGTTATGATTCATCTGCGTAAAGAGAGATTTCCGACCGGGACGTATAACAAATTGAAAAATAAGAAGATTGGACCAGTACCGATCATCCGAAAGATTAATGACAACACTTATGTTGTTGATCTTCCAGATGACATGGCAATCTCATGGACTTTCAACGTCGCGGACTTGACCGAGTATCATGAACCAGCGCAGGAGGAGAACTCGAGGATGAATTCTTTTCAAGTGGAGGGGACTGATGTAGAGCATGTCGCGGACAATTTCATGGCCAAGATGGATCAGAAAAGGCACGGTTGGCGACAGAAGTGATCCGGACTATCAGACCTTAGAACGGGCGTATCTCGCAATCCGGAATGAGTTATCCGACGCAAAATATATGATTTTGGGGTAGAACGAGCTACTTTAGCCAACCAACCCCGCTACGCCGAGTTGTGCAGCCCGAATTTGTGAGAAACCCCCTGATCGACAGTCGTTTCCCGTTTTAATTTCGTTTTTACTATTTATAGTAAGTTTTAATTTGCTTATAGCTCTTCATCCGTTGGGCTTTAGGAGTTGTATCCAACATGAAAAGTGCTTAGGATAATTAGGAGAATAGTTTGGTAAAGCCAAATAGGACACTTACTATTTTTGGCCGAAAACCTTGCGCACTAGTAGACATCACGACCGTCTATAAATAAATAGTAAGTTTACTATTTATAGTAAGTTGCGGATTCTAGGAGTTTTAGTTGTAGTTTGAGTCTGATTTCTTTCCTATTGCTTCGTTCCCTTATTTGAAAGGGTGTAAACTCATTTTTAGGGATTCATCAGTTAATTTCAAATTTTATTAGAATTTATTCCTATTTTCCTGCTTTCTTTCCTCGTGGATTCGAGAAGTCTCTGTGAGGAGTCTAGAGAAGCTCCGTGGATTTGGAGTAGTTATCCTCGAGGAAGACGGTGATTGACCTCATCACGTTCATCCCTGGGTCAGCTATTATTATTATTTTGTGAATGTTTGGTCCACTTACAACTGAAAACCAAAGGACACTATAATATCTTTTTACCAAAGATCACATAATTCCTGATAATAGAATTTTGACACCAAGCTGATGAGTTGAAGCACCTGATTCTGTCCAGGTCATCCACACGGCTAGTGTCCCACCTAACGCATGGCTAGGGTATCTCGATCATGCCAGGTTGGAATGTGTGACCACAAGTAAGATGTGTGTGGCCTTACCAGAGATCATACAAAATAATTGTAGAACTGAAATTGTTATCCTATAGGATTCTATTCTAAATAAACAAAGGATATCGAATTTTTAATGAAGGATCTAAAAATGTACATACATCCATCCCACCAGTAATAAATAAAATCCTAAACTTGCACAAGAGAAAATTATGCAGCCTAAGTGATACATTTCGGGCCAATGCTTAAAAGTCTGCTCCTGACATTTGAACAAAAATGAGCATCTGATTTGAAGAGCTCACTGTCATGGATTCCGATGGCTCTCCTCTTGAGTCCCCTCCCTTGATGGTGACTCCAACAATCAATTTGATCCTATCTTTTGCGCTTATACCTGCAAGGAGAGTTCCAAGGAGCAATCAGAAAATTCCAAAATCAAAATCTAGAATAAGGTGCTGTGTGGAATGTTCATGAAATGTGGGCTCTGCAAGGCTTGGAACATGGTCATCTTGAATAAACCATGTTACTAATAGCATATAATACATAATTGTAGCACAAGCATGGATTCAGATACGCACATTTCCATCAAACTTGATGGCATGACGAATAAATCAGAAATCCTGTAATTACTAATAGCATATAATACATGATTATAGCACCAACAATCTGTGTTTTTTTTTTTTTTTTTTTTGAAACATACTAACAATCTGTGCTAGATATACAAATAAAAATGGCACATACATGTAGAATATATTAAATAATACGCGTCATCTAATGAGACTTTCTAAGTCTGCATACCAAAACAGCCAGTCTGGCGTTATTGGACATCTAATCCATGCATTAGGTGGCGGACAGGCCAGGCATGTACATGCCCTTCATATCCACACATCCTCTGAAAGGTATGGATTGGCACTGTTGTATCCACTTACCAATAACTAGGTAACCTAAAAACCACATACAGGAGACCAAAATAAGATAGAACTAGAATACATGAAAAGCAAAATGCAACTCAAAATCCCCCCCCAGTCAGATTTTGAGGCAAGATTAGTGTATGCTTGGAACGAGCTTAATAGAAGAGGTGCACTCCAGTAGCAACAGTGACGCTGTAAGCTTACAGTGCTACCAGGCACCTGGGGGCATGCGTGACAACCAACCCATCGGTCCATTAATGCATCACCTCAATATCCCTCCAGGTCCCAAAAATCAGTTTGATCCAAAAGTCAGGTGAGACAGAACAGGGAACAAGGTGGCAGAGAACACCAAAGGGGGCCCACCTGAGAACAAGGTGGCAGATAAAACCAAAGGAATCTTTGCAGTCTTGATTCCATATACACAACACTGTGGGCACCGCATCCAAATAAAGGGTAGACGCCCCATCCCTCGTTCTCTCTGCTGTGGCCCATCTGAGTTTTGGATCGGCATAATTATTGGGCACTTGGGATATTTTGGGATGAAAAGAATCTGATTGATTGCTTGGATGTTGTTCACACAGAAAATGGACCCTACATCTGCCTGGGACATTTGTAGCTTATCGAGGTACTGGTACCACTGGAGGGGCTGACCAAGATTTTGAATGGATAAAGCAGAGTATCTGTCCTATCACCTATGAGACCCCTTGGTACTTCAAAATATGTTATGGGAACAAATTTTACAGAAAGAAAATGTCATGCTAAGAAGTGGATTGTTTTAACATCATAGAAAAGCCGAAAACAATTTAAGATTTCACTTTGATGCTCAAAAAAATGAACTGAGCAACATCAATAAACAGCAACAAAGAATGCTGGGTTAATCCCACTTCATTCATGAAGTCTAGCCTCCAAACCATCATTAAGATTCTTACAAGGTAAAACTTGAAACACATGGAATTCCAATTAGGGGTTTGGTTGTTGCTGTGAACAAAAAATGGCACGCCTATTTTGGTTATTTCCACTTTATTGGATGAATAATTGCAATCCTATTTCATTGAAGGTTGCATTTGGATGTGAAGCAAACTGAATATCAGGCATTCAGTTTAATTAAGAGAAAATGGCACAAATTAGTGATGTTCCCTCATATTTGTCCCTCAATACGCACACTAGGGAAATTCCAATTTGATTCTTTCCGCTTAATTAGACTAACAACTGCAGCTTGATCCAGTAGTGCATCCAAGCGCATCATTAATATAACACAAAACAGAATTTGAGATTTTTGTACCCAAACCGATCACAGCCTACACATACATCACAATTAATGAACCTGGATACATGAAAACTGTAGCTAGAAGGATCTGTAATCTGGAATGCACTCCTTACCGTGATTTGCTCTTGAAAGAATGCTTAGACTTTTTCTTTGCTCCTCCACTAATGCTTCGCTTTGAGCCACGCATCTGTTTCCTATCGCTCATATCAGTCTGGAACAATTCTTGCATCTCTTCTGTTCTGCCTTGAGTTCTTTGCGAAGGACGTTTTGATGGTTTACCCACCTTTCGCAAGGTCTTTCCAGCTTCGCGTGACTTCTGTATCGCCTTCAGTGATTTGGCGCGTTGATAACCCAGATCAACAAGTGACTTTCCTGCTTTCTCCTTGCTCCCTTTTCCATTTCCCTGCAGTGGAAATAGATTATTACACTATTGAAACTCAAAGCCAGGTTGTGTAGGATGTGCATGCATGGTTTCTTTTTTTTTTTTTTTTTTTTTTTAAAATAAAAAAATTATTGCAAACTGCTACAATGGACATAAAATATAGTAGCATACACTACGTAACGTAGTGTAGCTACAGTGGTGTATGCTATACACAATGTAGCATATGGCATAGTAGCATACGCTACTGTGGAAGTGCATTTTAAAGCCTAAAAACTCAAAAAGTTATATTGTAGTACTTTTATGTTAGTAAAGCACAATTTGAAAAATGTCGGTGACTCATTCTCCTCACATATGGCATTTATTTACAGCTATCCAGACCATCCAAATTCAGGTCCTATTGGGGATGAAACATATCCTAGAATCATATTTATCACGCAACTGTAACAACTCTGCCAAGCGAACGGTTGAAGAGTTACTAAAACTAACACATAAAATCAAAGACTTTTTATTTATTTATTTTATTTTATTTCCCTCCTTTGAAAGCAACTATTCCCTCTCTCACCAAAATCCCTATTCACTCTTTTGAAAGCCCTCTTTTGGTTTTCTCAATCCTTACCAATTGGCCCCACGTGAACATCTTTTGGCTAAATTTGGAGGAGCATTGGAGCCCAAACAAAGGAGAAGATCGATTTTCCCCCTTTTAACATTTGTACTGTTGTGGAGATCAAGTTTTCTGTTTTTTGTTCTTAAAGCTAAACGGAGGTATGTTCTTCCCCTTAATCTTTGGTAATGAATTTTATTTCATTTTGGATGTAGATTTTGGGTATTTTGGCATTCTTTTTCATTTTTTCTTCTTTTTTGGGAGATCAGATCCAATGCAACATCATAGAATAAGCTTGTTCTATAACCATTTGTTATGCGGGGCCCATTGTGGTGCCTATGGCATACTGTCCAACTTGTCCAGTCCATCATGTGGGCCACCATGCTACAGTGGTGGTTTTTGAGTGGTTGTTGCATTGCGGTGTTTAAATAGCAGTAGCGTTCAGTCCTCTGTAGTGTGTAGCGTAAGCTACACGATATGCTGAATTTTATTTTTTTTTGGATGTAGATTTAGGGTATTTTGGCATTCTTTTTCATTTTTTCTTCTTTTTTGGGAGATCAGATCCAATGCAACATCATAGAATAAGCTTGTTCTACAACCATTTATTATGCGGGGCCTATTGTGGTGCATATGGCATACCGCCCAACTTATCTAGTCCATCATGTGGGCCACCATGCTACAGTGGTGGTTTTTGAGTGGTTGTTGCATTGCAGTGTTTGAATAGCGGCAGCGTTCAGTCCTCTATAGTGTGTAGCGTAAGCTACATGATACGCCTATATATATATGCCTAAAAGATGATTCATTTTTTCATGTATAAGCATGTTCAAACAAGTTATTAATTATCATTTATTAAAAGGCAATCCACATATATAAAGTCATAAACCAAATCAAATAATTATCACATCAACAACTTTCTAACCAAACTACTTTAATTAAATAAAAACCACAAGTCACAACTTACAAGAATGAAAAGAAATAAAAATCCCACTGGTTAAGAGTATGAAGTACAATACAAATGTCATCTATACAAAGAAGAGTTTTCAAAAACCCTTCTTTTAAGTTTAGTTTTGAAGGTTTTTTAGCATATGAGTTTCATGCCAACTTTAACAAAGGATCATCATCATTTTAAGCGAAAATAGACAAAGAACGTTTTTATTTATTTTTATTTTTTAATGCGAGTTTTACATAATTTTTAATAAACAACTAATTTTATTTTATTTTTAAAAAAATTCTAGCTTATGCTACGGACACTACATGCTACGTAGCTATAACATACGCTACGAACACTATTTAGCTACGCTACATAGCATACACTACAAGCACTATTTGAAACACTAGTGCATTGTTTTCTATGTTGTGGCCCACGTGAAGGTTGGATAGTCATAGGCCTAACTTTTTTTTCTCTGTGGTGGATGTCCACTCTTTTCTTTTTTCTTTTTTCTTTTTATTTTTTATTTTTTAAAATTTTGTATGCTTGGGTGGGGGGGTTCTAGTATATCCAACCCATCCAGTCACATGGTTACACAACTTTTATGTGTTTAGTTATTTATTGATACTTGGCTACTTCTCTCTCTCTCTCTCTCTCTCTCTCTCTCTCTCTCTGCTTTTTTTTTTTTTTTCCACTAAAGCTGCAAAAGAGAGTTGTGTATATTTGTTTGCTTTCTAACTTGTTAATGACTTAATGTGATTTTTTTCAGACTGAATATAATTAGGTTGGCTTTTGATAACTTGTTTTGAACATGCTTTTACTCGAAAAAGGAAGCATATTTTTTCTAAGTTTTTTTTTCTTTTCTATTTTTTCTATTTAAATATTTTCCTTATTATTTTAATTAAAAAAAATACTAGCATACACTATATAGGGGTGAACACGATGCTATACGCTAATGCTATTTAAAAAACTGGACATGAATGCCCCTATTGATTGTGATTAAGAAAATGGGTGTTCCCTTAGAAAGCATGTTTGAACCAGCCTGTCAATGGACCAGGCTGGTCCATTGGGTTTCTAGGCCTGGCCTACCACCTTGGACCTGATTTTCAGACCCCAAGTATTGGGCCTAGGCCCAATCTTTATTGATGAAAAATAAACAGGATGCAAGTGGGCCCAAGTTTGACCACTTTCTCTATCCAAGGTCTACCCAGCACATCCAGCCCTACTTTGAGGCCCTATCAATAAACAGGCTGGGATTCAAGGCTCAAGAAATAAATATGCAAGGCTGATGTTGACCCCAATCTAGCATGAACACCACTCATTCACACCCCCGACTCTTTAGTTCTGGAGAAATACACTGGAAATACATGTCAAATTGCAGGAGGCGATAGCAGATGGAGCAGCTTAGTGTGAACTTTACAGCCAAGTTATTGCAACAGATTTGTGTATCATGTTTTTGTGTTTATACAAATGTGTGCAGACATTTGGACAGACCTGCTCTGAATTGCCAGTTTGACCTTCATCTTCCAACATCTCCCGAGCTGCTTCCAATCTTCGGCGTTTCTTTCGTGGCATATGTTTCTGTTTAATAGGAATCAGCAAAGAATATCCAAGACCCATATGCTTAAAGTAACTTAAACAGACAAACAAATGATTGCAATAGCAAGAGAAAAAATGAAATTACCTCACGCTCCCTCCGTCTCTTTTCCTTCGTTTTCAAGTCCTCTGCCTGCTGGGCACTCATGACCTCATTTGTGCCACCCTTACCTTTCTCCTTTGATTCCTGTCAAAAGAAGTAATGTACACCAAAAAGTACTCGAAGATGTTACACAGAGTTATTCAAATGAAGATAACAAAAAAATGCTATAAATGAGAATACATAGGCATGATTTCCAACAAAAGAGGGGTGTTGATATGACCAGCATACAATTTTACAGCACAACATTTCAATTGAAACTGCATCTTCCAGCAGAACTGAATTACAATCTTAAACATAACACTCTGGTGTGAGCTTTAAAGATATCCTACAACAAAATATGTAAAAACTGACTGCCCATAGAAGAGTAGTTGTGACCCATGGCATGTTGGTGTGATCTGAATAAGTTAAAATACACAGATGACTCCAGGAAACATTGTAACTACTAATAAGAACAAATACATGCAACTGACATTGGGTACCAGGATGGTGCACGGTACACATGTATGAAAATATTTTGAGTAGGTCAAGATGCATTCTTAAACATGTTGGGTATATTTTTAGCGTTTTAAAACACTTCAATACAGAGTTAGGGTGCTCTTGATATGAGGTGGGTACATCTTTTCAACACAGTTGGACAGCCTTTTGGAAGGTTTTGATTGGTTTGCAGATAATTGCACAATAAATGATAAATCCAAAAAAATAATTCATTAAGCCAATATGATACTATTACAACAAAGGAAATTAAGAATTCAAATGAAAAGACTTTGGAGAAGCAGAATAACATAAGCAGTATTATCATCAGATTCATTGATTCATGTCATTACTGAGTGAGAAAAATCAGTCACTGACCACATACCAGTTGGCTCTGAGACTTGATCATTGGAGTGTATGGCAAAAAATAACAAATAATTAATCAACATACTCGAAAATTATTTCAAAAAGTTAGTTGTGAGACCCAAGATGTATTGGGATGCGATAGAGTTATACAACATGATTACTTTTAGTTCCAGAAAAAACATAATCAGCGAAAAATGGGAAAACATCGTAATGTTTTTTTTTTTCAAAAGCAACGGACTAATATATATTATAAAATTAGAGATTACAGAAAGCAAAAAGGAAACAGAAGATCTGCTGAGATAGCAGACAGCCCCTAACAGCCTAAAAAGCACAGATCACAATCTTTCAACCCCTTAACATTGACCACCCATTTGAATAACAGCCTTCTGGCCCTAGAACCGACTGCGATAGCTGAGGATGAGTTGTCATTGAAACATCTTTCATTTCTCTCTACCCAAACCGACCACCAGATTCCCAAAATAACCATTCTCCAAATAGGCATTCTGATTTTTCCCAATTTGAAGCCTTGACATGTCGATAGAAGGTTGAGGGCCGAGTTTGGAATGCACCAACTTATCTTAAAGAGTTGACAGAAGTCAGCCCAGATTTGGGTAATAAAAGGACAGTGCACCAGAAGATGATTCACCAATTTTGCTTCTTTCATGCAACATAAGCAGACGTTCACGATCCGCATTCCCCTCTTTCTGAGGTTGTCTACAGTTAAGATTCTGTTACGACCCACCAGCCAACCGAAACAGAGGAATTTAGTGGGGGGGGGGGGGCGCTGGACAGCCTGATGTGATTTTGGCATGATGAAGGAATAGTGGGAGCTGACTGTCAACGAGCTAGATTTATCTAGCCTCCAAATAAGTCTGTCGGCGAGGATTGGAGAGGCATAGCTTTTGAGATGCAATCGAGAAGATCCGTGTATTCAGATAGCTCCCAGTCATGGAGGTTTCTTGAACATCATAATGTTTGAACAGTACTTAATGTGAACTAAGCACAGTGTTAATGCTCTTAAAGTATATAGAATGAGATTTTTGGCTTCTTATTTTGACCTGGAAATTTGCAAGTCCATATCACATTGTCATGCCCAAAAATGGTGATGATATTTAGTGCCATACATGAGAGAGAAGTGGGGAAAAAAAACTGTCATGAGAAAATATGGAAATAACAAATGAATTCATCTTTAATGGACCACACACATTTGATTTTCAAATTTAGATAGGTTAAGATATTACTACTCTTGTTTATTTCACTAACTGGAGTATGCAGCAGAAAATAACATGCAACCTTTCCAAAATCCAGAGTAATCGGTAGATATCAGCAATGTAAAAAACATGACCACAATATATAATTCTTTGCCTGCAAATGAACAATATGTTTTATAATAACAACAACTAGAGAACAAGAACATCAGACTCCGGTAGATCTGATTGAAATAAGCCCCAGCAACGTGGATATCAACTCCATCTTGCATATCACAAGTGACATATGCAACTGATATAACGCTATCAGCAACAAAGAAGTCTTAATAGCATATTGAATTGCAGGATAACATTTTTGTAAAAGAATGAAGCATATGGTTTCTAGTTCACCAACTACCACTACATGTAACCATGATAATCTTAGTAAATATTGTATTTGTAACAATATTCAACCGAGAGTGTGTGTATATAGACATCCTCATAGATCACTTGAACAATTGAACCAATTCAAGTAGAGTCAATTTTTTGTCACCAAAAATTTCCTGGCAAGTATTTAACATGAACAACCATTATGCAACAGAATTTACCTTTGCAGCCTTAGCTATAAGTTTCTTCTCCCGTTCTGTAGTGAACCAGGTTCTTTTAGGGCGCGAATAAATATCATCCTTATGCTCAATCATATTTTCTGCCTGCAAAATAAGGGAAATCCAAAAGCATCATACAAGTATTTTTTTAATCAGTAAAACAATGGTATTAAAAGACTCCTAAAAGGGGGAAAAAACGCAGGCGGTACAAACTTCCAAAGATACAAAGCTATCTCCTCACTTCAATCCACACATTTACATGAGATTATACTAAGTGATAACTTTGAAGGAGCAAGCCCAATAGGAAACATAAAACATGATTGATTCCACCACCTTTGATGGTAGATGCAAGCAATCGACAATAATCCAACTATTCCTTTTCCAATGGCCTGCAAAATGGCCAAGAAGCAAAGTTCAATTTCCCTCCTTTGCCCTGGAAATGTGCCCCTCTCCAAGCCATGAGAAGGGCTGCAATAGAATTTGGCAGAGTCCAACTGACTCCATACTGCAAAAAACAACAATGCCATATTGCGGATGCAGACAAGCAACGGACAAACAGAGGATTCACATATTTCCCATCCCTTAAGCACAAGCAACAACCATTGACGATAATTTTTATCCCCATTCTGCAGATGGTCAATGGTTAGGATTTTATCCCAGCCCACTAGCCACAAAAAAGCAATGACTCTAGGCAGAGCATTTGACTTCCATATCCAAGCCATGGAGCAGAAACAATCGCATCTCTCCCAACAACCCGAATGTGGTTGAAGGATTTAACCGAGAAGTGCCATTTTTTCCCACCGCAAATTCTTGATCAATTCCTATTTTCGCAATGATACAAAGGACTACAACAGAGTCATACGATTCTTCCTCTCCAAGATTCCGCCTGAAAGATGGAGACTAGACAATCTGACCGCCAATCCCACCTTATCCTAAGGGTGGCACACCACTCGAAAGAGAGAATTTCTGTTGCAAAGAAGCAGGTTGTCACTGGTCTAATCATCGGATAATCTCAACATCCCCAAATTCGAAACAACTGCCCTGAGAGAAGTGCCAATACAATACGGCATCACGCATTGGAATCAGGGCTGTATAGGCCCATATCAGTCAGAATTTTTTTAAAAGCAAAAAAATATCAGAAAAAAAATGAGATATTCACGAATCTATCATTTTTTGTCTTTTGACTATGTATTCAATGGTGTATGGATCATTCTTTGATGAGAATATTGTCTGTCGATTTGACTTATTGAAGGTCAATTAAATGAGCCTTAATTGAACACAAATTAAAAAAAGATTTGGTTAACAATAGCCCATTACATTGGAAATACAGCAAAAAGAAGATGAAAATATAAAAAAGAAAGTGAAGGTTTACCCGTCTTTCTGATTTTACCATAATGGTCCACTTCACTTCGATTTGTTGAATCTCATTCAAATCATTTGTTTTGATCCTAAAATAGGTCTAGATCTAGCCTAAAATGAGTTTTAAAGATTCTTCCATGGTTTAAATGAAAACAAGAGAAGACATGAGTGAATTTTTGAAAAAAAAAAAATCAAAATTGGAGTTCCATGGGCGTATCGGCACCAATATGGGTTGTATCAACCAATATGGGCCGATACAGTCCAACAGATTTCGATACAGCCCCGTATCACATATTATATCGAGCCGATACAGATACGATACACCCGTACTGGCTGATACGATACCGATTTTTAGAACCATGACACACCCACACACCAAGGAAGATGCCATTGCTTAGAAACATCATTCAATTCCTTCCATAGTTTCTATCTTACATTTGGGGCATGTTTGGGTTGTGAATTACATCAGTAATGTATTGCAAAAGCACCATTACTCGGCGGTCAAATGCAGAAACAATAAGAGATGGGTAAAGGAATTTGAAGGCATTACTATTTTACATTGTATGACAATGGAAATCTCCTATCCGAACACAGATCAATGTTTTTTTTTTTTTTTTTTTTTTCTCTTTAATTTGACATTGAAGTAACGTAAAAGTATCATCCTTATGATTTTACCACGCCTATTCAAACATGGGAATTGTTGGTCAAGTTACCTATTTTCAGATGACAGGTATTGTATTTTGTAATCATTGTACTCGTACAAAAAATAACTGATGTAATTCTCAATCCAAACAGGACGTTGGGTCATTTGGACCAAAGAAAGGAGAAATCCCTTTTAAAATAAATGAATAAAAACTAAAAATCTCTGAGAGAATGAAAAAACAGGAATGATCGTGTCATGGAGAAGTCACAAAACCTTTATTGCTTCCATTTCCGCTTTCCTTAATACTCTCTCTTCCCTGCACAATGTTCAGGTTTATAAGTAAGCCTACAGAAAGATAACAGGTAGGAACAAATTTGTAGATAAGATCTAATAAGAAACCTTTCTTCTTGAAGAATGGAAGCAACTTGATCTTCCATTTGTTCAATCATTTGAGACCACTGCAATATAGATTGCTCTGCAACTATTCGATTCTTCAGCGTCGAACCAGCTCTCTTGGCCTGTAATGTAAATATGCTTTGTGAATTAAAATCACTTTCCATTAGAAGGATGTTTTACTTGTTTCTTGAGAGGTCCATTTCCAAGTTTCCTACAGTTAACATATTCTGGCAACATAGAATAAACAGCGAGCTCATAAGCACTTTGGATTAATTCATATTGCATCCAAGTGAAAAGATGCTTTTTTTTTTTTTCATGGCAACACAAAAGTTAAATGAAACAGTAAGGGTGTATTTGGATGCCACCCATTTTGTCTCTCATTAAATCTGTGGAACTGGCATTTGTCAGGAATATGTTGACCTGGCTTTATCAAAAAATGAAGTTAGCAAGGCAATAATTGACTCTCTCTTCATGTCTTATGTGTCTAAGAATCCAAACTGCTCATCAAACTTGGAATCATGAAAAACCATTCTTCTGAAATTTCAGGCCAATTGGACATGTTAGTAGGTGGGGCCCAATGAAAGAGCCTCATGTGGATGTGTCAAATTTGGACTGCGCAGTGAAAAGCAAAGATTCCTCTAGGTGAAACCACGGTTTTGCCCTTTCTCTATAGGCCCCACATCTAATAGCTGCACATGGCGTGTTAGGTTGCAGGCAATTTGCATGCCATGTCAGTGGGCGATAATCTGAAGCTCAATCCAGCTGTTGCCAGGAGAAAATTTTGTTAAAATCCATTCTCAGTGGCACCCAAAACATAAAATACCAAAAAAGGAAGGGGAAAAAAAAAAGAATAGAAAAGAAGGGGAGGGGAAGAGGGGAAGGAATCTCCAACAAATCCAAAATCTCCTCCAAATTACACCCCCTAGAACCATGGAACCCCTAACACCCATACAATTATTCTACATTTAGCCCTGTGGAATCTCATTTCAGGCCAGTTTGTTATTGAAAATTCTGTTATCATGTTCATACCACAACGACGAAGGCCAGCCAATAGAGACAAGCGTCCCAGAAGTTCTTCCTTTTCACAAAGGGAACCCACCTCCATGAAAGGAACAAATCTTCTATTGACCTCAGAATAACCCACCACAAGTCAAAAAGGACCATAAATCTTCCCCATAGGAAGGCAACCATGTGGTGAATCAAGATATGATTCACCAATTCCACATTATTGAGACATAACGAACAAGCATTTGTGATGATCATATTCCTCCTACAATGATCAATAATCAGGGTCTTATAGTCGGTGGCTAGTAGTCCTAACAACCACTTTAGGGGGGGTTGAGCTAGCACCAAACATGAGCAAATGGGACAACTTGGCTCATCCTCCTGCCAGTTTAAGCAAATTGTAGAAGGATATGACCGAGAATAAACCTAACTTGTCTCTCTTCCTCTTCCACCTTCACCTATCTGAAATCCCTAAAGAGACCACATCTGCCTGGATTTTACCCTGGAGCCTTAGAAATTCACATGCCCTCTTCAATAAGGTTTCTACGAAATACAAGAGACCTGATTGTCACGTTTCCATCCATTTCAAAACAACCAGAGATAAAGTCCCCTTGATTTCAAATGCAGTAGAGTCTTGCATCTTCTGATGCAATTACCTATCATTAAGCTAAGCATCTTCCCAGAATTTGATCCAAGTAGTGTCTCTAGTATGAAGGAGATGCCTTTGATAAAGTCTTGAGACACCAATCATCACTTTCCGATTGCCAGAGGCCTTTTTTCTTTCTTTTTTAATTTTTTTAATTTTTTATTTTTAACGTTGATGAATTTTATTAAAAGAAGGTTGCAACCAAAAGAATACAAACAAAAGAGGAAACAGCTACAACTTTGATGAAATTGCCTAGTCCATTACATGCATTTTAGCCCCTATTGATGACCTTCGATGCTTGCCCCGACTGATTCTTAAAGCAACAATTGTTCCTTTCCAACCAAAGAAACAAGATCCCAGAAAGTAGAGAAAGATGCCAAACTTGTTTCCCCGCCTTCCCTATGCCATCGCCATGTCACATTAAGAAAAATTGATCCATAGACCTCAACATGACCCAAATTGACCCGAACAAATTGAATAAAATTCCACAAACTTTTTGCGAATGAGCAATGGATAAAAAGGTGATCCCCTGATTCCTCATCATGATAACACATCAAACAAATATTTGGAAGTATCATCTTTCTCTTTCAAAGGTTGTCCAATATGTGTATCTTATTACAACCCACAAGCCAAGCTACAGCAGCAACCTTTGGAGTAGCACCATAGCACCACACATAAGTTGATTGACTAACCTCCTTCACTCTATCACCAACACTAAGCATCTTGAATGACTTCACTGAGAATCTTCCAGATTTTTCCTGCAACCAAACCATGGAGTCCCCTTTTGATAACAAGAGACGAAGCTTGGACAGTAGAACCAACAAATTACTCAACCAATAAAATTTTCTCTCACCTTACACACTAAAACGCCTCTCAACCAATAAAATTCTCTCAGACAAAATCCTCGCCAAACGAGGAAAAAGAACACTCGACTTTTGCTCCCCCACCCAAATATCCTCCTAAAACCCAATCTTCTTTCCATCACCCAAGGGAAAACCAATCCCTTCCCACACTATATTTTTTAATAACACCACCGACTTCCAAAGATAAGAAGCCCTATACAACGAAGAAGACCAATCCACCTATCGCCTTCTTCCACCCCATATTTCGTACCCACCATCTCTCTCCACAAGCCACTCTCTTCCACCCTAAATCCCCAAACCCATTTGCTTAATAATGCTAAATACATTACCTCTAATTTCTTAAGACCAGCACCCCTCGATCTCATTGTTTACAAACATCTTCCCACTTCATAAGTTGGACTAGTGCTTTTCTTCCACTCCCTTCCACACACACACACACACACACAAACCTATTTTTCTTTTTCTTTTTTAATTTGACCAAAACCAATTTTGGGCACTCAAATAAAGACAAAATAAATCAAAATGTTAGACACCACCTCCTTGATAAGAGTTAGCCTTCCTCCTAAAGATAAGTGACTACTCTTCCATCTAGATAACTTGCTTTCAAATCTCTCTATAAACTTATCCCAAAGATGCTTAGTCGGCCTTCCTATACATAAAGGGTGACCAAAATATAATAACAGAAAGGAACCTGCCTTGCAGCCGAATACAATCACTAAAAGATCCACCTCCTCCCTTGAAACACCAACCCCCAATAACTCACTTTTACTGAAAAATTTCCAATTTCTTGCAAATCGATTGCAATCTGTGTCCAAACATAAAATCAAACATGTATGTAACCTGATCTAGTGATTATTCTTTTTTCTTTTGAATGTATTGCTTGTGTTTTCACACGTCTTCTTACATTTATAAATTATATGAATAGGCTTTGAATATACTTGCATCAATTCAGTTGGACAACGCATAGATTGGGACCCCATAAAAAGAAAACCTATTATGTGCACTTTTTTTTTCTAATATTTTGATTTTTATGTATTGGTGTCTTTTTAACAATTACTGAAGCTTCATTGAAAAATTGGACCAATTTCCCAATGTTTCCCCATGTCTCCAACAACAACGATACATTACGCGATACAACTGATATATCCCATGTGATAAACAATACGTATCCGTATCCTAAGGGTGCAATACATAACATGATACCAACATTTCAAACACTGCCTATATGAACCAAAGATGTAGACAAACATGCCTTGTTTTAAATGGTATCCCTTAACAAGGCATCATACTCACTTTTCGAGATATGGACCACATCAACTGGTAGAATCACAGGAGAACTTGCCGAAGGCAAAAGATCCTCAACAGTATTATGAGAATTCTTACCATATGTAGTTGCAAAATTAGCAACTTGGCCTAAAGTCTACCATGAAGAACATAGAAAATAATTAATATTGTTCATATTGACCACAATGAGTGCGTAGATGATCCATACCATAACTACGGCCAAGACCACGACTTAGGACACCATCGTGACCTCCTCTCCCTTTACCTCTACATTGGCCAACATCAACACCATCAATTTTTTTATTGTTAAAAGAGCAAATTTCTCAACTACAGTTGATCCCATATCTATATGACACTTTTCATCTCTTAGAAGTAAGGCAAATACATTGTTAAGTGAAGGTCAATAATTTGAGCTCGAACAAGTTCAAACGCAGAATTAAGACCTATCAGCAATTTAAATATCATTTTCTTCTCAACACCCTTCTTTCATATGCCTCGACATGTGTAGCATGAACAAATTAAATATCATCCAAGAAAGACAAATCTTGGCAGTTGCCACAAACTATGCATCTTGGCATAATAATCAAATACCTATCACTCACTCCATCTCAAATTACTAATCTCCTGATAAATATTGTAAATTCGAGCCATATTATTCTAATCAATATACAATTCATACACAATCAACCAAATCTCAAGCATAGTTAGACAATAGAAACAATCCTTCACTAACTTTTAGTTCTATAGAATCCCTAAGCAAGAACACAACTAACAAATTGTTGGATTTCCAATCTCCAAGGAAATAATCAATCTTAGAAGGCTCCAATGTACTTCCATCAATAAATCCCTACTTCTGTTTTCCTCTAATAAACATTTCAGAATAAGAGACTAAGTGCCTAACATATACAATATAACCCATGTGGACCACGATTCCATACAAATACATGCCTACAAAGGCAATGGATAAAGATCCCCTATACGAGAGGATCTATGGGCCCTCTTTTGCAAGATTCTTTGAATGCATGAATCTATCAGAACAAGATATTGGTGAATCACTGGACAACCATTTGTACCTTACGGTCACTAGAGTTAATTTTGGAAGTGTCTGAATCTCAATGATAATCAACTTCTGGAAAAAAGAAAAAGAAAAAAAGAAAAAGAAAAAGAAAAGAAAAGATGCAGAAATAAACTGTATCACATCCATGGAAAAGGACATATTTCTTTACTCACAATGGCCATTAAGAGAGATCGGTCATTGTCAGTAACAAATGTAACAGCATACCCTTCTCTACCAGCTCTTGCTGTACGACCTACTCGATGAACATAACTGATAAAAGAGCAATAACAAGATGAGCATCAATAAAATAATGAAGATAAGTATTAAAATCAGCAGAGGAACTTCCAGCAGAGAGCGGGAAAAAAGAACCCTTAGGCAATTCCAATGGCAAACATGGGAAACATTTGATCCATAGTCACATTCTCATTAAGTAAACAAACAACACTTGAACTTCATTCAGGAGTGCAAGGCCATTAACTTTTGTCACTAGAAATCAGAATATAATTCAAAGTCATCATCATCGTTACCTCAGGCACAGAATGATGCTTCAAAAATCAGAAAATCAACACAGCAAAGGAGAGATAAAGATTGGCTCATGGTTAACCATTAACCTGAACTTATGAAAATGACGCTCTTCAGATCATTACAATAAGAATTGATCACCTACAGCTGGCTGCATGCTAAGTTAGCATACAGCCCATATTTCCTGCCTACACATCACTTGTAGAACATCCAACCAATTTAAGTACTGGGCCACACCATGAAGATCACCTGGCACGAAATCGGTCCACTCATCAGCCAGGCCACACTGTCGAAATCAATGGATGGCTGATGATCTGACTCAGCGGACAGTTGTTGCTGATGTAATGAGTGGATGGGCATGATTTTCAAGACAGGTTATCTCCGTGGTGAGGCCACAATTAACATCACTTGGATGTCCTGCACGAGCAATAATTTTGGCAGGAAAAATGCAGCTGCATGCTTAGCATGCTCATGCTAGCTGTCAGTGATCAGTTCTCTTTCCAAATTTATTGAAAGTGTGAACTAGGGACAAAAATACACCATTGCCATCAAGAAACTGTATGATGCCATTTTCTTTGCTTCAGCAAAAGCCCTCAAAGGAAATGCCAAACTAACCCAAATTATAATAAATGTGGACCATGGATAACCAGTGTTCGAGTTGTCGGTATCGCTACAAGTTTCGCTGGCCAGAGATAAAGATATAATATCGTTATCGCCGATAACTGGAAATGCGGGAAAAAAGAGGAAAACATGGAGAAAATGGTGGAATTTTTCAGTGAAACTTCAGGACATGCCTAAATACACATATTTACATATTCAAGAATGAAAAAATTGCAAAAAGAATGCATTAAATTAGAAGTTTTCATTTAATGGGAGCCTGCGTTGTCGCAAGAAATCACTTAAATAGTAATCAAAATGAGTTAAGACATGCAATGGTAAATGAATTAAAAAAAAAAAAAAAAAAACAATCTTGATCCAAAATCTCCAATGGACCACACCACATGAAAACAATAGTAATTGGATATCCACCATTAAAATCCAATTTGTACGAGCATAGATGGGCCCACTGTATTGTTTATTGGACATCCAATCTGTTGATAAGGTCATACAGACCTAGATGAGGGGAAAAAATCAAAGATTATCTTGATCCAAAACTTTTATAGGCCCAAAAAAGTTTTAAATGGTCTAAGTTAATGTGATCCACTTGAGATTGGGATATACCTCATTTTTGGTCTCATACTCTAAAATGGTCTATAAAAATATATGGACGGTGAGGATACAACACATACATCACGGTGGGGCCTACAAAACTTGGTGATGTCACCTCAGTAGCGAGTCTCGCCACTCAACCTGTCGATAGCTAATTCACGTCAGGATGTGAATTTCTTTCCTCCACTAGGATGCTACGTGGGGCCCACCATGATGTTTATAAAAAAATCCACCCCGTCCATCCATTTTTTTATATAATTTTAGGACACTAGTAAAAAAATCATTTGGATCCAAAACTCAGGGCAGCCGCACGAGAGGAAATAGTGGAGATTTAGTGACCACCGTTTAAACATTTGTCTGGCCACAAAAGTTTATTATAAAGCTATAGTTTTGTGTTTTCACTTCATCCCAATCAAAATGAACTTACAAACAGTTTGGATGGCATATAAACAACAAGATGGTGTCAGGGAGGTTTCAACGGTGGAAAATTCTCTCCAATTTTCATTCTCGTATGTCCACATTGGGTTTTGGATCCACTTGATTTTTGGTCTCATCCCCCAAAATGATCTGAAAAACTGGATGAACGGGGTGGATTTTTAATCAACATCATGCTGGGCCCTATATAGCAATAACGTGAATCCAAACGCTTAATTAGAAATTACATATTGCGTACTGAGTTACTCAGTAAGCCTCGGTATGCTCTTATCGTACTAAGTAATCTCATTCGGGCCCACCTTGAATGTATGTGGTCTATCCACGCTGTCCATTCGTTTTTCCATCTAATTTAAGGAGTTGAGCCCAAAATTGATGCGTATCTAAAAATTAAGTACATCATACCAATGCAAACAGTGGGGATAATGATTTCCACCGTTGAAACCATTCTAGGCCCTACAGTGATGTTTATTTTTCATCCAACCTGTTCATAAGATCATACAAACATGGATGAATGAAAAACACAAATATAAGCTTCATCCAAAACTTCTGTGGCCCTCCGAGTATTTTTCAACGGTAAACATTCAATTTAACTGTTTCTGGTGGCGTGGTCCATTTGAACATTGGATACGCCTCATTTTTTGGCTCGAGGCATAAAATTATCTGTTAAAATATATGGACGGATTGGATAACATAAATAAATGACGGTGGACCTCATCGAGTTTACTCAGTTTCGTATGCGCGTACGAGGTACTCACTGCTCCCTACGCTAATGGTTGGTGCTCCGTGGACCTCAAACATGATGTATGTAAATCATCCATGCCGTCTAATTCATTTTACAGATAATTTTATGGTAAGAATCTAAAACTGAAGTGGATAAAAATCTCAAGTGGACCACACAACGTTGATTGAACTCTCACCATTAAAAACTTCCAGGTCTGTATTTATTTTTTGGATCAAGTTGATATTTGTTTTTTGCCTTCATCTAGATCCGTATGACCTAATCTACTGGCCGTGTGACCTGACCTACATGTTAGATGTCAAATAAACGTTACAGTGGGCCTAAGAGGTTTTTAATGATAGACGTTCAATCATTATTGTTTTCCAATGGTGTGGTCCACCTGAGATTCTAATCAATCTCATTTATGAGAAGAAATATTAAAATGACGTGTAAAAATGAATGGACAGTGTTGATAAAACACATAGATCATGGTGGGACCCACGTAACACTTACGACCACCACCTGGCAGCGTCACCAGCAAAACCGCGTCACGCGCTTGACGCTAGTCACGCTACATAACAGGGGATCTTCCCTTCTTTTTTTTTAAAAAAAAAAAACCTAAAATCTCGTCGAAGAGAAATCGCCGCCGAAGAAAGGGGGCTTTTGAAGGAGGATTGTTGCCGAAGAAATGGGAATTTTCTTACCTGTAAATCAGAACAGACAAAGACCAGTGCTGTTGATCAAGGGCGTTCTTCCGCTGTTGATCGAGGCGTCCTTCCGATCTCCGACTTCCGATCAACAAGTAGGTGATCTTCCCAATTCCGATATTTTTTTCAATTTTTTGAAAGAGGGGTTTTCTTACCTATTTATTTGATTTTTGGGTTGTTGGCAACAATTTTCCCGTGATAGGTATTGCGGTTGGTAGCTACAGTGCGATAATCTCGATATTCCCGGCGATAATCCAAGATTTTCGCTGATATCTCCGATATTTCGCCGATATCTCCAATATTTCGCCGATAATCCTAAGAGAAACGAAATAATGGGGTTTTGGTATCGCTGGTCCAGCGATACCGATATTATCGGCGATATTTCGATAATATCGCCGACAATTTAAACACTGTGGATAACAATATGATGTAGCCTGACGGATATTATAACTCACTGAAACAACATTAAGTCATCCAGGGCATGGTGAAAACGCACTAGAAATGATTCAAAAGTGCATATTGAGAAGTATTAAACCGATCAATAACCCCTTGTTTACACGCTAGGGAAGGAACTGGTATGAGAAGTTATTGCAAATTTACAATATAATGTTACACATCAGTTTGACAGTACTTCATCTATATTAAATTAAAACAACACAGCTTGTCCATAAAGGAGAATCTGTTAGTAAATGCTTAACGCCTCAGGGCAAGGCGGAAGAAAATACTCAATGCTACTCCCATAGCTAAATTGAGGTTTATGGCTTAATATCTTTTAGGGAGTACATTGCAGAGAATGGTTGTGTGTATATTCCATTGAGAGTTACCAGAACATATAGATGAGATGGGAGATCTATAGAGATCTTAAAAGATCTAAATGTATCCACTCCAATCCATCCTTATACCTATTTATAGTACGTACAGTTGTGCATAGATATCCTATACTCTACCACCCCCCTCAAACTCAAGGTACTCTGAAAGGAGGAGCTTGAGTTTGAAAGGCATGGAATACATTTATTCAAAATAAGAGGCATCTCCCCAGAAGCACGATTTCTTTTGACCTATTGACAAGACGAGACAGCTGGCCATCAGGATCGCATGGCGCAAGAGGTGGTAAGACTCTTAGTGACACCAACTCGTACAATGACAGTGGTGATGGCGGTGAAGGTAGTGGTGATGGTCCGAGTCAAAGTCCAATGCATCTTAGCCCATTCATTGGCGAAAGAGTTTGATCATGCCACCTCGGACGACGACCATGGTTATCCTCTTGTAACAGCACGAGCTTCCCAACTGAAGAATAAGTACGATTGTCATAGTAAGAGGCAGCTGAGTCATTAACGCATAACATAAGGTCCATAAACGTAGCTGGTGGTTAGGGCAGCTCCAATTCTATGCCACAGCATATATATGGATCATACAAATATAGTTATGTTCCTATAAATATGGAAAAATGGAACAAGCGACTCCAACAGCTACGGGACATAGTCACAATGACCTAACTACGAATACAGGTAGGAGTATGTGTATGGACACAGACAACAGGAGCAAGGATATCCATGCTATGGCTATGGGAAAATATTTTCATGAGTGACATACATACCCATTCCGTTTCCAACTCCAAATCCTATCAACCACAGATGGTGACGATTATGCAGTACCCACGAATGGGCGTACCCATCCAATTTGGAGAGGATGAGTACCAGTGATACTTGAGTACCTGAGTTGGTACCATTCCAACATGACATGGACACAGTATTGTCAGTTTGAAGAGTAACAGTATTATGCCTGCCCTAGTGGAGACAGAGACAATGACTTTGCGCCACCTTATAATTCTATATCGGTCTGAGCATAGATGTAGTGGGAATTGGGCACAGATGTATTTTTGCTTCTTCTTTTTTAACTTTTAGATGCATTGATTGTGCTTTGATCCGTACATTGTATGATTTATGAATACTATAAATTAATTTTGATATGATTGCATAACTTTTGTTGGATAACGCATACTTTAGGACCCTATACAAAAGAAACTTCTTCTGCATGCTTCTTTTTTTCTTTTATGCTTCTTTTTTTTGGGGGGGTGTGTGTGTGTGTGTGTGTGATGTTTTGAGTTCTAAGTGTGTAATCACCTCTCTTTTAACATCTCCTGAAGTTCCATTGCAAATTTCCATCAGTTTTCATTCCTCAGACGGTTATACATTGCCTGATACATGCAATATTTCTCTGCAAAATTGATGTGTTTCCATATCCCATGGGTACAATACATGCACCAATAGCGATACTGCGAACACTGGTTCTCATTTAATAAACAAGAGGCAGCAATGAGTCAAAATAAAAGAAAGTGTGTGGTGAGACATCATAATCCAAATAAAAGCAAAAAGAGGACCAAAAATCTACAATATGGAGGCTTGTGTCATCGTAAAGAGCACATGTAACCGAATAATTAAATTTTTATATGGTGGAAGTAGAGGACATAACATTCATGTATTAGAAGAACCAATGAACTATCTATTACAAATGCATAGTCGTCATCAGCAAGGAGAGAAAAGACATCATATTCACCTCGTAATGTCACGAGGGCATGCAAAATTTATAACAGTTTGAACACCAATTATGTCAAGTCCCTGCATAATAGTAGAAACAAAGTCAGGTTTTGTGGAAAAAGGTGGAACTTGATGCATCTGATTTTATGAATATGGTGGTTATTTGTTCTTTGTCAAAAAGAAAGTAAGAACCTCCGAAACCGCAGGGGTTACATAAGCGGATGCCTAGCTTCGTATTAAAAAACAGTTTTGCTGCGTCCATAAAGGCCATTACATAAAGGAAACAGTCACCCCCATTATGTGATATGGGGGTGAAACAGTCTGCTATGAAAAAAAGAAAAGAAAAAAGAGGGGCCATATCAGTCGATACAGGCTGGTACGCCTGTTAGAGGCTGATACGACCATAAAGGCCCCATTTCGAAAATTTTCATTTTCAAATTTTCTCTTGTTTTTCAACTTCTTTATTCATTTCAACCTTGAAGGAAATGTAGAAACTAAGTTTGAACTAGATGTAAGACTATTTCGAGGATCAAAACATGAAATTGAGTAGGATTTGATGAATCGAAGCACAGTGGACCACGTAGGGAAATATTCGAAGGGGTAAATTATCACTTTTTGTTTTCATTTTTCCATCTTCATTTGTTGTACTTGTGTGTAATGGACCCTAATGCACTAAATCTGCTTGCCTTGTGTTCAAAGCCTGAATATAGCTATTACATAACGGCCTGTAATTGTGTCATCAACAGATAGCAGACATAATCTTAATTATATATTCATACTAGATATTTAGAAGCCTAAAGATAAGAGTTATGATGTATTAAAGTCAGTCTTAGGTTAATAGTGTTAGGAAGCCCCAGACAGCATTCTTACTAAAGAACGTTAAATGTATGTTGAAAACTAGAAAAGAAAACACATTTGAAATCCTCACATTTTTCTGAATTTTCCTTCATTTCTTTTACATTTTTCCTTCTAAAAAATATTTGAATATTAGAGCCTGTTACAAGGGTCCTAAAGGCAGTTATGGCCCGTAACTTAATGGCTGTAATGCCAGCCATTACTGTTACCGAATACCTTGATGCCTAGCGACGAAGCAGCTGCTCACTTGGATATGTGTTTGAGTAAACCAGGTCCAAAACTTCAATTATGAAAAATCAAACCGAGCTCTTCAGTTACCATTCAACAAAATAAAAATAAAAAATAGCAACATATGAATTATAGTTGCCCATGGGAGTGGGGAAGCATCTATTTAAAAGTGTAAACAAGTATAAATAGGTAGGGAAGCAGGCGCAGAAGCGAGAGTCCGAATGGCAAGTCGAAGTGGGAGTGGCACTGGTTAGAAGGATCCTACAACTAAGATATGAAATGGGCCTCTATTACTGTGTGTGTGTGAGAGAGAGTGAGAGAGAGGGAGGGAGGGAGGGAGAGAAATTTGAGTGTCTGGATGCACATGATATGTGCGCATGCACTGAGAGGTGTTTGGTTATGTACACTCATATGCATCTACAAATGCACATACCATACCATGCATATACACAAAAAAACATGCAAGTGGATGAGTGTGCATGCATTATGTGTAAAATTAGAAAATGGAACTTCGTTGAAACAGCATAAAACATTTCTACTTACACGAGCAGCAACATCAGTTGCAATGAGAAAATCCACTTGCTGCTTCCTGAAAAGTTCCAATGCCTAGAAAGGACAACCAGAGAAACAAGATAGCATTAATTATGACAATAGAAAAGAAATAAGTGACATTCTGAAAAAATGAAAAAAGAAAGAAAAGAAAAGGAAAGAAGTCAAAAACAATTCTGTAGATACATGGTATATTACGGTGAAAACTAATAAACATTCACCAGAGAACTTGCGCACAAGATATTTACGCAAGTAAAATTGAAGATATCCATAAAAGGCAATAATAAATCATAGACAGATGCTTAAAATCATCACCCCCTCCAATACCACATTAGGTTATCAAATTTTCAAAATGCAGATTTTAACATTATGATAATTACAGAGCATGTGAAATTCATTCTCTAATAATAGATCATATTGATCAAACTCACATCAAGGCGCTGAGCCTGGGTAAGATTGCCATGAAGTTCAGCAGCTTTAAATCCTGCCAGCCCAAATAAAATCTTCAACCTATGTGCAGCCTGTTTTGTTCCACTGCCATAGAAACTTTGCATCAATATGATGTTAGAAACTGGCAATGCACAAATTCATAGCAGGTTTAAAAGCCTCAAATCATCATCATCATCATCATCATCATCTAAGCCTTATCCCAACTAATTGGTTAAGCTACATGAATCCTTTTCTGCCATTCCTCTCTAATCAAGGGCTGTAACTTTATATATATAGAGAGAGAGAGAGAGAAAGAGAGAGAGAGAGAGAGGAAATCACACATGGTTGAGAAAGGCCCTCAGACGATATGCAAGATTGAAGAAAATGCCAAATGAATGGAAGAAAAGTACTGTGATACCTGTTTATAAGAACAAAGTAGACATACAGATCTGTGCTAACAACTGATGGATTAAATTTATGAGAATGCTATGAAATTTAGGAAGAGAGGGATTGAACAAAGACTAGAGCATAAGATGAATGTATCAGAAAAATCAGTTTTGGTTTCATGCCAGGGAGATCTAACACTGAAGCTATTTTACTACTTAGACAATTGATGTAGAAATATAGAGAGAGGAGGAAGGATCTCCACGTGGTCTTTATTGAATTAGAGAAAGCACTACGATAGCGGCCATATTAATTTGGTGGGCCCTAAGAAATGGAGTTTCAAAAGGATTTATTGACGTGAATAAAGATGTGCATGAGGGAGCAGTGACAAATGTGAGGACCACTAGTGGCAAAACCGTTGAGTTTCCAATAACTATAAGCTTGCACCAAGGGCCAGCATTGAGCCTGTACCTTTTCATATTGGTTATGGACGAGGTAAAAAGGCATTTGCAGGAAAAGAACCCACAGTATATGTTGTTTGCAAATGACATCGTTTCAATTGATAAGATGAGAGAGGGCGTAGATACAAATCTAGATTTATGGAGTGCTTAAGAATCTAAAGGATTTAAAATTAGTCACACTAAAACAGAGCATATGGAGTGTGATTTTACTAACAGGAGTGGAAACAAGGAATTAGTTAAGATTGTTGACCGAAGTTTCCCATAATGACCACTTTTGATATCTTGGGTCAATAATTCATGAGAGTGGAGAGATTAAGAAAGATGTTGTCCATAGAATTCAAGCTGGGCATAACAAATGGAGATGTGCCTTTAGAGTTTTACGTGACTTGTGTACCAATCAAACTGAAGGGAAATTTTTGTAGGATAGCTATAAGACCAACCATGCTTTATGGGACAGAATGTTAGGTAGTTAAAGAACATGTTCATAGGATGTGTAGCATAAATGAGGATGTTGAGATGGATGAGTGCAAAGATGAGGAAGAATAAAATTAGATATGAAAACATCCAAGGAAACATATGAGTAGCAACGATAGGTAATAAGATGAGGGAAAGTAGATTTAGATGGCTTGGTCATGTGCAACGGAGACCAAGTACTATGCCAGTTAGAAGGATTGAATCGGTGCAACTTGAAGGCTAAAAGAGGGCAAGGGGAAAGCCCAAAAGGATGTGGTAGGAGGTTGTAAGAAAACCCTTGATCATTAATGGTCAACTGAAATTATGGCCCTTGATAGAGTGGAATAGAGGAAAAGGACAAGGTTTAGATGATGATGATGATGATGATGATGAAACGTTACCATTTCTGATTTGATCTCTTCTATAACTACAGATCCAAGTACATATATGCAAAAGCAAGAAGGGTGCCAGAAATATGCTCTCAATAAATGATTGAGAACTGGTTGATCGACTCAGGCCGCGGCCAAGACAACTTGGTTTAGTTCAACTCCATGTACAGAGTCTGGACTTCATGTCAGTAAAAACATGAGTAATGTTATCATTGACATGGCTGATTCTTTTTAAATTCAGTGAAGACTGAGACCATTAAACTCAAAAGTGAACTAAAGATTTCAAAGTTAAGCATAGTTTCAAAAAGTTGGCTAACAATAACGTGATAATTAAAAACCAATCACTTTGCTGGTTATATGTTATAATAAGAACCTGAAAATGATCACTTTCTTGGTGAAGGTCTTTGAACAAAGTGCGAGAAGAACTGCCTCCTGATTTGCTTCACGCATACGGCGTATCCGAATAACTCTGCACAAGAGTGAACACAGTTATGAAGTCAGACGAGCCCCAATGCATAAGGGCGTGTTTTTCACGGTAATGTGGTGTAAAACTCACATCATTACTCCGAGTAGCCAATTGGGTAAACTAAGCTGTCAAATCATAGTAATCCATCGGAATACCCACCAACTTGGATGGGCGGAGGTGCGTTTACATGGCATAGTTCTGTAGGACCGACCATGATGTATGTGTGATATCCACACCATCCATTCATCTTATGAGATCATTTTATGGAAATAAACAAAAAATGAGCCACATCCAAAACAGAAATTGACCACACCACAGATGCATTCGGGATTGAACACCTGCCATTAAAAACTTCCCGCAGCCCACAGAAGTGTTGGATGAAGCTGATATTTGGGGTCATGGCATAAAATGATATTGCAAAATGGATGGACGGTGTGGATATAACACATATTAGGCAAGTTATATCAACATGAATCTAATCACATGAGTACATTACATGCATATCAAAAAATTAAAGCTACCAAGAGCAATATTGGTATTATATATGGCTCTACTTCGGACTACTGTGGTAGTGATAATCATTACCCATTTACAGTGGACCACACCACATTTCCATGAAACTCTACCATCCAAACACACCCTAAACAATTAACAAAATTATCCATTCAAGAATGAGGGGAAAAAAAAAAAACAGTTACAAGCCATTGAAGGCAGTGTTTAAATAGTGTGGGTGTGCACACCCACAGCTGTGTATTAGAAAGAACCTATTGTTTAAATTTCAACACAATGTGGTATCTATTTGGGTATAAAGTAAATTCTCAGGTTCCAGGGGGTCTGTGTTAAATATTTGATCCATATTTGGGAACTCTCCTGGAAGCGATGTGCATCCGGTCATAGAATTTTTGCCAAGCAATGCTAATTGCTGAGAATTCCTGTTTTGAGTACGAACAACAATAAAGGATCCACACAGTACTTGGAACAAGTCTATGGTGATACATACATATATGAGACAATGTTGTACAAATGCTTAGGTTTTGGTTGATTTTATTTATTTATTTATTTATTTTTAAAAGCTTGCTTTTAAATTGTTTCCTAAAACTCACCTATGGTTTCTGCCATTAGCTAAAAAAACGCACACCGTCTCATCTTGTTATGTATTCCACACTGTATTTTTAAAATGAAGTTTTTACCTTTGAAGCCAACCCTCGAGACAAAATACCAAAAAATAAATAAAATAAAATACAATTCTCTCTCCCTCCCTCCCCCCCCCCCCCCCCCCCCCTCTAAAATCTTGGCCACATCACTACCCTCCTTTGAAACCTTCTAAGGGCCACACTACCACCCACTGTCTAAACCTTCCCAGGCCACACCACCACCACCCATTGAAACCTTCCCAACCACATGGATATACAATGCATACAACAAGGTGGGCCCTATAGTCAGTCCCACCCAATGTTCGAAGTATCGGTATCACTACAAGTTTTGTTGGCCAGGGATACGGAAACAATATCAATATCGCCGATAATACCGTTGATAACCGGAAATGTGGGGAAACATGGGAAATTTGGTGGAATTTTCAGCAAAACTTTAGGAGATGTTAAAATGTTAAAATGTACATTTTTGCATATTTATAAATTTTAAAAAAAAAAAATTGCAAAAAAAAAAACAACATAATTAGTTTTCCATTTAATGGGGCCTTAAAAGCATGTGTTATTGTAAGAAATCAGTCGAACCATCCAAGCATCCATCGATATTGCAAAATATCAACACATTATATTTCACGATGAAATCATCAACAATTGGAAAGGAAACGAAAATTGTGGTCTCAATATCGTGCGTGTTGCAATATCAATAATATCGAGATATTATCAATATTATAAATGAGAGATTGAACACCACATACAACCATGTGCCCATGAAAACAATTTTGAAATAAAAAATTTTCTAATAAACAAAATTTTGATGATATCATTACATTAGCGATATTATTAAAATATCGTCGATACACTTATAATACAAGCATTACCTAGACCTAAAATTTACATAGTAAACAATATTGGCAATACAAGCAACACTTGGAATTCATATAGTTGGAAATATTGGTGAGCGGTATTGATACGTTGGCAATACTTAGCGATACATTGCTAATACCTGGAATTTCTGATATTAGCAATGTTATCGATATCACTACCAGTGTTATCGGTATCATTGAGCTAGAGATAAAGATAATATCGGAGATAATTCAAATACTGGTCACACCGACATCGCTAGTTCCGGATGGCAATGGATTGCATGTTGTGCCACACACCTACAACCTCCATGGTGTGTTGACGTCACCAAGTTCTGTGGGAACTACCATGATGTAAATGTTATATCCAAGTTGTCCATCCATTTTATGAGAGCATTTTAGGGAATGGGCCCAAGAATGAGGTGGATCCAAAGCTCAAATGGACCACACCATAGAAAGCATTGGGGATTGAATGTCTACCATTGAAAAGTTCTTGGGACCATAAAGTTTTGGATCAATCTGATATTTATTTCCACTCTTCATCCAGGTTTATGCGACCTCATGAACAGGTTGGATGACAAATAAACATCTTGGTGGGCCCTAAGAAGGTTTCGACAGTAGGAATCATTTCACCCAGTACTTTTTGTGGTTTGGTCCACTTAAGATTTTGATGTCTCATTTTTGGGCTCATGACCTAAAATGCTCTCATAAAATGGATGAACGATGTGGATATAACGCATACATCATGGTGGGCCCCACAAAACTCGATGATGTCAACACCACAAAGGTCAGTGGTGTATGGCACACCACACAATCTATTTCCATGCGGAAGGCTTTGGCAAGAAGTTTCTAGGCATGGAAATTAGATGGGACCCACCGTGATGTTTTTGAGAAATCCACCCCATTCGTCTGTTTTTTAGTTCATTTTAAGATATGCCACAAAAAGTTAGCCAAATCCAAGACTAAAGTAGGCCACACGAGAGGAAACAATGGGAATTGAACGGCCACCATTAAAATATTCGTTTTGCCACAAGTTTTGTATCAAGATTAGTTTTTTGTGTTTTCAGTTCATCCCAGTGGGAATGACCTTATAGACGGTTTGGACGGCATATACCATCAAGGTGTAGCCCGGGAAGGTTTCAACGGTAGGCATTTCATTTCCCAGTTCTCCCTCTCGTGTGGCCAACTTGAGTCTTGGATCTCATTTCTAGTTGCATGTCCTAAAATAAGCTCTCAAAAGGGATGGACGGGGTGGATTACTTACAGACATCATGATGGGCCCCACCTAGCTTCCTAGTGCGGTGCTAAAGGCTTTTGCAGGAAACTCAGATCCCTTTTGCAAGAAATCAGCGTCCGCTGGTTCCAGAAGTGGACTGCGTATCGTATTGAGTAAGCTCTATGGGCCACACCGTGATTTATGTATTTTATCCACTCCGTCCATCCATTTTACTTGATAATTTTATGGCTTGACCCCAAAAATTAAGCATATCCAAAGCTTAAGTGGACCACACCATAGGAAACGACGTGAATTGAATCTATGTTGTTGAAAAATTCTCAGGGGCCACAAAAGTTCTAGATCAACTTGATATTTTTGTTTTCCCTTCATCCATGCCTGTGTGATCTTATGAACAATTTGGACGACAAATAAACATCACTGCGGACCCTAGGAAGGTTTTAACGGTGGAAATCAGTATTCCTAGTTTTCCATGTTGTGTGGTCAAGTTGAGCTTTGGATATGCTTCAATTTTGGGCTCAACCCTTAAAATGAGCTGGAAAAACATATGGCCAACGTGGACAAACCACATACATTCACGGTGGGACCAACAGATGATAAAAGCATACTAAGTTACTTAGTAAGCAATCCGATTTCCATGGTTCCGGGTCTAGCACCACCTTTCCCATTAGAGATTCAAAAGCTGCAGACCCATCATGATGTATGTGGTGCATCCAGTATTCGAGTTGTTGGTATCAATAAAAGTTTCGCTGGCCAGAGATAAAGATATAAATTCTTTATTGCCAATAACCGGAAATGCAGGGAAAAAAGGGGAAATATGGAGAAAATGGTGGAATTTTTTAGTGAAATTTCAGGACATGCCTAAATACACATATTTACATATTCATACATTAAAAAATTGCAAAAAGAATGCATTAAATTAGAAGTTTCCATTTAATGGGGGCCAAAAGGCATGTGCTATCGTAAGAAATCACTCAAATAGTAACCAAAATGAGTTTATATAATACAAATGTAGCTGGCATACAGTAATTAAGACATGTAAAAGTAAATGAAATCAAAGATGCCAAATCAAGGATGGATCAAATTATCCAATCAGCGTGGCATTTGATACTCTGGCTACGTATGACACTTGATGCCTGCATTTGAAAATGGTACATGTGGCAAATTCTAACATAATCTAAATCATATTTTCGCTTCATCAAGATCTGTGTGACCTAATCAAGAGGTTGGATGGCAAAAAAAAAAAAAAAAACAATTACAATGGCCCTATGAAGTTTTTAATGATGGGCATTTAATCACCACTATTTCCCTTAGTGTGGTCCACGTCCACCTGAGATGCAGTCATGCAAATCTGTCTCGTTTTGAGCTCATGCCTTAAAATTATCTATCAAAATAAATGGACAACATTGATAAAATATTTATCATTATGATGGCCCCACATAACTTCGACCCATCAATCCACCGATATAAACAAGTGACACGTGCGCACAGCATAAATCAGTACCCTTATTGTACTAAGTCAACTGTGTGGGGCCAATTGTGATTTATGTATTTTATCCACCCCATCCATCCATTTTACAAGATAATTTTAAGGCTTGATCCCGAAGATGAAGCATATCCAATGCTCAAATGGACCACACCACAGAAAACAATGTGAATTGAACATACCTACCCTTGAAAAATCATTAGGGGCCACAAAAGTTTTGGATCCATGTCATTTTTGTATTTTACCTCCATCCATCTTCGTGTTATCTTATGAACAACTTGGATGACAAATAAACACCACTGTGGGCGCCTAGGAAGGTTTCAACGGTAGGAATCACTGTCCCTACTGCCTTGGCAGTGCGGTCCACCCTAGCTTTGGATCTGCCTCATTTTTGGGTTAACTACGTAAAATGATCTCGCTAGTTGGATGGACCATGTGGATATAACACATACATCATGGTGGGGTCCACAAAACTTGGTGACTTCCACACGCCATTGATGTTCGCACCCACATACCACGCTAAAAGGAAGCAGATTGCGTACCGAGTAACTCAGTGGGCTAAGTGTGCTGAGTAAACTCTGTGGGGTCCACCATGATTTATGTATTTTATCCACTCCGTCCATCCATTTTAATATATAATTTTTGGGCTTGAGCCTAAAAATGAAGTATATCCAAACCTCAAGTGGAACACACAATGGGAAACAGTGTGAATTGAACATCTAGCGTTGAAAATTTCCTGGGGGCCACAAAAGTTTTGGATCAAGCTTGCGTTTGTGTTTTCCCATGTTTGTGTGATCTTATGAACAGGTTGGATGAGAAATAAACATCACTATGGGCCCAAGAAATGTTTCAACAGTGTAAGTTATTATTCCAACTGTTTTCAATGGTATGGTCCACTTGATCTTTGGGTATGCTTAAATTTTGGTCTCAACCCCTAAAATAAGATGGAAAACGGATGGACGGAGTGGATAGACCAGATACATTCACGATGGGCCTAACAGAGTTTACTCAGTACGATAAGAGCGTACTAAGTAACTCAGTTCCCAGTCTAATTTCCCATTGGGCCGGTGGTCAGTGCTCTATGGGCCCCACCATGATATATGTGTTTCATCCATTCCGTTCATTCATTTTTAAACATTATTTTGTCTTAATGCCAAAAATGAGAGGGATATAAATCTCAGGTCGATCACACAAAGGAAAACAATAGTTGCTGGATATCCATCATTAAAATCCTCCTAAGGCCCACAGTATTGTTTATTTGACATCCAATCTATTGATTAGGTGACACAGGCCCAGATGAAGGGAAAAAACAAATCTCAGCTTGATTCAAAACTTTTATGGCCCCCAAAAGGTTTTTAATGGTTAAAGCTCATTCAACACTGTTTCATTTAATGTGGTCCATTTGAGATTGAGATATACCTAATTTTTGGTCTCTTAAGTTAAAATGATATGGAAAAATATATGGACGGAATGGATGAAACACATACATCATGGTGGGCCCCACAGAGCACCAACCATCAGCCATTGGCTAGTGGCAGGGGGAGTAGCCAATCCGTTCCCAAAACGCGGACGCTGACAAGTTGAGTAGCAAGACTCGCTACACGTCACCAAGTTTTGTGGACCCCACTATGATGTACATGTTGTATACACAACGTCCATTCATTTGGAGATATTATTTTAAGGCATTACCCAGACAACGAGGCAGATCCAAAACTTTAGTGGACCCCACCACAGAAAACAGAGGGAAGATTGATGTACACCATTGAAACCTTCCCAAGGCCCACCATGATGTTTTATCGAAATCCAACCTGTTCAAAAGTTAACAAAGGAAAGACGTTAAAGAAGGGAAAACACAAATATAAGCTTGATCGAAAACTTTAGTGGCCTTTAGAAGTTTTTAATGGTCTCCCCACTGTTTTCTGTGGTGGGGTTCACTGGAGCTTTGGATGTGACTCATTCTCTGGATCGTATGTTAAAATGATATCTCCAAATGGATGGACGGCGTGGATACAAAACATACATCATGGTGAGCCCACAAAACTTGGTGACGTCACTTCGGTAGCAGTCTCATGACTCAACTTGTCAGTAGCCAATCTGCGCTCGTAAAAACCCTTGGAAGGAACCCCTCCACCTTCAGTCTTGAATAGAGCTTGCGTTTTCGAAATGGAAGAGGATTTCAGAAGGGAACCCTTGAAACCCTAAATTTTCGACAAAAAGTCTCTCTAAATCCCTAATTTTCAGCAGATTCTTCGTCGAAATCATCTCTAGGTTTGAAAATTTTGAGTATTCGAAGAAAAAAAGTGGAAAGTAGAGATTGGATGGCACTTCCGGCACACCGATCAATCAATTGGCCCACCGCAATTTCCGTTCACCAATCCTCTTCTACGATTGGCCCTCCTCTTCTACAGGTACGGAAATCCGCAAGTTTCCCCATGTTTTTACTTTTTTTTGGGGATATTTTGGGTATTTACGCAACACCCCGATGTTATCGGTCCTTTTATTGTTGAAAATGGGTTGTTTGCTATAGTTATCCCGCGATTTCTCACTTACAACTGGACTTTTCGCAAAAAATTGATAAAATCACCGAAAAATCGGCGATAATAGGAAAAGAAACGAAAAAAGGGAGTTTTGGTGTCGGAACTCCAATGATACCGAAATTATTGGCGATAATTCGATAATATCGCCGATAATTTAAACATTGGGTGCATCCACACCGTCCATCCATTTTGTCAAGTCATTTTAGGGCATGCGCCTAAATACGAGGCAGATCGAAATCTCAAGTGGACCACACCATAGGAAACATGAAGGATTAAACGCCTACCCTTGATAACTTCTTGGGGGGCTAAACACGTTGGATGGAAAAAAGGAATTATAATAAGCCCGTAATTTAGGTCCACGTTACCTAATCAATAGGTTGGATGGAAAAATAAATAAATTTATAGTAGGCTCTAGCATTTTTTAATGATAGGATTTAATTGCCACTGTTAACTCTAGTGGGGTCCACATGAGATTTGATCTTTTTTATTTTTGGGTGTATGCCCTAAAATCATAATCAACGAAGGATGGGCGGTGTGGATCAAATAAATGCATCATCATGGGCCCCAGGACGCAGTCCACCACCAGAGTGGATACCACATGCCTTGTGCAAGGAACAAAGTTTTAAGAGGGCAAGATTGTGTTTTCTTAACACGATAGACGGAGTTCCATGACAGTCGTCAAAGTCTGGCTTTTTTACCATATTTCAAAACCTTTTTAAAAGCAAGCTTTTTTCTAAAATTCTTGGGACGTTAACAACATCCGCAAAGCTTATGAATGGCACATGGGATGGTCAATCGCCAATCTGAACATCCATTCATTCATACATCTAAGTGTTCAAAACATCATGCCAAACAGATGATCCAAGTCCTCTGAATGTGGACCATTTTGTTACAATCATCCAATTTTTACGAGCCATAGATCATATGGTTAGCATCATCAACTTGAACCAACTCATTCCTAACTAGTGCAATTCTTGGTTTCCATTGCACGTGGCTAAACCATCTCAGTTTACTTTCCCTCACTTTATTACTTATTGACACTACTAAATTCCCTAAAATACATTCATTTCTTATTCTATCCTTCCTCATCTTGCCT
This sequence comes from Magnolia kwangsiensis, assembly GCA_037074715.1. Taxonomy (NCBI): domain Eukaryota; kingdom Viridiplantae; phylum Streptophyta; class Magnoliopsida; order Magnoliales; family Magnoliaceae; genus Magnolia; species Magnolia kwangsiensis. The sequence continues at coordinate 139,879,209 of CM073575.1, read as the reverse complement.
CTCATCCTTCTTAACAGCTTAACTACGGCCACGCCCATCTTGTGACATTTTGTTCCTTAATTGCCCAACCTTTGTTCCATAAAGCATGGCTGGTCTTGCAGCTATCACATAAAACTCCAAAGGCCCATCTCCACTTCTTCCACCAAGATTGAATTTTATTAGCAACATCATTCTCAATCTCTCTGCTCCCATGAATTTTTATTTTTATTTTTTAAGGCCAACTCAAATTTTAGTTAAAAATGAAAGAGAAACGATACAAAAAGGATGATGAGGAATCATCCAGCTAATACAAAGAGAAGAGCCCCCAACTACCTGGAAACAACTCCAATGGGCTACCCTTAAGCACATTGGTAGCATGTGCCCATTCCACAACAAACCACCTAGCCTTATGGACCACCTAGTCTAGTTCCACCATCATATTGACAAAAGTTCAAGCATTGCATTTTAAGATCACCCAAAAGGATTGAGATAAGAGAAAGACGCTAGATGGTCCTTTGGTTCCTTCTCTGCTCTCATGAATTATCAATCCAAGATACCGAAAATGGTCATTTTGGGTAACTTCTTGGCCAAAAATCTTAGTTAATTCCTCGTTTTCACTCTATTGTTACTAAAATTGCATGTCATACTTTATTTTAGTACAACCAATTTAAAAACCTTTAGATTCCAAAGCATCTCTCCATAGTTTTAGCTTTGTGTTCACCCCATCTCTTGTCTCGTCAATCAAAACTATGTCATCTGCAACCAACATACACCACGGCACCTCTTACTGCAAATGACCTCGTTAACTCATACATGACCAATCCAAAAAGATGCAGGCCTATTCCTAACCACAATTGGAAACTCACTTATCACTCCATTAGTGGTACTCTCTTTTTTTTGTTTTGAAAGGTAGCCAAATCAAGGATTAAACCCTGAATCGCTTAGACGCACTGTACCGTCTCCATCGGCTCATTTATTGTCGCACTCTAATAAGTATCTTTAACCATGTCAATGTATCCTCTTTAGATCCATTTCTTTTCTAACATCCACCAAATTAACTCTCTAGGGACCCTGTCTTATATGCTTTCTCTAAGTCAATAAAGACCATGTGGAGATTCTCCTCTCCCTCTGCCAAATTAACTCTATAGGGACCTTATCTTATGCTTTCTCTAAGTCAATAAAGACCATGTGGAGATCCTTCCTCCTCACCCTATGCCGGATTGTTGGGATTCATGAGAAAAAGTTGGGAAAGTTCGATGCCAGCTACCAGCTTAACATAACCTCCTCTATATGTGCTTGGGACCAACAATAAGCATGCAAAACTCCAATCAGTGGAGTTTGCTAGCATGCCCATATATATATATATATATATATATATATATATATAGTAGGTGGAGTTTTAGTTTAGAAATATTGGTATCGTGTTATGTATCGCATCCTTGGGATATAGATACGTATTGGTTATCACACAGGATATATCATTTGTATCAGGTAATTTATCACACTTTTTGGAAAACATGGGGAAACATTGGGGAAATGATTATATTTTTCAATGAAACTTCTGGGATTGTTAAAAAAGACCTTAATACACACTTTAAAATCATAACATTTCAAAAAGAAGTGCACATAATAGGTTTCCTTTGTATAGGGACCTAAGTTATATGCGTTGTCTGATTGAACTAATGTAATTATATTCAAATTGAATGCATAATATTTAGTGTATGTAATGATCATTTCATTAAACACTCCTAAATCCTTCGAAATTAGTCTCAATTTACAGCTTGTTGAAGGAAAATTTTGAAAAAAAATATTTTAATAATTTATAATTAAAAATGATTCTTGTTTGCCGGAAATTGACAACAACTTAACAAATCAGTAGATCAACCCTCATACATGCTTGATTTCACATTTGGAATGCAACACTGCAAGCAATTTGAGAGAAATTAGGAAGTTTTTGAATTTTCCCAAAATTAGGCCACCTACACTCGAATTTCGAAATTAGAGTGTATGTGATGATCATTTCATTAAATACTCCTAAATACTTCAAAATTAGAGTGTATGTGATGATCATTTCATTAAATACTCCTAAATACTTCGAAATTAGTCTCAATTGACAGCTAGTTGAAGGAAAATTTTGAAAAAAAAACACGGAGAACATGAAGAACCAATGAATATCGAAATCAAAGCCTTCATGATTTTTCATGCAAAACATGAAGAACCAATGCATTTGTGACCATTTGACCCTGATTTAACATAATTTCAACAAAAAAGCGATCGAAATTGAAAATGCTCACCGGATCAAACGTGTGGAATATATCGGCACTACCTGTGCGTTTCGTATCGCACAGGTGGGATACAAGATATATCGTGGGATATATTGGCTGGTATCGTCGCTACTTAAAACATTGGGTAGATGTGTGTATGGAGGAGATCTCACACACAACATGGACAATAGAGTTCTCATCCAACTAGCTCCTAAATGCCAATGTGTCAAGTGTGGATGACATTCAACCCACCCTAAAGGTTGGGTCACCATCACAAACGCATGGTGCAAAAATTCAACTGATCCACTCATCGTGTTGGCCAGACCATATAAAACAATGGACCACTGCCAATCTCATCCATAATACATGTGTGGCCCACCTAATAAGTGAATTGGCTTGATTTTCGCGCTCAGTGATATTTATGATGGGGCCAACCATTTTAAGCTAGTTTAGGAAAATATTAACTTTTGAGCTATCAAAACTGAAAATCGCTTAAAATGCTTCACAAAAGTGACAATAATGTAGACACAATGCTAACTTGATGGATAAAATCTGATTCACCGGCTAGAAATAAATAACTTTTGCGACTCTCAAAAATAGAAAAAGAAAAAATAACTTCTACTCAAATTTGAAAGAAACTGAACACAATGAAAAGAGGATGAATATTTGTGTCGTGTAGGTATTGGAAAAATCATGTATGTGAATCTTTATGCTCATAGGGATTTCAGCTTATGACACTAAGCATGAGTAGGAACAAAACTAATTTGCATCAGAATCTCCAGTGTTCATCCTCAGAAAATTGAGCATACAATTACGCATAAAATAAAATAAAAAAGCAATGGGTTTCAAGCCTTGGAGTATGTTAGAGCATTTGATTGAGTAAGAGCCAGTATAGGATTTCAATTTGCCATAACTCTTGTGCACCTAAAGACACGAAACCAAAGACAATATCTAAGAATATTCCAAGATTCCTTCTTTAACGCAAATGTGATCTTGGAAAAGGCAACATTTCCTTTCTGTTAGAGTTAATTAGGATTTCGATTCCCCATAAGTAGCGCCTACCAAAAAGATATAAAACCAAAGAGCCAGTATAGGATTTCAATTTCCCATAACTCAAGCCCACCTAAAAGACGCAAAACCAAAGAAAATATCTAAGAATATTCCATACCTATATATTCCTGTTATTCTCAATAACATAACCGAATTACACTTTCCACAATCTAGTGTCTTGTGTTTTAACATGGTGCCAAAGGCATGAGATTATCTTGGCCATTGATCAACATCCCATCTACCATCGACCATTTGCCATTGATTCCAACAAACTCGTCTCAACTGCTTGCAGCCTTTTTGCCACTACGCACACGAGTCCCCATCAAGTCTCTTTGCCCTACATGAGCGACAAATCTATCATCTCTACACATCCTCCTCTGCAGCCAAAATCATCAACCAGACTCATTGCCAACCTAGATTCACCATTCAGAGCCGCTGATCCAAGTTCTAATCCTCACCATTCATCACCTCCAGCGCACAATAGAATAGCCAGTCCTCCTATGTTGTATGTCATTAGACATTGAAATCGTCGTTGAAGAGCCACCCGCCACCATTGTAGGCTGCCCCATCTTGCAAACCCTACCAAATTTGGATATGCCCAATATGATCTCATCATCTCCGTGAACGACAACATCAAGATGATAAATTTTGCCACAACTGTGATAGTCACTACTGAAAATCAAGTCCAACAAGCTACGGTTCAAAGGAGATGGGGTGGTTGCTTGAATGTTTACTGGTGTTTTAGATCTCAGAGACACGAGAAACGCATTAGTCATGCCATTCTCATTCACAAACTGTCACCTGCAACTGAATATCCATCCCACCCAACAGCACATGCTACCCTTCATCTCACAATCACTAGAACCCATGTTCTCTCCATCACCCGATCCCTTAATCAGATCTGTCTTCTCGCATATTGGACCTCTGCACCACCACCTGAAATCCCTTTTTCTCAATCACGTTAAACTGTCCTCAGCACCCATCGACTCTCTATGGCAGATCACAAATCACAATATCTACCCAGATGTTGAATCCATCATCTTCAGGCCCGACACCCACGTCCCACTTCGTCGTTGGTCTCTAATCATACCAGAGTTGTTTTCGGCAATGATCACACTACCACCCCTCTTCTCCAACATCAGCTGTGGAGCTGGAACCTTTCCATGTCCACAATCTTGCCGTTAGTCACTCGCTTGAACCCAGTAGTTGAGCCCATCTGCTGCCACCACCACCTCTTACTATCATTGTCACTGCCTTTGGCCATCACAAATCTGGAATCACCATCGGATCCTCCATTGCCACCGCTTGTTATACCTGCTAGATGCGCAAAATCATTGTCTCAGATCTTGTCGCCAACAAATCTATTCTTTCTAACAATGAAAATAAACAGGTAGTTGATTTTTCAATGATTACTCTTATGTGGTTTTGGTCGTCCTTCCATTTGGGTCTTTTCCTAATTGTGTGATCTAGGTTGGGTTGGATTCGGCGGACTTAAAAACAAAGGAGATAGATTTTCTTTTATCTTCGACTCAGTGAGCTCCAATTTTTTTAGATTGGGTTGCAAGGGCCAATTTCGAGTTTCATTTAGTTTCCAACATGATTTGATTTAGTTTAACTATATCGGGTGTTATGGACACCGGACTTGTTCTTGTGTCGGGCGTTGTGGATCGGACTTGTTTTTATGCCGGGTGTACGGACTAAACCCCGTTGCATTGGTTGGCCTTATGGCCAAGCCTGTTTTTTTTTTTTTCCTTTGTTATCGGAACATCTAGGGGTATCAAGAGAGAAACAATTGAACTCCTAGCTACCGAAAGCATGTATGCACCAGAAGAGCAATGATTGACATCCGTTTGGCAAAAACTATTTGTATAATAACATCCAACATCTGTCCTCATTAAACTGAGTCTAGAATTAGGCATCCCAAAAAGGCAATGGGTTTCTGGCCTTGAAGTATGTTAGAGCCTTTGATTGAGCTAAAACCAGTAAAGGACTTCATTTTCCCATAACTCGCAACCACATAAAAGAAACACAAAACCAAAGACAAGTGTCTAAGAATATTCCAAGATTCCTTCTTTAACACAAATGCGATCTTGGAAAAGGCAACATTTCCTTTCTACAAAAGGGGATTAAGAGAACACATTGATGATGACCGACAATGGAAACCACCAAGAGGATTGAAAAATGGCTACGAAGGATGGAGCCTGCGTGATTGACAAGTCAAGTGCATCGGTAGTGATACAAAATCTGTGAAGAGGGAAAAAAAATGAGATTTTCCAAAATCCTACACAACAAACGATAGCAACGGAACCTAATGACAAGTGATCGATACCAATGTTGACAACAACAACAAATGTGGCAAGATCTTGACCTCCAAGGAATGAAGTTGCAAGCCAATGGAATGATAAAAGTGGAATCTGATGAAGTCATAGTGTGGATAACAAGATTAGTTAAGAGCCTGAAACTCTAATATCAATGAAAAAAAAAATGCAGTCAGTGTAAATTGTAAGATGTGTGGCTATTAATCATAAAAATTTCAACAAGTCATAGCATATTTGTTAGACCTCCATTTACAGCTTTCTCAAAAGTCCCTAACATTCGGATTTACTGAATTGTATCAATGGGAAAAAGTCCTCCATGATCAGGGATTTAGTTCCAATGGTGAAGTTAGGATCACATTCCTTGGGGAGAAAACCTAAGATAGCATTAACCCTCAATAAAAACAAGTTTAAGCCATGTGTAAATAGAGGTGTACACGAGTCGAGCCAAGCCGAGCTTTGCCCAGCTCGTGCTCGACTCGAACTGCTCGAGTCTCAGCTCGTGCTTGGCTCGGCTCAGCCTTCGAGCTCAAAACAGCAGCCGAGTTCAAGCCGAATTGCCCATAAGCAACTCTCGCTTTCACTCTTCGAAGATCCGCCAGATTGCAAGCCAGAGGGAGTAGCGGGGTTGGGTCTCAGATCAGGTGATTTGAGTTGAAGAGATTGGACTCTTTTAAGTCTTTGATGCTGTTGGAATTTGGGTTTTTTCTTCTGGAGGGATTTGAGATGTGATTTTTCTTTGAGTTTTTAGGGTTTTCCTTTGGAGTTTCTTAACCTAGCAAGATCTGACTCTTCTTTTTTTTTTTTAAGGCTTCTGTAGCTGCCAAGATCCTTAAAAAATAAAAAAATAAAAAAAATCTTTTGAAAAAGTTATCTAGATTTTGTTTCTTTTTGGGGGGTTTTAAAAAAAAAAAGGATTTTACAAAGGGATCAAGATCAAATTTTTGTGTTTTTTTTTTTTTTTTTTTTTGCCTTTTTCTAAGGTTCTTGAAACAATCAAGATCCTGTTTTTTTTTTTTTTCTCTGGAAGGGTGTTTGGTATTTGGGTTGTAATGGTTTTCTTTTTAGATATTTCCACTCCATAATTTGATAGTTCCACCCATACAAGGTAGGGTTTTTTTTTTTTTTTTTTTGAAGGGTATATATACTCTGTACCGAGTCGAGCTGAGTTCGAGCAGTATTCAAGTCGAGTCGAGTCGAGCTGGGGCAAGATCGAACTCGTTTCGAGCTCCAAAAATCAGCTCAACTCAGTTCAAACTCAGCTTCGATCCAAGTCAAGTCGAGCTTTTTCAAGTCAAGTCGAGCGAGCTACCGAGCTAACTCTGCTCGTGTACAGCTCTATGTGTAAACCATGACAGTGCATTATGACCACATGCAACAACGAGTTCCCCATAACCTTCTTCCAAGAGGTCGCAGATTCCTCACCCCACATAGCATCTACATTCATTAAAAAGCTATAACAGTTCTGAGCTTGAATGTCTTCTGCAAATAGAACTGGTACAGAATCAAAAAACTTCACGAAAACAAAAGAATTTAAGATCAGTTTGAAAGCAAGGCTTTCAGCCAATGAGGACTTACGCAACCCTGCTTCTATAAACAATTGAGTTGTAGTACATAACAATCAGGAATACTACAGGGGGTAAACAATTAAGCTAAAGAGCATCATGGGATAAAGACTAAGAGTTTTGAACAGTAAAGTCAACAATCATAACAAACAGCAGACTCCTTAAAAATATTATGAAGAAACTAGTCCAATCATTCATCTAATATATATACAACATGAAGACAAATCTATCACAAATATGAATATCAATTACACCTAAAACCCTGTGTATAGAAAGTAAAAAAGGAAATTACTCCTCAGTCAATGTTGCTGGCCGTTTTGTAGATGGATCAGCTGAAAGACGCATGGGCCTGTTCAGAGAAAGTTTGATTAATTCGTCGACTTCTTCAGTCATTGTGGCTGAAAAAAGCATGGTTTGTCTCCGTTTTGGACAAACGCGAATCTGCAAAATAAAATGTAAATATTGAAAAGGGCGAAGTTAAACAATTTTAGATGGTTATCAAGAAGTGTAGGATTTCATTATCCGAATAGAAGTAATCACATCAAGCATAATGGGGCAACGGTTTCACATGGTCCTCTTTTCTGTTTACTGAATATATATATATATATATATATATATATATATATGTGTGTGTGTGTGTGTGTGTGTGTGTGTGTGTGTGTGTGAGTTTCAATAGATAAGCAAGTGTGATTTAGGAACTGGTTGCTGGTTTACTGCCAGCAACAAAAGAACCATACGAGCATTACAAGTCCAAGTACCTTGCTAAGTTTGATATGCATATTTTAGTGGTGATAGAAGTGATATCGTACAAAACATATGCTAATGGTCACATTTTGGCATGATCTATTTGTATATAATAAGAGTATGGGTGTCCCATATTGAGAGTACAGACTCAATTTTTATTATCCCGTGTTTTGTGTCTATTGTCTTGTGAGTTTAGTCCCACATCGCATACATGTGGAGGAATGGGTTGTAACTCCCATCTATATAAAGGGGCTCAAGTCATCTAGTCTTGTGAGTGGAATGTGTAAGCAATGCTTCTTCTTTTTTTGTGAAAGATGACAAATATTCATCAAATCAGAAATGAGCTAAAACCAAATCATGAGGTGACCCTCTCGTCACCATCCATGGGAGAAATAAATGCAAAATACAGCCAAAAAAAAAAAAAAACAGAATAGAATAAGGATACAGAATTCTTCACCCCCGATACTTATTGGAATCTCTAGTCCCCATCCCCATCCCAAAAGAGGCCAAAAAATGAATAGCCACAAAACTTGGACCGCATTAGGGCCCAAGTCATGGCCCATATACTCATTTTCATGCTTGCACCTGAAGCGAAATTATCCTCAAACATCATGTGGTTTTTCTCCTTCCTAATCCCATAAGCAAAGTAGCATCCTGCACACCTAGGAGCTCTAATCTAATAAGAGTGCCCTAGTCCTTTCCGGTGTTTTAAGTATCAACGATATCAGCTGATATATCCCACGATATATCTTATATCCCACATGTGCAATACGAAACACACAAGTAGTGCGGTATATCCCACATGTTCGATCCCGTGAACATTTTCGGTTATGAATCATTTTTTCTATAAATCATGTTAAATTAGTGTCAAATTGTTACAAATCCATGATTTTTCATGTTTTGCATGAAAAATCATGGATTGGGAGCTTCAATTTTGAGATTTGGAGGAGATGGGCCAAGTTGCTGAAAATTGAAAAAAAAAAATCAATTTCTCACAAATCGGTTGCAATCTTTGCATCCAAACATAAAATCAAACATGTATGTAACCTGATTTAGTGATTATTCTTTTGTTTTTGAATGTATTACTTGTGTTTCTACACGTTTTCTTATATTTACAAATTATATGAATAGACTTTGAATATACTTGCATCAATTTAGTTAGACAACGCATAGAAAACCTATTATGTGCACTTGTTTTTCTAATGTTTTGATGTATAAGTCCGTATTGGTGTCTTTTTTAACAATTACTAAAGTTTCATTGAAAAATTCTACCAATTTCCCAATGTTCCCCCATTTCTCCGACAACAACGATACATTACACAATACAATCGATATATCCCATACGATAACCGATCAAGGTGTCCCGTATCCGTTACATTTCGGCTGTAACGGTAATGGTCGTACCCGTTATGCGATACGAGGGCGTAACGAGCAACCCCCCGATTTTGATACCGTAACGGCTAGGCCGTAACGGTCAAATAACGGCCATATTTTTTTTCTTTTTAAGCTCTGTTTTTTCAATTTTTTTTAAACCACTTTCTTCTTAACTCTTATTAAATCCTTTTATTACTATTTTCGACCAATCTTGCCTTGGTATTTGAGATAAAAACACATTATATTAATGATTTTCTTGAATCGAAGCTCCATGGGCCATTTTTCAGAAATTCGTCAAAAATAGGTATTTATACTTTTTATTGAATGTTTTGCTGCTTTAATCATAGAATATGATGTGTTAATCATAGTAGAACATGTTAATGTGCATTTTACAGATTTGTGGTGCCATTTTATATTTTTTTCTATTTACGCACTAATTTTGGCCCTTTTTTAAAAAATTCAAAAAATCATTTTTTAATGAATGGTTTGTTGTTTTAATCATAGAATATGATGTGTTAATCATAGTAGAACATGTTAATGTGCATTTTACAGATTTGTGGAGTCATTTTATATATTTTTATATTTTTTCTATTTACGCACTAATTTTAGCCCTTTTTTAAAATTCGAAAATCATTTTTTAATGAATGGTTTGTTGTTTTAATCATAGAATATGATGTGTTAATCATAGTAGAACATGTTAATGTGCATTTTACAGATTTGTGGTGTCATTTTATATATTTTTATACTTTTTTCTATTTACGCACTAATTTCGATCCTTTTTTTAAATTCAAAAAATTATTTTTTTAATGAATGGTTTGCTATTTTAATCATAAAATATGATGTGTTAATTATAAAAGAACATGTTAATGTACATTTTACAGATTTGTGGTGTCATTCTATATTTTTTTATATTTTTTCTATTTACGCACTAATTTCGGCCCTTTTTTTAAAAATTCGAAAAATCATTTTTTAATTAATGGTTTGTTATTTTAATCATAGAATATGATGTGTTAATCATAGTAGAACATATTAATGTACATTTTACAGATCTGTGGTGTCATTTTATATTTTATATTTTTTTCTATTTACGCACTAATTTCAGCCTTTAAAAAAAAAAAAATCAAAAAATCGTTTTTTAATGAATGGTTTGCTGATTTAATCATAGAATTTGATATGTTATTTGTTAATTATAGTAGAACATGTTAATGTACATTTTACAGATTTGTGGTATCATTTTATAATTTTTTTCTATTTTCAAATTAGTGAATTTATGTTTTTTTTGCTTATATTAGACAGGTTTTGGAGCTTCTTAAGGTTTAGTTAGGACATAAAATCATCTTTATTGACATAGGTCATACACTCATACTCATATCTAATCTATATCTAATTATCTAGTATCTACCTAAAGCTAAAGAAATATATGGGTCTAGCCAACAAGTGAGGATATTGGATGGCAACATTGTGAGAGGGTTGGTGGTACTAGGCACCAAATGAAGTACAACTATTGTAATAGACTAGTGACTGGTGGAATTACTCGTCTTAAACAACATTTGGCACATCGAAAGGGTCAAGTTGCGAGATGTACTAGAGTACCGAAAGAGATAATGCTTTTAATGCAAGCTAGTCTACATGAGTCGAAGGGTAAACGTGTTACTGTATAAAAGAAGAAAGATAATCTTGTGGATGTAACTCAACAGGAGGTGTTTAGTCCTAAATATATGAGCGTTCGTAATGAAGATATTATTGATTCTGACGAATATTCAAATTAGGAATTAACTATAACTAGGAGAGAGAGCTTCCGTCTAGCTCGTGAAGAGGAAGAATGTCGCTTCATGTTTGGCACGCATGAGTCAATGCGTGATACAGGGGGGCAGTGGGAGTGGGAGTGGGAGTGGGAGTGCCACTAAAAGTGCAACTGCTTGTGCAGGTGGGAGTGGGTGGGTGGGTTTGGTGGGTTACGACATGTGTTTGGGAGCCGACGATAGACATCTCCACGTGATGCCCCTATACGTTTGTATGAAGAAGTAAATGAGCCTAAGAGACCCTCTATTGATCCAATCCTATTTAGGAAAGAATCAACTAAACGAAAGAAGATAAAACAAATGTGAAGTAGAAATTCCGTTGAGAAATTAGGTAGAGCAATAGCAAAGTTATTTATACATGCCAACATACCTCCTAACGCGGTCAATTCTCCATATTGGCATGTGTTAATTGATGCAGCAGCAGAAGCAGGTGAAGGAATAAAAGCTCTCACGGCTAAGGAGATTAGGGGGAAATGGATATATGCAGAGTATGTAAATGTGAAAGCATACGTGGCCACCTTTAAACCTGTATGCCAAGCCAGAGGATTCATGATCATGTGTGATGGTTGGACTGGCCTAACCAAACGCAGCATGATCAACTTCATGGTGTACTGCCACTTAGGAACTACATACCATAAGTCAATTGATGTCTCAAAGGCAACAAAAAATTCTACTTATATCACTAGACTAATGGATGAAGTTGTGGAAGAGATTGGAGAAGAGAATGTAGTGTACATTGTGACAAATAATAAAGCATCATATAAGCTTGCAGGACATATGTTGATGAATAAGAGAAAACATCCTTTTTGGTCATCATGTGCTGCCCATTGTATTAATCTTATATTGAAAGATATTGGGAAGAAGAAGAATGTTAAGGAAATGGTCGAAAGGGTAAGAGAAGTGACGACGTTTATTTACAACCATAATCAAGTAGTCGCAATAATGAGAAAGTTCACGAAAGGACGAGAGTTGTTGAGGCCTACGGCGACTAGATTCACAACAAACTTTATAGCATTAGAGAGTTTATTCCAACATAGAGGAGAGCTAAGTGAGATGTTCGCTTCCCGAGAATGGCTCAACACAAAACATGGGCAAAAGACATCAGGGACACCGGTTGAAGTTGCGAACACCATGCGGGACAACAAATATTGAAAGAAGGTCAAATCGATCCTAAAAGTGATGGAGCCACTAATGAGGGTACTCCGTCTTGTTGAAACCGACGAAGCACCTACAATGGGCTTCATATACGATGTCATGGATAAGGAAAAGTTGACAATTCAACGTGATTGTAGAAGCTGAGAGGCTTATTGAAGGATGATCGACAGGAGATGTACAAGACAACTCCACCATGATCTTCATGCAGCAGGTTACTAAATCCTGGGTACAGATATGCCCAATCATTTGTTGCAGATGATGAAGTTTGTGTCGGGCTAAAGAATGTGATAAAAAGATTAGAGCCTGACTTAGATATGCAAATAAAGACATTGAATGAATTAGATACATTTGGAAACCGCCTGGGTAGCTTTGGAGATGCTCTTGCACAACATGCAGTATCTAGGTTACAACTGGCCAAATGGTGGATTAATTTCGGAGAGTATGAAAGCTCTCTAAAAAACTGCAGTAAAAGTTTTGAGCTAGACAACACCTTCCTCTAGTTGCGAAAGGAATTGGAGTTGTTTTACGCTTATTCATTCAAAGAATAAGAATAGATTGCAAACTAGGACATTAGATAGACTTGTCTTCATGCACTACAATATAAAACTTAGAATGCAACGACATCATAAGAGCATTACAGCTGCCGATGACGCAGACTACTGTCCAATTAACGTGGACAATATTTATGATGAGGATGACCCGCTTCTACCTTGGTTGAAAATAAGAGAAAAGCAAATTGAAGAGGATAGTAAAGAATTGAAAATTGATGACCCAGAAATACGTAGAGCGCAACAAGAGAGTCGTGCAGATGTGTTGGATCCAGTAAGAGGGGCGGCGTTTATACCAAGTACGGGTACGGCTCAAGATCAACAAAAAAGTACGAGCAGTGGTAGTCTGACTGTATTGGATGATGGTGATGATGACCCCCCTGTTTCTGGTGCTGGCACTTATGGTATTGCTCAGCGTCCTATACAGCCGTCTACAGATCGCGATGCCAACGAACATCGACGAGGTAGTACACGAGGTCGGACTTATGAGTGTACCAAGTCGCGATACAGCCAGCAGGAAGAAACATCTAGTGGTGCACTGAGTCTGGGAGATCCGGAACATCAGCAAGCTCATGGTCCTGGTTATTATGATGGATATTCTTATGGTCAATTGGATTATAATTATGGTGGTTATACTGAGCCTGTTCCATCACATTCATGTTGGAGTAGTCCTCCCAATCAATATTCATATGATTATAGATATTCATATCCAAATCCAAGTTACTCATCACAGCAGACGCACTCACAATCTCGAGATTCTCAACAGCCTGAGTACGGGCACCAGTATGGATATTCAACGGGCACTGGTGGATATCCTTACTCGGGGTCGGAGTTATTGCCTAGTCAGGATCAGTCATCCTCTGGTTTCGTTGATTTGGTATTTCCTTCTGGCACTGAATATTATAGATATACAGCACCTACACCTATTGGACAGTCTCAGCCTGATGATGACGATGACGATGACGATGATGTGGAGGTCGAGCAACCACAAAAAAATAAATTTTCATTTTGATGGTGACCTGTAATTGTAAGTATATATTTGTATTAAGGTAAGTATTTGCAGCAAACAACTCACAGCAATATTATTACAAGAAGCCAAGCACACACTTGACACTGTCGAACTTGTATTTAAAATAGCTCCCCTGACAACCAATCAAGTAATCCTTAATCAAGTTGCAGGGGAGTATATCAGACACTATAATTTTATTTTTTTTAATATTCTTGACTTGATGATGACAGGTCATAGACAGGAATCACAGTCACATCCACAGGTATGTTCAAGAAATTCCTCAAAAATAATTGCAAACACCTAATGTAAGATATTTTCATATTACATTCATTCTAATATATCTATCATTGATAGTATATAGTTAGAAAATTAAATATATGAATTTTGTAGTCAAATTCAAGTTATCTGGTTCATAAATTCATCAGACAGTCTAATACAACTTCTCACCAAAGAGTGGACCGTTACACCACCATAAACATGTTCCAATTTATAAATGAATGCATATTTGGAATACTTGGAATATTCCAGATTTAATCCATATTTTTTTGGCAAAAAAAATTTTTTGTGCCATTATGAGCCGTTATGCCTCCGTATTGGTATCGGTATCGAAGGGCACCGTTACGTCAACCAATACCGATACGGGATACCTTGTAACCAATACATATTTATATCCCAAGGGTGTAATACATAACGTGATACCAATATTTCGAACACTGGTCCTTTCTATATAGATCATGTGTGTTTTTTTCTTTGTTTAGTTTGTTTAACATGTTAGGGGCCTTAAGAATATAGTTACATGGAGTTTTGTGCTGAAATTCACACCACTCGTTTCATAGACAGAAATATTAATTTTGGACAGAAACAGCATAAAGCAATAGCCTACCTTATGTGGATGGGCATATTAGTTTATGTGCAAACACCATCCCCTTTTTATCACAAATGTCCTACCCCATATACACCAAAAACATGGTTTCGATGTACTTCAAACGGCCCTTCGAGTATGAACCTCAAAATTCTTAGATGTGTGCCCTGGAGAACTTGTTTATTCATGATCACTTGGGTTAAATGGAATGTGTTTTATTTTCACTATTAATTGTGTGGAGAACTCATGCATTGCATGTTTAGTAGGTTATAGGGATTCCCTTGTGGAATTTCTCTCAAGGTCCATGGGGAAAAAGGATGAACTAGACACAACAGCTTGCATGGCTAAGAGAGGGTTGTGGCATCATGGTTCTCGAATACCCTAAATTACATAACCACTCCATCAGGTTTGGGCAATCTAGGATCAGTTTCGTGGTTATCCTGTGTGACGAGAAACCAACTCCAAGCTGGTATGGATCTCCACCATTGAGCATCTTGTTTCTTGTACCCTTCACATGGGAGTGTGAATGTTCACTAGTTTACAAGTGGTTGTGAAGACTCGATTGGAAATTAGCATTGGAGGATTGCATGTCTCCTAGTCCTAACTGAGAGACCCATCATGCTTGGATTAGAATAATTTGATCGCATGCTACCTTCAGCTCACCCTTAAGCCCTAAAGTCATGGAAGGACTTCATGGTACTAGTATAGTGGGCCTCGACACACTTTTTTAGATCAAATTGGTGGCCAGCATAGTGTTGTTGGGTTCACATGCTAGGATGCAGTTGAAACCTTACACGCATCAACATGGGATCCACTAGTCTTCCGAGAGTTAATTGTGATCCTGCCATCAGACCATCCATCAAGTGTTTTATAGCTGGCCAGCACTCAAATATTTTCGAAAGGCCTTTGGACATTTTCAACCATTAGATCTTTTGATTTCACCGTTGGGAGTGTTTTGGTTAAACTTGACGGATAGTTGATGGTTGGATCTTTAGGTGGTCCACCTCTTCTACTTACATGGGATTTTAGGCCGATTACAAACACCACACAGACAGATTTGGGTCAATTTGGGTACAAGAATAGGCAGGAACACAGATTTTTTTATGATGTAGGGCAAAAGCAAAAGTATCCCCACCATATGGTGGAACTCTCTAAAAACCCCAAATTCCTATTAATAGATCTTATCCCCATCGGGGATTGCTCGGAAAAGACTTTGAACCACCCCCCCCCCCCCCCCCCCAACATCAAGCTTGAGAGAGAGAGAGAGAGATGTCTCACTCTCTTCCTCCATCTCTCGTGCAGTCCACCTAGTGGACATCTCACATTGTTTCTCACATCAATAGCCATATAGTGACGCTGCGAGAAGGCATTCAAGTCAATCCTTATTAAAGATAGATCAAGAAGAAACCTTCTATGTTGAAGGATCGACATTGAGTATCTACATGATTAGAAGAAACAATGACAGGTATGATCTTAACCATTGATTCGTATCTCCTGAAAATTTGATTTCATCTAGATGGGAAGTAGATCCTAGTCATCTAAAATTGGATTTTTGAAAACCTTCACGCTTCCGTCTTTCGAAAAATCCCAACAAAAACTCATATCTAAAGGCCAAGTATTAGATTAGCTTGCAAATGTTCTCAACTTACATTAATAAGAAATAAAGACTAAAGCTGCAACAGAAAATACATATAAAAAATGAAAAATACCGCAATAAGCACAATCTATGATAGAAAGTCAGAAATCAACCCAAGAGAATGTTTACGCAAAATATGTAAACATCAAGGACTCACATTCCGAAACAGCTATTTCTGAGTTAAGCAGCAACAGATTTTATTAAGAAGAAAGGAGCTCTTGTCTATAAAGACAATGGATGGGAGTGAATGGGAGTTCCTAGAAGAGGGCAGGCCTTGAGACCTTTGCAAGAGAATAGAATTAGCATCTTTAGACACCTGGAAGAGCCTACTTACAAACGGTTAATGCCTTAAATCCATTTATGGTAAAGGCACACTTTCACACCACAGGTTTTGAACTCTCTGCCCAAGAAACGGTCTTTGAATCTCCCTCCAGAATTAGAGGGCCATTGAAAGAGCCAAAAAACATCGTGACGCTTATGGTTTTCGAATGCACTTGGATCGTCAAGGTTCTTGAAAGAAGTTGTTCAACAATATTGTTAGATCGAAGAAAATGCTAGACGAATGGAGTACTGTGGTAGTTGAAAGAATAAAGGATACCACTAACCATCATGGGATTAAACTTATGAGTCATACTATGAAACTATGTAAGAGAGTGATTGAGCAAATATCAAGGCATGAGACAAATGAATCAATAAATCAGTTCGGATTTATGCCAGAAAAGTCAACCATTGAGGCTCTTTTCCTACTTACCTGACAGAAAACACAGGGAGAGGAAGGATCTCCACAAGGTCTTTATTAACTTAGAAAAAGCATGTGATAGGGTCCTTAGAGAACCAATCTGATGGGTGTTGGGAAAGAGAGGTCTCAAAGAGGATATATTAACATAATTGAGGATATGTAAGAGGGGGAGATAACAAATGGGAGGACCACCAGTGGAGAGACGAGTTTTAACTTACCCTTGGCTTACACCAGGGATTGACAATGGGCCTGTATCTTTTTGCATTGGTTATGGGTATACTAACAAAGCATTTACCGGTATGTGTTGTATGTAGATGACATAGTTTTGATCAACAAGAATGAGCGAGGGGGTAAACGCAAAGCAAGAACAATGGAGGGATGCTTTAGAATCTAAAGGTTTTATATGGAATGCAATTTTAGTAACAACAGGAGTGGAAACAAGGAATTGCTAAGATTGTTCACCTAAAAGTACCCCAAAATGATGATTTTTTCTATCTTGGGTCAATAAATCTTGGGAGCAGAGAGGTTCCAAAGGATGTTGCTCATAGAATTAAGAGGTGGGTGGATGAAGTGGAGATGTGCCTCTGGAATTTTACATGATCACTGCATACCAATCAAACTTAAGGGGGGATTTTATAGGATAGCTATAAGACCAGCCATGCTTTACAGGACAGAATGTTGAACAGTCAAGGAACAACATGCTCATAGGATGAGTGCAGCTGAAATGAGAATGTCAAGATGGATGAGTAGCGAGACGAGGAAAGATAGAATAATAAATGAACACATTTGTGGGAATTTAGAGTGGTGCCAATAGGTAATAAAATGAGGGAAGTGGACTTATATGGCTTTGCCACGTGCAACAAGAGTGAGTTGGTTCAAGTCCCTAAAAGGGCAGGAGGAAAGCCCAAAAGGACACAGGTGGAGGTTGTAAGAAAAGATTTGATGATTTTTGGTCAAGGTATACAAAAACGGTTACGTAACGGTTATGCGGGGCTGTAACGGCCGTTATAGGAAAAAATGCATGTAACAGCCTGTAATAGGTTTTTTCAAAAATAAAAATAAAAATTGTCGTGACGGCCATTATGGCCCGTATTGTAACGGTGACGGGGGTGGCCATTACGGCCACCGTTACCATTATGGAACACCTTGCTTGTGGTTTAACTAGAGATATGGTCATTGTTTCCAATTAGTTAGAATGGTGGAACAAGATTCGTGTAGCCGACCCCAAATACTTCAATGACGATCAATTGCACTTGGATAGCATCACTATTCCTGTACAGCCCCAAAAAAACAGCTCTTAACAGGCCTGCCTCATCTCTAATTACCCCTACCACCCTAGTAGCAACATTTCAAACAACCATTTTGAAAAGTAAAAAAGAAAAAGAAAAAAAGAAAAAGAAAAAAAGAAAAAAAAGAATTATACTCGCACTCCGTCAAAAGCCATCATTTCCACTGATGAAACATCGTGCTACTGGATCTCCAGATGTACTAATCATAATTTAACTAATCACAAAAATCAAAACACAAATCAAATCATAGTTTAACTAATTATACTAGTCAAAACACAACATCAAAAGACTTCCTCCTTTTCTACCTTGCATATGAAAGGGTATTTATATAACTCAGCTTATTTGGGAGATAATGGGAATCTTTAAATTAATAATAATAATAATAAATAAATAAATAAAAGAGGGACTCCAAAAAAGAATGCCTGCATCAGAAATAGATCTGCAAAGTGTTACAAGATGCAAAAGAAAAGGTAAGAATCAAACAACTCTAATTGCATGTGAATTCAAAAAAAAAAAAAAAGTGTGGGATGTAGGAACTATAAATTTTTATTGAACCTCCAGTTCCATTAACCTATAGAGCTCAGGAAATACTGGCACAACTTGTATTGCAAACAACTCTCTCAATTCTTTCAGCAAAAATGAGAAAAGTGTAGCTGAAATCCAGATATCTGAAAGATATTATGAACATAAAACCAACAAGAAGTCAAGAAGAAAGGACTTCCAAGCATGCATGGAGATCAAAAATACATCTGCAATCTTATCTTAAACAGATGAAATAAACAAGTGTCGAGAAATACCAGCTCATTTATTTCAGCACTAAAACCAAGTTCTAGAAGGCGGTCTGCCTCATCAAGGATTAAAACTGCAAGATCTTCTAACCCCACTGACTGAGAATTGCGTAAATGATCTATCATCCTCCCTGGAGTGGCCACAACAATATCCGGCATGGATCTTAAGGCTGCCTCTTGCATCTGAACCAAACATGATATCAGTTTCATAATTCTAATAGAAACAAAGAGCATAAAGTTACCTTTGAAAAAAAAAAAAAAAACAAAAACAAAAAACAAAACAAAGAAAGAAAGAAAGAAAGAAACAGCATAAAGTTGTAAGAGATAAAGAATGAGAGCAAGGGCATCTCCCAAGCAAAACAGCTGCAGGAAATTGACTGTGAAGGAAGAGAAACAAGAGAATTTAACATCCAATTAGACAACAAATTTCATACACATATTTACATTCACCAGGATAGTTTTGGAGATTCTAAAATGTTATAAACAATAGTGATGAGCTGCATTAAAAAATAAAAAATAAAAAATAAAAGATACCTTCCACTATTTACATCTCCTAGAAGTCATTCAAATATAGCTAACACTTCAAACCATCCAAAATTCAAGAACACCAGAAAAAATGCAAAATAGCCTAGTTGTGTTGCAATTTAGGTCAAAATGAAAGCTAAAGGGAGGTGTAATTGCCAATTAGTATCTACAAGAACATATCAGAAATGTTTCCGTATTGGTAACGACGGATGTATCGCAATCTTGGGATATGGAAACATATCGGTCATTGCACGGAAATATCAGATGTATCGCGTAATGCTTCACTATTTTTGGGAAACATTGGGAAATTGGTCAAAGTTTTCAATGAAGCTCAAGGGGATGTTAAAAAAAGACATCATTTCACACTTAGAAAAAAAAAATTAAAAAAAAAAAAAAATCACAAGAGCACATAATAAGTTTCCTTTGTATAGGGTCTTAAACCATGCGTTGTTTGACAAACTGATGCAACTATATTCAAAATCAATTCATATATTTCATAAATCATAGAAGAAATGTATGCAAACACAACCTTTTTTTTTAATTACACACATGGCGTACAAGTAATTGAAATTAAATTGTCCAAATTGTGTCTCATGACCAAAAAATTAGGTTTATTTCCTTGTCCAAATGACATTGGTGGACATTTAGGGGGTGTTTGTTTTTCAATTCCCCCATGGAAATGCATGTAAATGGGTAATGACTAATTACTAATGTAATTCCTGTACTTTTTTCTATGTTGACAATGGTGGCCTGCTTTTTAGATACTAAAATCGAGGGTGCAAATTTCATGCGGGGTCCACTATGATGTGGCTTATCCACACCGTCCATCCATTTTGTAGGCTGATTTTAATTGAGGCAGATCCAATGCTCAAGTGGACCACGCCACACGAAACAATGGGTTGAATGCTTACCGTTAAAAACCTTTTACAACGACAATTTCCTATGGGGTGGGCCACTTGAGCTTCGAATCTGCCTCATTTTTTGGGCTAATGCCCTAAAATGTTCTGGTAAAATGGATGGACGGCATGGATATGTCATAGACATCACAGTGGGGCTCATGAATCTAAGTTGATCCTTTTCAAGGAAGCAATACTTTGCTTTTGTCAAAAGGAGGTAAAAGCTAATAATTAACTACTTGCATGTATTTACGAAGGAAATGAAAAAAACAAACACTCCCTTAGTGGACAGTTAAGAATGAAAAAATAAAAAATAAAAAAATCCAGCAGTCGTGTTTAACAAACAAGTGTCTGTAAATCAAAGGTAAGGATCCTTTTTATGGTGACTAAGGGACAGTGGGTTCCATGATTTAATTGGTTTTAATTTGAGATGATATATGACACATGAATAGTATCTAAGAGAATCTCGTCAGCTCAGGTGGGCCATCTGTGATGTTTATGCAAAATCCACCCCAACTACTAGGTGCTTCACCCCATGTTAGGCCCAAGGCCCAAAAATTAGCCCTAACCATGATTCAGGTGGACCACGCAATTTTAAACACTAAACAGTGCACAGGGCAACACACTCTCCTAACTGTTTCCCTTGATGTGGCCCACTTGAGTCACGAGTCAGCTTGATCTTTTGGACCTAGGCCTAACGTGGGATTGCACATCTAATGGTTGGAGTGGGTCTCACATATACATCAAGGTGGGCCCCATGAAAAATCAAGGGTGTGTCCATCAATTTTTTAAAAATATGCCTTTGAAACAAGGGACACCCACCCTTGATTTTTTATGGGCCCACCATGATGCAGTACATGAAATCCACTCCGACCATTAGATGTGTAATCTCATTTAGGACTGAGGTCAAAAAATCAAGATGACTTGTGATTCAAGTGAGCAACACCAAAGGAAATAGTTTAGAGATACATCCACCCTCGATTTTTACAAGGCCCACTATGATGATTATATGAAATCCCCTCCTACCATTAGATGTCACAATACAATTTAGGCATGGAGCATAAAAATCAGGGCCAAATGTGATTCAAGTGGGCCATAACAAGAGAAATAGTTTTAAGGGTGAATGTTGCCCTATATATTGCTTCCAATTGTGTAGTCCACCTGATTAACGAATTGGACGGATTTTTGGGGCATGTGATGCAGGAACGATGCATGAACTGAGTAACATGTGAGATCGAATAGCCGAATTAAGATATTTAATAATTTAAAAAATAAAAAAAAAACACAAACATCGCTATAATCATCACAAATATCATGAAAATCAAAATAAACTAGGATGTAATAGATGTAGAAACATCCAATTAGCATAGGATATAGTCTATTTCAAAATAGGAAACTTAATACAACGTACAGTGAAAATTAGGGTTTTGGTAATTTGGGAAAGTAGAAAATTTAGGGTTAGGGTTAGGATTTTAGGGATGAAAGAAAGAGGTTTTGATATAATAATGGCAAGAAACCAAAAGGGGTAGGTGGGTTTCACACATGTAGTCGTATGGTCACACGTGTGGCGTGGAATGATGGGTTTAGGTCGGTTAGGGTTTGGATTGTGATGGATTTGGAAAAGTTGGGTTTGGGAGGAAACGAAGATTTGGGATGGAAGAATTAAGAATATGAAGAAAATACCTGGATGTGGAAGAAAAGAGAAGATGGTGTGGGGATAGATGGAGACTTCGCACCTTCGCTGATGAAGATTAACCTTGCACCAATCTTCCTTCTAAATCGCATAGAAGCATCTTCAAATTGCATGAAGATAGGAAAAGAAAGCAAGAGTTTTTCTCTTTTTTTTATTACGAATTTCAATGGAAGAGAGGTCATAGATCCAAGAAGTTTCAAAAATTACAAAAATTTCCGACTTATTAACTTTAACGAAAATAACCTTAGTCTAAATAAAATCAACTAAAGCATTCATAATGTGTCCAAATATAAAATAATCAAAAACTAAATCCTAAAATATGATAAAGTATAAAACTGATGTGGATGATCAATGGCCCGATCATGTGATCTATACGATCCAATGGCCCGATTGTCGCATCCCTCTGATCCAACAGTCTAGATTACTCCATCAAGCAGCCCATGTGCATATTGCCAGTGTGGGGTCTTCCAGATACTCGCACATGCATATGGGGTCTTCAACACAAACACGGGTACTCGCCTAGCCACAGGGAAATCGATGCAGCCCGTCTCCTCCTCTGATACGTATGTAAGGGTGTACATAACGTGATGTCCTCATCAAACTGGGCCTAACACGGTGATGCACCTGGTGGTCGGTGTGGATTTCACATAAACATCTCAGTGGGGCCCACCTTTTAAATACATGATAAAAGGTTGGACACACGGCCATGGCAGCCTTTTCATTTTCAAAATATTAGTTGCAGGTTGCAGCCGTAGGACATCATGAGAGAGAGATGTACTAGAAGGAGGGGAGGAAGAGGAAGAATTGCAGCATTTTTTTTCCATCTATTCTTCTTCTTCTTCTTGGAAAAATGAAACTAAGAGGGGGGAGAGAGAGAGAGAGAGAGAGAGAGAGAGAGAGAGAGAGACATAGCAGAGGGAGGGGAGAGGAGGAGGAGAATGAGATGGAGGAGAAGAATCGCAGAGCTCTCTCTCTCTCTCTCTCTCTCTCTCTCTCTCTCTCTCTCTCTCTCACTGAAACCCCCCTATCGTATCGTTGATACATCCCAATGTATCGCATTGTATCAGCGATATCATCGATACAATGAGTATATCATTGATATATCACCGACACCAAAAAGTAAAGTACTTCCTAGGGGTTCATATCGCCGAGGTGCAATATCGGCCAATTAACAATACATATTAGGATGCCCTTAAACAACAATAATTGGCCATCAAGATGTGCTTTCAATATATTAACTCAAACAGGATTTAATCAACAAGACAAAACTCTAGTACCAACCAATCTCAGGTGTATGAAAAAAAAAAAAAAGTTGCATATATATACCTTGGTTGAAAGCCCACCAACCACAAGGCAACATCTGATATCAGTAAATTGTGCAAGTTTCTCAATCATGCTATGAACCCTGTCAAAGATCCTCATCATTTAGTTGCACTGATACAAAGTATTATTAGAAAAGGAAACATTTTGCAAAAATATAAATGATTTACAAGACTACCTAATTAACTCTGTGAAGGAACTCCAAAGAGAAATCAAAAGTCTTTTTGCAATTTTATTGAAAGCCCAAAGAAGACAACACACCAGTGTGAGGCAATTGTCTACGGGAATATTATGAAGACATTCTACCCAGTTCCCTCCATATACCTATAGAACAGTACCCCGTGAATTCCTTAAGGGCGATTGCCCAAAAGGTAGCACAAGATCTGATTTTTTTCAACACTATAGGAACCGGCTGCTCTCTGTTATCATGTGTAATTCCTTGAAGTTCTCTATGGGAAATCCCACCCCAAGTACGTTTAGCTGCAGATGATTATGGAAGCTGTTCGTCGGAAGACATTATTCTCCTTCAATCTTGCTGATATTCATGCCTCTAATCCTCTTTTTGCGGACTTCAATGTTCCAGGTAGCAGATTAAATTCTGGATCCCGAAGGCAGAATGACAGCAGACATGAAACCTCTCTCACTTTTGGAGAATGAAACGAAAATACTTTTCCAAACTATTTGCCATTCTTCATTGTGATAATGGATCTACGATATACACTCTATGGAACTACAGGGGTATCACTCTTCAGGTTAAGGGGTGGCCCATGAATTCTACTAAAAGGGATCACATTAATGGCCTCCTCATCACACTCAGATGAACAGGGATAGTCAAGAAAATTCTCCCAAAAGTGCTTTTTTTCTACTATTGATTGTAAATGGTTGGACTACATGTAGGATAAATGCATGTACAAATTCATGCCCTAGATTATCCATTAAAACCCCATTTTGTATTTTTTATTTTCAGCTTATTTTTTTATGAATAGCAACTACCAAGATAAATTCCAAAAAAAAAAAAAAAAAAGTTTTTTTATTTAATATTTTGATTGAAAATGGTTGGAATAGATGTAGGATAAAAGGATGTACAAATTCATAACTTAAATTAGTCATTTATTCCTTTTTTCAACTTTTTTACTTTTGGCAGATTTTCAGATGAATAGTGAATGTCAAGAAAAATCTACATAAAATGTATTTTTGGTTTACAAAATGTAAATAATTAAGTGCCCCATTATTAGTTTTGCATTCATGATAATATTTGAAATTTTTTTCATATTTTTTTACAAAAAAATAAAAATAAATAATGCGATCGTTAGAGGGGCGTAACATCTATTACACCCCTTGTAACGGCCATCATGCGTAATGGTATTGGTGGGGACCGTTACACCCACAAATACCCATCGGTAACAGTCCCCACCGGTACCGTTACAGTACACTAAGTTTCTTAGTTCATTATCTTAAGCAATTTTATCCTAACCCCCCTTTAATAGTCAGTTTGCAGACCCCTTTCCATTCTAGAAAATAGTATTTTCAACTTTCCTCCAATCCTAGCAAGAATAACTCCTGCAATCTCTCCGGTTAATTGATTACAGCCATGAGACATTGGAACAATAACGTAAAGTAGATCGGCATAAACCCAGGGCTTTGGGTTCCCATTGCTTTCGTTGTTCTTCTCTTTTTATGGATGTTTGTATCGCATTGGTTTGTTGGTTGTTGGAGTGACAAGAGAGTCATGTTGTATTGGCTGATGTGGTCTATTTTCTCTCATTGTCTCTTAATAAATTTTGTCACTTTTAAAAGAAAATATGTTTCCCTTTCTAAGCCAACAATTTACACTGAACCCTTTTGTTGATGGCCTTTCTAGGGTCCACACGTGTCATTTGTATGGCCATGTGAACCATTCTTGGTTCTCATATTCTTGGGTTTTATTTCTGGGCCTAAACGTGTATTTAAGTTTAGTTTTAGGCCCATGGGCTATTATATTGTAATAACTTTAAGTGAGAGGGGTATGCTTGTCATTTTACATTTGGGTGGATCCCTAAATATAATATAGAGAAGGGAGCATGAGAGGCTATTGCTATCCACTCTACTTTTCCTCTTTGTTTCTCACATCTCGTCTCTCCCTTTTCTACATGATTTACATCATGGTATCAGAGTGTGATTAAGCGATATCTTGTTTCTCTCCATTCTTCTTCTTTCTTCTCTTCTTTCTTCCTCTTGTGATGAAACTCTAACATGTTTGGGGCTAATCTAAGTTAAATCCACCCCTTGTTGTACCACCACTACATGGGTTGTGTAGTCATGTCCTATGAAGGCATGTAAGGTCCTGTGTTATATTCTACCACTGTGATATGTCAAAGTAGACCATCAATCATCAAGAGTTGGATTTACGGTCCGATTTGAAGGAAAAGGCCAGATTTGAATATATAGTTGTGTGTGAAGTTTTTTTCATGGCCACGATTGAAGATCAAGTGCACAAATGAAAGCCATAAAGAAAATAAAAGTTCTAATTGATCGTGTTCATGGATACATATCATCCTAGAAGTTTGTTTGTAGTAAGATTAAGTTGAAAGTTCTTCCCTTTGTGTGTTTAAGTTTCTTATTTTACAAAATATGGATGCCAAGAGTGAGACAAAAAATAATATCGTGTCTCTATCTGAGTTGACTATGCAAATCACAATAATGAAACTTGGAACTTATGACCTACAGTGGCCACATCTGTAGAAGTCTTTTTTTCGAGAAAGACAAATTGTAAGTATTTAACCTCTCCCAAACCAACAAAAACTTCAACAGAGTATGAAGATTGGGCGACTGAAGATTCTCAGATTAGGGTGCCATTCTAGAATAGTATGGAACCGCATATTAGTGCAATAGTTATCTTCTACAAAAGTGCACAAGAAGTCTATGAAAACTTGAATTAAATGCATTCGTGTGAGAAGAACTGGACCCGTATTTATGAATTACTCCAGAATGGTTTCTCCTCCCAACAGAGAGATAAGAGTGTGGGAGAGTACTACTCTACCTTGTGAGGCATATGGGAAGAACTAAATGTATATTAGCCTTTGTCGACAGATTATGAGACTATGTGATGGCAAAGAGGAATTTCATGTGGTTAACTTCCTCTTGCACCTTCGCTCTAAGTTTGAGCCTTTAAGAGCTCAAAGCCTTGGAGGTAGTGAAATTCCACTCGTCATATAGAGGCATTCACCAGAGTTCAACATACAACAAGTATGAATTTGCAATGTTCATCCTCATCTGATCAATTTTCATTTATTTATATGTCTAGGAGACGAGATGGGGGGAGCCGAGGTGGCCATGGTCATAGCAGATGGTGTGGTGGTAAAAATTATGGGCGAGATTGCGTCGGGGGCAAGAGTACACGAGGTGGTCATGGCACAGACTTTAGCGGTGGGCATTGCCCCAGTCGTGATAATCGATAGTGTACACATTGAGACCTCACTAATCATACAATTGACACATGTTGGAATCTTGTTGGAAGACTAGCCTAAGAAAATCAGTTTTACTCATCAAATGATGGTTCTGAGGGTTATGTCTCGAAGTCTACCTCCACCCATACTGAGCCCAATACCTCAAGTGACACAATTAATATGTCTAAAGAAGATTATGCCAAGCTTATAAAAGATCACTCCACTCATTCCTCATCCTCCGCAACGACTTTTGCCCAGTTGTGGATAGCTTATTTCACAACTTTTGAGTATCTTCCTTGGGTTATTGATTCTGGTGCTTTTGATCACATGAATGCTAAGCACAAGGTGTTGTCTCTTTTAGTCCAATCTTCACTTATTTCTTCCATAACATTAGTTAATGGCACTTCAACCCGTGTATCTAGGGTGGTACCGTTCATCCTACTTCAACTCTTTCATTATCATCAGTATTGTACATTCCTAAGTTTTGTCTAACCAACCAAATCTTCAAATTGTTATGTCAAATTGTATCCCTCTTATTGTGAATTTCAAGATCTAAAGGCAAGGAGGATGCTTGGTGGAGAACATGAAGTAAATGAGCTTTATTGTTGGTAAGTAAACTAACCAAATCTTTAAATTGTTCTATCAAATTGAATCCTGCATGTTGTGAATTTCAGGATCTAAAGACAGGGAGGAAGGTTGGTGGAGGACATGAAGTAAATGAGCCTTAGGACCTCAACAATAGAATATATGGGGTTGAACTACATTGCAGGCTAAAGTCTCTCGTCATTAGTGGCATTCCACGGTTGGTCATTCTTCCTTAACTAGTATAAAGAGTCTCCCTTGTTGTCTTATGTGTCTAGGCTAGAGTATGAAGCTTGTGAGTTACGCAAGCATCATAGTGTGTCATTCCTCCCTCGTGAGGATAAAGTGATAAATTGTTCTATTTGATGCATTCTAATGTTTAGTTCTAGTGCATGTTTATAATTTGTATAATCTTAAATTATATTATCTTAATGAATGATTGCTCTAGAATGACATAATTATATTTGATCAAGGATCTTTCTAAGGTGTTCACTTGTTTTAAGGAATTTCATATGCAACTACAAACTTAGTTTAATGCTAACGTGTGTATTTTGAGGTCACAAAATGCTAGGGAATATGTATCACATGACTTTAAGTAGGGTTGTCGATGGGTCGAGGTCGGGCTCGGGCCTAAATCTGAAGCCCATTTTTTAAATGGGCAGGGCTCGAGCCAAGTATGATAGCCCATTAGCCCGGCCCGCCCATTAGGGTTAGAAGATTATGAAATTTGAATACTCCCCCATTAGCAACTCTCTCTCTCTCTCTCTCTCTCTCTCTCTCTCTCTCTCTCTCTCCAAATCTTCTCCTCAAAAACCTATCTCTTTATCTTCAAATCTTCTCCTCAAAACCCATCTCTCTCTCTTCAAATCTTCTCCTCAAAAACCCATCTCTCTCTCTCTCTTCATATCCTTTCCTCAGAAATCCATCTCTCTCTCTCTCTCTCTCTCTCTCTCTCTCTCTCTCTCTCTCTCTCTCTCTCTCCACAATGGAAAGGGCTCGGGCTCGGGCTTGGTCCCAGCGTAAACATGTCGAGCTAGGCTCGGGCTGGATTTTTTTTTGGCCAATTACAGGCCCAGGTCGAGTTCGGGCCTATGTAGAATATTGCAAACCTGGCTTGGGCAAAGGTTGGCCCAACCTGGCCTAAACTTGGCCCGTTGACACCCCTAACTTTAACTCCTATCTCCTATCCTAAGGCATCATTCACCAAATTTCATATGCTCACACACCACAACAGAATGGAGTAGTAGAGCAAAAAAATCATCATTTGCTTGAGGTAACTAAGGCATTGTTGTTAGATATGAAGGTTTTGAAAAAAACATTGAAGTGATGCAGTTTTAACTGCATGTTGTTTGATAAATCAGATGCCTTCATCAGTCTCAAGTGGAAACTCTCCTTTTTCCACTATATATCCTCAACATCAAAATTTTCAATTCCTCTTAAGGTATTCGATTGTGTGTTGTGATCAGTTTGACCATGTTTTGACAAATTTGAACCAAAAGTTGTGAAGTGGGTTTTCTTCTGTTATTCTTGTACTCAACGGGATTACAAATGTTATAATCTAGTTACTTGTAGATGTTATGTGTCAGTTGATGTTGCATTCTTTGAACATGCTCCATACTTCTCAAAGGAAACACGATCATTACAATTCGAAGAAGGAACTATTGCTCTCCTTATCATGCCAGACATAACTTTGTCCATGGAGATGGGTCTTGTACTTATGCAGTCAATGTAGTTAATCAATTCACGCAGACTCCCCGTACTTCCCATATGGAGCATTTACTTCGCATCCTCAAATATTAAAAGAAAGCATGTGGCTGTGGTATTCTTTACAAACAGAATGGATTGTCTCCAAGTAGAAAGAGTATTCAAATGCATATTGGGTTGGCTCCCCTTCTAAGAGGTGGCCTAACACAGGTTATAGTACCTTTGTTAGAGGCAATTTAGTTACATGGAAAAGTGAAAAGAAAAGAGTAGTGGCACGGTCAACCACAGAGGCAAAATACAGAGCAATAGCCCATACAAAATGTGAACTCGTTTGGCTGAGACATTAATGTGCAAGCTCAATTTCATGGTTGCTAATCGTATAAAATTATACTATAATAATCAAGCTGCAACTCACATTGCAAACAATTCAATCTACCATGAATGAACTAAGCACATTGAAGTAGACTGTCACTTCATAAGAGAGAAGGTTGCTGGTAAAAATATATAGATGCCATTCGTCAAGTCATAAGATCAAGTGGTGAACATGTTTACAAAGTCTTTAAGTCGTGCGCATCTAGATTGATTCTTTATCAAATTGGGCATCCATGATATATGTGCTCTAGCTTGAGAGAGTAGATGGCCTTTTTGGGGTTTGCACGTGTCACCTGCACGGCCGTGTGAACCATTCTTGGTTCTTGTATGCTTGGGCTTTGTTTCTGGGCCTAAACATGTGTTTGGGTTTAATTTTTAGGCCCATGGGCTACTGTATTTCAATAACTTTAAGTGAGAGGGGTATGCTTGCCATTTTACATCTTTTAATGGAGCCCTAACTTAATATAATATAGAGATTGGGGAGGGGGGAGGGTGTTGTCCTCTTTATTTCTCACATCTCTCCTCTTTTTCTCCCTTTTCTACATGATTTACAACACCATTCAATCACAAACCCCCAAGGCCTTCTGACAGGTTCCCCACACACAATTACACCCCAGCACATTCACCAACTCTGCTTGTGTCCCATATTGACACTTCAGAAATCACTTTTTGAAAAGTTAATCTTTAGAGTCGAGATAGCCTTGAAGCATCTCAATATGCACTTCGGATTAGCTGCAAGCTGAGAACTTGCACCACAGAGGATCAAAGTATCGTCCGCGATGCCCTCTTTTTCTCCCTTTTCTACATGATTTACAACACCATTCAATCACAAACCCCCAAGGCCTTCTGACAGGTTCCCCACACACAATTACACCCCAGCACATTCACCAACTCTGCTTGTGTCCCATATTGACACTTCAGAAATCACTTTTTGAAAAGTTAATCTTTAGAGTCAAGATAGCCTTGAAGCATCTCAATATGCACTTCGGATTAGCTGCAAGCTGAGAACTTGCACCACAGAGGATCAAAGTATCGTCCGCGATCTACAGGTGAGATATTTTGAGGTCCACTGACTCACTTAAAACCCTCTAATTCCATTCCATCTTTATCCACTCAGTCAAGGATTCAGCCACAACCACCAAAAAATTGGCGATAGCAGATCCCCTGGCCTCAAACCCCGTTTAGCTCCCCAAGAAAAAACCTTTTGGTGAACGGTTGCAAGTGCGGTATACATCCTTGTGTGCCAGCTTGCATGCTGGACGGGCCAAATGAAATAGGTATCATTTCATGCATGAGAGAAATCAAAATGAATTGGATAAGAGCATCTTTTGCATGTTTCCGCTTCATCAGGGGATATTTTGGCTGAAACCAAAATGCCTGACTCTTTAGGATTCAAAACCTTTTGGTTAAGAAATCAAAAGAAGTCAGCATTCACCCCTAATTAGGATTCAAAACCTTTTGGATACGAAATCCATAGAAATCATCATTCGTCCTTAATCAAAACAGCCACCAAATTTTGAACTTGATTCCAGATTTCAAAAAAATGTTTCTAAGATATTATGCTAGAAAATACAAAACATAAAGCTGAAAACAAGAATTGGCAGCAGTTTGAACAATAATTAGTTGTAGCATTGGATGGACAACCAAAAGAAACTAACAGAAAAGTAGGTTTTCAGATTCTAAATGCTGTGTTCACTGATACTAGAAGCATCTCAAATACAATGCAGTAGCACAACAAAGGTATAGTTCATCTATATAAGAAAGTAAAGCATAATGAGGGTAGAAAAAATAAAAACAAAACTTACTGTACAGCCAATTCCCTGGTTGGTGTAAGAACTAGCACCCTGATCGCATGTATACGCTTTGGACGGAACAGTAACCTCTCCAGCACAGGTAATGTGAAGGCAGCTGTCTGTATGATGGAAAACCCCAAAATTTAAGACTCTTAAGTAATATTTCCACCAAAACAAGCAACACCACTCAATAAAAGTATGGCGCTGTGCATGTACCTTTCCAGAACCAGTTATCGCACTGCCACAGATATCACGTCCAGTTAATGCTAAGGGAATGCATGCTGCCTGCAGGAAACAAAGATATAATCCATGATTAGAAGGTAAGAAAATATCCAGAAGGCTAACTCCCTATAAAGAGTATACATGTTTAAATGCACCCCTCCACACATCACCACTGTGCAAACCTGCCATGTACGTGGAACATCTAAGACCTGCATCAGGTGGGCCCCAAAGTGCACATAATCAGGCCCGAAAGTGGGCCAAATATCTAAAAAAAATGAAGGTTTAACAGAAATTAGCGATAGACCTCATTCGACATATGCTTGTGGTCTGTCTAATGAGCAGTGTTTTAAATATCAACGATATCGGCCGATATATCTTGTATCCCACCTATGCGATATGAAACGCACAGTGGGATATATCCCACTTGTTCGAACCGGTGAGCACTTTTGATTTTCGATCCTTTTTTTTTCTGTAAATCATGTTAAATAAATGTCAAATTGTTACAAATCTGTTATTTTTCATGTTTTGTATGAAAAATCATGGATTGGAAGCTTCGATTTCGAGATTTGGAGGAGATGGGCCGAGTTGCGGAAAATCGAAAAAAAAAAAAAAAAAATCAAAATTTCCTTATTTCTTGTAAATCGGTTGCAATCTGTGTCCAAACATGTATGCAACCTGATCTAGTGATTCTTCTTTCGCTTTTAAATGTATTGCTTATATTTCCACAGGTCTTTTTACATTTATAAATTATACGAATAGACTTTGAATATACTTGCATCAATTCAGTTAGACGGCGCATAGATTAGGACCCCATACAAAGAAAACCTATTATGCACACTTGTTTTTTGTAATGTTTTGATTTTTAAGTGTGTATGTCTTTTTTTACCAATCACTGAAGTTTCATTGAAAAATTCTACCAATTTCCCAATATTTCCCCATGTTTCCAACAACAATGATACATTATGTGATATAACCGACATATCTCATGCGAAAACCAATACATATCCGTATCCCAAGAGTACGATTAGTGTTCATGATATCGATACTATCGGCCGATATTATCAGTATCGCACTCCAGCGACACGAAACCGAGTGGAGAGACATAAAAATTTAAAAATATATATATATATAGGAATATGTTCGATATCGTCCAGATATCGATGAATATCGATCAATATCTCACAACATCACAAAATATCATGTGATATCAACAATATTAGAACTTTTAGCGCTGTAGCCACCAACCCATGCACGGGGCTACTGTAGCCACCTACCAATTTCGCCGATAAAAGTGGTGGGATATCGGTTGATTATCATTCGAAACAATCTTTTGATTTCGTACCGGTAAAGACGTGGGCTGTGATTGAAAGCTAGTGGGTTGTGATTGAAAGCTGGTGGGCTGTGATCGAAAACTCTCCAAAAATCAGAATATTGCAGCTTGAGCCTTGAAGGTGAGTGAATCTCGTAGAAAATGGCCCCAAAAATCGAAAATTTTCCATGATTTGGGAGTGATTTTGGCCGATTTAAGGCGATTTGGGCGGAAATCGTTATTTGGGCGCGTGATTTTGGGGCTAGGGGTGTCGGAATCCCTCCCGAAATCAGCTTAAACCACTTTTAAAAAAATAGGATATCATACTGAGTTACTTAGTAAGCACTTATCATACTCAATAAACTCTGTGGGGCCCACCTTGAATGCATGTGATTTATCCATGCCATCCATCCGTTTTTAAATATCATTTTAGGTGTTGAGCCCAAAATTGAAGTATATTAACAACTCAAGTGGACCATACCAAAGGAAATAGAGTAAGTATTTATTTCCACCGTTGAAATCATTCTAAGGGATACAATGATGTTTATTTGTCGTCCAACCCGTTCATAATATCAAAAATACATGGATGAAGCGAAAAATCAAATATCGGCTTGATAGAAAACTTCTGTGGCCCCCAAGAACTTTTCAACGTTAAACGTTCAAATCACACTATTTTCATTGGTGTGGTCCACTTGAGATTTTGATATGCTTTATTTGTCTTAAAGCACTAAAATTATCTGGTAAAATGGATGAACGGATTGGATAATAGTAATGAATGATGGTAGGTCCCAAAGAGTTTACTCAGTACACTTAGGGTATTTGACGGGGACATCATGTGCACACGCGCACGCACACCACCCCCTATGCACGTATGTAAGCAAAAGGAGGGCCCCACCATCGATTTGGCTCGATGGCGACGTCCAGGGAGGGCCTCTTAGTTAGAAGACGAAGTTTTAATTCAAAAGGGTGGGCCCGATAGTCAAGAAAAGCCCATCATGAAATCTCATGATCGTGGCCAAGTCGTCGGATTGATGTCATATTTTAGGTTTTGCTTATTGTTATTATTTAGAACATCGTGAACACTTTGAATTTCTTTGTTTGGTTTTTATTTTAATTTACTTTACCGCCAAGTAATAAGTTGCGCACATGGTGCGAGTTTTGGGGTATAGAATTTTTCCTATAAATAGGCACCCCTTGTAGTTCTTTTCGTTGATTGAAGATTAATAAAAATTCTACATTTTTCTACTTTCTGAGTTGTGAAGCATAAGTGGGTGCGAAGCCCTCCCTTTTCGAAGGGCTAACTACCGTGGTGCGAAGTCACATCAACCCCGATTCACCCCCATCCTCCATCATCTTTTTTTCCATCTTACCCCACCATCCATACCTCAAATTTATCCCTTTTGTTGCATCAGATTTCGTCATTACAGCAGGTTTCCAGATTTCAACCCGCAAGCGAGCTGAAACTTCGGCGGAGCACCACACACAGACCGTGCATCAGATCGAGCTGAGATTTAGGGGTTTGGGAGTCCATCCCTGGCCAACCAGGGCCAAGGTGGCCTTTTTCTGAATAGTGGGCCCACACGTGCAGCCGTGATCACACGCACGTGCATCTGGGCCATTGTTGTTGTCCGCGCGCGGGAATTGTCTTCTGGTTCAGGTTTTCTTCTTATTTTACCATCTCATATCAGTTTTTCGTAAACCCTAACTCTAGATTGCATTATTCTTAATTTGTTTACCCCTTTTTTCACGTTAGGGTTCCTTGAATTGAGATTAGGGAATCCCTTCGATTAGGGACTGATTCTTACGCATGTGTGGTTGATTTCTATTTCCCTTTAAGTATTGTTTGGTTCATAATTTTCATTGACCCAGCCCTAACGTGTGTAGGTCTGGATCCACATAGATTCCCTTTTAATTGAATGTTTGGATTTTCATGTGGGATGTGGAATTTGAATGATTGTTTCTGAATTGGTATGATCTAAGCTTGAAATCTTGCATATCATATTTAAATTCACGTCTTGCATCAAATTTGGTATCAGAGCCTAGGGTTCTTATAGGGGAATGCATTACATATTTAGGGTTTAGTTTGTTTGAGTCCTTCATGCATCTAGTCCATTATATATAGCTACTAGAAAACCGTAGTCCTTGATATATATAGCTGAATTTTCGTAACGGTGTGTATTCTCCTTCATATAGAGTCTCGTAGGGTCATTTAGTTTTTAGATGCATATAGTCGTCATAGAAAGTCCTTAGGTTGAGTTAGCCAGTTTATGCCCACACGTACATGTCATGGTTTTGGCTTGCACCCTACACTAAACATGGAGCAACTTCTAGAGTCATTGAATAAGTTGTCCCAGCAGATCGAGTATTTGAGTAAGCGCTATGAACAATATATAGACCAACGCTTTGATCAATTTGATGTGCGCATTACCCAACTAAAGGCCTCCGCCGAGATAAGCCTCACCATTGGGGTAGATGTCCAATCTCAAGCAGGTGGCGTGAAGGATAGACCAATGATTGGAGTTGGTCAAGGAATCAATTATAGGTGTGCACCCATGCACCCACCTCATGAAAGACATCAAAAACACTATTTTGAGGGGTACAACATGTGTGGCCTTGTGGCTGGAGAGAGTGCACCAGAGGCTAGTGTAGAGTTACTCACTAAGGTCATTCCGGTAATGGATGAGTTACGTGATATCTTTCCTGATGATCTACCGGATGAGTCTCCCCCTAGGAGGGATATAAAGCACACCAGAACATGGGACACCGTAATACCTACAGTCGAGTTTGCGTTTAATAGTTCCGTCGATAGGTCCACAGGTCTCAGTCCTTATGAATTCATTACTAGTTATAAACCTGAGAAACCTATTGATCTTGTCCCTATGTCACTGTCTCATAGGCCGACAGAGCCTGCAGAGTCTTCTGTGTATCACGTTCATTCATGGCATCAAGAAATCAGGCAGAAGATCACTACTAGTAATAAGTATTACAAATTTTCTACAGATCAGCATAAATGTTTCAAAGAATTCAATATACGGGACTCTGTGATGGTCCACATCAGGCACGAGCGGTATCCTTCGAGGGTCGTTCGTAAGTTACACGCGCGTAGCGCTAGACCCTTCAAAATTATAAAACGAAACGGTCTCAATACGTATGTGGCAAATCTTCCACCCTGCATGGGAATTAGTTCCACATTCAATGTGGATGATCTAGTTACATTTTGAGGGGCCATTGATGCATTGTTCAGCCTTTCACATAACCATCCTGATTCATCAGACCTTTCCATTGATCCACGGCCCCCTCGCGACCCATTTTCTCAGCTTCTACCTCCCATACCTATCCGTCTCGACCCATCTTCCCAGCTACTACATCTCATACCTACCCCTCCCGACCCATTTTTCCAACCTCTACCTCCCATACCTACTCTTCCCGACCCATTTTACCAGCCTCTATGTCACATACCTACCCGTCTTGATCCATTTTCTCAGCCTCTACCTCCCATACCTACTCGTCCTGACCAATTTTTCCAACATCTGTCCCAAACCTACCCGTCCCGACCTATTTTCTTAGCCTCTACCTCCCATACCTACCCGTCCTAACCCATTTTCTCAGCCTCTACCTTTCATACCTACTCTTCTTGACATTTCTTCTTAACCTTTGCCTCTCATACCTAACCTTCACACACCCCGAGAAGAAATAGAGGATATCCTGGACCATCAGATAGTTTCAACTTCAGACGACGGGTTTCAAAAGTACCTGGTTAAATGGAAGTTACACCAAGCTTCAGACAACACGTGGCTCACCGAGGAGGAGCTTCAGAAACTTGATCCTGACATCCTGGATTGGTTCAGGAGTTTTATTTCGCCAGTGACAAAATCTTCGCAGCCGGGGAGAATTGATAGGGACATCATGTGCACGCGCGCACGCACACCACCCCCTACGCATGTATGTAAGCAAAAGGAGGGCCCCACCATCGATCTGGCTCGATGGCGACGTCCAGGGAGGGCCTCTTACCTAGAAGACGAAGTTTTGGTTCAAAAGGGTGGACCCGATAGTTAAGAAAAGCCTTTCATGGGATCTCATGATCGTGGCCCACTCGTCGGATTGATGTCATATTTTAGGTTTTGCTTATTGTTATTATTTAGAACATCGTGAACACTTTGGATTTCTTTGTTTAGTTTTTATTTTAATTTACTTTACCGCCAAGTAATAGGTTGCGCACATGGTGCGAGTTTTAGGGTATAGGATTTTTCCTATAAATAGGCACCCCTTGTAGTTCTTTTCGTTGATTGAAGATTAATAAAAATTCTGTGTTTTCCTACTCTTCGAGTTGTGAAGCCTAAGTGGGTGCGAAGCCCTCCCTTTTCGAAAGGCTAACTACCGTGGTGCGAAGCCACATCAATCCCGATTCACCCCCATCCTCCATTATCTTTTTTTCCATCTTCCCCCACCATCCATACCTCAAATTTGTCCTTTTTGTTGCATCAGATTTCGTCATTACAGCAGGCTTTCAGATTTCGGCCCACAGGCAATCTGAAACTTCGGCGGAGCACCACACATAAACCGTGCATCGGATCAAGCTGAGATTTGGGGGTTTGGGAGTCCATCCCTAGCCAACCAAGGCCAAGGTGCCCTTTTTCTAAATAGTGGGCCCACATGTGCGACCGTGATCACACGCATGTGCGTTTAGGCCATTGTTGTTGTCCGCGCGTGGGAATTGTCTTCCGGTTCAGGTTTTCTTCTTATTTTACCCTCTCATACTAGTTTTTCGTAAACCCTAACTCTAGATTACATTATTCTTAATTTATTTACCCCTTTTTTCACTTTAGGGTTCCTTGAATTGAGATTAGGGAATCCCTTCGATTAGGGACTGATTCTTACGCATGTGTGGTTGATTTCTATTTCCCTTTGAGTATTGTTTGGTTCATAATTTTCATTGACCCAGCCCTAACGTGTGTAGGTCTGAATCCGCACAGATTCCCCTTTAATTGAATGTTTGGATTTTCATATGGGATGTGGAATGTGTGATTGTTTCTGAATTGGTGTGATCTAAGCCTAAAATCTTGCATATCATATTTAAATTCACGTCCTGCATCGGTATTTACTCAGTACGCCATCCACTTCCCCTTTTAAAACGGAAGCGGATACCTCACACCAGCTATATAGCTGTTGTATTGACGTCAGCAAGTTCTGTGGGTCCCATCATGAGGTATGTGTTATATCCAAACCGTCCATCAATTTGGAGAGCTCGTCTTCAGGCTTGAGACGAAAAATAGGATAGATCTAACTATCAAGTGGACCACACTGCAAAAAGTGGAGAATTTTTTAACGATGAAAATCATTATCTCCGCTGCTATTTGTGTTGTGGTCCATTTGATCTTTGGACATGATTCAATTTTTGGATAATGCTCTAAAATAATCTCTAAAAGTAGATGAACAGTGTAGATATAATATATACATTACTGTGGGGCCCATGTAACTTTGATCTCCTTTGAACCGTTCGTACAACTCGGAGCTCGAGAAGTGTCAGTGCTCATCTTCGCATGACACGTACCTACAACAGCTATATAGCTGGTGTGTGGTACACCAGCCAATCCACTTCCTTTTAAAACCATCCGAGCACCGCTCGGATTGTAGGTGGGGTCCACCTTGATGTTGTGAGAAATCCACTCCGTCCATTCATTTTCTGAGATCATTTTAGGACATGTGACTGAAAACTAGGCGAATTCAAAACTCAAGAGGGCCGCACTAGAGGAAACAGTGGGGATTCAATCACCACCGTTGAAATATTTTTAAGTGGGCCTCACTTGGGATTCCTGCATGAGGCTAAGTGGACAGTGTTTTCACTTCATCCCAGTGGGAATGACCTTATAAACAAGTTCGATGGCATATAAACATCAAGGTGGAGCCTACGAAGGTTTCAACGGTAGATAACTCTTTCCCCATATTTCCCTCTCGTATGGCCCACTTGATGTGTGGATCCACCTTATTTTCTGGCATATGTCATAAAATGATATCATAAAACGGATGGACGGAGTGGATTACTTACAAACATCAAGGTGGACCCCACCTACCATCCCAGCGAAATCGGATCGTGTACTGAGTTGCTCGGTACGCTCTTATCATACTAAGTAAACTCAATTGGGCCCACCTAGAATGTATGTGGTCTATCCACACAGTCCATACGTTTTTTTCATCTAATTGAAGGGGTTGATCCCAAAATTGAAGCATGTCCAAAGATCAAGTGGATCATACCACTGGAAACAGTGGGGATAATGATTTTCAACGGTAGACATTTAATTCAACTGTTTCTTGTGGTGTGGTCCTATTAAACATTGGATGTGAATCATTTTTAGGTTTAAATAGGGGTACTAAGACTAGGAAGACAATGATTATGAGCCACCGCACAACTCTATGTGGGTCTAGTTGCATTAGTTCAATTAAACAACTCATAGCTTAAGACCCTATACAAAGCAAATTTATTATGTGCATTTTTTTTAAAGATGTTATGATTTAAAAGTGTGTATTAAGGGCTTTTTTAACGATCCCCAAAGTTTCATTAAAAAATTCAACCATTTTTCGAATGTTTCCCCACGTTTCTCAAAAAGTGCGATAAATTATGCGATACAAATGATATATCCCATGCGATAACCAATACGTATCTGTATCCCCAAGGGTGCGATACATGGCGCGATACCGATATTTCGAACACTGGGTACGATACATAATGCGATACTGATATTTCGAACACTGCTAATGAGTGAACCACCGTAACTCTGGATCCATGTCACCTACAGAGTCGGTCTTGCGGATACACAGCTTAAACATCGCACAGATGTGCCAAGTGAAGAGGTATGTGTGGAGAGAGAAGTGTGGGTTTAAGCAAGCTCAGTGTTTATAAATAGCTTTGTTATTGGAAGAGAATTATGCATCAACCTAGATCCCATGGTTCAAAAGCAAAACGAGTCAAAAAAGAAATACTTCTTACATGAGAATAAAGAAAGTAATGCATAATTGTGGGATGGCAATCACGAGGGGAAAAAAAACTTTTATATTGCCAACCACATATGGATGGAAAATGAAAGCAAATCCTAAACACAACTCTATTTTGCAAATTTCAATTGGATACATTCAAATACTGTAATTGCAAAATACCCTCTGACAACCACACAGATGGAAACACCAAGCAAGTTTCTGAACTCGATCCTATTTTGCAAAGTTTACTTCGATGCACCCAAATTCAAGTAGTAAAACAACCCAACTACCAAACACAATCAAAGACCTAGTTAGAAAATGAGTTGAAGGAGCGATCCAGAATCCACCATGGAGTGCAAGAACTGCATGAGTATGAAATAGATTATGTTTCATCATTTACAACTACTTTTATTTCTCTCTTAAATTAATAACATATTCGAGTCCTTTGACCTTCTTTGGATGTTGTCACTATAAGCACCCTTTTTCTCCCTACAAGCCATAGAAATACCGCAACCGTTTTTTCTTTTCTTTTTTTTTCTTTTTTTTTTTGGGCGGGGGGGGGGGTTTAATTCCAAGTAAAGGATGTGAAACCACGATTCTCTGCCATCATAACTCCCCTCAACAGCTTATAGAACGATCAAGCTGAGAAATGACCCGACTTTTCTCTATTCTACTCCATGTCCCTTTTCCTCAAAGATGGGGAACAATAATGAAGACGATCCGGAAGCTTTATAAAATTGGCCGCTTCCTCATCCAATAAATTCCTACGACAAAGGGGGGACCAAACCATGACTTCACCACAGATAGAGAAGCATCGAGCCACAAGAATATATTTTTTGGGGGGGAAATACGAGCAAGCTTTGGGAATTCCAACTAAAGCTGATTCTCACCAAATCACCCCCCAACACACACAAAAGTGGCTTCTTTCTTCCGATTTCAACAAGTGGAACTTGTGAGTTTCATTGGAACCTTGCCACAAAAAATCCCGTCTCAAACTATCCAACCTGTACAAACGAAATTAGGACAATTGAAATGCCAATCAACAGGTTACATAATGATGCGTTTTATAACATCAATCTCCTAACCAAGCACAGATGCCGGCTCTTCCATCTTGATAGCTTCCACTCGACTCTTTCAATCACCTTGTCACAAAGATGTTTCGTTGATTTGTCTATGCTAAAAAGGAAGACCAAGATACTACGAAGGAAATGATTCGCACCACACCCAAACACTTCTACCGATCTTCCCACCTCTTCCTTGGATAATCGGTTTGGGGGAAATTGGGGAATATTCAAATTTTCTCCAATTTTTTTCCCAAATCGGATGCAATCTGAGTATCCAGCATGAAATCAGACATGTTTGTCACTTGATCTACAGATTATTGGTGGTTTGGAGGATTTTTGGGGAAGAATAATTTTATAATTAAAATATAATTTTTTTTCACTTCGGTCAATGATGAATTGGCCCCCATTTGAGAGTGTTTATGAGTATTCGATGAAAACATCATCAAATACACTCTAATTTAGGGATTTGAGGAAAATACATTGAATTTGGGGAAATTGGGAAATTTTCAAAATTTACCCAAATCAGTTGCAATCTAAGTATACAAATATGAAATCAAACATGTTGGTTACTTGATCTACAGATTATTGGTGGTTTGGGGATTTTTCGGAAAAAAAAATAGTAATTCAAAAAATTAGAAAATCCATTTCAATCAGCGGTGAAATGGCCCCCATTTTAGTCTTTAGGAGTGTTTGATGAAAACATCATCAAATACGCTCTAATTTGGGGATTTGGGAAATTTTGGCCTAATTTCCACCCAATTAAATTCAAATTAAACTATGAAAAGTTGAAACTGAACATTTTGGAGGTTGATCTACAAATTTATGGTGGTTTGGGGATTTATTGGAAAAGTAATTAATTTATTAATTTAAAAATGATAAAAAATTATTTTTTTCCAAAAGAAAAAAATCCAATTTGATTGGGGGTTAATTATCCTTCAAAAAATTTTGTGGTTAATTACCCTTAATATTTATAGATGTAGTACATTGAATATGTTAACATGATCTTTTGCTTAATGTTGTTTTGTGCGTAAAAAATGTCAGAAGGAAAAGGGAGACAACTTGATATTGGATGGCGGCACGGAACCCCTCTTCCTGATAATCAATTCAAGTCCCAATGCAATTATTGTGGCCATCTATAGAAGAGTGGAAGCATGACCCACTTGCAGGAACACTTAGCGAGAGGGCATCGAAATGTTGTCAATTGCCTAAAAGTTCCAAGGGAGGTGAGAGAGCACGACTAAAGAATAGAAATGAACTTGTTGTGCATGAGTGGAAGATTAGTGAGGAGTTAGAGTGGTCAAAGCTGTCAGTGCAAGCCTTGAGGATGTAGTGGAGGTGGACGAGGAGGATGATCCCGAGTATAAATGCGTTGTTGAGGAGTCGTTACAAAATGTGTGAGATAAAGATCAAGAGAGACAGTGAGACTGAATATGCCTACTTTTGAGGGATCTACATGAGAGGCTAATGGAGGGAGTGAAGCGAGGGGTAGTTAATGCAGGGGCATTTTCACATCGAGCTCGAGTGAGGTGGCTTGCAGGATGTAGGGGCACACTCGGGGTGGGCGAACCATGTGAGGCAAGTGGCTCGTGTGAGGCAGGTGGCTCGTGTGAAGCGGAACCCATGTGAAGCAGGGCCCACGAGGGGGGTTCGGTCGAGGTCCTAACCCATGGGATGTGGGGCCTGGGCTATGAGATAAAGGTATTGATTCGTCATGCTCTATCGGTTCGAGCTTTTAGAGCAAGTGGTTAATTGTCCTGCATCAATAGTAGTCAAGAGAGTAGAGTAAGGGGTAGCTGGAGGGGGGGTTATGGGGCTGGGGTGCAGTAGTAGCATGAGAGTGCTGAATGTACCTTCAGATCCAGCGATATATAAAGAGGAGGGAGGAAAGCAGAAGAGAATGAAGGAAATATTTAGTGGATGGCATGTGAAGAAAAGGGTGAGTAAGTTCATCTCTTTTTTATGATTGCATCCCAACAAATGCATCGGTAAGCCCGCACTTCAAAAACATAATTGTTGAAGTGCAGTGTAGGGGAGTGTAA
Organism: Magnolia kwangsiensis; assembly: GCA_037074715.1. Classification (NCBI taxonomy): domain Eukaryota; kingdom Viridiplantae; phylum Streptophyta; class Magnoliopsida; order Magnoliales; family Magnoliaceae; genus Magnolia; species Magnolia kwangsiensis. The sequence goes on along the minus strand of CM073575.1, from coordinate 139,836,174 downwards.
TACCACCTACACCGTGTGAGATTATGTAAAAATATTTAGATGATGACGTCGCTAACATGGAGTGATATCTTAATGAGTTGAGGCCATCATGGAAGACATATGGCGTCACTTTGACTTGTGGAATTTCATAGTCTGATGTAAGGGGAGGATCATATTCTTAATTCCATAGACGTTAATAATGAGATTATAAATCGAATTACATCTATGGGTTGCACAATGTCATGAAAGAAGCTAAAAAGAACATTGTGTAGTTCATCACAAACAATAGGAGCACATTTGTAAAGGTAAGGAAGGACTTAACGAAGTACAATTTGTATTGGACCCCGTGCCCAGCCCATTGCATAGATCTCATGCTCAGAGCGATCCGGGATAGGCCTTTAATGAAGAGTGTGATTAATGATGATCAGGTGATCACCAATTTCATCTACAACCACACCTGACTACTAGCTAAGAAGCAGGAGAGGTGTGGTGGGGATATAGTGTGGCCTAGGGCAACACGGTTCACCACAAATTTCGTCGCCTTAGACAGCCACTTAAAACATAGCAGGGATTGAGTGAGCTCTTTAGCTCTGGGGAGCATTCCAATTGGAATCAGTAGCAACAAAGTAGCATGGATGATCAAGGAGCTCGTTTCAAGCAGCTCCTTCTAGGACCGAGTGTAGATGGATGACAAGACATTCATCAATGGGTTCCTTGTATGAGTCCATTGGTTAATGAAAGATGCCATCAAGGCTAAAGCCCCTAACTCATATAAATGGGTGCAGGAAATAATTGACAACCTCTAAGAAAGGGCTCTTGTGAACCCACTTCATAAGGCTGATAAGTAGTTACATGAGTTATACATAATTTTCCATGTGTTTCAATACTTTACCAGTTCTTTGCATAGTATGTATGGTTCTTTTCGTATATTAGTATGTAAATATGTGCTCCATGCTAGGTTTCAGCACACTTCCTAAATCCCAAGTATCACTATAGCCATAGACACACCGAGGATAGTAGCTTGAAGAAGGCACTGCATGAAGTATATAAGAAGCTATTCCCAAACTCTCCGAGAAAAGCCAATTTCAACAATGAGGTAAACATGTTATGCACTTAGCTCGTCTAAATTCCTCCAACGCTTTATACTCACAATTAATATTAAACATCATAAACAAATTGTTGCCTTCCTTGAAGCAAAGGGTAGGTTTGGGTATGAGGCCGTGAGATTGTTGAGGAAGACGATGATGCCATGTGAGTAGTTGCATTAGTTATCTGTTAAAATTAAAAGTTGGTTTTGATGTTTTAATACTACATGTGAAACTAAGAGTAGATGATCAATTTCGTAAGCGAATGGTGGCCATGTATGGGAGCAACTACAAGACATTACAATGACTAGCTATCTGTGTGCTCGCACAGACGGTGTCCTTATCGCCGTGTAAAAGAAATTGGAGCACCTTCTCTCTAATTCAAAACAACAAGCGAAACAAATAAAGTTGTGAGAGGCTTCAATAGTTAGTCTACTGCGATTACAACATGAAGCTACAAGAGAAGCTGCTACATGAAGAAGGAAGAAGAAAAAGCATAGGACCCGTTGAACTTGATAACAATTGGTCAACATGCATATGTTGATGATGATACAGAGGACCCACTTTAAGAGTGGATTAAGTAAGATGGCCTTGATCGAGCGAATGGCCAACCAATGTTGCATGTAGCAAAGGAGTTAGTTTCACAGGGCATTAACGTTGACACTCATGTAGAGAAGGCTAAATCTCCCCCCGAAGCCTTCGACCCATTAATGAAGAATGAGAAAAGCAACCCGCAACAATCATTGTCACATAAGACAAGTGATGGCCACACCCAATCCGATACTAAGAGAGATGAAGGTGGAGAGCCTAGTGATAATGATGATGAGGAGGACATCCGAGCACCATTCAAAGTATACCAAAGGAGGAGGAGAGCTTTGGCCCCAGTTCCAACATCTCTATGGTTAGATGATCATTATATGGGGCCCGGATCAAGTACGTAGACGCCTGGAAGACCCCAATGCATGTTTATGCATCTTTGAAGACCCCACACTAGGAAAATGCATGTAAGTTACATATAAGAGCTTATCGAACACATCTAAACTATTGGATTGAGTGGACGCTTTCATCAAACCGTTGGATTTCACACGTTGGATCATTCAGCCCATTAGCCCATGTTGATCATTGGGTCATCTTGGTCGTGGACAACATGGGACATTAGTTTAGTGATTTTCTTAGTTTATTTATTTTGTGGGTTGTTTTATGTTTTAGTTGAGTTAGGGGTATTTTGGATATTTTAAAATAATAAGCGTGTTTTTGTAAAAGCACCCCAATTAGTCTATAAAGGGGTGGGCATGTGAAGCCTAAAGGATATTATACATTGAATGAAATTTCTCTCTTTTGCTTTTTTAGCAACAAGAAAACCTCTTGTGAATGGAGATGGTGTGAAGCCGTGTAGTGATTCCACTTATCTATCTCTCTTATTCAGTTATTCTCTTCTTCTTCAAGGTATTATCTCCCTTTTTTTCTTTTCTCTCTCTACTTCCCTCAATCTCTCTCTATTTCTCTCTTATTTATTCATTTTTTTAAAGGTAACAGCAATTTATTAAGAAGCCGCCGAAGCAGACAGAATACAACACCAAGCAACCAGCCCAATCAAAAAGGCAAGCTTCCACCAGACAATGGAAGAAGGGAGAACCAACTAGTCACTGAACTCTCCACTTTACAAATGACACCCTCCACACCCATACACTCATTCCTAAAACAACGCCCATTCCTAGCACCCCACAATGTCCAAAATATCGCCAAAATGAGCAACCTCTATACAACCTTACCAAATTTACCTACTCCTCCATGCCAAACCCAAAATAGGTCTCTTTTCTCTATTTTCCTTTTGTCTTCCTAAAAACCACGCCCCAATCAAACCCTAATCCATTTAAACCTCAACTCAAACAAGTCGTAATCCATCCAACCCCAACCCGAACCTACCCTGACCCCAGCCTGTCTGTACAGTCGTACAGGCACACATGTACAACTATCTGTACGGACGGCCCCCTTGTTCCTTGGCCCTCTCGCTCCATCTCCCTTGTTTCTCTCTTCCTCTTAACCATTACTCCAAACCCCAAAACCCTAGTTCCCCAAAATCCTAATTCCTAAAACCCTAAATCCCCAATCCATAAACCTAAACCGTCAATTGCCAAAACCTAAAACCCTAATTCCTAATTCCCAAAATCTAAAAAACCTTAAACTTACCTAGTTTAGTCAAAACCCTAAAACCAAGTGAATCCTTGTGCTAGATGGAAGTTCTACCTTACATAGATCCTAATCGATTCATATTTTGTTAGATCTACATTCCTGGATTGTCTACGGCTTTGAACTAGAACATGTTTTGTTACTTAGATTCTTTAACTTTGTGATGGAGTAGTTTATTTTGTATTTGATTGCTTTAATTAATCCGTTATTTAGCTTCAGTACATCATCCTAAGTTAGACCATCCGTCCTACATTAGATGATGACAATGGTGATGACGGCGGTAATGACGGGGATGGTGGTGGCGAGAGTGAGACTTAGCCTCCGAGTCAAATTCAGAGCCAGGTTGGGAGTCAGACTCAGATGCCTCTTAGCCCATTCACTAGGGAGTGATTATGATCACAACACCCAGGACAAAGACCATGGTTCTCGTCCATAGGAACCGCAGCCCCGCATCATCCAAAATAAGGCATTCACTCATCGTGTTCTTAGGAAGAAGAAGCCGACCCAGCAACTAATTGGCTTGAGAAGGATCTCTTAACACAGAGTATGGGGTCCATCGACGTTGGTGATTATCATAAATAGAATAACTCCACTTCTATGCCACAGGCGCGGTATTGATATGAATCATATGGTGACTATGGACCTAGTGGATTTGTGTGACTTCAGCAATTACGGCCAGTTTTTCAACTATGGGCAAGAGTACACCTCCGCATACAGGCAAGAATATTCACAGTATGGCTATGGGCAAAAATATGGCTATTAAGGAGCTTCATATATACTCACCCCATATGCAGCTCCAAATCCACATCAGCCACATATTGTGATGATTATGCAATACCCACGAATGGGCATACTGATCTAGTTTAAAGAGGATAAGTACCGGTGTTGTATTAGAGGGTATGCTCATTGTATCATTCTAATATGACTTGGTAACAGTATTGTCAGTTTGTGAAGACGCAATAGTATGCCCGACCCCATCGAGATAAAGATTATTTTGGAGCCACCACGCAGCTATGGTCATGAGCCACAACCACACACATCATTCACAGGTATATTTCTAATTTTCTAGTTCTTTTTCTTTTGAATGTATTACTTGTGTTTCCATACATGTCTTCTTACATTTATAAATTATATGAATTAACTTTGAATATACTTGCATCACTTTAGTCAAGCAACACATAAATTAAGATCTTATACAAAGGAAACCTATTATGTGCACTTTTTTATGATGGTTTTATTTCTAAGTGTGTATTGATGTCTTTTTTAACAATCTCTAAAGTTTCGTTAAAAAATTCGACCAATTTCCCAATGTTTCCCAAAAACAACGATACATTACGTGATACACTCGATATTTCCCATGCGATAACAATATATTTTCGTATCCTAAAGGTGTGTTACATCTGCCAAAAATGATACGAAATAACCTTGCTTCATGTAACTCACAACAAGACTCGAACCAAGTCTCGATCTCCTTTAGCAAAGCTCCCTCTCTGGCAATAACAATCAGGGAATTCTACAACTGTGGTTGGGTTCTCTTGAGAATTTCCGGATTGATCTTCACCACCGGAACCCTTTCCTCCTCTTACTTCCAAGCCTAGACGATCCCCTCTTGATTATCCTCCATAGTCCGTGGATCCTTCCTCTCTCCGATCTTCCCAAACTCCTTCCCAACCACCCATTGAGGAAGGATTTGGCTACCCGGATTTCCTTACCTTTACGCCTTAACTCTTTTTTTTTCTCTCCCTTTTTACCCCTAATTTTCTCCTCCTCTCATCTTTAGAATCTTTGCTCTCATGATCTTATCATTTCACTTTCCCTCTCTTTATGTTATGCCTCATCTTTGCCCTGAGTTGCTTCACCTTGATAACCTCTTATGTCGACCCTAGACTCCAGCCCGTAGTGAGCTTTCTACACAATACGCTCCCTACCTTTGAAGGCTTTACCAAGAAACGCAGCTACAGCACTGTCCAGCTCCTCCATCATCTACATGCAGACAAAGGCAAAACCTAGATGCCCATCTTCATGTCCTTAGGAATCGCAAAATCCATGACTCTCCCGCAATGATTGAAAATGCTAAGAGTGTTGGATAATCCCGCAACGATCAACCCTCTTGTTTCGATTAGTTCCAGCCTTCTTCCTAGACAACGAGGTCCACCCATCCTCATCCTGCTGCTCCGGTTCTTCTTCGACCATCCTTTCTTTTCCTTTCCCTTCATGAGAAACCCCTTTCACCTCTCCTTTCTTCACCACTTGTCCCTAACCATGTCCTCAAAGCTATAACCACCCGAGGAAGGAAGATCTTCTCTCGAATTTGCAGGTTCCTCCTAGTCCGATTCAACTGATGTGGTTGAGGAGATGCGGCAAGGCAATATTAATGCGTTCCTTCTGGTCTATGATATATTACTACTCCATATACATACATCACTCTAAGCTTATGGTTTAGTATAATATACCTCAAGAACACAACTCCAGATCATGTTACCAGCATACAGTTACAACTTTAAACACATTACTAGGCTGCACATAGGAGTCAACCATTTCTTTGATCCAGCATCTTTCTAATAATGTTCTAAAAAGTACAACATACCCTCGCTAGTAATGTTCATATTCCAAACCGTCCTAAATACTAAATATAAAAGAGATAAAAGCTAGGTGGATTGTACAGTGGGATAGCCCACATCCTCATGCGTTAACAACTACCATTTACTCCAATACCCAAAAGACATGATATTCACCAAACGGGAAAAGTTAAAAACAGAACATGAAATGAGACACGTGCAATAAAAAGTACCTTCTACAATGCAATTTTTCAATAGATTTTAATAATGATAACCAAATGATGGTTTGTATATAAGAGGAAAGTCAAATGGTTTTATAAAATATTACTATTTCCATTTGGGAAATGGAAAACAATGGCTTGCTATCAAACCATTAGTTAAGGCCATGCCCACCAAGGTGGCCCTCCAAAGAAATGAAGCTGAGAATATATACTAGCACAATCAACTTTATTTAACCATTGCTGCAATTTGGAAAGTCAATTTCAATTATCCATGTGATCATATATTTTACATTTATTAAAAGTTAATAAAATTAAACCAACAGTAAAACAATGAAACAAGTATGAAAAAAAAGATGAAAAATCAGAAACCTGGATTGGTGTTGGTTTATGATATCCCAGGGCTTCACAAGCTCTGAGTAAAGGACGAGAAAGATTAAGTTCAATGAATGAATTTGCTGAAAAAGACGTTCCTTCTGATGATGCAAAAAATGCAGTGGTGCCTCCAGGCGCAATTCCCCCATCAGCACCCTCTGCTTTGTTACTTTCCTGTGAACAGATAACATGATTCATAAGATCCCTGACCTTAGTTACACGCTAGCAGCGATTTCATGCTTAAATATGAATCAAGAGACCAAAAACAGATATACTACAGAACACAAGAAACACAGAGGAACTTCTACTCATAACCCATTTGCTGTCACCCAAACTGATGTAAGACCATTCAATCCTCCACACTGGGTCATCAGGGAACACATTGCCAAATCAGGCCACAATTTATGGCCCAATTGGACTGTGAGGCCTGCAGCCTATACATACCATAAGATTGTGTATACAGTATATATATAGCTCATACAATGATATATAGGGAGTCTTATGAGATTTTTACTCTGTTATTTTGCTTTCCTTTAGTATCTCTCTTTTATTGCAAGATAAGACAATTCACGAAAGGTTACTCATTTGTACCAAATAGACTTTTAGCCTTGGGTTCTTCACTTTAAGTAGGAGTCCCGACTGACAATTCGCTAACTTTTGAGTTTCTTGTGATTGGAAACATGGTCTGGTGATGAGATGTTTATAGACAACCTTTGGGTGAGATTGCCTTAAGTTTTGCACGGTGCGACTCCACAAAGTTATCCCTACTTCCCTTCATTAAATGTGAAAAGCACCAAGAAATAGCAACAAAAAATACACAATACTAGAACCTTGCAAGATTTCCTACACAAGAACAACTTGGTGCAGTTTAGAGCAAGGAACTCAAGGTTCCTACTAGTTCAGTTACAGAAAATGTGGGCCAATTAGGCCACAACTCATCAACCAAGTTTACATCTAGCACACTATCCTCTCAAAATGAAAATGAAATGATAATGCTCGAATTTATTAAATTTGAAGAACTTATGACATTCCTGTTTCATATTGATTTTACGGGAGGGGTGCCAATGGACGTGCTTCAAAACTTGAAGAAATAGGTTTGGAACCCATTTGCAACATCAACTTCACATACTAACATGTGCAACAGCTTGTATGGTTTACAAGTGCCCTTTGCCCATTCTTAGAAAATTCCATCAATTTTATTTTACTTTATTTTTTTATCACTGACATTTCATAAACAATTCAATAAATAAATGCACCACCCTGGACCAAACTTACAGTCAAATACACATTACAAATATACCCTTGAAAGGCTGAAAAGGCAATCTGCATTCAGGGCTCTGAATACTATGAGTCTATGACCTCACTTGAGAACTAAAGGTCAATCAATTTGTAAATTCACAAGTTCATCTTTCACGCTAGCACCACCAAGTGGAGCTGACATGACTAGGTGGTTAAATGATCCAAACCATCCACATGGTGGGCCGCAAGGCAAATGGTCATTGTCCAAGAATCACATTGATTTAAAAAATTTCGCCGTATGTATGCAAAGAGTTCAAGGGAAGGGAGTCGAGCTAGACAACCTCATAACGGGGTTGGTCAGTAGTGATGTTGGGTAGAAATAGATTAAAGGAAGCATTCTATAGGTTGGTTTCTAAAGGAGAAAAAAGTACTCATGGGGTTAGATACTTGGGTTGAAGAGGCTACGGGTGTCGGTAGAGTTATTTATATTCCTTCTCCAATTGCCAAGGGAACTCAATGTTTTAGCATGGAAGGTATTAAGACTCGAGAGGCCAACCCTACTCCCTTCATGGTAACCTTCATTTTCAAGCCTTGATAAATTGGTGTTACTGATCGAAGCAATTTAGAGACTTGAATTTTTTTCTTTTTTACTTTTTTGTTATTACTTCAACTACCTATATGACGCCACCTGTTGGATGGTCAAGTTCATCAACTGGATATCTATATTCATCCATGGTGACCCACCAGATGGATTATTTCAAATCATCCGATCAAGCAGACATGCAGTCCCCATTCACCAAAAGGCATGCAAACTGAATTTAGTGTGGAAATTGAGAATTGCTAGGTTGATTCAAGTGAGAGATTTATGAGACAGTGAAGCATCGCAAATGTTGTGGCACATGTATGTGATTTTTCTTTCGAGTAAATGACAATAACTTTATTAAGCCAGAAACTTTAATCTACGGGATCATTTGGCACCTGAAATCCAAGATTTGGGCAGTTGGAAATTGAAATCCAAGATTTGAAAGCGGATCATGTTCAGCACCCCTAAAAATCTTGGACTTCAACATGGATTTCAAATCCATGAGAAGTACCCTTTTTTAAAACCTGAAAAAGAGCAAAGTTACAAAATCCTAGATTTTCAATTCTCTCCAACTTTCATAACTACCCTCTCCTCCTCTCTTTAAGGTATTCACGATCATTTAGGCCGTTGAATATTTTCACTTACATTCATGCAATGATGAAAGGATGCAACAAAAATCAGGCCTGTGCAATCATTAATGTGGGTCACACCATTGAAAATTCTTGACAACCACCCAGAAAAAATATCATATTTTATTTTGATTGTTAAATTAGTGGGCCACTTTTGTGAGTCACCTGATGTTTCAAATTACTTTATGGGCCCATGCAATCTTACAATGGACTCAACACAATGATTGTCTTGCATGTTGCACACATGTCATGTTAGAATATTTGAAATAATTTACCTTATCACATTCATTATCCTATGAACATACACAATTCCAATAATCCTTGAAGTTGAAATCCAAGCTGCCAAAAACAGTTTCTGAATTCCATGATTTTGAAAACCTAAGCTACCAAATACAGCTGAAAATCTAGGGTTTTAAATCCAGAATTTCAAAACTAGGGTATGAAATCCATGCCCCCAAATGAACCCCAAGGGGAATGGGTCCCCCGTACAACGAGAAGAATGGCTCACACCCTCCTTGGCTAACACATTGCAACAGGGTTAGCCTCTCAGCCTGCATGGTTACAAAATGTGTAGAACATATCTTGTCGGAGACAAAACCCCAATTCCCATGGCACTAAGACCCACTCTTTCACCCTTCCAATTAATCTGCTATTGAACATTTTAAGAGCATCCCTTAAAGAGAGCACCTTCGACACGTGCCCACACCAAAGGAATTGAACCTAAGCCAGCTAAGGCATTTCTCATCCCTAAGCACACCCCCACTACCAAAGGGCCTAGGATTAATAACAGAAGCACCATCCAACTTTAGTATCCAGACACTGTAAGAAGGCGGCACTGATCTCGCACCAAAACTGCCCCGATGCAGCACACTTGAAACCACAGGAGACTGCTCCTAATAGACTTCCTATTCAGAGACGCCATTGGAATTTGTGGAGTTGAGGAACCAGGTGATGATGCTTCCTTTATTTTCTCAAGCAATGTCTGCACCGGAGTCTAGCTTGAAAATTCAGTTATTTCTTGCTTTCCATATTTCTTAGAAGTACCTTCTTCTTTCCATGAAAAGGGCCATGAAACTATCAAACTGCACACATATATACGTGCAAACAACACCATCCATCGGGTGAGTTCCACCATCAACATGCCCTGATGCAGAAGTAACGCCAGTCCAATCCAACTATCAGATGGGCCACGTGTAAGAAAAAATGGAGGTCTATATATAAAAAGAAAAAGAAAATAAGAGGCGACCAACGACCTATATTCATCAATGCTTGTGCCCCACCAAACGAGGGAACCCTCTTGAATTTTAGGCCATTGCATGTTTAAAATGGCCCTGCCTGATGAGTGACACGGATCACATCAGTATGCCTCTGGCGAACCAGCTTGGCACTTCTCCCGCCTCAGCATTTCAATATGAAATTCTCCATTACTATCAAATAATTAAAACAAATAAATAAAAGAGACCGAAAAGCAAGGGCGATTCTTACTCGCTTGACCGGTTGAGATGCACGGCAGTCGTTGTCGTCTTCCTCATCGTCGTTGTCGTCATCGTCGGGCAAAGGAACGGAGCGCTCCTGACGAACTCTGGAGATCTTCGAATCAACGGAGGTGGTGCTCTTGCGGGCATGTTCCTCGGCCACGGACTCTGAGTAGGAGGCGAACTCCCATGGCGACTGAGCTTCTTCTCTCTCTCCTTCCCTCTCTATCTCTTCATCAGAGCTGGCTGCATCGAATTCGAAGGCTCCATCCATCGGCAGTTTCTGATGCTGAAGAGAGGAGAACGGAAGGGTTTAAAGAGGGAGCCGGGGTTTTTTGAGGAAGGGTTTTGAGCAGCCGTTCGTAAGAATTACAAGTCCTCGGCCTCCGTAGCACAGTATACTCGGGTTTTTTATGGTATTTTCGAGACGGGACGCGGTTTGGCGGGTCACCCGCAACACCACCCAGCTAGCTGATGTATTGTATCAGTCCTGTTCATCCATTTTTTCAGATCATCTCTTGAAAATGAGGTAGATCCATAGCTCAAGTAAACCCATGGTAGGAAACATTGGGGATAATGATGTCCACCGTTGAAACCTTCTTACGGTTTGCAGTAGTATTTATTTGTCATCCAAATATTCATAAAGTCACGCAAACTTGGACGAAAGGAAAAAGAAAAAAAAAAACAATAAGAAACAAATATTAGCTTAAACATACACGGTTCGTAAGACGTTGTCAATGATAAAGGTGTGGTCCGCTTGATCTTTGCATCTGCTATTTTCTTAAGCTTTAGAATGAACCGCAAAAACTGGATAGATGTAAAACATATACATCATGATAGGCCACACCGGGTGTTTGGATTACCAGTCACACGTGTGTCACGCCCTGTTTAGGTCCGGACCAGACTCTGTCCAAGGCCTGGCCTATATTTTTTGAAGTAATTCTAAGCCCGACTTGGGCTTATGATGGGCCAGAATAGTTAAGCTTGAGCCCAGACCAAAATGTTAAAATAGGGATTGACTCGTGTCCAAAGAGGTTTTAGGAAGAAAAAAATTGTGGGCTCCCGACCTTTGGCTTATGCAATCTGATCCATGCTTTGGTAGACCCCACTGTCAACGGAGATAAAGAGAGTCAAATCTGTTGCAGTTGCCAAGACGCAGTTGCTACATGGAAAGTCCCTGTTGTGGTGACAAAGGCTTGGCAGCCAGGATGCCGCTGCTACAATGGCGAACGCCCCATTGTGGCGATAAAATCTTGGCCGGTTGGAGCGTAGATGGAGATGGAGTGGGTTGGAGGTGAAACATGCAGTGGGCTGGAGAAGGGAGAAAGGGAGATGAGTGGTAATGAGACTAGTATTTGAGTTTTTGAGTTTTTTTTTCAGCGTGGTTGCTAACTCAAGTAAGCCCCGCCATAGTGTTTGTGTAAAATCCTCCTGACCACCTAGTGTGTCACCTCTTGTTAGACCCAGGTCCCAAAAATCACCCCATGTTATATTTCAGGTGGACCGCATGTTTAGGAACAGTGCATAGGCAATACTCACCCTCTAAACTATTTCCCTTGTTATAGCCCCACCTAAATAATGTATAGACCTGATATTTGGGACCCAATCATAACTTCCAGTTTGGTACCTAATGCCTGGAGTGGAATTTATTTAATACTCACAATGGCCCTGTAATTTTCGAGGGTGGACGTCTCTCTCAACTACTTCCCTCAGCGTGGAGCACCTGAATAACTGATCAGCTTGCTTTTTCTTTTTCTTTTTTTTGCCATAAGCATAAATTAGTATTAAAAATCTAATAGTCAAGGTAGATTTTACCTAACTAATTAAGGTGGGCCCTATTCAAAATAAATGGCTGACCCCTCCTAACTGGTTAGAGTTTTCTAAATTTAAAAAAACTTAAATGGGGCCAACTTAAGTTTTATGTAAGATCTATTCCGACTGTTAGATGTGTAATCCAACACTAGCTGGGCATGAAAAAATTGGATTGATCTATGATTTAGATGGGCCACACCAAATGGAATGGTTACAGAGATCGTCATGATACTCAATAAAATCCACTCTAATCATTGGATTTCATATTAATTTGTATGCAAAAAGTACAAATATTTTGGAGGGTAATCATTGTTTTGTATACTTTCTCTAATAGTGTGGAATGGGGCTGCTTTTGGAGACATAGCCTAACATGGTACGACACCTAATGGTTGGGGTGGATTTCATATCAACACCAAGGTGGGACCAAGTTTCCACTCACTTTAAAAAAGTCATATAAATTATTTTTTCTCCAAGCCACCCTAAATAACTTTCCTAGGACAACCCCCATTTAGTTTTCAAGGACCCATCACCATGATAGTTTGAGATCTGCTATGATCATTAGATGTGCAATACCAAGTCATGGCTATTGCCAAAAAACAAGTAGTGATTTAGGTAGGCCACGTCAAATAAAACAGTTGGGAGAGGCGTCTAACTCTTGATATTTCTATGGTCCACCTTGATTATTATATCAAAAACCATTCCAATAATTAAATACTACACTAAGATTTACGCCTGGAGGGCGCATCCATTATTCATGTAGGCCCCCACGAAGGGAAATAGTTTGGAAGGTGAGTGGTTCATGTACATTGTTTCCAAGTGTATGGTCCACTTGAAACATGGAAGAGGCTAGTTTTCTGTATTTGGTTCTAAAATGGGGTGACACAACTGATGGTCGAGGTTAATTTTACATTAACATTGCAATGGGGCTCACTTGAGCTAGAACTACTTTCATGGGAGAAATAACTTTTCCCTGGCTCTGCTCTGCTGGGAAAGGAGGAAACGACAATTTTAAAGTTTAAATTTTAAAATATTATTTAAAACATATGGGCTTGACTGTCCGGCTTTTGGATGACTTAGTTCAAGCTCCGGCTAAGAAACGGGCTACAGATTTGAGCCTGAGCCCGGCCCTCAAGCCTAGACCCCTAGCCCTTGAGACGGGCTAGGCCCAAAAGCCCGTGGGCCAACTTGGCCCATTGACACCCCTACTCTTGGAAGACAAATGAGAATTAGGGTATATTGATGAATCTCGTTCTCCGCCATTTCTAGGATATTTTCAAATTTTGAGGCTTTTCTGGGAATATTATTCGGATAATCTCGCCAAAATAGAAATATTTATTGTGAATTATTAAATTAAATTAAAACTTAAATATGTTTATATATAACAAGTTGCTTAATTTGTTTACTGGTTCGGAGTTAATATCGTGATATTATTGCAATGAAAACATGATATTTTAAAATTCATTGATATTGTGAACGATGGGGTTCAAGTACTTGTCAGGACCCATCGGGTCTTTGCATCTAGATTTCAGTTTGAATTTAGTATAAATAAGTGCATAGGCATGGTTGAGCCGACCATAGATGGATTAGAGCGCACAAACATATGCTATAATAACCAACATTTATCGAAAATATGTAATTTACTATTAAAACTAATTGGGCCTGCCATCGACTTACCGAGTCCATCACATGGACCTAATATTAACCCGAGTAGACTTCACTTCAAGTTCTAACCGGGTCCAAGAGGTCGTGCTTTAACTAGACCAGCTTTCTTCATGGGTCCATAAAAATGGGAACTGGAGTCATTAACATGGGGTTGGGTCCATCGGGTACTGGCAGGTCCAGGTAGCCATTGAATCACATATTTGAGATCACGTATTTGCACCAAGACGTGGGTTTGCCATTCTTGAGCCAATGCAATGTCTCTTAAACGGGAAAACCAGCTTCGATCCTTGAAAAACCCTTAAGAAGCAGATTCTTTATTTCCAGCTTACCTAAGATGTGCTTGCCTACATTATCTTTCTTGGAAAATTGTACTACAAAGGGCTGTCCAAGTGAGAAGGGTGCTCCAACCCAACTTGAAATTTTTGTTGGTTTGGGCTGGGCTGAAAATCCCCAAGGGCGTGTTTGGATGGCTAACTTCCACAGTAATGGAGCATAAAAATCACATTATTACTCTTTGTAACTAAATGGATAAAGCAAGCGGTAAGGGAAGAAAGAAATGAAAGATGCTTCAGAGATGTTTCTAATTCCGCGCAATCTATAGATAGTAGAGTGAAGCAATTAATGGTAGAGTTGGCTTCAGGTGTAGATAATTTAAAAAGCTGTAATTTTCTCTTTTTTCATGCTTAGGTGGTCTACTTCTTTTGTTATTTCCTCGTTTAATCTTTTAATATAAATTTTGGGATCTTTCAAAAAAAAAAAAAAAACTGTCAAATCACAATAATGGGTCCAAATCACTACCAACTTGGATGGGCAGCCTTGCATTGACATGGCATGGTTTCATGGGGCCTGCCACTATGATGTATGTGTTGTATCCATGTTGTCCATTCATCTTGTAAGATTATTTTATGGAAGGAAACAAAACACGAGGCATGTTCAAAATGAAAAATGACCATGTCACTAAAGCAATTGGGATTTAACACTGGCCATTTAAAACTTCTTATGGCCTACAAAAGTGTTGGATGAAGCTGATATTTAGGTCACGCCTGAAATATTATTGCAAAATGGATAAATAGAGTAGACATAACGCTTACTAGGCAAGTTATATCCACATATATCTAATCACACAAGTATATTCATACATACTAAAAAATTGAAGCTGATAGATTGGTATTAGTATTCAGGCGGCTTTACTTCGAACTGGACTACTGTGGTAATGATATCATTGTCCATTTACACCACATTACCGTGGAAGTCAGCCATTCAAACAGGCCTTAATGGGATCTGGTGTATGGTTGGGCTTTGGTTGGGGTCGAAGCCTCATACAACACGACCCAACTCTTATTTGATACACTGGGGAGAGAGAAATGACAGAAGACGTTAGGTGCCAGAGGCCTTTTGAAGTGACAAAATGAGCTGATTTTTTATAAATGACCCAAATACTCCTGCTTATGTTTGAAATTTCTCATCTGTCCGTTCAAATCTAAAAGTTAAGAACTCTCATAAAAAGTAATCATGCAGGCCAAATCATAAATAAATAAATAACTGCTGGCATTGTAGATGGTATAAATCATCATACGCAACTTAATTTTGAAAACAAATAAAAATTTATTACGCCTATAATGCATTTTCTCTGGAGATAATGCATTCCAGTTTCAAATGCAATACTGAGTTGCTTAGCTATCCTCAGTATTATATTCATAGTAGTTATATATGTGTGTGTGTGGTTATTTCTTCTTTTTATTAGTCATTGCAGTAAAGCCATACCCAGATATTCCTAGAATCCTTTATAGGACCCACCTTTGATTGCTTGTCCCTCCACTATTTAATGGATGGTTGGTGATCATTACATCAAAAAAGTGATTTTTGGGGAAGGATTCGTGGCCACAATAAGGCGGATGGTACAGATCAATGATTGGTCAAATTTGAAAATGAATGGTTTGTTTGGGGTGATATTCAAGACTACTGAATATCACTTGTTACAATAGATCAACTTCAAAGACAGGTGGTCTGGTTTGGCCAATGTTTGGGATGAATTATCTAATTGGGTGAATTTAATGGTCAATGGTTCAATTGGGCTGATATGGAACATGACCAATCCAGTTGTATTGGTATCAAAGTCTAGTTATATGAAATATAAGTCGTACAGCTGTACGACTTATATTTCATGTGAGTCGTACAGCTGTATGACCCATCTAGGGATGTGTGGATGTAGCCTGTACAACTACATGGCCCATCTAAGTATGTGTGATTTAGGCCTAGTCCTCCTTACTAGATCTAACTCGGGGCTTATTACTTTACATGATTGTTTCCAAATGTTTTGAAAGTGGTATAATTATTAGGTGTGCTTCTTGATGAATCAAATGCTCTCAGGCTAGTTTGGGAGATTGGATTTGGAATGCTTTGGAATCTAAATCGTATTTACATTGGAATCAAAAGTAATTCCAAATTTTCCTTTGTGTTTGGTTGAAATGCACTGAAATCTAAATCTTTTGTTAAGAGCTTATATTTGAAGGGCATTTGAATTATTTGATATATTCACAAGATTTAAATTTGATTGACTAAATCAGCTTTTAATTAGTATATGTGTGTGTGAGTGTGTGTGTGTGTGTGTTATTTGATAGAACGATTGTAATAAGCCCATCAAAATATGTATGTCGGCCAAAAGAATGGAAACTTCAAGCCTTGGGTGGGCCACAAATGCAAGGCTCACAAACAAGTGACTCAATTGCATTTTTTAATCATCTATTTAAATGTACAGCATTTTGATGGTTCAAATCATTCCATTGATGTGATTCTAGTATTGCAGCCAATAATTAGATTGTGTTAGAGTATCATAAGCATGTCATATATCCAATAGATTAGTAGTCTATAGACACATTTGTTAGATGTGTGACTCTATGGCCCTTAAAAAGAAGGTAAAAAGGCACTTCCTTTGGATTACATTGGAATCCAACATTTTACTAAGATTTCAAAACACACTAAAAGGGTAGATTTGAAATACTTTCGATTCCATATACCTCTAAATTCAAGGTTGTTGAACAGAAAAACTAACTATTTGGATTTGAAATACACCCACCTACCCAAATGCTACACGATTCTCCTTGCCTCATAGAATCTTTAGATATGTTTTATTCACCAATTGGAGTTAGGCAATGATAAATTGCATCTTATAACCATCATGCGTGCCTTCCCCGGAGACTCTTGAACAAAAAGTCACTATAGCAAACAAAAAGCCACTATTATTACTATAGCTTTTCACTTGGAAGATAATTTGTGTGCACAAGTGCCACTTTCTTTGAGATCAGTTTATTCTTTTCAAATGACTGTTGGAATACAAAAATCAATTACACACCTATGCAAGAAGGATGTGTTGTACAACTGTGCAACAAATAAAGAAGACGAAAAATGCTGTCTCAATATGAATATGATAAGGAAGCATGACAAGATTGGAAGATCAGTAGTGCACACAATATGAATCCTGTACAACTAAAAGGTATTGCGCGCCTGCGTAACAGAGTTATGTTACGCAAATTCGGAGCTTCGCACATGCAGATGCCTGTAAATATCCACTAATTATTCTCATTTAGGGCCCGTTTGGATTCATGTATAGTATTATATTGTAACGTAAAACTGTCCTGTCACAGTATTCGTAACACTGTAGCACAATAGCATCTATATTGTAATTATCACTGACACTATTTGAGTTAGAATACACTTATATATGTAAACAAAGTGAATTTCTAAAGTCAATGTTCGGGAGTGGAGTCTTTTTCCTGCTGCACTGGCTGTAGTCACAGAGACCTACCTTGGACCACCTAGAGAAGAACTACCAGATGGACGCTCAGAATTCACTATCCGTACAATCTAGTGGAGGGCACGAACCAATACTGTTCCCTGTCCAAACGCACCTAAAAGGGACGCGGATCGCATATTACCCCACCAGGTCTAACTCGGTCCTGGTAGGGCTCCGTGGGGCCCACTGTAATGTGTGTGTTTTATCCATGCGGTTTATCTATTTCTTAGATCATTTTAGGATACAATCTCGAAAACAAAGCATATAATAAATTTCAAGTGGACCACACAATAGGAAAAAGTGGCGATTGGACACACACCGTTGAAAACTTTTCGGGGTCTACATAAGCTTTCGATCAAGCTAATATTTAGTTTTGCGCTTACTACATGTCTATGTGACCTTATGAATAAGTTGGATTTAAAATAACCATCACGGTGGGCCCTCGGAAGATTTCAATGGTGGCATCATTATCACCACTGCTTTTAGTAGTGTGGCCCACTTGTACCTTGTATTTGCGTCATTTTTGGGACCAAGATATAATTATAAAGTATCTTTAAAAACATATGGATGGACTGGATAAATGACATACATTACAGTGGGCCCCACAAATCTCCTACAAGGACCGAGTTCGTCTTGGCAGGGGATGTACGCCATCGCGTCCACCTGAAAACTACTTACAAAAAGAAATAACTGTTGAAAAAAGAAAATCCATAAAATACGTTTACAGCAATGCATGCTTTTCAAAATCTAGGCGAGATATGGGATACAACTTTGAAAATGCATTCAACGTCACACGTAGAAATGATGCACACGTGTGTAACATCCGATCCCATCTTCACGCAATCCACGCATTTTAGATTTCATGTCTCAAAAATCATAAGATGATGCATACAATTACAAAATTATGAGATTAAGAGAAATTCAATGAAATCCAAATTAGATGATCAAATCAAACTGAGTCTTTTTAGATGGCATACATACATTAATTATAGTATCATGAATGGATCAGATATCACACGCGTCTGCTTAATTTGTACGTGTAAATCTATTGCACACACAAAGTACATAGTCCTGCAAATACACCTAACATTTTTCATTTTTTCAGGCAATTTCTCCTGAATTTGTTCTTCCCCTGTCGCGATGAAGTTCCACCGTGTGTCTCCGTGTACTGGAGGTCACAAAATGACTTTCAACCAGATCACAACCGTCCATTTTGTGGAATATACTATACAATCGACCTAATTGAGCATACATAACGTATGATTACGACCATCACCATAAGTTGCTCAATTCAGATAAATGAAAGAAAATTAACAGCAGCTCGTATTAAATCTAAAAATCAAATATCACGTCATCAATAAAATTTTATTACGATAAATGATACTATGTACAATTTAGATCATTCGATCATCTCACCACATGGTCCCCAATGGATGGCGACGCACACTGGATTCTCAGACACGAGAGAACCTAAACGAAACTCTTCTCTCTGCTTTGGTGGTGTAGTGCAATGAAAGCACTGCACTGCTAGCTGCATTATATTTCGAGGATCGAGACGCATGATGTCACGCTCCAAACTAAGAAATCAAGCTCACAAAATTTTTGATCACCGAATTTAGTGCCAACAACCTCCGTAGTAATTTATTTTCGGCTCACAGCGCACATACGTCAGATTCTAATCCTAGAATCCTGCAAAGAGGATTTTTTTTCAACGTATATTTATCTCGCAATAAGTATAACCACAAGTTTACCTAAATCACAAAGGCAACATCATCATCACATATCCACTAATATAAACATTTGAATACAGTGTTTAAAGGAAAATACATATGTCAAAATCAAAGCTCCAAAAGATGGCTATACGCTCCAAGCTCAACGCTGCTACGACCTAATGCCACCTGCATGCATCTATCATGCATAAGCTTATAGAAAGCTTAGAGGGTGGTGAAAGTGTGTGCATAAGATAAGTGTCAAGTATGGATTACAATGCCATAAATTATACAATATTAAACTAAGCAATAATATACTGCATGCATCTATCATGCATAAGCTTATAGAAAGCTTAGAGGGTGGTGAAAGTGTGTGCATAAGATAAGTGCCAAGTATGGATTACAATGCCATAAATTATACAATATTAAACTAAGCAATAATATACTGGTAAGTCTAGGAGTATCATTAGTTATACCAAGGGCTATGTGATACGGCTATATCAATACAAAAACATGGCAACCCAAAATACCATATGCTGCGAATGCAATGCAATATATGGTGCAAATGAAATGATTAAGCTGGAGTGAAGTCGGAATGATCATATGTAGTATCGCAGGCTATGAGGTCCATCACAAGGGACTTCTACCCAAACCAATCTCATACCTAAATTTGAATAGTCAGACTCAATGTGGTAAACTCCTTATCTCAGGTTAGTCGCGCGCCCCATCAAAAATCCTGACCATTGTGAAGGTGCACGTAACAAATAGTTGCGCACCACCAGCTCGAGTAGATAGTGAATAAATAAGTATGCAACTTCTGCTCAATAAGCCCACATATCAGTATTGTACATCTTTGGGATCATCACCGGGGTGTATTACACTCTACACCACCTGCCGCCCCATCAAGCGCACCACTGGGTAAGTGGAAGAGACCTCACTATCCGCCTGCCAATATCGGACCCGGCTCGTCGATAGTGGACTCATTCTTTTAAGCTGGTCAGACTCAGCCTAGCATTGCCTACTCCCTCAAGTAGGTAAGGCCACACCCCCTCCCAACCTACTACGAAATAATAGGAGACTCAGCCTACTGGTATACGGCCCTTATGCGCTCATATATATCCACTCGGTCTCGAAGTTGGGTATCTTCTGGTACTGAGAGGTTTTAAGAATTTTCACTCAGGGCCATCTATGGCAGCCCAATGCTACTAACATATTTTCGGTGTCTCATTTGGTCATCCACGATATGCCCTGTGGAGGCTACAGCCCTGATATCGCTAGGGCGTACAGTAATCACAACACACAATACATGAGTCATACAATCCAATCATGCATCAATCCTGCGCATACCGTGAGCTCATGTGAGATAACCTCCGCCTATAAGGGAGTCTCATAACAACCTGTCAAATGACATATGTAATGGTCAACCACAACTCATAACAAATATACAGATGATGTGTAT
This sequence comes from Magnolia kwangsiensis, assembly GCA_037074715.1. Classification (NCBI taxonomy): domain Eukaryota; kingdom Viridiplantae; phylum Streptophyta; class Magnoliopsida; order Magnoliales; family Magnoliaceae; genus Magnolia; species Magnolia kwangsiensis. The sequence goes on along the minus strand of CM073575.1, from coordinate 139,815,408 downwards.
ATACATGTATCATGATGATATGTTGTCACATACTTATAATCGGTATCGACAATCGGCCTCGATAATCAGCATCGGCCTCAACAATCGGAATCAGCCTCAATAATCGGCCTCGACAATTGAAATCAGCCTCGACAATCAAAATCGGCCTCGACAATTGAAATCGACCTCAATAATCGACCTCAACAATTAAAATCGGCTTTGATAATTGGAATCAACTTCAACGATCAGAATTGATCTCGACAATCGAAATCGGCCTCAACAATCAAAATCGGCCTAACAAAATATCCAAGAGAAGGTCACAATGTGAACATTTAACCATCATCGTCCATCAATGTGGACATTTAACCAACATTACCCCTAAGGAGTGGCCTACATATAGTCAAATGTATAGTGGGCCCATGGTCTCACATAAGGGCCTCATACTTAACATAGTGGGCCACATGTAACTTTAATGGGCCGCATCACATGGGCTACACATACATCACAATGGGCCGCATCACATGGGGCTAATATACATCACGATGAGCCTCACTCATGGGCTGCATATGCATCACATTGGGCCTCAAATACAGGCCGCACATACATCATAATGGGCCTCGGCACATAGGTCATAATTACATCACATCGGGCCTCAGTTGTGGGCTACACATACATCACAATGGGCGTTGGTACATGGGCCATAAATACATCATATCTGGCCTCATATACAATAAGTGGGCCACACCAATGGGCCACACCAATGGGCCTCATATACATCAAATGGGCCGCATCAATGGGCCGTACTAATGGACCTCATATACATCAAATGGGCCACATCAATGAGCCGCACCAATGGGCCTCATATATATCAACTGGGCCGCATCAATGGGCCACGCTATTGGGCCTCATATACATCAAGGTGAGCCTTATCAAATGGGTCACAAATACATTAAGGTGGCCTCATGGATGAGCTATAAATACATTAAGTCGGGCCTACCATTCTAGGTGAACTATCTGCACCATTCATCTATTTTTAGAGATCATTTTAGAACATTACCCAGGGATTGAATCATACCGAAAGATCATCTGGACCATACCACAATAGAAGTGGTGATAATGTTTCCCGTCGTTTAAATTTCCTAGGGCCCACCATAACGTTTATTTTCTATCCAATCTGTTCATAAGGTCACAAAGGCTTGAATTAAGAGGAAAGACAAATTTCATATTGGTTCAAAACTTTTGTAATCCCAAAAAGGCTTTCAATGGTAGGCGTTCATTCCTCCACTGTTTATGCAGTGTGGTCCACCTGATATATGTATTTGCCTCATTTTAGTCTCAAGCCTTAGAATGAGCTCACCAAATGAATGGATGGTTTGAATGAAATATACACATCATATGGTGGACCTTACACCACAGATGGACGATGTGAATACAAACATACATTACGGTGGGCTCCACCCGTTCAGATTGCTGGACGGTGTGGATGAGACCCACTCATCTGGTGCGGCCCATCCAGCACCATCCAGAAATGGACGGTTTGAATACAACACATACGTCAGTGATGGGTCCCACGTAGGTGGGCCACCCCACTTTCCTCTCTCTATATATATATAATATTAAATGATATACAATACATCATTAAGGTGGGCCACCCCACGCGTGAATACAACACATCCATCCAGTACCCAAGCCTGAACGGACGGCCTGAACGTAAAACACATATATCATGATGGCCCCCACCGTCCCGCCCATGAACGGTGCAGATATGCATCACGTGTGGGCTTCTACATGGATGGACAGTGTGATATCTACATACATCATGGTGGGTCCCACGGCAGATGGCCCCACAATAGTTAACGTCAATACAACAACTATTTAGCTGTGCAAGATGCAGCGTCAGCTACTGCTGATGGTATAGGTGGGTCCCACGTAGGGCCCACCACCTACACCCTATAGTATAGATATATATAATATTATATTATATTTTATTATTATTATTATTTTTACTAGACAACACACCTCACTGTCAGTTCACACTCCACTACGTCCAGCGTCCTTAGACGCTGGATGGTATGGATACAACACAGGCATCATGGTGGGTCCACATGGTGTGGCCCACCCGCTCTAGATCCAACTGATATTTGTGTTTTTCCTTCATCTAGGTCTGTCTAGACAGACGGACAGCAATCCCGCCCGCTGGACAATCCAATAAGGTGAATCCGGCGCATGGACGGCATAGATGTACTACATACTTCATGGTGGGCTACACACACACACCATGTGGGCCACACACCTCTACATCATACAAGAGAGAGATGAAGGGGAGGGACCCTGCCACTATTGGGCCCTCTATAAACAATGCATATATTAAGTGGGTCCCACAACAAGTAGGCCCTAAAATTAGAAATCAATGGTGGATCACCCACTTATCGGCCTCCTTCTTTGGCTCCTTGGACTCCTTGGCTCTTAAGTTCCTTCTTTAATCGAAGATGATGAAAATTGGATGGCTAGGATGGGAGATTGGGTGGTAAGAAGTGGGCCAAACTTGGGGTTCTCTCTCCTTAGGGATTGTTTGGACGTTGGCTCTCTTACTTGGGAATGGTTAGAGAATGAGAGAGAGAGATGTGATGTAGGAAGAGAGGGATGGGTGTGATGGGTGAGTGATGTGTGTGTAAGGAGAGTATGGGTTTGGTTGACTTTATAAATGGAAGAGGGATGGTTGCTTGTATTTGGAGATGGGATAGAGTGATGGGTTGTACTTGACTTTGATTGATGGATTGATGTAATTTTTAGGGTAAAGATTCTCTTGGAATTCGTAACGCGCGTTATTTTTCTAAAATATGAGTGGGCCCACAACTCGTAGCTTGAGTATCGCATCGGCACGCAAGATGCGGCATTGGAACCGCAGTGATGGCGCAATCGCACTAGTACAAGTCTCGAGTCGAGTCGACTCAGATATACAAGACTCAGCTTATGATAACATGCAAATGCCAGTTATAGATCGTGGGTTTTGGAAATTTGACCGGGAGGACCTCGAGAGTCTACGAAACGGTACAATCTAAGATACGGGCCTTACACGTGGAGTCCACAAAACGGTTCAGCGACGTACTCGGCCGGGTCATGGACCACGTGTTGATAATCCAATTCAAATGCAGTATAATGTAATTTTTATTAAAACATACAATGTTGTACCATCTGAGCCCAACATCCAAACACGCCCTTAGACACTTAGAAATATTGGAGAGCTTTGGGAGTAAAAGACTCCAAAATTTAAGTATCAAGAGCTTCGCGGTGCAGGAAGGAGGAGGATGAAGAGCAACACCAAGGATCAAGCATGTTGTGCAACCATGAAACAGAGTCGTGTTGCGCGACCATGCAATAAGGACCCCACGCAACTGAAGTTAAACGCATCTTATTCGGCTTTATCTGCATTGTTGTATTTACGGATCGCCGATTTGGGTCTTTTAATTCATGCATTGGCGTAGGAGTTTTAAACTCATATAACTCTTCCGTCATAGCGACGTAAGCTCTGCAAGTTGAAATGCTATCGAATTTGTTGTTGGACTATTTTTAATTGTCGCAATTAACCATACTTTATTTTAGAATCAAGGGCAACGTGAGAATTATAATAACAATTCAAATTAATAAAATGATTAATGATGAGTGTTCTTTTATCTAAGTTTTATTATTAATTTATAATATAGATATTCCAATATATGAAATACATTTTTGATTGAAACATGCCCTTCATTATAAAAATAATTAATATCTTCAAAAAGGGTCACATCCACTAAAACATATCCCTTACTGGTCATAGGATTATAACATTTATACCCTTTATGAGATCAAGAGTACCCTAAAAATACATTTTATAGCTCGAGGACTTAACTTGTCATTGCTTCCATCAAAGGCTTAATATAAAACACACATACCCAAAGACTTTTGTAGGTAAGGGAAGATGTTTATCTTACAGGTGCAAATTTCAAAGAAAGATTTATGTCACAATATTCGAGGTGGTATGCGATTAATAAAAATATAGAAGTAAGCAAAGCATCGTCCCAAATTTGTTTAAGGAGATTCTTATAAAGTAAGAAGGCACATGTTACTTAAAGAATATGGCAGTTCTTTCACTCAGTCACATCATTATGTTGACGATTCACAGACATAAAGTATGAGATAATATACCATGGTCATGCAAGAAGGACAAAAATGATCAATATATACTTCCCCATTATCTAAATGTAAAATTTTGATACAACACTAAAATTGAGTAAATACTTTATTGTAATAAATTTTAAACATATCAAACATATCATGTTTAGATTTGAAAAGATTAATCCAAATCATTCGAAAGCAATCATCAATGAGGGTGATCAAATATTTATATCCAAAAAGAGAAACAACATGCGTAGGGCCCCAAAACATTAGAATGAATAAGTTCAAATGGTATGAATTTCCTCTAAGATAAACCACGACGACTCAATGATGTTTGAAAAATTTTCAAGTCTCACAACATATGGGTTTATTTACATACATTGAAGTAAATAAAAGTTTTAATCTATATAAGGATGGATGTCCCATATGACAATGCCACATGGACATAGACTATGAAGAGTTAATAAGATCGCTGAAAAATGAAGATTATGGGTTTTTTCTCGGATGAGAAAAATGGCTTAAACATACCTCAGATGGCTTCCAAAACTCCCACAAGATCACCATAAATCTTTTTAAATTAAGATGCATCAGATCATGTTCTTCCTGTTCGAAAACAGTTTGCATAGACCATACATTGTTGACGTCAACCATATGGTTGTTAACGTTAGCAAGTCACATGTGGCTATGATCAGCTCAAACACTGCTCTGATACCAAGGTGAGGTTAGATGAGTTGAGGTTGAATGATCTTAGGTGAGATTGGAAGAAGGAGAGAGAGAGAGAGAGAGAGAGAGAGAGAGAGAGAGAGAGAGAGAGAGAGAGAGAGAAGAAGAAGAAGAAGAAGAAGAAGAAGAAGAAGAAGAAGAAAGAGTCTTATATAAAAGTATTTTAAGCGTGTTTTGGATTGGAAATCCTTAAGACATTTCTTATTATAATGCCATAGCACATACATACTCCTCAGGATAACCTGGCACGATGCACATGCATACACCCAAAAGTGAAAATACACATATACTACACATAAACCTGCCAACTCTATATGATCAATCCATCTCAACAAAAATATGCCATGGATTTTATAATTGAAACTGATATTCTTAGCACTAAGCAAATATATACACATATAGATCTGAATCACAAACTTACTGATGATTAAAGGGTGGTACTTGAAAACCTAGAGAGGTGTAGACACCCCACCTAAGGCTGACAAGCTAGTTAAACCCAGTCCACTCAAATAATCAACTCAACCAGTCAAATCCGGTCCATTCAACTAGTTAACTCACCCAATCAAACAAGACCCCCTTTAAAATAAACCCTGGGAGGACCAAGGGGGTGCATCCCATGCCAGTAGCCTCCTTGCCAAAGTAGGGAGCAAGCCATGTGGCCGGCTACGTCCAAGCTACCGCCCGCCATGTGGCAGCTTTCTTGCCTCGGTAGGAGAGGGTGTAAAGCATGCAGAGTTGCCCCGAATCTAGTTGTAATAGTGCAAAAATGGTAAATGACTCCAATGTCCTTCCTCTAAACCAAATTTACAATCTTGCCACCCCATCTAACCATTGAGATCCTGCTACATGGCAATCTCAAATCCAAACAATTGAAGTCTTTTTAACCTTAAAATTTCCAACAATTACTACAAAACCAAGCTACGAGGCTATAAATAGCCTCCTCCCTTTTTATTTCAAGTCATTATTTAATCCATTAGATTTTTAGGCACTTAGATGTTGTCCCAAGAGAGCTTCTATCCCTTCACCAATGAGAAGAGAGAGTAGAAAGAAATAAGTCCAACCTAAGTCAACCTAGTTTGACACATCCTCTAGCCATCTGAGCAACCAAAACCTCGATCTCAACCACTCAATCTAACCCATGTGAAACAATTGTCCATCTTATCACCCAACTTGATTAGCTTCATCCAAACTACATTAAGCATTAGGCAATACCCGAACCCTTCTTAACTCCCCTGCTCATCATCGGCATAACATCTCATACATTGGACTTTCACCTAATCAATTTGAGTGCATGCTTTGTGGCTTGCTGAGTTATCGGATCATGCCCCATCAAAAGCTCAAGTTGACTAGTCATATTTCCGCTTTCGACAATTGAATGAGTTAGGGAAGATTTATCAGACCCGGGCTACTGTTTGGTGGTAATGGTACATTAACACAAAATTCTACACATTTACGCATCCTCAATACACAAGAGTCGACTTTAAATCCCTAATAGTTCTTTTAATCCCGCAGACTAAAGATTGCGCGTCTATACGGGCAAAAAATGGTGCCTAACACTCTCTCATTGTAACCGTGGTGCCTTACCTGAGTTTTTGGCTGCAGATCAATGAATCATTTTATGATAGAGAGACCTTCAGATTCTCTCTCGTAATGTTTTTATAAAGTCTAGCCGACAGTAAAATCGGAGTAACTGGTTAGTGGCAACTTCAGTCAAGTATATTATCTCAACATTTCAATCAAATCATACATGCATCCCATAAAAGGCATACATGACGTGACCCACCCCATCTCGCGGATCTAACATCCACAAGAGGTATCAAATATTAGTTGGTAGACTCATTTATTTGACCATTACTTGGCCATATATTTCTCGTGTTATGATTGTGATGAGTCAACTCATGAGCTCCTTAGGGGTATTGCACATGTATGCAGTCGCTCAAATTATGCGATACTTTAAAAGAGCACTACGTCAAGGGTTTTTTTATACAAACAAAATAATCATATTCATATCACAGGATATTTCGATGCTGGTTGGGTCGACTCTTTTGGAAGACAAACAATTTGTTACTGGATACTATGCATATATGAGAGGAAATTAAAGAAAGGTGTTATGGCGATCAACTGACGGAGTACAATATAGAGTAACTGTTCATACTACTTGTGAGTTAATGTGGATCAAGAAACCGCTACACGAAATGGAGTTTATGGTGTATTTACCAATAGTTGTTTTGTGATAATTTGGTTGTATTGCTAATAATTTAGACTTTTGTAAAATATTAAACATATTGGGCAGAGAGCCATTTCATACGTGAGAAGGTATCCAGTGGCAAAGTCTTTATACTGTATGTCTGGTCACATGATTAACATACAGATATATTCACCAAGATTCCTCCCCATGGTTGGTCTACGTATATATATTATAAGCTTGACATCGACAATATCTATGCATTGACATGAGGGGGGAGCATTAGTATGAGAAATATGGGCCACACGCATGTACATGCCATCTATGGATATGACCTGTACAACTGTATGACCACTTGGATGATGGATATGAGTTTAGTCATTCTTTTATCTATTTATTAAAATTAAACTAAAATTATAGATTGATTCATTGTTTTTGTCTAATTACAATTCCTATTTATGATAAAGGTGAAATTTTTTTACTTGTGTATTCTTACATCATGACTATGGTGAGTCAGTTTATGAGCTCTTTAGGGGTACTGCACTTAACACTCCAGATTTCGTGGGCCGAGTAGATACTCAACTCCCGATATCCCGGGTGCCACTTATGCTTTGCGGAAGCGGGGTTCTATAGGTCATTTTACATGACATTGAGCGATTTATGGAATTAAAATAGACTATGCAATGGTCGCCTCATCCAGATTGTTAGTCTCTGTGGTATCTGTATCTAAGATAGAGTCCGGTTGATGTTTTAAAACACCGTCTCAAAGTGAGAGTGAGTGATCAACAGTGGTTCTATTAACATTAAGTCACACAATCTATTAAATCCACATGCACTATTAATGAAAAACAAAGTAAGCATACAGTTCCTAAACACTCTTGTTAATGCACATGCATGGTAATATGAGATGATGCATGTCCTCGCCATCCAACACTCCCTCAAGCGACATCATCTATACATTTACATATGATCAACACTCTCTCGATGCTACCCTGACTACCTAATCATCAACCTATGCTAATGCAATGCCATGAATATTCATGTTAGTCGAGTATTTATTTAAGCTTATTCATCCTGCAAAATTGAGAAAACTGAAATACCTCCATTTAATCAATGACTTTATTTAGATTACTTGGCCTAGGGCAGCCGTGGTGGTTTTGAGTTTGTGATCCATGATCCGAATTTAAGTATCATCTATCTGTCTTACAAATTAATAATTCCAAACGTAAGGCATGATACCCAAATGTATGAGGATTAAGTCGGTATGGGTCGTCACCCAAATACCGAGTATAATCACTCAGTTCTGAGGTGCGAGCTTATCACATAACCAAATCACCACAGGGAAGGGCTCGTCACCCAATTCTATTCATGCCCGAGTCGTTCGAATGGTACTCTGTCACGGAACCATCAACCATGTAATTTGATGGTGGTCATTCGAACAAGGACCTTTTCACCTCCCATGCTCACTAGTCACTATAGGGAGGCTTGTCACCCCAGCGTAAGCTGACAGCACGGACACAATGTGTCATTCCACCATGCTCAGCTCCCAAGACTTGGTTGCTCACTGGTCACTATGGGGGGGCTTATCACCCCAGCATAGGCTGACGGCTCGGACACAATGTCCTATTCCACCATGCCCGACTCATGAGTCTTAGTGGGATTGTATTACTAACGGTTATCAATAGGCCTCTCAAATGTATGGGGTGCTTCATATTCAGGTAGGTGTGACCATACATGGTTGACTAACTAGTGAACTAATTCGGCTGACTTAAGGAAACTACGACACAACTGGCACTGGGTGCAAGCATTCTGTGTAGTCCAACTACTGTCGGTTGTCTGTCATTGGCTTGAATCAGTCAGATTGAACCAGGGTAGCTGTAAGACCCGTATCTTGGTCTGTACCTTTTCGTACACTTCCGCGGTCTTACCGGTCGAATTCCGACAACTTTCGACCCTTAACCAGTATTAACGCGCGACCCTGATTCATGTACCGACAACCCGAGTCGACTCAACCCGAGACCAATACCATAGCAACTGCACCGTCGTTGCGGTTCCGATACCGCGACTCGCGCGCCGAGGCGATACCCTGGTCAAGAGTTATGGGCCAACGTTCGGTGCGAGAAAACGCCGCGCGTTGCGAAAACCAAGGGAATCTTTACGATGTGCCACATCAATCACATCAATCCCATCAATCAATCACCCATCAATCCATCACATGTCAAGTACACATTACTTCCATCTATTTTCCCAAGCAACCACAAAAGTCTTCACCACCCATACCTCTCTTACACAAAAAGCCACAAAAGTCTTCACCACCCGTACCTCTCTTACACAAAAGCCACAAAAGTTAAGTTTTTCTTACACAACCATCACTCACCCATCCATCCATCACTCTCTCTCTCTCCCTTTACATCACTCTCTCTCTTTCTCTCTTTCTCATTTCAAAAATTCTAAAGCAACAAGGGACCATACGTATGGAATTTCTCCAAATTCCTAAGCTCCAAGTGGCCCACCGTCCTACCCCAAAATATCCCATCTCAACCCTCCATTCTTCATCTTAACTATTGAAGTTGAAGCTAAGGTGCCAAGGAACCCCTAGGAGCGAGAAGATCGGACGGTGGGTGCCTCTATAGGGTAGATTTATTTGTTTTTATGGTAGACCAAGTGAGCCCCACCGATCAATGGTGTGGATCTCACTTGGGACCCTAATACGTGGCCGATGGACCACTTGGATCATCATGATCATTCCATGATGGGGCCATTATCCATGGACCCCATCATGATGTTTATTTTCATTTGAAAAGGTCATCTAGACCATCCATATTGGTGGGGAAAGGATTTCCACCGTTGATCTTTAGTTTTGATGGTCACATGTACAAAATGACCCATTTGATGTATGATTTCATGTATGGGAGGGCCCATAATGACGGGGTCCCTCCATCACAAGCCGTGTCCCACTCTCCATGACTCTCTCTCTCTTTTATTGCTTTTATTTTATTTTATTTTACTTTATTTCATTTTTTTTTATTTATGCTATAGGATGGTGGCCCACTTGAATGGATCCCACCTTGATATAATTATTTTTATTCAAGCGGGGCCCACCTTAAAAGTTAAACCCATGTCACCCATCATGTGGTGGCCCACTTCATCAGGGCCCACCATTTTCAAAAGAAAAATAAAAATAAAAATAATAAAATCAAAACCGTCCAGCGTCCCGACGTTTTAATGAAAGAAGAAAAAAAAAAAAGGAAGAAAGAAAGGGAAGCCTTTGGGGTGGCCCCCTTGCATAGGCCCCACCTTGACGTATATATTCGATCCAAGCCGTCCATCCTCTTGCCCACATGGTTTTAACCGTCGAGTAAAAGAATGGGACTGATCTGAATATCTTGTGGGCCATAACAAGGAAAACATTGGCGGTTACCATTGAATAATTTTCTGGTGTTTCTATGCATCCAAAAAATTCAAACTTTGGACTCTTTTTGTCTGTTGCGAGTTGTAGAACACTATGGCTGGAGTGAATTTTCAGGTGGCGGGCCCCACACATGATCTTTGGCAAAAAAATAAATTTAAGGAGAGAGAGAGGATGTGGCAGCAGGGAGCTGCTTGCGTCAGGAGCGTTGGTAGCGCCGCGCGGCTGCCAGGCGGGCGGGCGGGCGGACGAAGTGGACCCACGGCCACCAGCCGTGGGCCCCACCTTGATGTTTATATGCCATCGAAACCGTTCATGAGGTGGGTCCCACCCTCAGGTGGGCCCCCTCCAAGTTTCAGCGGATTCCAAAACTCAGGTAGCCTGCACCAAAGGAAACAGTGAATTGAACCTCTACCATTAAAATACGGTTTAGGGGCCACAGAGGTTTCAGATCAATCTGAAATTTATATTTTCCCTTCATCCAGGTCTGAGTGACCTTATGAACGGCCTGGATGGCCTATAAACTTAATGGTGGGCCCCACATGGGAGCCACCGTGATGTATGTGCCCCTTGTCCACGTCCATCTTCTGGTGGAGCCACAATGATGTTTGTATTCTTCCTTGCCGTCCATCTGTTTTGATGGTGGGGTCCACTGTCCCCAGCAGCAGCAAGTTTTTTTGTGGGTCCCACCATTATATTTATGTATATATATACGCATTCTATTATATATTATGATATATATATATACCATATATTATGCCTATTATATATATATATATATATATATATATATATATATATATGCCCATAATGTATAAGTTGTTGTTATAATTATGATGTATATATAGTATTATACAAATCATAATTGTGGGCCTAAGGTACGTGTGACCTTTTGAACATAATGGAATGCAAATAAATATTGCAGTGGGCTCCTTGCCAATCAGATCGAATGACAAATAAACAATTCAGTGGGTCGCTAGGCCATGGGAGTGGACCCATTTGATACGTTCCAAGGTCCATGGAATTGGACCCATTTGGTGTATTTTGGAGCCCATGAGATTATTGCCAGTTGTTGTTTTCGAGGCCCATGGGTTAAGGCCCACTGAGATGTACTAGGGCCTATGGGATTAAGGTCCATTTGGCGTACATTTGGGGCCCAATGGGTGTGGCCCATTTATTTCATATAAGAGCCATGAGATTAGGCCCATTTGATGCAATCTAAAGTCCATGGATTTTGACCCATTGCAATGCACATAAGACCCATTGGTGTGGCCCATTTATATGGCCCATCTGATGAATAAAAGGCCCATAAGATATGGCCCATTTGATATATATGTAAGGCCCAATGGGATGAACTTAAGGTCCATTGCAATGTGTAATCCCAATACAGGTTATGTAGCGATGTTTAAGGAGATCGTGCTTGGGGAACAATGTTGGTTTGACGTCCACATTGCGAGTGTAATGTTGGTTGGATGTCCACATTACAACTCTCCTTAGGGCCTATTGCTAGGCCGTACTTATTGTGTATAGGCTGTCCAGGCTCATCTACGTTGTAAGAATGGTTCATCACTCATGTACATGTTTAGTATAGTTTCATGACTCATGATCATACGCATCATATGCATACTTGATATGAGGATTGGCTGATCATAGCATATGCCTTCGGGCAGGTTGTTTATGGGCTCCTGGTTAGGCAGTGTTGTCCTACATGAGCACACGATATGCGCAGGATTGGTTGCATGACTGGATAGCGTGATTTATGCATTCCGCATTTGTGTAACATGGTTATTGTACGCCCTAGCGACACCAGGGCCGTAGCCTCCACAGACGCATCGTGGTTGGCAGGATTGGATACCGAAAATCATGTTCTACATGGGGTGCTATTGATATCCCTGGGTGAAAGTCCCTAAACCCTTATGGTACCAAGAGGTTGCTCCAACGTCTAAACCGAGTGGGTAGATGAGCGTTGAGTGCCGACTACAAGACGGTTACGCTCTCCACTGTGTTGTGGTCGGTTGGAAGGGGGTGCGGCCTTACCCGCCCGAGAGTAGGGGGCAATGCTAGGCTGAGTCTGACTAGCTCGAGGAATGGGTCCGCTATCGACGAGTCGCGCCTGATATTGGCAGACGGATAGTGAGGTCTCTTCCACTTACCTTATTGCGCGCAATGTGGCGGCAATCTGATTTAGAGTGTACTATACCCCGGTGATATTCCATACTTTGAGCTGTATTGATGTGTGGACATAGATAAGGATCTGTATGCTTAAGTTGCATTGTACATCGCATGACCTTGGGGTGGTCGATACCATTTATGTCTTGGATCGCATAAGCCTTGGTACGACTCATGATATTACGGTTCCATCTGCATATTCCGCATTACTCTGTCATTGCATGATCATATTACTACCTTGCGCACACACTTTCACCTCCCTCTAAGCTTTCTATAAGCTTATGCACGACCGTTGCGTGCAGGTGACGTTGGATCGTAGCAGCGCTGAGGCAGGAGCACGCTGCTGAGCATTTTGGAGTTTTTATACTTTGCCATTGTATTTTCCTTTATGCTCATTGTACTTGTAAAATTTTTTATCATAGTGGAAATGTAATGGAGTTCTTGGTTGTTGTTTGTGGGTTATGCCTTTGGTTATGCTTATTACGAATCAAACTGACATTGAAAATCCTCCTCGTAGCATCCCAGGATCGGAACCTGGCGAATGGGAGCTAGGAGCCGAGAATGGGGTTCTACGGAGGCTGTCGGCGCCGGATTCGGTGATCAAAAATTCTGTGAGCCCGGTTTCCGAGTTTGGGGCGTGACAGTAGCCGATCCAGTAGGGCTGCCCTTGTGATTTTTTTCGATTTGCTGGCCAACTCAATTACCAACAGACTAATATTTTACAACATGCTACAATCAATTCTATTCAGGAATAGGCAACCAACTAAACAATATTTCAGGATATTCTAGCTAATATAGGCAAACAAATGGGCATACAAGTGCACTATTCAATCATTGCACAATTTACCACAATCAGCTAATTAGGCGCATGTATCAGGGGAAAATATGGAACATGTGGCATGAAATTTCAGTGTATCCGATCTATTCTAGTGTGCAATCAATAATCAACAACCATAAACAAAAATTTCACTTCATGGAGGATAATAGCCATAAGGATTAGTCATTAGTTAGCAAATTTGAAAAGGGGCTGGTTTGATTACCTCTCTATTGCTGGTGAGTCACTTCTACGTTGACGGAGTCGTGGGCTCTGATGCATGCTATGGCAAGAGAAAAATTTTTCACAAATCCAGCTCCTTGGGGGCTCCCTTCCTCTACTCCCTCTATCCCTTGCAACAGAAAAAATCGTATGGGAGTGAGGAAGTGTGATTTTCAGGCTTATATAGTCTGAAATTTGTATTTTTATAGCCCTATGAGTTTTTTTTCTAAAATGCATGCCCCTAGTGGGTTGGATCTTGGCCCATGGGGCCATTCTAGTGGCCCCCTGAACCATATGTGTCATGGGGCAGGTGCCCCATTATCGGATGAGTGGTTGGTTCGAATTTGGTGGTAAACGATGACTTAATTGGCCACGAGGGCCTGATTTATGATCAACGGTCACTAATGATCGATCGGGCCCACAATTATACGGATATGAGAAGGGAAATATCTTTAACTCATGTCTCGAGTTTGGTTGCGATCTAATGGTCGGAAAGCCACAACTTTGAGAAAGAGTAGAATATTTATTTCACTTAAGTTTTCAGATTTCAGTATAGGGGATTCACGCGTTTCAAGCACTTAGCTTCTGGCCCAAGTTGAGTATTTATGAGCACTTTCTTAGTTCACCACCTGCAATGGACGTCAAGCCCAATGAGATGGACATTATTTTATAATGTTGGAATTAGTGGCCCACTAACGAGCGATCTGGAGCTTGTTCGGATAATCGATGCATTTTTCGAATGAATTGGGTAGGGAGATTTCTTGGGCGTAGTTGTTAGGGTCTAAATTAACTAAGTTCATAGTGTGACATATTCAAAATTAGCGAATATGGTGATTTGGTTATGATCACTCTAAACCGTTGGTTCTTAGGTTAAATAAGTAAATAGGTCGACTTGGTCTGTAAGTTAGGATCTGAGCCATAGTTAGCTCGACTTTGGGTAGATCTTTAATTTACTTACGGTTATCTTAATTAGTCAGTGATAGGTCGGTTAGATTTGAGTCATATATGAATACTTCATGAGATTAGACTTGAAGTTTAAGTGATCAGTCGGATTCATTGGCTTCATACGGTTGGTTAATTGAATTTATATAGTTCTTTATTGGTATCACTTACGTATAGGCTCACATCGAGTGTCAATGGTTAGTAAGTGACAGCATGGGCTAGTTATATAAATTTTTTAAAAAAGATTTTTGACAATTTAAAATAACAAAAATTCAGAATGTTACAGGCACATAGATACAATCGTTTGAATCATGCGATGCTTTAAAAGAACACTAGGTTAAGAGTTTTTATTTAGACAAAACAATCATCTTTAGGTCATGAGATACTCTAATGCCGACTGGGCCGACTCTTTGGAAGGCAAGTGATCTATTATTAAATACTGTGCATTTATGAGAGAAAATAGAATCGAAGTGTTGTGGCGATCAGGTGCCGAAGTACAATATAGGGCAACAATTTATACTACTCGTGAGTTAATGTCCATCGAGAAATTGCAGTAAGAAATGAAGTTTATGGTGAATCTACAAAACAATTGTTTTGCAACAATTAGGTAGCGTTGTAAATTAGTCAAACTATCATGAAAGAACTAAACGTTTTGGGTAGATAACTTCTCACGTGGAAAATAAATCTACATTATACGTGTGTCTGGTTATATGATTAACTTACAGGTATATACACCAAGGCTCTTTCCTACGATCAACTTACATATATATTATAAGCTTGGCGTCGGCAACATTTAAATTATGCCTTCTTCTTCTTCACGTGCTACATTATGTCTACTACAATACCGCTACAGCACCATACTACTGTAACAAGTATGTTGTTCTACAATTTGATTAAAGTGATGTTATAGATCAATGGTCCGATATGCCCAAAGTTAAAATCAAATAGCCCAATCAAACTAATATCAAAGATCAACGGTTCCATTGGGTTGAGAATTTAAATGAACAGTTTTAATGAATTGTAGTTCAAGATCAATGATTAGGTTAAGCCGACATTAAAGATTAATGGGTATAGTATATTTAAAAGATGAATGGTGTAATTGGGCAAAA
This sequence comes from Magnolia kwangsiensis, assembly GCA_037074715.1. Classification (NCBI taxonomy): domain Eukaryota; kingdom Viridiplantae; phylum Streptophyta; class Magnoliopsida; order Magnoliales; family Magnoliaceae; genus Magnolia; species Magnolia kwangsiensis. The sequence continues at coordinate 139,799,701 of CM073575.1, read as the reverse complement.
AATGAAAATGAATTGTACAACTTAGCATGAATTGATGATTGACTAATTGACTGTGCCAATATTAAAAATATACATTTGGATTGTGCCAATCGCTTTTGTATTTTCATTGAAAGCCCTACATATGACATCCACATGTGACACTTTTTCACTGGGCTATGTCAGGGTTCAAGGGGCCCTTCCAACCTTACGTGGCCCAGTGAAAATTTGCCGCCACACGAGCATATTACATGTGTGACCTGATTATATGAAATAATTATATAGCTGTTTCCACATTAAAAGCCACATGTGATGTAAACATGTGACGCTTTTTTCATGGGCCACGCAGCCACAGCAGGTAGATGTGGACATCAAGCTGAACGGAGTAGAGTTGAAATCCACCCGGCATGCGTCACCCATTTTAGGCCCAAAATCAGCTTAGTCCATGATTCACATGGGGCATATGAAGGGAAATAGTTGGGAGTGAGACTGCCGTATATGGTTTCCAACTGCATGATCCAACTAAATCCTGGATTAGGCTGTGTTTTTGGGCCCACGGTTAAAATAGACTGAGCGAGCGAGGTGGATTTCACGTTGACTTCCATTGTGGGCGTGACAATCTGTAGATGCCAGTCCATTCACATGAATTCCATCTACCCAGCGCCAAGAGCCGCCTGTTTGATTTTCTAACGTAAACATTATAAATACGTAATGATTATTTTAATAGGTAATTACCTCATTGTTTTCGAGGATTGATTTGACTGGTTATTTTTTTATGCTGCTAAATATTTGTGGGGCCACCATGATGTATGTGGATTATCCACACCGTCCATCCCTTATGCCAACTGAATTTAGAATATGAATCAAAAAACGAGCTAGATTTAAATTTCAAGTGGACCACACTACAGGAAAAAGGTAATCAAACACCCACCGTTAAAAACTTCTTAGGGCTGTTTACTTTGGTGTGTGCCACTTCAATGTTGGATCTGCCTCATTTTTCGGCACTGCCTCAAAATGTCATGGTATAGCAGATGGACGACGCGGATATGTCATATACATCATGATGGGGCCCACAAATTTAAATTAAGGAGAAATACCTACCTGTTACCAAACGGGTGAAATTGTAATAAGCTGTATTTACAGCGCATTGACAGTGAATTTGAAAAATCAAATCAGGCAATTTACTTCCACTTCCAAGCTCGCATCATGTCAAAGTCTTCGGTAATCCCAGGACGAGACCGGAAGAATAATCAACGAGTGATGCCGAGTCCGATGTATCTCCACACCTTCTTCCTTACGAAATCACCTACCCTCTTCCCTTACACTTGGAACATTTAAAACTCCAACATTTTCGCATCATAAACCCAAAACCTCCTCTTCTCATGACGGAGAAGACAACATAAGAGATAAGAAAAAGGAAGCGTCGTGAGAAATCATGGAATCCTTCAGACGCTTCACAAATCAATTCATCAATCTTGGTACTAACTCTCTCTCTCTCTCTCAATATTGATTTTTTCTAGAACGAGAAACGATCAGCACAGCGGCTGTATCATTAGTTACGATACAACCATTTTTTTCCTGCCAATGTAAGAAGATATGCAGAATCTCCGGACGCGACTTGCCTGTAATCCTGGGTTATAGGAATCAACTGCAACCCCAAGTTCTGTGGGGCCCAATGTGATGTTTATGTCGACTCTGTCCATCCGTTTCGCCAGTTCATTCGAGACATGAGCCTGAACATGAGGGAGATCCGATTCTCAAGTGGGCCATACCACGAAAAAAAACAACTGAAATTGAACGCTCACCATTGAAACCTTATTGGGGCCACGGAAGTTTTGGATCAGTCTGATATTTGTGTTTTCCCTTCATCCAAGTGGGAACCTTCTCATGAACGGGCTGGATGGCATATAACCACTACGGTGGGCCCCAAGATGGTTTCAATAGCAGGCGTTTTCCATCCCCGCTGGTTCCTGTGGTGTGGCTTACTTGAGTTTTGGATCTCCCTCATGCTCGAGCTCATGTCTTAAAATGAGCTGGTGAAACGGATGGGCGTGTGGATGTAACATGAACACCATGGTGGACTGATGGAGCTTGTGGTATAAGGGATTCTAGTGACCCCGGCTCACAGGCAAGTCACATCCAGATTATGACTCAAGTCACATCCAGATCATTCTATCGGCAAGACGTGGGAAGCACCATGATAATTGCCTGGTATGGAAATCGGGCTGATCCACTCATTCAGTGGGCCACACCACTACACTAAGTCTTACCATTGGCTGTCCATTGAAATTGACGTGGTGTCCCTCTCTATATGTGGTCTGTAGGAATTGCAAAAGGACCGTGTTGTGTATTGAATATGGAGATCAGATGAGCTCTGATGGAAATTCTATGTGTTGGATTGGGGACCCAGCCCTGTTTTATAGTTGAAGAGGGTTGAGGAGTTTGGAACCCATCAAAACTTTCTCCCTAAGGCTCCACACAAATTTAGTAATCCGAGTCCCACTAAAACACTGTGTATATATCACAGCTGCAGTACACCACCCCTTACACCATTTTAGATGCATCACAACTCAGTGGGGTCCACTGGTACACCCGATCACACTATCCAACACTTAGGATTATCCAGACCGTTGATCAATAAGGCCCACCTTATAGAATTCTTACATGGTCCGGCCTGATCTTCATACCAGGTGATCATCATGTTGTGGCCCGCCTTTTGTACAATAAGGGTATTCTACATGTTACATGTTGGCAAGAGAAAAATGGCTGTATGCATTCATTTCTCATTTGGTGACCTGTAGGTGAAATACAGCAATAGTCGTAATTTAACCAAAAGATCGAAAGGCTATGCTCTTCCAAATTGGAGACTTTCGGGGCTTCCACCAATCCAGGCGGGTTCCACGAAATCAACCGCATGGATCTATAAATCATGGGCACCATGTGTAAGGAACCAGGAGCATTAGCAAACTGTACATTTTCTGAAGCTCAAACCCCATGCTTCTTCACACAGCCAAAGAGGATAGAAAAATGGCTATTAAATTTAGAATTAATTTTTTTCCCTTTTTTTTTTTTTCCACAAAATGATTCACATCTGCAAGAATTGGTAGTGAAAATTAAATGTAGTGAATGCCTTCTTTTGATGTTAATAACAATTCCTGTGAGAATTGGAAATATAAAATAAAGAGAGATGTTCTAGAGCGTCTTCATCTCATCAAAATATCATTTGGTGCCCATCCGAGATCCACTTGCTGGCCCCACCGCAGATTGGAATATCTAAAAAATTGTCCTCATCGGACAATCTAATCGTTTGATCAATGATTATTTGGATGTCGACTGTTGCCTATGTATATTTTTTGGGCCATCCATGTGCAGGATGTGCTCAGGCAGTGGGCATTGTCCAATTAGATATTTATTTGCACCAGAGCCATGGGGCAGAGTGGCCTGATCAATCAAGGTGTGCCCCAAATATTGCAGGGTGGTTCACCACATCAACGATGCAGTGAGATGTATTGGATTCCTCTTGGTAGTAAAATGCCAAAATGAATGTTCAAATCTTATCTGGGTGAAGAATAGACATGGCTGCATGGCTCATTACGTTTTTGATATTAGATACATCCAGTTATGAGTCAAGCAATTGCTTTTCAGTTGAAATATTGTTTTTGGTTCTCCGTGTTTTTGCTCTAGACCAACCTCTGCAACCTTTGTTTTTTGGGGCTTTTTTTTTTTTCCGTCTCTCAATAGACTGGTCCTTTTCTCTTCTTCTTCTTCTTCTTCTTCTTCTTCTTCTTATTTTTTAAATGGATAGTCTAGTTATGCTTCTTTAATGAATTGTATTTGATTGACGCTTTGACACCCTTTTTTCCCTCCTCTTTCTGTTGGTCATATACTCATGTTTTAGGAATGATTGTTTCATCTGCATTGATGATATGGAAGCTCTTGATATGTATAAGTGGAAGTGAATCACCTATTGTAGTTGTACTTTCTGAAAGTATGGAACCGGGCTTTAAAAGGGTGAGTTCCTTTCATATAACATTTCCTCCCCTCTAGTCAGTTTAAAAGGTCTCAATCTCAAAATGGTTAAGCTGTGAATAGCATTCTGTTCTTCTTTCACATGAAAGCTGCTGTATGATTTGATTGCTGCACTGTATGGAGTTATGTTAACATCTTTCCAATTGTGAAATGCGAAGGGGAAAATGCATGAAAAGGGATCTTTGAGTCACATATGCTAACGTGGAACTTTTGTGTTAGATTTGATCATTCATTAGGGGGGGCTCACTACATGCCCTGGCCCATAAGCTGTGCTTGTCCCATCATCTGGTGGGATCTACATGTATGAGGGAAATCAATGTGTTTGAAAAATGACAATCGTAGTCTTATATGACTTGTAGCCCACCAGATGAGTGGATGGATCATGGGCCTACTTTTGGGCCAGGGCATTGTCAGAGTGGGCCCCACCTGGTGATGGTTCAGATCTCTTGCACATGTGGCTCACGTTGGTATCTATGTTGTATTGGTATCAGAGTGGGTGCTATCTGGTGAAATTTCAGATCTCTTGCACATGTGATGTGGCTCATCTTGGTATTTGTGCCATGAAGATGCTCTTCAGTCTGCTTCTCATGAATCTCCTTCTCATGGTTCAATTGTGAAACTGTGTTTCCTAGGTTAGGATCGAGTCACTTTTCATTTACAAACCGAAATCCATGATGTCAATACTTCTTTCATGTTGCCTTTTCTTACTTTACCATCCTTACACTTCCATATTAGTTACAATGCTATTGATGTACTTTCATGATATGCAACTGCACATACATGTATTTACATGTGTATGCAAACATGTTTCTAATCCATATTTGGATGAGTACGCTGCATTTTGTGCTTTGACACTTAGTTGCACAAACCTTCCACTTGGGTGATGCTCCCAATTCGAATCACTCTTTAGCGCCGCAACTTCCTTGTTGTTTATACTTACTAAGATTTTAAAATAGATGCTTCCCCTCTTCCACACCAAAACTTTAGGAGGCCTTTTTTTCTGGCGCGGAAGCTACCACTTATAAAATAAATGAAGGAAGAATGCATTGGCATTAAATTTGCTGCTACCTTTCATCTTTTGCAACTATTGTTCGATTTTTTTACTGTATGCATGAGCATGTTTTTACATAATTTGATGGGGACCACGCGCACGCACACCGCCCCCTACGGGCATATGTACGAAGGAGGGCCCCATCGTCGATCTGACTCGATGACGATGTCCACGGAGGGCCTCCTAGTTAAAAGATAGATTTTTAATTCAAATGAGTGGACCCGATAGTTAAGAAAAGCCCATCATGGGATCTCATGATCGTGGCCCACTAGTCGGGTTGATTTCATATTTTAGGTTTTGTTTATTGTTATTATTTAGAATATCATGAAAGCTTTAGATTTCTTTGATTGGTTTTTAGTTTAGTTTACTTCATCGCCAAGTAATAGGTTGCGCATATGGTGCGAGTTTTGAGGTATAGGGTTTTCCTATAAATAGGCACCCCTTGTAGTTCTTTTGATTCATTGAAAATTAATAAAAATTTTGCGTTTTCCTACTCTCTAAGTTGTGAGGCCTGATTGGGTGCGAGGCCCTCCCTTCATCGAAGGGTTAATTACCGTGGTACGGAGCCACATCATCCCGATTCGCCCCCATCCATTGCCATCTCTACTACCCATCTTCTACCATCCCTTCTTCTCATCTCACCCCATCATCTATACTTCAAATCAATTATCTATTGCAGCAATTCTCCTCCCCACAGCAGAATTTTAGAATCTGGTCCTATAGGAGGGCTGAAACTTCGACGGAGCACCACGCACAAACCGTACATCGGATCGAGCTGAGATTTGGGGGTTTTGGAGTCCATCCCTGGCCGACCAGGGCCAAAGTGACATTTTTTCTGAATAGTGGGTCCCACACAAGTGTGGCTAGGATCATACACACGTGCGTCTGGGCCATTGTTGTTGTCCACGCGTGCGGTACTGTTCTGGTTTGTCTCTCTCCTCTCTTTCACTCCGCTTTCACCCAAAATCCTTAAACCTAACCTTAAATTACTCAAATCTCTAATTTTATGCCCCTTTTCTTACCTTAGGGTTCCTTGAATTGGAATTTCTGAATCCCTTGGATTAGGGACTGATTACTATGCATATGTTGATGATTATTTCTTATCTTTGAGTATCATTTGGTTCATAATTTCTATTGATCCAATCCTATCATGTGTAGGCTTGGACCCACATAAATTTCCCTTAATTGAATGTTTGGACTTTCATGTGGGATATGGAATTTGTGCAATTGTTTCTGAACTAACGTGATCTTAAGCTTGAAATCTTGCATATCATATTTAATTTTCATGTCCTGCATCAAATTTGGTATCAGTGCTTAGAGTTCTTATAGGGGAATACATTACTTGTTTAAGGTTAGTTTATTTGAGTCCGTCATGCGTCTAGTCCATCACATGTAGCTTTTAGGAGTCCATAGTCTCTTATTTTATTAACTATATTGCTAGAGTAACATTGCATAGTCCCCTCATATAGAGTTTCATAGGATCATTTAGTCCTATATAGTCGTCGTAGAAAGTCCTTAGGTGGAGTTAGCAAGTTGTATGCCCACACGTATGAGTCATGGTTTTAGTTAGCACCCTACACTAAACATGGAACAATTGCTAGAGTCACTAAACAAGCCGTCTCAGCAGATCGAGTCTTGGGGTAAGTGCTTGGAACGAAGCCTAGATCAACGCCTTGACCAAATAGAGGTCTCCTTCAGGACAAACCCCACCATTAGGGAAGATGGCCAATCTTAGGCAGGTGGCCAGGAGGATAGACCAATGAATGGAGATGCCCAAGGAATCAGTCATGGGCGTGCACCTGTACCCCCACCCCATGAGGGATATCAAGACCATTATTTTGAGGGGTGCAACATGTGCGGCCTCGTGGCTAGAGAGAGTACACCAGAGGCTAGTGTAGAGTTACCCACTGAGGCCATTTCGGTAGTGGATGAGTTTCGTGATGTTGTTCCTGATGATCTACCGGATGAGTCTCCCCCTAGGAGGGATATAGAGCACACCAAAACATGGGACACCAAAACATGGGACACCGCAATACCTATAGCCGAGTTTGCATTTAATAATTCTGTCGATAGGTCTATAGGTCTCAGTCCTTATGAAGTCGTTACTGGTTATAAATCTGGAAAATCTATTGATCTTGTCCCTATGTCACTGTCCCATAGGCCGTTAGAGCCTGCAGAGTCTTTTGCGCATCACATTCATTCATGACATCGAGAAATCAGACCGAAGATCATGACTAGTAATGAACATAAGAGACTCTGTCATGACCCGCATCAGGCCAGAGCGGTACCCTCAGGGAGTTGTTCGAAAATTACACGTGTATAGCGTTGGACCATTCAAAATTATAAAATGAAACAGTCTCAATGCGTGTGGCAAATCTTCCACCCTCTATGGAAATTAGTTCCACATTCAATGTGGAGGATCTATTTTTATTTCAAGGGGCCATTGACGCATTGTCTAGCCTTTCGCCTAACTATCCTGATTCCCCAGACTTTTACCATCCTGATTCCCCAGACCTTTCCCTTAATCCATGTCCCTCTCTCGACTCATTTTTTCAGCCTCTATGTCCCATTCCTACCCACCCGACCCATTTTCTCAGCCTCTACCTCCCATACTTACTCGTCCCGATCTATTTTTCCAGCCTCTACCTCCCATACCTACTCTTCCCGACCTTTCTTCTTAGCCTTTACCTACCATACCTAACCTTCACACACCCAGAGAAGAAGTAGAGGATATCCTAGACCATCAGATAGTTTCAACGTCGGACATTCAGAAGTACTTGTTTAAATGAAAGTCATGCCCAGCTTCAGACAGCACGTGACTTACTGAGGAGGAGCTTCAGAGACTTGATCTTGACATCCTAAAGCGGTTCAGGAGTTTTATTTCGCCAGTGGTGAAATCTTCGCAGCCGGGGAGAATTGATGGAGACATCACGTGCACACGCGCACGCACACTGCTTCCTACTCACGTACGTACGAAGGAGGGCCCCACCGTCGATCTGACTCGATGACGATGTCCACAGAGGGTCTCCTAGTTAAAAGACAGAGTTTTAATTCAAAGAGTGGGCCCGATAGTCAAGAAAAGCCCATTATAGGATCTCATGATCGTGGCCCACTAGTCGGATTGATTTCATATTTTAGGTTTTGCTTATTGTTATTATTTAGAACATCATGAACACTTTAGATTTCTTTGATTGGTTTTTATTTTAGTTTACTTTATCGCCAAGTAATATGTTGCGCACACGGTGCGAGTTTTGGGGTATAGGGTTTTCCTATAAATAGGCACCCCTTGAAGTTCTTTTGATTCATTGAAAATTAATAAAAATTATGCGTTTTCCTACTCTCTAAATTATGAGGCCTAATTGGGTGCAAAGCCCTTCCTTCATCGAAGAGTTAACTATCGTGGTGCAAAGTCACATCATCCCGATTCGCCGCTATCCATCGCCATCTCTACTACCCACCTTCTACCATCCTTTCTTCTCATCTCACCCTATAATCTACACTTCGAATCAATCATCTATTGCAGCAATTCTCCTCCCCACAGCAAAATTTCAGAATCTAGCCCTACAGGAGGGTTGAAACTTCGGCGGAGCACCATGCACAAATCGTACATCGGATCGAGCTAAGATTTAGGAGTTTTGGAGTCCATCCCTGGCAGACCAGGGCCAAGGTGGCCTTTTTCTAAATAGTGGGCCCCACACATGTGCGGCCAGGATCATACACACGCGCGTCTGGGCCATTGTTGTTGTCCATGCGTACGGTACTTTTCTGGTTTGTCTCTCTCCTCTCTTCCACTCCGCTTTCACCCAAAATCCCTAAACCTAACCCTAAATTACTCAAATATCCAATTTTATGCCTCTTTTCTTATCTATGATTATTTCTTATCTTTGAGTATCATTTGGTTCATAATTTTTATTGATCCAGCCCTATCATGTGTAAGCTTGGACCGACATAGATTCCCCTTAATTGAAGGTTTGGACTTTTATGTGGGATATGAAATTTGTGTAATTGTTTCTGAACTAACGTGATCTTAAGCCTAAAATCTCGCATATCATATTTAATTTTCATGTCCTGCATCATAATTGGGTGATTACAAAGGTTTACGTCGTTATCCCTCTGAAATAGAGGATCCTTGTGATATAGGGATGATGCGTCCACGTCGAAAAGAGTTTTTTTAAGAGCAGACAAGAAGCATTTCTGCACTTTGTTACTTCTCTCCTTAAGCAGAGGATACCATTACTTCCACTACGCAGATATGAAGATGTTCAAGAGATGCATCCTGTATTGGACATTGCTCAGAAGTTAAAATGCAGATGGGGCATTTTTAACAATATGATGGGATTAAGGAAATGAAGTTTTTGTGAGTTAGGTTAGAGGGTTGATATGCCTTAAAAAAAAAACCCTGTTTATCAAGAAAGTCATGAACAAAAAATGGGACTGAATTTGGTCTGTGCTTATTGATGAATTTAAGTATGATCAAGTTGACTTTTACTAAAACTAGGGATCTTCGACGTTGATCTGACTTTCTACTATTGGTTCTTTATTGGTTTTCATTTCTTTTAAAAATTTCTCTTTATCTCATTTCAGCTTGTTTATACTTAGTCTTTCTTGTAGGGTGATATACTGTTCCTACACATGAATGAAGCACCCATCCGCACTGGGGAAATTGTTGTATTTCATGTCGAGGTATGTATTCTTCAATTTCCTGCTATTTTTGTATTACATTATTGCCCATAAGAGAAGTGAAAGATGGAGGTCTCCAAAAGGCAGCAATCATGTCTATTTATTTATTTTCCAATGCAAAGTTTTGAAGTGAAAAGGTAGGTTGAATTTGGACATTAAAAATTGAGGCATTGTTCTTAGATGAAAGTGCTTGAATTGTACAATTCATACTTGGCATTTTCCTGTCATAAGTTCAGGGTGTGTATGTGTTCTTCAGTTAGTGACAGATAACTAAAAACAAAACCAAAAAAGACCAACTCAAGCCTTGATTTGGGTTTCGTGGAAAACATCAAACTTGCCTGTTTTTCCAACAACTTAAGATCTATAAAAAGAACTTTCCAAACTCCAAAAGAGATGAATGCAAAATAAATTACACTTGGATATTGCTTACCATGAAAAATTGAGAGGAAGCCATATCAGAAGAGGAGGAAAAAGGGAAAAAAAAGAGGGTTGGCGACCGTGCTGTTATATGTTTCATGCTGTTATATGATTTAAGTAAGATCCACAAAAGTTCGAATATTCAATCCAAATGGAACGAATTCAGGAAAGATGAGAGTTAAGCTACCTCCAATTTCAAAGAAATGCTATAAGTTTCTGGAAAAACACATTCACATTATTGCCTCCAACAAAGAACCTTCTAAGGTGTGCTTGAAATTAAAAAATTTAATTTTCTACTCATTCTCATAAAAAAAACCCTCATTTTCGGGAGTCAAGAAAGTAATCCCATTACTTCTCAATAATAGGCCAAAAGCAACACTGTAAGGAGTTTACAATAATAATATAACCACTATAAGAAGAATATATACTCAAACAACTAATCAACACTTCAAACACACCCCCTTAAGCTGGTGCATGTATATCAACCATGCTCAGCTTGTTAACAATGTTTTTTCAATGATCTCTTCCAAGATACAAGCGAATTGGAAGGGCAAAATATGAAAGTAATTGGGTGGATTTCTTGTTTAAAGAATTTTGGCCCCAAGGATGGGTCGATCCTAGCAATATGGTAAATTTGAGCCCCGGGCTACTTTCTAATAAAGAAATTGTCATTTCTCAAAAAAAATATATAAAAAAACCAGTCGTCTACTCCCCAGAATTCATGAATGACAGTGTTTTCTCCTTGAATTCATGAATGACAGCATTATCTCCTTGGATGCAACTTTTTCACTGACAAAGGGACAATAAACTTCTATTTGCTTTGTCCATTCACAGTTATAGAGATGTGAATTGCTGCTTGACTATGATAATACATCTCCATAGACTTCTGACGAGAAAGATCAAGTTCAATAAACAAGTTCTTCAACCAAGATAACTCACAAGTGTATGTGCCATGGCATGATATTCGGCTTCAACACTTTATCAAGCAATGACAGTTTGGTTCTTGCTCTTCCAAGCAACCAAGTTACCACCCACATATGTGCAGTATCCTGCAGTTAATCTTCTATCACTAGGAGACCTTGCCTAGTCGGCATCATAATAGCACAGACATCACCTAATTGGAAAAATGATTCCCTTTTCCAGGAGAAGCCTTGAGGTATTGAAGGAACGACCTCCATATGGGGTGCTGTAGGAGATTGCATAAACTGGCTGATCACTGTGTAGGAGAGATACCGCTGTGTAGTTGTTAAATATATCAAATTTCCTACCAACCCCTGATAAGAACATGGATCACTCAAAAGGCTTCCTTAATCCACACAAAGATGATGATTGATATCCACAGGACTCTTGACGGTTAAGCACCAAGCTTTTCTGGTTCAAAATTTGTTTTCTCTAGTAAATAGAAATGCCTTCCTTGGAACGAGCCACCTTGATTTTGAGGAAGTATGTTAAACGACCCAAGGCGTTAATGTTAGACTCTGCAGTCAAATAAGACTTCATTGCATGAATGATTCTTCATCATTTCCTACAAGGACAATATCATCTACATATACCAGTGGAATCATGGTGCTCTTCTCTCTCCTTCTTAGAAACACCGAACCACACTCTTGGGGACTGCTTCTGGTCATAAATAGCCTTCTTGAGTTTACAAACCCTTCCTTTACCCTCCTCACAAACACACCTAGGTGGAGGAGACAGACTTCATGTAAAATGCCACTTAAAAGCAATTATCACATCTAGGTGATGGATAGGCCAACTTATTAGTGTTCATCTTGGCAATTTGGGTGGAGATTTTGTCATAGTTGATGCCATGCATCTGAGTATAGACCTTGGCAACTAGCTTAGTTTTATATCTTTCAATGGTCCTATCGGGTTTGCACTTTACTATATAAACCCACTTGCATCCAACTACATGTTTCCCGTTAGGAATATTGATAGGTTCCCATGTCTCGTTTCCGTGTAGAGCTTCCATGTCTTCCTCTATAGCACATCTCCACTTTGGATTTGTTATTGCTTTAGATAAAGTAGTCGGTACCCAAAGAGGGGTGATGGTAGATACAAATGCCTTGGATGGAGGAAACAACGAATGATAGGTGACAAATTGATTCATGGGATGGTAGAACAATGAGCAAATTTAGTAGGCATATTAGGTGTCCTCTTCCCTTTTCTAGGAGCAATAGGCAAATTACTCTCTGTGACAGAGAAAAGGAGACGACGCAAGACAGAGGGAATACTTGTGTTCTAAGTGGACTCTCAATGAAAAGTATGTGGAGAGGTGGGTTGTCCCTTCTTGTTCCTTCGAGTATAAACCTCCTCACAATAGTAAGGCCTCTAAACTTGATCATAATCTGCTCTAGGGTTTTTTACTTAGTAACATGCTTAGCGGGCACTCTCTCCCTTTCGAGAAATTGGACTCAGACACTAAAGGAAGGCCATTTATGACCTTAGGAAGTGGCAAAGACAAGGCTACCTCCTCCTCCACCTCAGGAGATGTAACTTCCTTAGAAATGAAAATCTTAACTCCATTGGCAGGGCAGCAGCATGTATAACCCCTTTTTTTCCTTGCAACATACCTAAGAAAGATACACTTGATGGACCTATTATTAAGTTTATCTTGGTTGGGAAAAACATCATGGACAAACACTGCACAATCAAATGTACGAGGTGGTAAACAAAAGAAGAAGAAGGGAGAATTTCCAAAAATAGCCTGAGAAGTTAATCTATTTATCAAGTAATAAGCAATAAGCATGGCATCAGACAAAATTGTTTTGGGATATGCATACTAGTAGGAAGGGACCGAGTAACTTCAAGAAGATGTCTTTTTCCCCCTTATTCAACCATCCTTTTTTTTTTTTTTTTTATAAATTTTTTTTTTTAAATTTTTTAAAAAAAAAGCAAAATAAGAACAAGAGTATTGGGATTGATTCCATTTTCTTGGAAATAAGACGATAGTTCCGTTGATACATATTCTCCAACATTATTGGACCATAAACATTTTGTGTAGGAATTAATTTGGGTTAGTACCATTTGATGAAATATCTTGAATACATATGAAACCTCATTCCTTAACTTTAAAAGATTGATCCAAGTAAATTGGGAGTAATCATCAATAAATTAAAGGGAATATTTATATCCATAAACTGAGACAACGGGTGTTGGATTCCACAAATCAGTATTAACCATTTCAAAAGGAATCGAGCTCATAGTTTGACTTAGAGGAATGATGGAAAATGGGGCATGTCCAAGTCTAGACTGCCACAAGTAAGTATTTTTGAGAACCTAAAGCTTAATCACATCAAACTTAGATCTCAATCCAGCCAACAATTAGACATGCATTGTTGTTTGGTGTAATGGATGCTCCTTTTTCGTTGCCCACAAACATAATTTCAGGTGCATTAAAAGATGGAGAGTAATGCATGATTTCTTCCCAGATAAACTTCCAACTTATTATAGTACTCATAGATTGAGAGACTATCTTGCTGCAAACGTCTAATCTCAGATTCTAATTGGAAGATTTTGGCTGCATTTCCTCAAGTCCTGCTAGGTGGTCTCATGTTTCTTATTCGGTGAACTTAAACTTAATGTTGCGAATAATTTTTGGTTCAATAGAATTTAGGAGTCGCGACATTACGAGTTGGTTGTAACTTTTCCACTCAAGATCTTCTCAACAACTTTGGATAATTGCTATTAGGATGAGAAAAAGTGCTATCCTCAAAGCCCCAAAGTCTCTTCCCACCAAGATACAACTCAATGGCATAGGACCAAAGGAGATAATTTTTTCCATCAAACTTTTGTGAAACAATAATGGAATTAAGGTCACCCATTTGACCTAAAATTAGGTGTAACGGATGTGAGCAACTGCCAGAATACGGTCAGTCAAGACGTCCTCAAGAACCACGTTCAGATGCTATAATTTCTGTGAATTTTTAATATGTGGTGTTGCTATTCATCGTATCAAGTGTATACAACTCAATTTCATAGTTAATGATTTTCTATCAAAATGCATATTGATTTTCAATTATTAATTCATTTGCATGGAAATGTAACTTTTCTAAAAATGGGAATAAATTATTTTGATGATGACCTTTGAATTTTCATAGTGCCAAATCTAAATAGCTGCAACAAGGCTATGACGACGATGACCAAAAAAATTTTAATAGAAGAATATGCTCATCTTGGTGTTTTCAAGATACTTGTCGTTGGTGCATTTTGAATTTTAGTAATATGCTGCTGTTCATGAATGTCACCTGGAGACTGGGATGCTTCTTTTGTTAGATGTTAAGGGCCCGTTTGGATACCACCAAATAAGTTACTTTTTCTACTTATAGCAGTAGATAAGTTTGGTTTAAGATCAATTATAAGTAACTTTTTTACTTAAAGTTACTTAATCACTTCAGTTTAATAAGTAGAAACCAAGATAAGTTACCTGAGGCCCAAGTAGCTTATCTTAAGTAACTTAAAATGCAAACACCCCCTAAATGTGCCACATGTTTTTTAAGCCTAGTGTTTAATTTTCTATTTCTTATCCATGTTGCTATTCAGTTTTGCTACCAAATGCAAATTTTTAATTTTTAAATTTTTTTTTTATATATATGCTTAATATTCCTATTTAAATTCTTTTCAGGGAAAGGACATCCCAATTGTTCATCGTGTAATTACGGTAATGACTATTCTTTTCTTTTTTAAAAAAAATGGTTTCATCCATATCATTCTTCTGATTGATGCCTTTTAGGCTCCTTTGATTTTATTTTTTTTTAGTTGCTTGGATATCAATAAAATTCTCAATCTTGCATTGACTGTTATGTCTTGATTCTTGAGGCACTAAATAATTCAGGGGAACTTAAATTTCTAATCGAGTAATTTTATATTATTCGAAGAAATGGAGTAATTGCTCCTTGAGATCTTGTAAAGTTGCTCAACTGCTTCATTATTCTTGGAATTTTTAATGATACAAAAGGACATTTGATAAAGAACACCCCCCCCCCCCCAAACAAAAAAATAAAAATAAAAAATCAAACTCAAGAAATTTCAAATGCGAGTTTTGAGCCTAGTCCGTAAAGCCCTAGTCTCCTCGCTGAAACTGTAAGAGCAAAATGGGCTTACAAGACCCTCTTGATCCTTCTATGCTTGTCGCTAGTGATGCCATCACTCCTGATTGGTCCAGATTCCCGAAGAGTTTCAATCAAAATTAAGCTTTAACTTAACAACCAAGGCTAGGCCATCCTCTAATATCTTTCTACTCTTCACTCACCTTCATCAACCACTTCCAATTGCCCTGTTTTGAGATTGTCTCATTTGACAAAGAAAGATCAAGAGCAAAATGGGCTTACAAGACCCTCTTGATCCTTCTATGCTTGTCGCTAGTGATGCCATCACTCCTGATTGGTCCAGATTCCCGAAGAGTTTCAATCAAAATTAAGCTTTAACTTAACAACCAAGGCTAGGCCATCCTCTAATATCTTTCTACTCTTCACTCACCTTCATCAACCACTTCCAATTGCCCTGTTTTGAGATTGTCTCATTTGACAAAGAAAGATCCACAAAGTAAGCCTTTTAGGCTTGTGGAACCTTAACCTTCAAACCTCCAAGAGGGAGAATGGGCCTGGGTATCATCCAAAAAACACCGAAGAAAGATTAGAGGCTGTGCAACGCCATGGCAGCAAAAGGGAAATGAACATATAGAGGTGATCCACCAACTCCACATCCTGTAAGCACATAAATCAATAATTGAGGATTATCATTTGTTTGTTCTAGTGATGGTTGATAGTGAGCACTATATCAAGGCCTACTCCTAAACAAAAAGCCAACTACCTGTGAGTACCTGGGATCATTCATATCCTTGTTGTTTGGGAAGCCTCCATAACTCCTACAAGGAAGGCATAAAGGGACATGAAAAAAGCAACTTCCCATGACCTAATCCAACATTCTCTAAAAACTGGAGTCCTGTGGGATGAACACACCACGAAGGTGTTAGTGATTTTTTGAAAGACACAAAACTGTAAAACTTATGCAAAAATTCCAGATTTTAGAAACCCCAAGAACACTATCTAGATATATATCAAGTTCCAAAAATAACACAAAGCAATGGTCAGGATCTTACCTTAGATTTGTGCCAAGTGATCTCTGTAGTAGTCCAATTTTGGTCTTCCGACGTAGGGAGTCTCTCCCTGATATATCTCAAAAAAGATGAGAGCAGAGAGCTGCTTAGACCCCCAGGGTAGACTTGCGCATGAGCACTTAAGAGTTGCCCCTAGGGGGAGGTGTTCCTCTCTCTTCTTCTCTTTATTAATTCTCTTTCCTTTCTCACTTTTTCCAAATGTCCCTGAGGAAGTATGGATGTCCAAGGCTCACTTGTTCTCCATCTCCCTTGGGATATGATTTATTTGTAAGGAGTTAGGGTTTTAGAGGGAACACTAGTTACAATGCACCTGACTCCTACAGACTTGGTATGCCTTACACCATCAAAAGTCTGTATACCTTCCTTATTCATGCATCCAACTTGATCCAATTCCTCCATTGTCTAGTGGCATCCACTCTTTTCCAAAATCCATGCCAGTATGAGGGGTGGATCACAAGATCCCAACCATTAGATGTCCATCAAGCATGATAAAGCACCTTTAACGGTTAAACAAAAGATCAATGGTTAAAAACCTTTCATTAAACATTTAAAACCTTTTAAGTGCTGGGCCCAACTAGAAAACCACTTGATGAGCGACTGGATAACTAAGATCTAAGTTACAAACGAGTTCCTTGAGGTAACCAATGGATCCCTTGTTGGAACATATGTACCATGACCACACCCTTGATTCATGTACCCAACCACACCCATGTGTCAGCAATATAACCTCCCAGTGTGAGACAAAGCACACAACACTAGGACCTCGTACGCCACATACATCCTCAAGTAAGGATTAGTAAAAGCTAGTGCATGATTGAGATGATCCGATCCGTGCATGATCGGTCTACCAAACCAGAGACTTGATGCGATCTCCAATGCAAGTGCTCAACTAGCTTTAAACACAACAATCTGCATTCCATGAATACTCACACTTCTATACGGGGGTAAGGCCATGGCACGGTTTTCCCAATGGTGGAGACCTTTCATCCCAAATAGTTGGCGATTCCCTCGTATAGGATGATCAATTAACCTTTAATAGATTTTCCAATCCCACAACCGTGGTCATGGAATTTAGGGTATTGAGATCCATGAAACACAACTCTCCCTTAGCTTGTAGTTGTTCTATCCAAACTCGCCTTCCCTAGGACAATTGGATGAAACCTCCCTTTAACCGATTAATCAATAGATATTTGAGGTTTCCCATAGATTTAGTTATGTCATCCATGGTATGACCAAACATGTTTGGCCATTTATGTACATGATCATAGCAATCATTATTGGCTTTCTAGGGCACACAATAAAAATAGAAGGATACAATAAGCTTTCTGAAGGAGGAATCTCCTTGTCCCTAAAATTTCTTCTAAAAGTCAGGTTTGACACAACATCCTCCCCCACTTGGCTAAAGCACCGGGCACGAATCTTTCTGACTTGAGCCATCCTATAGACTATAGAGAGATTGGAATGATAAACCAAGCAAGCAACAACTCTAGAGATCCTTGGGAAACCTCACCCTACATTGTCTCCTACTTGGGGGTATTCCTGATTGCTACATGACATGTGCTACTCCATGGAAGAAGCAATATGTGATCATTCATGTACGAAAAGAATAGCAGGTGTTCTTCTAAAGCCTATTCATGAAAAAGACGTATGCGGCAAAGTCCCAAATTCGAGGTCGAATTCTATCCAACTGAGGAAGATTGATGCAATTAAGAACATAAGATCCACATATAGTGGATGCAGGTGGAAGTGGCAATCCTGAACAAACCGAGATTCAGAAAAGACCCGAACAGTCCTAAAAACAGCACCAGCAAGAGTTCTAGGATTGTACCATGTATGGTTCAAATTTGAGCATTGAAAATAGTTGCAGGAAACCCGTAGACATGTTAGTTTAGCAAGCTAAGCAATTTTCTGATGCCATGTTAATGTCAGCAAGCCTGTTAGAAAAAAAAGGCTTCTTGCAGCAGATATTTAGACTTTTCCATTTTAGTTTAAGCCTCTAAAAGGTGATGAAATCTATGAGGATTTTAGAGAGCTGTCAGTTGGTTATTTAGGGATGCATTATTATTCCATTTTAACTCATTGATTTGTATTCAACCTATGTAATATACTAATAATAGATAGTGCTTGATTGTGATCAACCTATGTAATAGTCTATTACAAAGCACCTGTGGGAGTTTTGCACTCTCATTGCAGTCCCAAGCCCGGATAAAGGGGGGCTGCGTTAGGTTGCAGCCAGCGTCAAACTTTTGCTGTAACTTCATCATGAATCCAGGCAATATGACATTCCAAACTAGAGTGGAATGGCGGAAAATGAATCATGTCACTAATCCCCATTACTAGGGATAGGGCTTATATGATGATGATGATTTATTGCTCCATTTAGAAATCTTTAGTTTCAGGTTTAGTGTCTGAGATATCGTAATCTAAGGTGGAGATATAAGCTTGCTTTAGGTTTAGATAGAGAGAAAAGGCTGTTATTCAACCTTATGGAGAGAATTTTATGAAAAATTGCACCACTTTTCTTTCTAGAAGATAAAACATGGGGTACATTTGGATATTTTTGGGCATTTTGGATCCATATTTATCATAATTGAAGAGATTCTCCCCTCTTATCCATCACACAAGTTAATCTCCTGTGTTTAATTTGATATGGATTGCTGGACATCTACTTGTACTAACAGAAAATTGTGTTTATTGATGGAAATATGTTTTCTTTGCTGAAATCCTGCCAATTTATTGGAAATTTGATCTAGCAGGTGGAATTTGGATTTTGGATGCTGTAAATTCAATTTAATTGCTGATTTTGTTAAATAATTTATTTGATATATGAAATCTTGTTGTTAAAACTCATTGTGGATCCTTCCAATACAATTGGATCTGACATTGCAATCAATCGGGATGTTAACCCATACGACTGACTGCATCACCAACACTTATGACACTTGAAACTTCCCATTGAGGGTGGGCCCTGTGAACTGAGGATGAATATATGAAAACTGGAAATAAGTTTTCAACGCCTGCACATATTTCCTACAGAGCTACCATGTCATCCGAGACTACATGAAGGCTCTCTATTTGTCTTCCTTTAGAATAGAATATCACGAAGAGTATTTAATAGGGTTCTGAAAACATCCCCAAGCCTTTTACTGGGCACACGGGGTGATCTATTGTCAAGTTGAACTCTTCATTCATTCATACAACTAGGAGCAAGCCATGGTGCAAAAATCATGCCAATCAGGTGATCCTAAGCTTTTGATCAATAGCATGAAAATGGACAGTCAAGGTTGATTGGGGAAACAGAATAGGTCCAGGCATCATCTTGAAACATCTACTAGATAGATCTGACTTTTTATTTCTTATGATTCTAAAGTAACACTTTGATTTGATGATTTTAACCATATGATTTATGGCCTATAAACTTTAAACAGTGAAAAAACAAAGAGGAGCTGAAAGATTTTCTGTATTTGAGACAACCCAAATGGGTTGAATATATAAAGATTACAGTCATCTATACAAGGAAAATAATAAAATCAGAATCCTCTACCTATGAAACGAACTATACAAGGTATACAAGGCATGTGAGCCTGTCTAACATCCTCCCTCAAACTAATACTGGTCATCGACAAGTAATAGTTTGCCAACTAGAAATGAGTGACGTGCAGAAGTGAGGGACTTAGTGAGAATGTTGGCAATCTGATCATGGGATGCAACATGTGGAAGAGAAATGAGCACAGACTGAAATTTCTCGCAGATAAAGTGACAGTCAACTTCAATATGCTTCGTCCATTCACAAAAAATCGGGTTAGAGGCAATCTGAATGACACTTAGATTATCGACATGGAGTGGAGTAGGATTCTGCAGAGGAATGCCCAAGTCGGAAAGAAGTCCATGTAAGCAGACAAGCTCACTACACGCAGCGGACATCGCCCGATACTCGGCTTCTGTACTCCATTTCGAAACAGTGGCCTGCTTCTTAAACTTCCAATAGATGAGAGAAATACCGAGAAAAACACAGTAGCCAGTGGTAGATCTTTGTGTGAGATCGCAACCGGCCCAATCAGTATTCGAATAAGCACGAAGGTCCATAGTCGTCGTGGAGGAGAAAAACAGTGATCGATCTAGAGTTCCACATAGGTACCGTAGGATGCGCAACACCGCGGTCATATGAAGAGTCCGTGGAGCAGAAACAAACTGACTAACGAGTTGGACAGTGTAGACAATATTAGGGCGAGTTATAGTTAAGTAAACCAGACTCCCAACCAAACGACGGTATAAGTCAGTCTGCGCAAGGAGATCACCATTGTCATGGCCATATTGAACGTTAAGTTCTAAGGGAGTATGAACTGTCTCCTGATCCGTCAATGATGCCAAGGCAAGAAGATCCTTAGTATATTTACGCCGGCTTACTAGGATCTCACGTTTAAAACGTGAAATTTCAAGCCCAAAAAAGTATGTTAGATGGCCGAGGTCTTTCATCTTGAAGGATGATTACAGAACTTCCTTTAAAGTTGAGATGTCAGAAGCACCGCTACCAGTCAGAAGTAGGTCATCAACATAGACGAGAACAATGACAATTCCATGAGTAGTGGTGTGCAAAAATAAAGATGAGTCATGACTACTTTGAGTAAAGCCAACACCTGTAACAACATCGTGAAATCGTTGGAACCATGCCCGAGGTGCCTGTTTGAGGCCATACAGGGCTTTCTTTAGGCGACATACCTTATTGTCAGGGATTAAAGAGCCAGGAGGAGGTTTTAAATATACTGTTTCTTGGAGGTCTCCATAAAGAAAAGCATTTTTCACATCCATCTGAGCAAGTGGCCAAGAGCAAACGGAAGATATTGCCAGAAGAGTACGAACAGTTTTCATCTTGGCCACGGGAGCGAATGTCTCATCATAATCAATTCTGTATTCTTGTTTGTATCCCTGAGCGACAAGCCGAGCCTTGTATCGATCCAATGATCCATTAGACTTAAGCTTGATATAATAAATCCATTTACTACCAATTAGTTGTTGGTCAGTGGGTCGAGTGACAATGTCTCACGTATGATTATCATCCAATGCCACAAGTTCTTCTGCCATAGCCTTCTTCCAACAATCATGAGTGGCTGCCTGAGTGTATGAAGTAAGAATAGAGACAGTATCCAGAGTCGCATTCATGGCAGACATAGAACATATCAAGCGATCAGGCGCTCGATGTACACGAGCGGAACGACGTATCGAGGTAGGTTCAGGATCTGCAACAGGTACAGTAGGTTCGGGTTGAGTAATAGGTGGTGGATTTGTACATGGTCGACGCGAGTAAACCTGCAATGGACGAGGGAGAGTACTCGAGGCAAAAGGAATATCAGGAAAGGTGGTTAGACCAGGAGATTTTGGGACATGCGAAGGAGGAAGAGATGAATGAAAAACAATATGTTCAAGAAAAGAAACACGACGAGAAACCGGATCATAACATCGAAAACCCTTCTGAGTTTCTCCAAATCATAACATTTGATTGATTTTGGAGATAGTTTGTTACGCTCACGTGAAGCCAGGTAGACATAACGGACACGACCAAAAACATGAAATGTAGAATATGTAGGAGGTAAGCCAGTGAGAACAAAGTATGGATATTTACTGTTCAAAATGTTGGTTGGCATCCGTTTAATCAAGTAGATTGAATGTAACATTGCTTCTGCCCAGAAAGAATGATGAACACTCATAGCTGTCATCAGGTGTTGGCAGTTTCAACAATTCGACAATTTTTTCATTCAGCTACCCCGTTCTGTTGTGGAGTATCAGAACAGGTGGTCTGATGAATAATCCCATGACCCTGAATAAATGTACGAAAATTTGTTGAAAGATATTCTCCCCTGAGTCAGAGCGGAGAGTTTGAACTGAAATCCGAAATTGAGTCTCCACATAGAGTGAAATATCTTGAAAATTTTCAAAACCTGTGACTTCGAGTACAGAAAGTAAATCTAGGTGTAACGTATGAAATCATCAATGAATATAACATAGTATCATGACCCAGAGAGAGACATAATTGGTGAATGACCTCGAACATCTGTATGCACTAGTTCAAACATAGAAGATGATTTTGTAGTACTTAGAGGAAAAAGAATACACTTACTTTTTGAAAGACAACAAGATGAACAAAAATAATCCAAATCTTTTTTATTAAGAGAAACGTTCTCTAACATGCCAGAAGAAAATAATTGAATTAACCGATCAGAATGTGGATGACCTAGGCGAAAGTGCCACAATTTTCACAATTTATTTACCGAACAAATATCTGATGAAGATGGAGAAAAGAAACAACGAGCCGGAGTGACAGATGGATCAAAGTCCAGCATGTATAGATGACCACGCCACCTACCCATCCCAAGTACCTTCCCCGTTGACAGATCCTGCACAAAAAACAGTTGGGAAGAAATATGACTAAGCAGTTATTGGATGTGAGTTGACCAACTGAAATTAAATTGGAGGAGAGGTTAGAGACATGAAACACATCACAAAGGGTGAACTGGCGATGGGCAGAAGGAGAGAAAGTCAATGATCCAACGGACCGAATGGGTAGTCTAGTGCCATCCGTAGTAGAAATAGCTTGATTTCCGGTGTAGGGACGAATGTCATGAAGATGAGATACAACACCGGTCATATGATTGGAAGCTCCGGAATCGAAGAACCATGTAGAAGATGGGGATATACCTGACATACCGGCCGCAGAAAGTGCTTTAACGATTTGCTGGAGCATCGCAAGAGTCAAAGGAGATGAAAAACCTTCAACAAAAATAGTAGATGCTGTATCACTAACAAACGACTCGGAAGAAATAGTGGCAACAGTAACAGAAAGAGCACGACCACGGCCACGACCATGACCACCACGTCTACGGCCGAAAGAAGATGCATAGGCACGTGTACGACAGTCCTAAATACCATGATTAGTCCGTCGACAATAAGCGCACTATTCTTTGCATTGAGCAACGACATGACCCACCTTGTTGCAGCCGTGACAAGTTAAAGGAGTGAAACTACGGGTTGGTGTAGTGGTGGACACAGCAAGCACCATATCAAATGATCCCGGAGTTGAGGAAGGAAGAGAGAGAACTTTCAGTTGTTGTTCCTTAGTCAATAAATCATTAATAACCGAATTCAATTGAAGGAGTAGGGCTTCGGTTCAAGAGAGCAGCCCGACAATGATCAAATTCCGGACGCAACTTTATAAGAAACTGTCGAACTTGCGCACTCTCGCACATAGTTTGGAATATCTTAAAGTCATGAGGAAATGTTGGATCCATCATAGCCATCTATGTCCAAATTGTGACAATTTTGGAGTAAAATGATTGAATACTGTCGTCACCCTAAGTAAGGTTAACGAGATCCTGTTCTAGGCGGTATAACGGGCCGCATTATTCTATTGATAAATTGTCTGGAGATGCTCCCACATTGCCTTAGCAGTGCGATGAGGTGTTAGGCCAACAACAATGGACCAATCGATCGAATCGAGAATCCAAGTAATAATCCATCTGTTGTTCATTTTCCAATCAGCTAATTTTTTGGCATCTGTGGAAGTGGGGATAGTAATAGATCCATCAATTAGTATCTACAAATCACGACCCTTAAGGAAGTTCTAAAAATGGATGGCCCATAGAGAATAGCCGGTACCATCAAAACAACAACATGGGGCCTCTGTACGTGATGAGTCCTTATCCATTAATCTGAAGTAATGTAAATCACGCAAAGAGTCGCAGCAGAAGAAGGTTTTAGATGTACCTTGCAGCAGGAGATACCCAAGGGATTGCAGTTGCTGGATCTGGCGTAATAGCAACAGCAACGGGGGTCGCTAGATCTAGAACAACAACAGGGGTTGCTGGATCTAGAAAAAGTTCAGCAACAACAACAGATCAGAGAGCAGAGGGGCGTGCAATAGGTGTGGTTGGACGAGCAGGGACGATGCTGTATGGGTGGTTGGACGAGCAGGTGCGCTTGGACGACGCTGTAGAGGTGGTCAGACGACACAGTAGGGGCGACTGGACGAGCAGAGATGGTGGCCGGACGCAGCAGGGATGGTGACCGGACGCAGGGATGGTCGGATCTGACAGGTGGTGCCGGTTTTGGATCAGTGAAAAAACAGAGAGGAGTTGGAAGATTTTCTGTATTTGAGACAACTCAAATGGGTTGAATATATAGAGATTACAGTCATCTATACAGGGAAAATAATAAAATCAAAATCCTCTACCTATGGAAATGAACTATACAAGGTACACTAGCTATACAAGGTATACAAGGTATACAGGGCATGTGAGCCTGTTTAACATAAACAATAGATGATTGTAACAAGTTGGCCCCATTCAAAGGGTTAGGATCATCCGATTGCCGTGATTCTTGCACCGTGGCTTGCTCCTATTTGTATGAATGAATGAAGGGTGGTTAGATTGACAATAGGTCATTGTGTGCCATTTAAAAGGTTTGGGGTTGTTGCTAACATCCCCACAAAGGTGGGGACGTAAGCAAAACCCTTACATAAATATATGTTTGAAGTTCTTGTCTTAAATGCAGTGAAACATGAGTTCCCAAGTTCCTAAAATTTGTTTGGACAATAGGTACCCTGCATGATATGAAACTGTAAATATTGGACCAACATTTGTCGTTTTAAGCTTCCTAATTTCTTGTGTCCTTACTCATGCCTTAGAGATTCAACAGGAGGTCATGGGTTTGAGTATCCATTGTGGTGTGATTGCGTGGGTGTGTGTGGGGTGTGAGTGCGTGTGTTTAAAAAAAAAAAAAGCTTCTTAATTTCTTAAATTTAGAGAACTTCCGTAAATCAATTATGTGGTTCTTGGACAACTCTACCAACGATTTTTTCTTTATTATACAACTGTTCTTCTGGATGAGGAATGCTTGTGAACAAGAGCAATATACTTCTTTGGCCTTTGCCTCAAACATGGGTGACATCCAAGCTGCTCATCCGCAGACTTCTTGGTTCAGTAATCTGACTCGTAATGGGCCATACATGTACAAAGAAATGGATGATTAAAGAAATTGACCCCTTGTACTCAGTATCTCCATGTGGCCTGCATGATGAGTGGACCAGCCTGGTTTTTGGCTAGGTCATATTCATGGTGCACTGAATCAGATGA
Source organism: Magnolia kwangsiensis (assembly GCA_037074715.1). Taxonomy (NCBI): domain Eukaryota; kingdom Viridiplantae; phylum Streptophyta; class Magnoliopsida; order Magnoliales; family Magnoliaceae; genus Magnolia; species Magnolia kwangsiensis. The sequence goes on along the minus strand of CM073575.1, from coordinate 139,774,305 downwards.
AACTCCTGGATATCATGCAGGTGTTCCGCGCTGTCTCCTTCTCAAGTGAGTTACTACATTTCATTCCTTGGTGAGGACGATCAGGGACTGCTTCTTGCAACTAGTGTCTTACATGAGCCGGAGAAGCAATGATGTAACGGATTTGTGTTGTTCATCAGATGAGCCCCGCACTTTTACTTTGGGTCAAAATCAGACAGGTCCACATGTCAGGTAGACATGCGCAAGAATGGATAACCAATGGTCCATGTTCAATTTGCAGGTGTGGCCCTCTTAATATGTGGGTCAGCTTGCTAGGACACATTCATTCTAAGGCCCACTCGATGAACAATGTGGATCTCACACGCATGCCACTTCCACACATGTTGGGTGTGTCTGTTCTGAGCTAGAGATTGCAGTTTGTCCAAGAAGATTGTAGCTTTGCTTATCAAGAAGTAGAAGAAGAATTCCTCATTTTCCAATAGAGTTATTTGATGTGTTGGCAGTGTATGAATATCCATCTGCATGCACATAGCGACTGTAAATGTGGCATGCTTGTATGTCATGGGTCATTCTTGAATAGGACATAATCCAAAGATGAATAGATGGATACTAATTGAGGGTTAGGATAGTCCACTCAGTCTATTTTGGAGCTACTCCCTAGCTATGATGCGGTCCATGATTTGGAGGGCTCATGTCGTAGCATGTACTTATATATGGTTCATTGTGTTCCATCGGAGAGGGCTCATGTCGTAACATGTACTTATATATGGTTCATTGTGTTCCATTGGAGTATCAATGTTTTTCTCTTCCCTACTTCACTTTTCTAGCACAAGAATGCAAAATTGATTGATGACAATTTTAGAAGTAAAAAGTTTTGGAAGTTTAAAAGAAAAAAGAACCTGGCAAATCTTTACAGTGCTGCTATCATTTATGTCACCTTTTGTTGAAATAAAAGCTACGAACATGTTATCTTATTCTTCACTGAATGTAAGACAAGAAAACCCTATCGTTGACGAGGATTGGCATTCATGTAAATCTATGTTAGTGAAGGATTCCATCATAATGGTAAATATTTCTTCATACTCAGGCTTCCTTCAGAAAGGTTTTTATTAGCTATGCCAACACCTTTTCAATTGACTTTGCCCAATTTAATGTGAATATGGCTGATGATGTATTCTTTCCCATAGCCTACCTATAATTTCATTGCTCTGTTCATTTTGTAGGTCCATGAAAAACTAGGTATTGAGGGTGAAATTAAAGTTCTCACAAAAGGTAAAGGAATTACATGTAACAGTTTTCTTATTCCATGAAGATGCATGTTTGCTTGCATACATAGGTTCCTGGAAATGGTATCTGGTCTTAAAATGTTTAAAATGAAAGCGTTATGCCATTTGCAGATGACAGGGTTTTCGAGTGATTGGCATCCTAGTATTAGATAGTAATTTGTCATGGCTTCCTTTACATGATCATGATTAGAGCTAGGAAATCTTGACCTAATCCGGTGGATCCGACCCGATCCGATGGCCTGGATTGGTGCGGATCGAGTAGGACAGTTCAGATCCGAAAGCTTTTCGGGTCGGGTTCAAATCCATACCTACCCGGACCGATCCGATCCGAAATCCGATCCAACCCGTCTCGGTCAGGAGCGGATAACCTACATGCATTTTCACGGTGGGCCCCAACAGAGTTTACTCAGTACCAGAAGCAGAAGCGGATTTGCTGGTGTACCACACACGAGATATATAGCTGCTGTAGGTACGTGTCGTGTGTGAAGACGTTGGCAGAGACGGATTGGCTACTCCCCCTGGTCGGTGCTCCCTGGGCCCCACCATGATGTATGTGTTTCATCCATTCCGTTCATCCATTTTACAGATCATTTTAGGGCTTTATACAAAAAAAAAGATAGGGATACAAATCTCAGGTGGACCACACCACATGAAAACAATAATGATTGGATATCCACCATTATAATCCTCCTAAGGCCTATTGTACTATTTATTTGACATCTAATCTGTTGATTAGGTCATAAGGACCCAGATTAAGGGAAACAATAAATATCAGCTTGATCAAAAACTTTTATGGCCTCCAAAACATTTTTAATGGTCAACGTTCGGTAAACACTATTTCCTATAATGTGGTCTACTTGAGATTTTGATATATCTCTTCTTTTTTTTTTTTCACAACATAAAATGATCTAGAAAAATAGATGGAGGGCATGGATGAAACACATGCATCATGGTGGGGCCCGCAGAGCACCGACCACCAGCCATTGGTTGGTGGCAGGGGGAGTAGCCAGTTTACTGGCGTCTGGCACTCCTCAAGCTCTAAGTTGTACAAACGGTTCAAAGAAGATCAAAGTTATATGGGCCACACAGTGATCTATTTATTATATCTACACCGTTCATATATTTTTAGAGATCATTATAGAGCATTATCCAAAAAATGAATAATATCCAAAGATCATTTGGACCACACCACAAATAGCAACAGAGAATAATTTTTACCGTTAAACAATTCATGTGGTCCACTTGATAGTTAGATCTGTCTTATTTTTCGTCTCAAGCCTTAAGACGAGCTTACCTAATGAATGGACAGTTTGGATATAATACATACCCCATGATCAGACCCACAGAACTCGCCAACGTCGAGCTGTGCTTGTGTGAAAAGCTTACTGCCATAATGTGCCATTTCGTGCAGTGCACGTCAACGGTTCAGTAAAAACATGATTACGGTAGATAGAATGTTCTTTCAGAGCCATGTGGGGCCCACCTTGATGTATATGTTTTATCTAAGCCGTTCATCCATTTTGACATCATTTTAAGCCTTGAACATAAAAAGACGGTATATTAAAGGCTGAAGTGGACCACACCACATGAAATAGTTGAATTAAATCATACGATCCGAATCGTACCCAACCCGATCCGACTCGGTTTCCCTGACTGAGTCGGACTCGGTTCAGGTTAGGCCAACCATGTGTCGGATCGGTCCGAGTCAGGTGACCCAGACTTGGTCACGGATCGGATCGAATTCGGACCAAGCCATTGAAATTACGGATCGGATCTAGTTGGACCCAATCCGATCCGATCTGGACCGATGCCCAGCTCTAATCATGATGCCTACTGTAAGCGGGTCAATGTATCCATCCTTGAACTGGATGCATTACCATGGGGGGCTAGGGGCTTTCTTCAATATGAAACTTACATTGAGAAGTTGGTGGGAGAATATGTTTTTGGACCATCATGATCTAGATTCCTTTTTTTGGATGATATCATGATCTAGATTCTTCCAAAAGAAAATGAGTAGAGCTGCTTCAAGTTGGTGGTATGTGTGTCTTTGGACAAGTGTATGTATCTCTATGTGTGAATGTATCTCTCTATGGCATTCTTTTCATAGAGAGTCATATGCCTTTCATCTCACACAAGTGCATGTCTCTCTCTGTGTGTGAATGTATCTCTGTGTGTGCATGTGCCCCATGCCTTCCATCTCACACAAGTGTATCTCCCTGTGTATGCGTGCACACGAGCATTCTTTTCGTAGAGAGTCTTATGCCTTTCATCTCACACAAGTGTATGTATCTCTCTGTGTGTGCGTGCACCCCATTGGGGTTAGCATTATCAGTTTGTTCCATTACCAATAAAAATCAGATGAGGTAGCAGCAATTGCGGTTCTTGAAAAAAATCAAATGAGGTCAGCAACAATCAAGGTTCTCATTGCTATTCCATTCTGCCATCTCATAACTGAGAGGCTAGTGAGTAATCAATTGACCTTTGAGGCCATTAATCCCAAATAGATGAATATCGTGGAGTTCTGAAAGGGGCAGGATCATGTTGCGCAGCACGCCAACAACGTAGTGAGCCTAGATCCAATCTCAAGCCTCACCCACAAACGATAAACAAGAAAAGATATAAACTAAAAATAGATCAAAGCAATCCAAACAAACCATAAGACAAGATATACGTGGAAAAACCCCAAACTAGGGTAAAAAACCACGGATGCAAACTTCCACTATGAAGAAAACAGAGATTACAAGGCAAAATACTAACCTCTCCCTTGGAAGAACATAGAAAACCCTTAGCCCACACTTTAGAATAACTTTCATCATACCTAGAAAAACCCTAGGAACCCCTATTTATAGTTTAGGCTACTCCCCTTCCACACCCTTGCGAAAGGCGACACCAAAATTCGCAGTCCACATCGGATTTAGAAACGAATCTGCGTAACTACGACTGGTCAAGTAGACTGCACAACCGGTCGAGCGGGTCCCACGACTGGTCGTGAATGGGTCACGACCGGTCGAGCACCTCGGGACCAAAAAAACGATGCTCGCTGGACTTTGAGTCGAACCAGTCCACGACCGGTCGAGCGGGTCCCTACGACCGGTTGAGCATAGCTCATGACCAGTCAAAGACGGCCCCAGATGTGGCTCCACATCTCAACAATCTCTCACTTGGAGACATTACCATGAACCTTTGTCTTCTTCATCCGGAGTACACCACCTCCTCGTCTTCAAGCCTGAAGACCAATCAAAGCTGAACAGAGCCTTAGCTTCTCCCGTGTGACCGCCTTGTTCAGCATATCCGCAGGATTCTCATCTGTATGAATCTTTTCTAGAGAAATTGATACATCTTCCAGTAACGAACGTATGAAGTGATATCTGATGGCAATATTCTTAGTTCTTTAATGAAAGGCTGAATTCTTAGCCAAGTGTATTGCACTCTGACTGTCACTGTATAGCTTACAATCTGCTTGCTTCTTACCCAACTCTTCCATAAAACCTTGCATCCACACTATCTTCTTGCACGCTTCTGTAGCCGCAACATATTCTGCTTCCCTCGTACTGATAGATACTATCTTTTATAACTAAGAGACCCAACTGATTGCAGCACTACCCAGAGTAAACACATAACCTGTAGTGCTCCTGCTGTCGATATCTCCTGCCAAATCTGAATCCATGTAGCCTTGTAGCTTGATTTCCGTTCCATCATAGCACAACCCTACATCCTTAGTACCTACCAGGTATTTGAGGATCCACTTCACAGCTTCCCAATGTTCCTTCCCGGGGTTGTTCATGAACCTGCTAATAACTCCCACTGCTTGAACAATGTCTGGCCTCGTGCTCACCATAGCATACATGAGACTCCCAATGGCTAACGCGTATGGGACTTTAGCTATGTAGTCCCGTTCCTCTTGCGTCTTTGCCCTTGCTCCTTAGATAGCTTGAAGTGGTTGGCTAATGGAGTGCTAACTGGCTTAGCACCTCCCATATTGAATCGATCAAGTACCTTGGCTATGTACTCTGCCTGTGACAAAACTAGTTTTTTATTTTCCCTGTCACGCTTTATCCTCATGCCTAGGATTTGTTTTGCAGCTCCTAAATCCTTCATGGAAAATTCTCTAGACGGTTGTCTTTTGAGATTTGAGATGTCCTTCATGCTTAAACCGGCCACAAGCATATCATCAATGTACAGAAGAAGGATGATGTACGATATATCAAACTTTTTCAAATAACAGCAATGATCTGCATGATATCTCCTAAAACTGTTTCCCGACATGAAACTGTCAAACTTCTTGTACCACTGCCTCGGGGTTTGCTTCAAGCCATATAGACTCTTCTTCAGTCTGCACACTTTGTTCTCCTTTCCTGGTGTCACGTATCCTGTTGGTTGATGCATATGTATCTCTTCTTCAAGGTCCCCATGAAGAAAGGCTGTCTTAACATCTAGCTGCTCTAGATGTAAGTCCTTCGAGCCACTATACTCAAGACCATACGAATCGTAGACATTTTCAGCACAGATGAAAATATTTCAGTGAAATCGATACCTGCCTTTTATTGAAACCCTTTCATAGCTAATCTAGCCTTGTACCGTTTCGAACCATCATGCTCCTCCTTCAGTCTGTAAACCCACTTGTTATGAAGAGCTTTCTTACCCTTAGGTAGAGTGACTAGCTCCAATGTACGATTAGACTCAAGAGAGTCCATCTCCTCATCCATGGCTTGCTCCCACTTAACCCGTGTATCTGATTGTAACGCCTCTTCAAGACACTTTGGCTCACCATTATCTATCAGCAGTAGATAATGTAAGGAGGGTGAGTATCGGACCGTAGGTGTCCTCTCCTAAGTAGACCTCTTCACAACCGGTGTATGCGGCTCTGCCCCATAATGTTCCTGTGCATGATCATCCTGTGGCGCTGTAACACCCATATCCGGTAACTCTTCCAACTCTACGAATTCTTTTTCCTTGGCCTTATTTTCTTATACACTGTCATTATGCATCACTTTTTCATTGAAGACTATATCCTTGCTTTTAATGATTTTCCTATTTTCTGCATCCCAAAACCTGTAGTCAAAATCATGTTGCCCGTAACCTATAAACGTGCACCTCCTGGACTTCGTATCCAGCTTGTTTCTGTGCTCTGCATCAATGTGAACATATGAAGTGCAACCGAACACTCTGAGATGTGCAAGGTTCACCTCTTTCCCAGTCCACGTTTCTTCTGGTAGCCTACCATCCAATGGTGTTGAGGGACTTCTATTGATAAGATATATGGCAGTATTCACAGCATCTGCCCGAAAGGTCTTGGGCAACCCTGCATGTAACCTCATGCTCCTGATATGCTCAAGAATGGTCCTGTTAATGCACTCAGCCACACCATTCTGCTGCGGTGTCCCTGGAATCGTTTTCTGATGTTTGATTCCACTTGTTGCACAATACTCCTCAAACCTCTTATCACAATACTCTCCCCTATTATCAGATTTGAGACACTTTACTGTTTTACCTGTCTCATTTTCTACCATAACTTTCCACTTCTTAAACGCATCAAATACATCAGATTTATGCTTTAAGAAATAAACCTACAGTTTTCTACTAGCATCATCAATAAAAGAAACAAAATAACGTGAGCCACCAAGAGATGATACCTGTGCCGGTCCCCACATATCAGTGTGTACAAGCTCTAACAGATGCGTCTTTAGAGCGCGTCCCGTCTTCTTGAAGGTTACCCTCTTCTGCTTGCCATACACGCAGTCCTCACAGAATTTCAAGTCAATAGACTTCAGCCCTGGTAGCTTTCCCTTTGACAATAACACTTCATCCCCTTCTCACTCATATGTCCCAACCTCTGATGCCATAACTGCCCATTCACTCCAGTTGATGCGACTGCGAGTGAACTATATGATCCTGAAGTCACGTACAAAGTACCTTCCTTTTTGCCTCGAGATATTACCAAGGCACCTTTTGTGATCTTCTACGAATCACTGGTGAATGTCGTCACATAACCGGTATCGGCCAACTGTCCCATTGAGATCAGATTCCTTCTCAAACTCAGTACATGTCTGACATCCTTCAAATTCAAAACCGTTCCATCTTTCTAATTGACCTGAACGTCTTCCTTTCCAACTATACTGGCTCATCATCACCCAGGTAGACTCTCCCGAAGTCACCTGACACATAATCACGCAGAACTTCCTTACATGAAGTGGCATGAAACGAAGCACCCGAGTCTATAACCTAAGACTCATTCCTTGCATCAAGAGACAAGATCAACGCCTGTATCACTCTCCTCAGATAGATTCACTGAATCTTTCCCGCCTTGAGAGCTTCCTTCTTGTTTCTCGAGCGCCCTCCAACCACGTTTCATGTGCCCCTTCTTGCCGCATTGCCAACACCCGTCTTTGTCTTTCGGTCTCTTGGACTTCTTCCTCGACTTAGAACGCCCGTGTTTATTGCCTCTTTTGTTCAGCGATCTTCCTCTTCCTTCAACGTTTAGAGCACTCCCTGAGTCCCCTGAAACTCCTGATGCCTTCCTTTTAGATTCTTCGCTGAGAATTAGATCGGCCACATCATCAAATTTCAGCTTTGTCGACCCTGAAGAATTGCTCACAGTAATCACCAAACCATCCCAACTGTCTGTCAGACTGGATAAGATCAATAGTGCCCTGACCTCATCCTAAAAAACGATGCCAATGGATTCCAACTGGCTCGTGACTGTATTGAACTTGTTTAGATGTTCAGTCACGCTCCCACCATCTGACATCTTCATGTTGAATAGTTGTTTCATAAGATGAACCTTGTTGGACGCTGAGGGTTTTTCATACATGGTGGATAGGGCTTCCATTAATTTTTTTATTGTTTTCACCTTGGATATATTGAAGGCGACACTCTTAGACAAAGAGAGTTGGATCGTTCCTAAAGCCTTCCTATCCAGTACAAACCATTCATCATCTGTCATCTTTTCTGGTTTCTTCTCTTTTCCTCATAGAGGAATATAGAGGTCCTTCTAATACAGATAATCCTCCATCTGCATCTTCCAGAAGGCAAAGTTTGAACCATCAAACTTCTCAATTCTAGTTTTCCCTTCTTCCGCCATCGCCCTCGATAGAACTAAACCAATAGCTCTGATACTAGTCGTTGCGCAGCACGCCAACAACGCAGTGAGCCTAGATCCAATCTCAAGCCCCACCCACAAATGATAAACAGGAAGAAATATAAACTAGAAATAGATCAAAGCAATCCAAACAAACCACAAGACAAGATATACGTGGAAAAATCCCAAACTAGGGTAAAAAACCACGGATGCAAACTTCCACTATGAAGAAAACAGAGATTACAAGGCAAAATACAAACTTCTCCCTTGGAAGAACATAGAAAACCCTTAGCCCACACCTTAGAATAACTTTCATCATACCTAGAAAAACCCTAGGAACCCCTATTTATAGTTTAGATAACTCCCCTTCTGCACTCTTGCAAAAGGCGACACCAAAATCCGCAGTCCGCATCGGATTCGGAAACGATTCTGCGTAATTACGACTGGTCGAGTAGATTGCACGATCGGTCGAGCGGGTCCCACGACTGGTCGTGAATGGGTCACGACCAGTCGAGCACCTCGGGACCAAAAAAATGATGCTCGTTGGACTTTGAGTCGAACCGGTTCACGACCGGTTGAGCGGACCCCTACGACCGGTCGAAGACGGCCCCAGATGTGGCTCCACATCTCAAAAGATCAAACAAAACTTGATGAGTGAAATCTGATTGAAGAGGAGGTCAATTTCTTGTGAAGCCTAGTGTTTCCGGACAAAACTCTATCGCCTTAATTCTTTCAAATTTTGAGGGTCTGCAACTTATTCTGAGCCTCTGTTTACATGGGGAATCTAACAGGTTTTCACTCAGTAAGCATTTCAATTTGAATGTTCACTTGTGTATGTGTTTGCTATTTGGGCTGAACTGTTGAATTGGACTGCAGTAAATAATTCAATAGAGAGGAAATGGCCAAATTGTAGTGGTGTTTCCTGGTTTTTGTGATGAGGAAGAACCCCCAAAATGCAGTCACATTCTTTTTTGAGTCCCAGTTGAGTTAAGCAATTGCAATTTTAAGTCCAATCACTCAATATTATTGCTAAGGAACGTAATTACAATCAGGCCATTTCCTCTCTTTGAACCCATCATTACTAATCTAGTCATTAGTGCATCCAATTATACCCAAGTCTGAGTGACGAGGGGCTTTTCTAAGTCCACGTGCCTGTACAAGTCAGCTAATGCACATGCCATCGCATATGCCAATGTGTTGACAGGTGCAATATCCAAGCCATCCATCAGAAGGTTACCGCTATGTAGATTCCCTAGCCTAAGAATCAAGTTGTTCCACTTGTCAGGTGGGCCACAGTTAACTAAAAGTGTATGGTTGTGAAAAAAATCAGCCGAAGTTTTCTGACCCTTCCACTTATTTCTAATAACTAAGTGGACCAACTTTATCTTTGGCAGTAGAATCTACACAGTGACGTCCACTTGATGGAAAATTGGATATCTCCCTTGTGCCATGCTGACGTATGTAGTGGTGTGTGCATTAGTTAACTTATACACGTCTGGGCTTAGCAAAGCTCGACTGACCAGTATGTTTTTGTCGAGTTATACTGTAAGGGTCCTTAATTCTTACCTGTCAGAAGAAGGGGTTACTCGGTGAGCCAGAGTTTCTAGAAGCAAATGAGATCTCTGATTAAAGATATCAGTTTGGCCCAATCTGAAGTGCAAGTAATTTAGATTGGCAGGCATGTCTTCGTTCTTTGTACAGGACCATAGCTCTTTGGTTGCATTTTCGGTGTTACCTTGTCCTTCTAGACACTTTTCTCGTCTGTGAAACGGATTAAGATATTAGTGAGCTGAGCTGAGCTGAGTCATAAGTGACTGGATGTGTTGTTAATAAGAGTGCTTAGTGTGTTGTGCCATTGTACCTGTGTCAAAACAAGACATATGTGCACTTTTCACTGCTGCAGGGAACTGTTCCCAAATAGTTAGGTTCCACTGTCTGGACATCTAGTTATATATTTATATGAAAATATCTATCGTATATCTATTTATACGAAAATATCTATCGTATATCTGCATGAAATCTATTCTAAATGCATGTCATACATGTTACATGTTCATTTTGTATGCATTATACAAGCAACATGTTTAGTACTTTCTCTTCATAGTGTATATGTACAGTTGCTCATATCTTAGTGTTTTGGGGTGCTATGCTGTTTCTCAGGGTGGCAACACACCAGCTTGGTCCATTGGGTTTCAAATCCCGGCCTGATACGGATTGGCTCGGGCCTGATTTTGAGGCCTGATTGATAAATGGGTTGGGCTCAGGCCTTGATCAGCAAAATTCAATTGATCCCACCAAAGCCCAGGAACGGGTCTGTACTTCGATTAGTTGTTGGGCCTGGTATTGAAAGCAGGTAAATGAGCTGGGAATGGGCCAATTTTGGAGTTCGGCCTGACCCGTTGCTACGTCTACCTGTATCCTTCATTCGCGTGGTTCTTCCTGTAATTTTTGTAGACACTTTTGTAGACTCATTTATGTTAGGATGACATTTCATGCAGCTGGCTTATTATTGTATAATGCTTTGATTCCTTTCTTTTCAAACACCTTTGTGCATGATGTACTTTCAGGATGTAAGGATTTGTGGTTGTTTCTGTTATTCAGGGGACAATAATAAAGTTGATGACAGGAATGGTGTTTACACCAATGGCCAGCTATGGGTTCAACGGCATCATATCATAGGGAGAACTATAGGGTAAGAGTCCTAGGGCCTGCTAGGATGATCCCCAGAATGAGAATGCGGTAGAATGAGGCCCGGCCTCGCCCAGCTGCTTCATGCAGAGAGGAATTTAACACATCCTGCACAATGCAGATGGTGGAATGTACTAAATGCTTATGTCCACAAAAACCACAACAAAATGGGAATGTGATAGTGATGGGTTGGGGCCTGTTATCATTGTATTACTGCCTTGTTCGAAACAGGGTGCTAACATCCTCAATTTAGTGAAATGCTGATGTTTTATCTCAAGTTCCAAGTGATAGGCCTCTCAATGATCCAGCCCTGGGGCCAATCAAAATCAAAATATTGAAAAGGCCTAGAGCAACAGGCTAGCCTTACCGTTCAAAATCTGGGCCCCAAACCAATCCAGTTGAGAGATGCACCTTCTTCGGCACAGCTTGTTCCTGCTGTTAATACACTGACCTACGCCTTTCTCTTGAGTTTCCTATTTCTTGTTATTTTTTGTCTAATATTGAGAACTACGTAAAATCTGGTGCAGGTTTCTACCATATGTTGGTTGGGCAACCATTGTTATGACTGAAAAGCCCATTATCAAGGTTTGCTTACTTGAGAATTCTCATTCCTGCAGTTATGCATTGGCTATATGTGGGCATCTCTGTCTGTTTGCTGCTTTTATTTATAAAACATGCACAATTACAAGCATGGATTGGTGACCCATCTGAGTTGACTTGGATTCAGTTGAGTCTGATCTAGTTTGCCACCACAAATCAAGTTGAGGAATAGAGGGTGACTTGGCTCAACTTGACCCAATCAAGTCCCGACTCAACTCCAGACCCAACGAGTCAGTCTTGAGTCGCTGAGTCTTAAAACCATGATTATAAGGGTTCTTTTGGCAAAATTCTTTTAGTTGACAGAGACGAAAAGGAGAGAACTGACTATTTCAGTGTCTGAAAGAACTGGTGCACACTGGCTGGTGGTTTAAACCTGCCTGAAATTGGCAAGGTTCAAAATATCATTTGAACGTATGGTATTGGCTTATGAACTTATCATGACACAATCCCGAATTCCCAATACATCCTATGATGTTTTTAAAATTATTTGGGGAGGAATTTATTGACTATACATTTATCAGCAACACCTTCCAATGCATTTCTATCAGAATGAATTGGAAATATAAAACCGATGCAAGCAATACATCTCAATACAATGCCATGTCACAATATATAATTTTCATGATATTACAACTTATTGCGATGCATTTTCGATTCAATATTATGCATTTTGATGTTTTGATTGAACCTTGCAAATTTGATTGTTTCTTTATTTAGAAAGAACAGAAATTTGTCAAAAACTGGTTAATATCATCTGGTTGCCTTCCAACCTGCCAGGGTTAGGGGAGGAACTCGGATGGGGTTGGTTCAGGTTGAGGGTCAGCCCAGGCCCAACCTGCAATCTGACCCAACGTGGATTCCAACCTGAGGTGCCCAGCTCGACGTCCTCTATGCTCAACCCAACTCAGCCTGACTCAGCCCAACCCACGTACACGTGATTATCCCCAACCTGACATAGCCCAACCTGAATTCGTTCAGCTCGAACCCAACCTCAAGACAAATCAGGTTGGTGTTTTCCGACCCCAACCCAACTCAGGGACCTTGATAACCTGACCCAACCTGAGCCAAACTCGAGTTGGGTCAATCGCCCAAACCCAAGTTTCACCCCTATTCTAGTGTTTCTTTTAGTCAGTCAATGTTTATCGAGCCTGTGCTACAAATGGCAACTAATCGACTTAATATTGGCCACATACAAATTAATCCAGACTGTCAAGTCATGTGCCCCATCATGGATGGAGCACAACCTGAAGATACACTAAATTGGAAAAATTCTAATGGTCCAATTGGTGGCCATAAAATGGATGGTTGAGAGGAGAACAGCCAGCTGTCTGAGCTCAATAAATGAATCAGATAGTTAAGTTGTCCTATCATTTTCACTTCCAGGATATGCAACAATGACAACGTGTCCAACGTTGGACCGTCTTTATTGATATCATTACACGCATGCCTGTGTATGTGGATGGGTTGCCGCCATATAATCAATGGTGACAGAACTTTCCTACCATGGCTAGTTCCCTTTGTGTTTGGGGAAATCCTAAGAAAAACCATGTAAGATTTTTTTTAACAGTAATAGAAAGATAAGGTGGCCCTTCTAACCCCTCTTAAAAAGCCATGTTAGTGTTTATTAACATGTCGTATTTGTGTTGCAGTATCTGCTGATTGGTGCTTTAGGCTTGCTAGCCATAACCTCCAAGGAATAATGTTGAGCCTAACTTGTGGAGTAAGCTCAGTTTTCAAAGAGAGGTGAAATATGGATTTTGTTGATGTTGTTGTGCATTGCCATGTTATACACCACTGCTTTTGTTTTTTCTAATGAATTGTGTCACCTCTATTATTTGATTAGCACATCGTGCTTGGTGAGTTTGTCTGACATGCATGCTAGAGACCTTAACCGTGTGCAAATTTTCCCATTGGAATAATGCACAACAGATGGATTCAAGTGTAGTGTTGGGATTTCTTTTATGAATCCATTAAAGGTTAGGATCATCCTGTAAATGATATTTTTGAGGCATGGTCCATACAAGGTGGGACACAACAGAAATGGTGTAAATCACCAAACCATAGGTCTGTTGAGTTCAACAATCACTCCATTAGTCTCTTCACTTCACCTTAGATGGAGAATGCTCAAAATTGCCAAGATTGGAATATCTCAGGGACCAATTCAGGACCTTTATCAGTTGACTATAGACCATTGTCATATTTCTCATCTTAAATATCCATCTATATACCATAAATTGAAAGGTTGAGATCATCGTATCAAGGATATTTTTGAGGCATGGTCCATCAAAGGTGGAATATCTCAGGTGAAGAAACACTTTGCTTTTGGCTTTTTTATTTTTATTTTTTTTTGAAATATCCAAACAATCTTCCTTCTAATATCCATCGTCCACGTGCGGCCCACTTGATGAGCGGACCAGCCTTAACTTTGGGGCTAGGGTACGTTGATGATGTACCAATGTGAGTGGTGGCTTGAATTCCAAACATGTGCCACAGCCTGCCTTTTCAATCTCCTCACATGTATTTTACTGCACTTCTAATGCTAGTGATCTACTTGTGCAAGGTCAAACAAAAATCAGTATATGACAGAAGATTTTTTATTTTTATGCATTAAATTAAAGTGTGGCTCTATACAAAAGCTGCATGAGTTCATTTTGGAACACTGGGCAAAATACCTACAAAAAGAAAAAAGAAAAAAAGAAGGCATTTTGGTGTCTTTATTCAGATTTTAACTTGAAAAGTGGACAACGCTTTAAAGATATGCATTTAAGTATTGGTATCTAACTTTTTTTTTTAAAGTAGGCAGAATGCCTCAAATAAAGATATTTGAGTGACTTTACTAAGATTTTTTTATTTTAGTAAGTAGACTATCTCAACTATGGGTACATAAATGTCCTTATTAAGAGTCGGCATTTTTGTGAACTCACTCAAAGATTGGCATTTTTGTGAGCTCACTCAAATTTTGAACATAAAAAGCTGGCAAAAATGTCTCAGTAGTTGCCATTTTGGTACTCCTGAATAGATGATCAACTTGAGAAGTAGGCAAATGGCCTCAAGAAGGCATTAACTTGGGTGAATTATCTTAAGGATTTACTTTATGGCATCACTAAAAATTTTAACTTAACAAATGGTAAAAAATGCATCTAGGATGGGCATTTAGAACTCTTACCTAGATTTTAAACTTCAAAAGTGGGCAAAATGCTAAAGAGATGAAAATTTAGATTTTAACCAGGAGAGGCAAAATCCCCTTTCTTCTTCTTCTTCTTCTCTCTCTCTCTCTTCCTTTTTTTTTTAAAAAAAAAAATTAGTTTTTGTTTTTGTTTTTAACACACTCACATCTACACCATATGGTCACTCAAACGCATGATTTTAGTGTTAAGACGCAATCTATCTACCATCGAGCCATAAAACCAAACACTGATAAAATGCCTCTCAATGGGTACTTTGGTTGTGCCCTTTTTATGGAAACTGATAGTAACCATGTCTATTTCCATGCTGGGCTATTTTAGATGACTTTAACCATATGAGCACGTTGCCAGGCGATCCTAACCGTATTTATTTGGAAGTGGGGCCCATCATTATTCCATCACAACCAGCGTGCGTTTGCACGTGGTGAGGAGGATGTGAAAATGCCTGGCGAAAATCATCAGGTGAGCCACGTGTGCATTGAATATATAGACGTGGGCCTTTCGTGTTGTTTGCCTAGCACACCTGATGAGAAGACCGGCCTCAGTTTTGGGCTGCATGTGAGATGAGCCACCAAACCTCCTGCGCGGGTGCCATGATTAGCCCTGAGGGATGGCGACAGCCTGGTGGAGTCACCACATCCTAGGTGGTATTGGGATGTGGCGGGATTTGATTTGACCATGTGTCACTCTTAGAGATGGGACGACATAGGACGCGGATTGCGTCCTACCCCCGCCCGTCTCCAGCTGGGCAAGGAGCTTTGAGTGGCCACGCCTTCTATCCAATTTTTTACTATAATTTTAGGGCATAAGCCCAAAAATGAGGATCCAGGGCCCAAGTGGACTACACAATGGGGATTAAACTCTTATCGTTGAAAACTTCTTTTGGAGCACAAAAGTTTTGGATGGAGCCGATATTTGTGTTCTCTCTTCATCCAGGTCTACCTAACTTTATAAATAGGTTGTATGGCGAATAAACATCATGGTGGGCAGTCGAAAAGTTTCAACGGTGAGAATCATTATCACCACTGCTTCCGGTGGACCCTTAGATCTGCCTCATTTTTGGTCTACTACCCTAAAATGATACGAAAAAAATGGATGGACAGTGTAGATAAGACCCATACATCAAGGTGACCACTCAAAGCTGCTGCCTCTTCCGAGCTGGAGACAAAAAACATGTCTGAAAGTTTTTGAATATGTGCCAGAAATGAGGGGCTGGGTTGATGTGTTGAGCACTGTGGGCCCAACGTGATATATATGTTTAAATCCATGCTACAGAAACCAAAATTAAAATTGAAGCAGATCTAAATCTCATGTGGACCACACTACAAAAAAACGTGGGATAACGACACCAACATTGAAACCTTTTTTAGAGCCAACCGTAATGTTTATTTGTCATCCAACTTATTGATAAGATGATGCAGACCTTTTTAATGGTGGGCATTCAATCATCACTGTTTCCTGTGGTGTGGTTCACTTCAGCTTTGGATCTGCTTCATTTTTAGATTCATGCACTCACTTTAGGGGGGCAAAATAGATGGATAGTTTGGATATAAAATACATATATCAGATTGAGGCGCGAAGCATCCAACACATCACACCCCGCTTTCCAGTTGGTGTTCACAAATCCACGTCCAACTGTGCCAACTCTAATAATAGCACATTTGACTAAATCAAATTCCACCGTTAAAAAACTAGGAAGAGCAATGCCAAAACACACACGACGCAATAAGATACCTGAGACCTTCCGCACCAAATAATATGGGCCTATGGGATCCTCACCAAATTCTTTGGGTCCCATTACGATGTATGTGTCATATACAGAGTGTCCATCTATTTGAAAGAGATCCAAAGCTCAAGTGGACGCATTGCAGAAAACAGTGGGACAGTGATGCCCACGTTGAAACCTTCCAAAGGCCCACCATGAAAGAAAGGAAAATAAAAATATCAGCTTGATCGAAAACTTATGTGGCCCCCCAAGAACTTTCAATGGTTGGCATTCAATCCTCACTGGGAAAAATAATCTTTAGCACATTCTTTGGCACGTCCTAAAATAATCTCTCCGAATGGATGGACGGTGTGGATAAACATATGGTGCGCCCCACAGAATTTAGTAAAATCACTGAAGCCGTCAATAGCTAATCCGCGTGCATCTCTTAGACTGATAAAATCAGGTTGATTCATACACGTGCTTGTGGCCTCACAATCATCCAGCGAAGCTAGCTATATAATGAAATCGGATTGCATACTGAGTAAATTCAGCTGGGCCCACTGTGAATGTATGTAGTTTATCCACACCGTCCATCCAATTTTTCTACTAATTTTAAGGGTTGATCCCAAAATTGATGTAAATCCAAAGCTCAAGTGGACCATGCCACAGGAAACACTGTGGAATAATGATTTCCACAGATCTGCCCGCACCTTGCTACAGATGGCCGGGTGGATCCGCTTCCAGAAAATGGATGGTTAGAAAACCACCAGCGACCTATACATCATTTACACGAGTGCAAAGTTTAAGAAGTACACATGCCACAATGAAGTAATAGGCATGCGAACACTTTTAAGACGCTGGATCCAGAATGCGTCCACTGCCACTTAACAGCACCTTAGGTTAGGCAGATGCATCGATCAAGCTACAAAGGAACTGAAAGGCCACATTATGACGGGCATGTAGTAAAAACGTCGCAGTCTTGACTGTTGCACTAATAGTTTCTCGACCGTCCAAAATGGAGTTCCAAATTCAGTGTATTCTACAGCCCACGGACCACATGGCTAAGCCAAAGTGTGTAAAAACAAATGTACCAATCAAAGGCTTGTTTTGCCCAACCCAATCACTTGGCCCACTTGCAATTCATGCTCATTGATCTAAATGGCATCCATTCATGCATCCCTGCAAGCATGGCCAAAAATAAAATGGCCCAATGAAATATACAGTTGTACCGAAAACAGTTGCCCCATCAAATGAATGGTTCAGATTACTGAGACACCAGTGTATGCTGGAAAAGGGTAGTCACAAATCTCGCTTAGCTAAGCCAGGACGTTAAGCTCAGCCTCCAATATGAAGCGACTTTATACTTGCTGGTGAATCGGGTAACGGCGGCTCACCTCACATGAAGAGTGTAGTGGCGCTGGGTAGAAACCACGGCCTGGATGGGTGACATTAACAAAACCACTGCCCATCCAGTTGCAAGTTTTCCTACTCGGATAGGCTGTCATGCTGTTTTAAGTACCATCTGTCCATCAAACCACAGATCGGATAGCCACACAGATCTGACACCCTTAATTTGGGGACATGGCCATAAAACTCATTGGCCTCCCAAATCAACAGTCATTAAAAAAAACAATAGCCAGTGTACCACCTGCACGATGGGAGATGTGCAAAACCTCAGAATTTGATGGCGTGTTTGCATGGTCGGTGTCAAAGAATTTAATGACAGGCATGCATCCATTTTAAACCAGTGCTTTGGAAATAAATAACCTACAATAGGTGGTTGTTTGATTAATTCAAACTAGGAGGAATTTACCAAGGCCTCTAATTGAATGCACAAATAACCTCCCTGACTGCTGCTGCTGCCACCATCAAAGTCCCAAACAAGAACAGCTTGCACCACAAGAGCTTCACTTCAAGTCATCATAATTTGGAAACATTGAAACTGTTTAAATCAAAGTCATTCATGGTTGAAAAGAGATGTCTACTTCTCACAAACTTTCCTAGGAGCCTTCTGTATGTATTTCACAAACCTGACCTGCCAAAAGAAAGGGAGAAAAAAATGAACAGGCTTCTTGGAGCAATTAGGCATAATATTAGGGCCCATGTCCAGGGCAGCATTCCAAGCTCCACCAACAACCAGCTGGGACAGGCTCAAGTTAGACAATATTTTAATGAACGCCCAGCTGGGTTCCATTCACAATTGATACAAGTCAGTTCAAAATTTGGTGATCGGACCCAAAACTCGGCCGACTCAACTCGACTTGACGTGATCTCCAGCCGACTGACAAGGGAACTCGCTACTAACCATTACTTGACTTTGGTTCAGCAGGACACATTGGGCTGGCCCAATGACTCTATCAACTTGATGTGACTTGGCATGACTCAAACAGAGTTGAGTGTATTTGTTTTAATAAAAGAAAAGAGGGCGGACACAGCTCAAGATCTCCAAGCAATGAGCTGAAGCATTCCACCAACAGAATCAACAACAGGCACTTGTTTATCTTGCCCTCATCTATACAGTTGTATATCGATTCCAAGTATCTACCAAAACTAACATCTTGTAGTTTATTTATGAAATATCAAGTCAATATGAGTAAAGACTGGTTTAACTCAATGCAGCTGTACATTGAGTCACGTCCAGTTTTCGAATTCTTGAAGTAGGTATGACAAGACAGTTTATGCATATGACACCACATGTACTAGCATGGGACAGGCGCGAGGTTCCTAGTCCTATCCATCTCTCATCAGGACTGACCATGCATATGCCCAGGCCAAAGAGGCTAAGGTCGGTCTGTAACCAAGTGATATGCAGTTTATGAACAAATGTAGGACTGACGAAAACTCGGCTGAAATTTCCTAGCTCACCACCTATTTCTAACACTGCCCCCCAAGTTGGCCGGCCTGGACATTCTACCTAACTGCCACGCTGGTGGCAGACGGATGATAGGAAGATGGTATCCCTTGTAGTGTCAGCTTACAAACACCATACCGAGGAATGAAATAGAAGTTTCCAGGGGATAAAAAACAAACAAATAAACAAATAAATACCATGATATCAAACACAATATCCAAGGAGATCATCTATTTTCTGCACCAAGCACTGGTGTTCAATTCCATGAGTTCCCACAAAAAATAGATCCGCGGCACAATGGTCCATGATCCTGGTCATTCTTTGGACAGGTGCACCGGTAGAACAATATTGGCAAGGTTGAGCTTTGAACAGGACAGTTCCGACAATAGAATGGTTAGAGCATTCCAATCCACAATATTAGTCAGTGGTCCCAAACTGATGAATGGTCTGAATACTCAGATAAAGGGTGATAACTGATCATATTCTGTGATCGATTCTGAGGATGCACAGATATAAACCTTGCTTTGATACCCACAGTCAAGAAGCAGTTTTTGCCCTAATGGACTGACAGCTGCGACATTTCTTTCTTATGCATGCATGGAACCATGAAAGCATGTATTTACATTCTGCAAGTGGGGTTAATGAATTGGGTTCAAGAGTTTGAATCTCACCTTTGGAGAGCATGTGGAGGCATGGACAGCTTACAGAGCACCATCACTTTTCGCCCTCGCTTGGTGGCTTATCTTCATCTTTCTTTTGCTGTGAGTTAGAAAAAATCAAACAAATGCACAATCAGTATAAACTATAGACAAATATAACACAATAAAAGAAGGGTCAAAGTGATGACATAAAATTTATGTAACATCATTACAGAGGAAATATTGCCATTGTTACAAAACTTACTCACAATAAGGCCGTATGTAATGGTCATACGTAAATTACATTGGCCACCCCCCATCACACAATGAAGGGTGAACCGGTCCATTTCCAAAAAGAAAGGGGCACATATCAGCCTGTATCAGACGATACAAAAGAAAGTGGGGCATATCAGCCTATATCAGCTGATGCACCCCATATCTGCAGCTATACTGGGCCAATACAGCCCATAAAAACACATTTTATCTAGAGGAAGCTTAAAAACTCTCTCTCTCTCTCTCTCTCTCTCTCTCTGCCCTAATCTATAAAACCATGCTTGATTAGTGTTTCTTTTTGTTGTATTTCGATCTAATGGGCCCTAATCTATAAAACCATGCTTGATTTGTATTCGATTAGGGCCTATTTCATTTTCAGCAGGTCAAGCCAACAGACAACATTCTCATCAAAGAGCGGTCTGATACACCATTGCATACATGTTAAAAAACATATTAAAAAATGTTAGATTCGGGTGTTTTGCATTTTTTTATTCCCTATTTTCCTGATGATTTTTCAAAAAAAATTGGGCAAAGGATTTTCTGGCCTTTAAGGTCCTGCATCGTTGTATACGGGTCCACTAAACCCTGTATCGTATCGTTTTCGGGCCAAGCCGATACGCCGACCAATTCCATTCTTTGAAGCCTTGAATAATGCTGTCACAAGCTTAGTATGGGGCAAAAAGGATAGGAATAAATGCTGTCATTGGCACAGAACAATCGCATGGAACTGTCCATGACATTTGAGTTAATTACTAGGCCTTGGACGACTTTGCTTCCTGCTTGATGTAACACAATTGAAAGAACTGAACAAGAGTTGAATCGAATCGAATATGTACCACCTTGATGATCAACTTCTCCATTGCGATAGCACGAAATTGATTTCTAGGCCTAAATAATGAACTGTGGGATAACCAGATAGTTACCAGGATCTCCAAAACTCTGAAAACTAGGCTTATCACAAGAACAAAATCAAGAATGGGCTCTGTGATGGCCTTGAAGACTTTGATAACATATGGAAACAGATGAAATGTGGTACAAGGGCAAGCAATTTCTCCTTTTACATACCCATGCCTTTCTTTTATACAAATTATCACCCACCATCCCTTGGATCATCAATGCCCACAGTTCTAAAAATTGAGGAAACAAGTGCCCCAACTAAGAAGCTATTCTGATGAGGCTTTGGATAATGGTGCCTGTGCACATTCAGTGTAATGAATGGTTCAAACATGGAGACGATTTTACAAGAAGCAACTTCATTCCACCTATCGAAGGGAGTAGTCACCTTTTATGGTAGAGGTGATATGCATACAAAGGTAGCTCTTATGTAAGGATGGTAAAGAGACTCATTTTGGGTGCTGGTTTTGGCTTTATGTAGTTTGTGATGATTCATATTAATGTTTCACTTACTAATACGCAAATACAAACAAAATATCACTGTTATTCATATATTTTTTAAAAATATTTCTCTTGCTTTTACTCAATTTACCCTATATAATATTTAATACTTTCCAATTTTCTATTTTCCACTCATAAAATGACCCGAAATCATGAGGCTCACATATCAGCACCTTAAGGCTGGTAAAATGGCTTGTCTCGCTTTGTGACTATAATAAAACAATGAATTGAAGGAGTCCCTTTAGTTCTATTTGATGCATGGCAAAGACTCTGAATAAAGCTCAAATGTAAAAATACCATTGCTTGAAAAACAATGAATTGGAGGAGTCCCATGTAGTTCTATTTAAATTTCTTCTGTGAATTTTGTGACGTATTGTCTACAACATTGTACCCATAGGAGTTTTGCGCTCTCATTGCGAGTTCCAAGCCCAGGCAAGGAGGGTTGTGTCAATTTGGCAGCCGATGTTGAACTTGTGCCATAACTTCCAACATGAATCCATCCCTTGATAGAGTGGAATGGCAGAACAGGATTCAATGTAGCCAACCTCAATTAATTGGGATGAGGCTTAGATGATGACGATGATTAATTCTTCTGGGAACCAACTGTTCTCCACAATTGAATGGACCAGTTTTGTGTTTCATAAATATAACAGAACTAAAAGTGAGTTTTCTATGGTAATATAGACTTTTGTAAGTTGGCACCAACTATAGACCAATCGGCCTACGATGATATGGGAGGAATAAATGTATTTTCATAGATAGATCTCATTTAATGACTATGAACTCAAGAAGTGTGGCTTTAAAGATGCCTGCAAACATTAAACGAAAAGATGAAAAAAAATTCCTGCTAGATGCCCCTTTGCAATATATGGATTATCCTTGATATATAGATTGAATGATATTCTCGAGCCGTAATATATACCAGCAAAACAGGCTCAAATCATATTCGGAATCATCAGTTTTAGAAACAAGAGAGCATATTACAGCCAGGTTAACATGGGATATCCATTCCAATAAGAAAAGTTAATAAGTTGGGAGACAAATATTCATGGCAAAGTGGCCATAGAGCAACAAATTTAGTTTTGTGGAAAAACCAATTGGGAACAACACATAATGTAAGATTCAGGTACATACAGGCGACTCACTTAGTATCACATGTACTCACCTCTGTTTGACCTTGGAGAGATGCCAGCAAATCCTTAACTGAAGGATCATTAGGGTCAACTCCAGGAAGCTGAAAGGGCAAATATTGGATCATGTAATCAATAACAAGCTTGAAACTGATGACCATTGAAACGATGATTACAGGTTAGAACACATACCGAAGCAAGAATAGATGACACGAAAGATTGGTCTCCAAGCACTTTGCTCATGTCATTCTGGCTAGCTGTATCTTTTGCACTGTCCTGCACAGACATTTGAAGGGCTGCATATAGCAGCATAGAGGAGTCAGCGATCAAAGAAAAAGAAACAGGCCGTCGCCATGTCAACAGCATTAGGCCTAGTCGTTTTATTGAAATAATTAACACAGTGAAAAAGATGACGGTAAGCAGCAGTTCAACATCCCTACACAATATAGCACACATGGCTACCAGCAAAAAAACTGCATACACACGTGCAAAAAACCTGGGCACAAACATACACATGACCACAATAGTAGAAAGAACACAGCTTTGTGTGGTTTCCTTGTCCTACACTGCAAAAACTACAAAGCAACATCAAAATCTGTCAACCACTACCACGGGTAAAAATGATGAAAAAGGAGTTTTTGGCTGGAAGTGTGCACATATTTTTTGGGAAAACAACTGGTGCATGGAGACAAACGCTGGCTTATAGGCTCTGCCCTCAGTTTTGGGAGAGCTCTGGACCTTAGCTATCAATGCTGGAGGCGGCTGGGGCAGGTGCATGAGCGAGAATGACAACAAATACAGAATAAAATACTCTAGATCCAATGGCCCGACTCTGTAATTACTAGGAAAAATCCAGCGTGAACAGTAATTTGATCACCCAATACATGAGAATGTATCTAATTATGCCTCATGTGAATTATTATCCCTTGAGCTAAAATTATAAGTATGCTTCTTCCATCATGGCGCTCATGACAAGGCCTTTTTTGTGTTTTGTAGTCCAGTGGATCCTTTTTGTCAGTACTTCGTAATTTCATTATCATTGACCCAACCCCCTATGGCCCTACCTTAGTAAATGCAGTCATCTGACTGAGAAACACAGCTTTCATGTGATGGCTATGAAAACTAAAACTCTAGCAAATGATCAAATGGCACACTGATTTCTTTTCCATGTTAAATCTGTTTCTACTGGTTGTTAAAATGTGTTTCATGAGAGGCTATTGAGGAAACACCTCTCAGTTTATGGTTCAGAGTCACTAGCAAATAGTTATGGTCGAACACAATGAGCTTTTATGATTTGGTAAAAATAGATTCACTAGAATAGAACAGGAAACCCACAAATTCCCATAGCTAGTATTCTCTTACATTTCTTTTGCCTCTTTGTGAGCATTGGGCCTGCCTCATTTAATATCTAAACAGTACATGTTGTAAATAATCATAAGGGCAAATACAAGTGAGAAATCATTCATATTAACACCCAGATACTTCAAAATAGGTAAGGTAACCATATTATCTTTGGGTCTAAACAATATGAAGTGCAAAAGGCAGTTGTTTTAATGATGTGCTTGGTTATTATTTGAGAAGAATACTCCTACAGGGCAATGTTAATGAGAGTTTCCCCTTTTAGGTACCATATCATACTTTATATTTTATAGATTAACATCATCCATATTTAGATACCTATACACATTTTTGAGGTTGTATATGCGGTGTTCTCTCACCACGAGAAATGCATTTCAACCATTTTTACCCCTACTCTATTTCTTCTCCTCCCTTTTTCTCTCCATTAGCATGTCGTGAGATCCTACAACATGGTATCAGATAGTGTCCTCTGTGTGTGCATCTTCATAAATTCTCTTGGGTAGAAGACCGTGTTGATTGCTGTGGGGCCCACCAATGGTGATTGAAGATCATGTTCGAAGGCTGATTACAATTAAACTGTTTTCCCCCAACTTTTGCCCATTTCTTTCAGGATTTTTTGGCATTATCGGGCTAAGCCAGTCCAAAATACAGTTTCTGAAAAACCAGCAATATTTTCAATGTTGGCTGTTGATTTTTCTCCTTAATTGAGATCTGCATCTCTACTGCTCTCCCATGGCGATCTTTTTCCCTGTTCCATGCATCTACGAAGGCTGATCTGTTGGTGGATTAGATTTGGGGGTTCTGTTGAGGTGTGGTCCAAAACTCCTTCAGGACGCCTAGAGATCTGTCAATACATTTGGATCTCATGTTCTTCTTTTTAATCAGTTGTGTATGATTTCTGTTCAGAGGTGGTTTTTGTTGATGGAATTCTTTTATGGCTGAAGATTAGTTTTCTTCTTCTTTTTTCCCTTTTTTCACGTGGTTTTTTTCTGCCATCCGGTATTCAACTGGGACCCTATTAATCCGCAACCTTGTCGGATATTCTCAATGGGTTTTTGTTTTCGTGTCGTTTTTCCATTCACAAAATTCAAAGAATGACAGTCCAATAATCTCTTGTTGAGAAACTTGCAGCAGGAATTACAATAGTCAGAAAACACTCGCTTTTTTTGGCACAAGAGATGTTGAAGGTTTTTTATTATTATTTAAAGATATATAGGAAACAGGAGGATTTTTTGATCTTCTCAAGGTTGTAATCAAGAATGTGAACTGATGCATACTTAGATCCGATAGTATCAATCACTTTCAGTCTTAGTAATATTCATTTGTTGCTTCTATGAGATGAGAAGGTAATGCGGGACAATTAACCGCTTGCTCTAAATGCTCGAACTGTTAGAGCATGGCGAATTAATCCTTTTATCTCATAGCCCAGGCCCCACATCTCATTGGTTAGGACCTCAGCCGAACCCCACTCATGGGCCCTAAATCACATAGGTACCGCCTCACACAAGCCGCCCACCCCGAGTGTGTCCCCGCATCCCACAGGCTACCCCACTCGAGCCCAATGTGAAATGCGCATTAATCACCCCCGATGAGAAATCTCGAACACGAAACCTCCCCCGTGGGCCCCGCCCACCCCGAGTGTGCCCCTGCATCCCATAAGCGACCCCACTCGAGCCTGGTGTGAAAAAGCCCCTGCATTAGAAGGAAAGAAAAATGATAGAAGCAATTGCTGATTCTGAAAAACATGCTCGTTACAATATTCAGAGAAAATTGATAGAAGCAACTGCTGATTCTGAAAAACATGCTCTTTACAATATTTACAATTTTTTTTTGCCAATTTTTATTTTTTTTTAAAAGGATAAATAGAAGGCAGGAGGATTTTTTTTTAACTACTCACAGGTAATCAAGAATGTGAACCAGTGCATGCTTAGATCCGATAGTATCAATCACTTTCAGTCTTAGTAATAATATTCATATGTTGCTTCTAAGAGATGAGAAGGGAAGAAAAATGATAGACGCAAATGTTGATTCTGAAAAACATGCTCTTTATCACCAAAGGGCCCAAAGGTTGTGGTAAAGGATTAGATCAAGGGAAAAAAGTATGCTAACATGGCGTTAGTGATGAGTTAGCTTAAGACAATGAAGTTTTAAATGAATGAAACAAACAACTAGATGTACCAAAAAAATCAGACAGTGACCGCTTAGCATTTTGGTTGATCGGCAGTTTTGGGCAATGAATGCATTGAAATACAAAAGAATGATGCATTGCTCTAACCATAAAAAAGAATGGAAATGTTAGCTGAGCATAAAAACTAACCAAAAGCCAACTCTTGGTCCTCTGTTGTTGCCTCTGACATATCCGTATCTCCCACAGACACACCACCAGATTGACTAGATCTAGGATCATCCATTGACATTGCTAGGGCTTGCTCAAGCAAGGCAGTCTCATCCTCCTGTCAACATTTCATGTACACCATAAGTTCTTTACAATACATAAAACAAATGGTTGGAGATATGCAGTATAAAAGTTTGAGCACCAGTAGGGTCCATACTAAGCAATGAAAATTTTATATCACCTTAACTGCAGCATCATCAATAGAAAACTAACTAAAGATAATCTCCCATTCCCCAATTCATTTGGTGCTGATAAAATATTGTCAAAACATAACTAAGCAACCGTAATATAAAAAGATGCATATCCAATTAGAAACTAAATTGCAAGTAGAATAATGGTTTTTCTGGTATGTATGGTGAAGAAGGTATCTTAATGATTTTAGGTAAGATCAAAATGGAGCCTTCTGGTTAACTTGGTTTCAAAGTATTTAATGAGGCCAAAAGGGCAGCACTCATGAAGGCCGCATATTTTCTCAGCATCTTCCAGAGGAGAATTGATCATCGGAGACAACTCAAGCAATGCCACTAGGTAGGCTAGGCGACCACTTCTTCATTTTATTGTAACCAAATCCAAGACTAGCAGACAATAGATTATTTCCTTCTGTCATGCATGCAAAGAAGAAAATAAGATTGTTCACCCTCTTTCTAAAGAGGGAGCCACGAGGCCCTTTGGTCTCCACTCTTATTCTTTTCTTTTGGAATTTCATTTGGAATTTTGAATCAAGTTACCATTAAATGTCAAAAAACAAAATCTTCCATGCAGAATAATGCCTCTTTGCCAAGCATTAGCAGAAGCATGCAGTCTCGCACACAGAGGGGATGAATAACATAACAATATCCATTTATTGAAGGGCGGACAAGGTAGCTGTCATCTCCTCCTTTCTAGTACCAACTCATCTTACATTTAAGGTGGTGAGACAGGCAAAGAGAACAAGAATGTTTAATTTTTCCCATGAGGACAATTTAAGTATTCTCTCTAATTGAAAAGATGAGAAAGATAAAAAAAGCAAGCTGTTACAGAAATGCACTCGAAATAGTTGAACCAAGTTAGGGTGCCTTTCGAACTTAGTTGCACAAACCTTCTACACAAGTGCCTCACCCTTTTCAAATTGCACATTGCATTTGGGCTGCCAGCTGTTTATACTCAGCATTGTCATATGCGATTGCATATGCCATTTTGGGTACTTGGACCGCATATCCCAGAGTAGCATATGTGGTTTTTGGACCGTTAGGGCTTATGCAGTTATGCCATATAATACACTCATTCTCTCAATCACTCTTAACCTTTACTCTCTAATCACTCTAATACTCTCATATTCTCATTCTTGCTTAACTCCCTCACAAACTTACTCTCTTTCTCATCATTCTAATACTGTCATAATCTCTCTTCAGTCTTAACTCTCTTACTCTCTTAATACTCTCATCAC
Source organism: Magnolia kwangsiensis (assembly GCA_037074715.1). Taxonomy (NCBI): domain Eukaryota; kingdom Viridiplantae; phylum Streptophyta; class Magnoliopsida; order Magnoliales; family Magnoliaceae; genus Magnolia; species Magnolia kwangsiensis. The sequence continues at coordinate 139,746,314 of CM073575.1, read as the reverse complement.
TCTCATTCTCACATTTTTTAGTATATGCAGTTATGCATTCATTTGGGTAGCTTTAATCAATCTAATACTTGGGGGAATTTTCATTAAATATTCCCTACACAAGTAACAACCAACAACTATCAAATGTGAATAGTCTAATACTAGGGAGCATTCATTTGAGTAGTTGATGCTTGAATTCATTTGAGTATATGCAATTATGCATTCATTTTTTCACATCATTTTCATTTTAATAGTCTGAAAGATGTAATAAATATAACAAAACTTCAATGAAGTTGCTAATAAAACAATAAAAAAAAAAAAAACAATTCCCTACACTTGTAGCATTTTTACATATTTTTTCAATTGTCCTTGAATTTTCTGATTTTTTATTTTTTCAAAAAAATAAAAAATGGGGCTGTGCAATGTCACATGTGATCATCCTATTGCATATGGACAGCCCCCTGCTGCCACACATGATTGCTTATGGGATTTGACAACATTGTTTATACTCATTAACATTTTGCAAGAAATTCTTCGAGCTCCCACATTCCAATATGTTGCCACTTCCCTTGACACTTTGTGCAACTGCAGTTAGGAGAAGCGAACAGAAAATGTTCCGAGGAGTTTTAAGCCCACGCATAGTTTGAAGGCAGCATTAGGAGATGCAGAAAGCATTCCATATTAAGCGGACAGCGTTTTCTCCCGTCAAACAAACTCGACAGCACAATAGCGCACATTTCACGTGGAATGAATTATGAGCACTGTTATAACCAGTGTTCGAAATATCGGTATCGCGCAATGTATCGCAACCTTGGGATACATATACGTATCGGTTATCGCACGGGATATATCGTTTGTATCGCATAATTTATCACACTTTTTGGGAAACATGGGGAAACATTAGCAAAATAGTTGATCTTTTTTTTATGAAACTTCAGAGATTATTTAAAAAGACCTTAATACACACTTTTAAATCATAAAATATTGAAAAAGAAGTGCACATAATAAATTTCCTTTGTATAAGGTACTAACTTATGCGTTATCTATTTAAGCTAAGGTAAATATATTTAAATATGATGCATACCATTTATAAATGTATAAAGATATGTATGAAAATGAGTCATATCCAAACCTCAATTGAAATTCATTTTAACATATCATTTTAGGGCATGGCTTGAAAAATAAGGCAAATCCAAATCTGAGGTGGACCACACCACACAAAATAGTGGTCATTGAATGATCACCAGTAAACTTTTTTGGGGCTATAAAATTTTTGGATAAAGCTAATATTTATGTTTTCCCATCCAGGTTTGTCAAACCTCATAAATAGATTGGACGACAAATAAACATTACGGTGGGCCCTAAAAAGCTTCAATGGTGGACATCATTGCCACCACATTTTCTTGTGGTGTGGTACACTTGATCTTACATTTGTCTCCTTCTTGGGCTCGTGCCTTAAAATTACTTATGAAAATTGATGGAGGGTGCGGATTGGCTGGTGTACCACACATCAGCGAGGTATGGGTATGTGTCGTGTGAAGATGGGACGCGGATTTCCTACTAAATCCTTTCGCAGGAGTGGGGCACACCGTGATGTTTGTGAGAAATCTACTCCATCCATCAGTTTTGTGAGCTTATTTTAAGACTTGAGGCAAAAATTGAACAGGATCCAAGACTCAAGTGGGCCGCACTAAAGAAAAAGGTGGGTAGGTAAATTCCTACGATTGAAACCTTCCTGAGTTGATAGTGATGTTTACATGCCATCCATACCATTCATAACGTCATTACTACTGGGATGAATTGAAAACCCAAATATTAGACTGATTCGAAACTTGTGGCCCCACGAATATTTCAATTGTGGACCTTCAGTCCTCACGTTTTTAGCCCACTTGAGTCTTGGATCCGGCTTATTTTTCAGCCCTATGTCTTGAAATGTGCTCAAAAAAACAGATGGACGGAGTGGATTTTTCACAAACATCACGGTGGACCCCACCTAAGTTTCCAGCGCATGAACTTCATGCAAAGTAGCGCGGACGATCATCCACCTCCAGTTGTACAAACAATTCAAAGGAGATCAAAGTTACATGGGCCTCACAATAATGTATTTATTATATCCACACCGTTCATCCATCTGGAGAGATCATTTTAGATCATGAGCCCAAAAATGAGTCACATCCAAACCTCAATTGGACCACATCACAAATAGCAGTGAGGACAATGATTCTCACCGTTATAACATTTGTACGGTCCGCCATAACATTTTTTTCCATCCAATCTGTTCATGAGGTCACAAAGACCTTGATGAAGAGGAAAAACAAATATCATACGATCCAAAACTTTTGTGACCCCCAAAAGGGTTTTAAGTGGTAGACGTTCAATATCCCGCTACTTTTTCCAGTGTGGTCCACTTGATCTTTGGATCTGTCTTATTTTTTGGCTCAACCCTTAATGACAAGCTCCCTAAATGGATGAACGGTTTGGATATAACATATACCTCATGATGGGACGTCAAAATCATCCACGTCGGTGGTATGCGGTACGCCAGCCCATCCGCATCCCGTAAAAAGGGCTCGAAGCCCTTTTTTTCGAAGGAGAGGATTCCGGTGTTCCGGAACCCTAAAATCTCTACCAAATCCATCATTTCGCTGAGAATATCTCCGGATTTCGCCGAGAATATGTCCGGATTTCGCTGAGAATTTCTCTGGATTTCATGATTTCTCTCAATTTCAACAGATTTCGCCCAAATCAGAGATTTTGTTGCTACGATTCGAATGGCCCTTCAAATACAGCTTCCGATTAGGGTGATCTCCTCTAAAGGTACCGAAATCTACTTGTTGAAAGGTTTTTTTCCCGAATAATGAGTCTGTTTGTCGATTTCCGACAATAATGGAGGAAGAATCGTGCAATATCGCATGATGTATCAGCGATATCGACGATATATAGCGCGATATCAACGATATATCGTGTGATATCTGGATTTTGAGATTTTTTGTATCTTCCTAGCATTATCGGACAGGTTTCGTCTCGCTGGGGGCCGATAACGATAATATTGACCGATAGTATCGATATTTCGAACACTGGTTATAACTTAGGGTGATTTATTAAGGGCTTGGCATGGCAGTGGAGGTAAGGCTCGGAAAGCTATATGGCGGCTTCTAATCATGGTAGTTCTTTGGGTTACATAGGGATCCAAGAATGGTTGTTGTTTTCGTAATGTTATTGAATGGGTGAACGAGGTAATTTTAAAGGTTAAACAGCTAGTGTCGGAATGGGCAGTTTCTGTAAAGGTAGCTGCAGCTGCCCTTTCTTGTTAGTTTGTTTGGTGGTGTGTTGGGCTTGTATTCTTTTTTCACTTTTGTGATTTTGTTTAAATAAAATCTGGTTCTCTCTCAAAAAAAAAAAAAAACTGAGGGTGAGACCGTGAGAGTATATTACACGTCAATTACAACTTAGGAATACCGAAAACCCAACTAGAACTGTCAAAGACAATATAAAATAATTTGATTGACTGCTGATGTTGTTTGGTAACCAATACCAATGTATTGCAGTGCACCTTTTCAACTTCCCTCTAGATCCCAACCATTGCCCACCTTAAGGAAAAGAGGGCCCTTAACATTTTTTTTTAATGAATATGCCACCATAAGTAAAAAAGTGGGGCCCTTACTAGCAATGCTAAATTGTTAATGATACAGCAAAGTCATCTGATCATCTGGTTGCCGATAATTTTGTAGGCAACTAAAATTAAAAGAAATAATATGACCAAACAATTCTTCGGTTTTGAAAAATGAAATACCCTTGCTTATGTGATTCACAATTGGCAATTCCAATAATCAAGTCTCTGCCGAGATTGATCTGATTCCAAACATGAGTTAAATGACTCAACTTTGTGAGAGTTTAAAGCATACAACCCAGTTTTTTTTTTAAAAAAAAACTTCATTCCAATATGACAAAAACCAAACGTCTTGATGTTCGAATCCTTGTAGTCATGCCTTCCCATAGGAAGTCCCTTTGCAATTTTTCTATCTGGTGTATAAAACTAATGGGACATTGGCACAAGTAGATGTAGTGGAGAAGAAGATCAAACAGTGTAGCGTTGATGAGCATGATCCAACCACCTAGCGCTGAACATCTATCTTTCCAAGCCAAGAGCTTCCTTGCCATTCTTTTTTTAGAGAGATAAGAAGAACTTCCATTAAAAAGGTGCTGAGCTGGCATAAAGCACAGCTACAAAGAGCAACAAGGAAAAATTACATCTTTTCCAAACGACCCTTTCTCCCAGCCCACTCGACAATGAGAAGCCAAGCAATACTAGCGACCCATGCGACACTTCTGCTTACGTTGCAGAAGCATCTTCCATTCCTTTCTCCCCATATCTACCATAAAATGGCGAGAAGACAAAGCCTCAAGCGACTGTAAGTTTTTTGCGAAGAGCCACCCCATGCCAAGCCACAAATAGATCTCCTACATCAAAAGGCATGGACCAAGTCAGGTTGAATTTTATAAGAATACATGCCCATATTTGGCTTGCATAAGGACAGTGGATCCTTCTACTTTATGCATCTCAACCCCATAAACAAGCTTTTAGAGGATCCATTTACGAAAATGAAGTAATGCATTTGCTCAATGCATTCAGCTATCCATCTTCTCCATCACATCTCAAACCCCATCCTTCTAAACTTGTATTAAAGGAAATCCCAATGGGCATAACCGTACACCTTCTCCATGTCTACTTTGTAGATGACTCCTTGGTCCCAGAGCAACAACAGGTCCATCTAGAATTTGACGTCAGAAAAGAAAAGCACCTTGGACTTTGGAAAACACCACCCCCAGCACATTCCTAGGCCTTCCAACCAAGATATTGGCCGAGATTTTATGAGGCTGTGATTTCAGAACTCCGTTGTCTTTTCTAGAGATATGGAATATAGATGGGGCACCTAGTTCCTAGGAGAGACTTCATATCAAAAAAATTTAATACGAAGTCCAACTTATCACCTTTCACCACCTCCCAGAAGATTTGGAAGAAAGCAATGGGAAGCCATCCAGGCCAATGGCCTTATTGCTATCGAAATCCCAAACTGTTCGCTTCATCTCTTCCTCAACCATTGGTGTTTCCAAGTAGTTGCATCCTCCTTGCTAATACAGTCAAATTGGAGGTTCTCCACCTTGGATCCTGATCAACCCTCATCTGACAACAAGCTAGCTTAGAAATCTACACAGCACTACTTATCTCCCATCTTCCATCCACGATGCGCCCATCCACCTCCAGACTAGATTTGGTTCTACCTTCTCACGTTCGCAATCCTGTGAAAGAGCATTGTATTTTTGTCACCCTCTTTCAGGCTCTCTACCATTGTCACCAATTGATTTCCTCCTCCCTCTGTTTCTTTCCATATATAAGACATCGTTCTTCGGCTTTCCTTAAGCATACAGTTCACTGTCTTTTGCTTTACTATCAAGATCATGTCTTTCCTACATGATCATTGTCTTTGCATTCTCCACCACTATGAACTTGTTTTTTTTTTTCCCACTCCATTATGTGGGAAAGAGGTCTGTAAACCAAAAGAATGGGCATAGGAATCAAAGATTTAAGAACCAAGAATCAGATGCTGCTTGGAAAATGGCTTTGGAGATTCGAGCCAGAGGTCGACAGCCTATGAAAGGCATAATTGAGAATAAATATAGCAAGCAAGGTGGAGAATGATTTACCCTTGATTCCTCTCATCATAGGAGGTATGGAAACCAATGAGGGGGGAAAGCTAACACGTTCTCTCAAGTGATTCATTCGTAAAGCGAATGGCGCTTGCATCAGATTTTGGGAAGACAAATGATGTGGGGAAGTTCCTCTTCATGATGGCTACCTTGGTCTCCACAGCATAAAATTTCGCTAGCAGGGAACCTCTAAAACAAAGAAATTGACGAGTTTGTCAGGATGCAGTACTCAGGTAGTTCTTCCTGATTCATCCATGGCAGATTCCTTAAAGCCTGACCTAGCTGGGAAATTTTATTTTAGTACGATCATTCTACCGGTTTCTCAATTGCAATAATGGGAACATTCGCCATGTCACCAGATTTTCTTTAGCACTATCCCCACCCCAATGTGGTTGGGTTTACATGGTTAGTGGCAAAAGATAAAATTCCAACCATAGAATACCTTTGCAACAGATTGCTTGATGATCACGAACAAGTGTCCGTTGTGCGCGTAAAGGACACTGTCACCTCTTTATCCATTGTGAATTCATCTAAGGGATTTGGAACGAGGTGGTGGTCTTGTTTGACATGGCATGGGTTTCCACAGTGCAACCAATGATTTCATCCAGGCTTGGAATGGGGGAGTGCGTGGAAAAAGAAGCATGCCCATTTGCTCCTGTGATTTGTTTAGTGTAAGGAGCGCAATAACAGAATTTTCAATAATAGATTGGAGTCCTTTGAGGTGGTATTTCATAGGGCTGGAGGTCGGATAATTGATTGGGTTGTTGGTTTGTCCCAGGGCTATAAAGGGAAGCATTGTCAAGGGCTTGGAGACTGTATTTCCTTTTGTATTGGATGTTGTGAGATGATCCCTTGTCATCCCTTTTTGTTGTTTGTTCTATGTTGTTTGTAAATGGGCCATCGCCAAAATAACACTGCTTGGACTATTCCAAACCCTTAAACCAGAAGTTTGTGAATTTACACTACAAGAAAAGGGGAACAATGGTTCATAGTTAGTAAGAAAAAAGTTCATTTGTGTTCTCATAGACATAGTTTTTTATCAGATGAATTAAAAAAAAAAAATCATTTTGTACATGGTTAGGATAGTCCAATCCAGACAATTTTAGGGCAGTGGTCAATCAATGGAAAATCAAACTAGATTTTCAAGCGTATGTACTATGTTCGGCTTCAAGCGGAATAACTCATCCATATTGTGTCTCGTTACATGCAGGATGAATGTATCTTAATTAACACAAAATAGTCCAGCTTCTAAACCATCTTCTTTACAGACAGAACTTACACATTAGCTACACCATTGTACTTGTAAAACACATTCTCTAAATAAAGCTAAAAGCTAAAGCAGTAGACTAACCGTGAGATCAGCTCTTTTGTTATCAGCCCCAGGACCTGAACTGCTTACAGGTTCAGCCATAGCTGCATCTTGAGAACTAGATGCCTGCTCCCCTCCTTTTTCTTGTTTAGCAGCATCCTCTGAAGCTTTCTTAGCAGCAGCTTCTTGCCTTGCCCTCTCCTCTTCCATTGAAACCCGAAGGGCAAGAGCCAGCTCGGGATCCAAGTTAGGATCCACACCAAAATCAAATCCAGACACACCACCTGCTGCAGCCGCAGCTGCAGCAGCTGCAGCAAAACCACTTCCTCCTTCCCCGTCTCCAGTGAATATGGGCGTACTGAAATGATATAACATCCATATCATTACAAATGCAACCAATAGATTTATTTGGAAATAAAATAAGCTACGAAGAAGGTTATTAGAGAATAATCATGAGTTACCTGATAAGAACATCTGAAAGAGCACTGGGACCAGGAGGAACATGAACAATGTGACTGCTGTCATTATTGTTTACGGAAGAAAGAAGGGCCTCCAGCTTTTCCGGTTTCCCATCATCTTCTTCACCAAAATCAACAATATCAAGAGCAACGCTGTTCTTTTTCAACTTTCTTCCTATCGTCTCAAGTACCTTCTTGTCATATTTGATAGGACTGATAAACATAAAAGATACCAATGAAATTACAACTTTAATAGGTGATCATTCAAGTGAACATTGAGAAGTAAAACTTTCTATCTTTCCTTTTTTTCTCTTTCAGAGGTAAGATGTAAATCTATCTAACTCATCGATCCCAAAAACCAGAAAAAGAATAAAGTAAAGGGAAGGACCTTCCAGCAAAAACTATAATCCTTTGTTGCTGCTTTTTGTTTTGGCGATGTTTAAGAGCCAATTGAGCTACCTGGATCCCAGCAGTCATGTTCATCTCACCACCAATTTCTAGACCTACATGCAGAAACCAAAGGGTCTTCAGCATATAAAAATATCACAGCACATGAAAATCTTATCAATAACCATTTTTTTTAAAGAAAGGATAACGAAGACAGTTATCCATTAAGGCAATGGATGTGCATACAGGCATCAGTACAACACATTAAATTTTGTTAATGGGACACCAATATCCACCAAAAAGGTTCTGCTAATAATTTAGAAGCAAATGATCTGAAACAACAGACTAAAAAAATGCTCAGTCTTAACCATCTCCCATTTTCACTCATATATGTTGTACAGAAAGTTAATAGGAATTTACAAAGTTGAGATGTCCAATAGGAAACAAAGAAGCAATAATACATACCTTACCATTAAAAAAAAAAGATATGGAAATTTTACAGATAACAATAACTTTAGATTATGCTTGACAAAACCACTAGAACCGGTTCATCATTGTAAATACATAAGCTTAGCAAGATAAGAGTATAGAGAAACAGAATTGCTGAAAGTATTAGGCCCACCAGGTATTTAAAATAAAAAACAATAAACTATTAATCAAATATAAAAGAAGAAGAATAATCTGCTGCCAGTAGCACCAATTCATTGTCACACTAAACACAACTGCAAGCTCAATTTTGAAAGTTATAGTTCCTAGCAACAGAAACTACTGCCGGGAATGAACAGAAATCAGGCTTGCACGAGCTTGAGACAAACCACAGCAAACCAGAAGGTTAACAAACGTGCAAATACGGAAGATACTTGGAATCAAAACGAGGATCCATCTCAGATTTGTCCCATGAATTTGCATTAAGGAACAAGAAAATAGAGATGCATGAATCCAGATTTGCATGATAATGGATTTGACCTTCTAAAGGGAATCAACAAAAAAAAGAGTGGCAAACTGACAACCAGGCAAGAGAAAACGCACACCAATCTAAGATCATTTCATTGCCTTGTTGCCTAACAAGAGCACAGCACCATTTGGGCAAGCACCTGTTGCTTATTGCTTAGATGAAGCAGAGCAGCCCCTTAAGTATAAAGTTAAAAAACCACAAGTCAGAAGTTAGAAATAATTAATTTAATGCAGGCTGTGCCATCTTTAGATTATCAACTGTCATGATCTTCTCAAGGCATGCCACCCAACCGAAGGCTTTCACCTTCAAATGCACAGTGAACATTCCAGATCTTTGGAAAGGATAGTGAGTCACTTCTACAGTAATCTAAATGGCTTTTTTCGCTAATGACAATACTGAAATGATTCCATTTGAACCAGCACTAAGCCATCAAGGATGGGAACCAAAACCCATTCAATCAGATTGTCTAGCGGCGATCCTCTAGCAAGACTCATCATCATCATCATCTACGCCATATTCCAATTAATTGGGGTTGGCTACATGAACCCTATTCTGCCATTCCATTCTATCAAGGGCCAGATCCTCTAACAAGACTACCCTCAAGAAAATTCACCTCACTGCCAACGTGGATAAACAAAAATGTTTAGCTGCAAAACAAAAAATCTATGTCATCGACCATATACAAAAGCTACATGGTTCCAGGTGGTTAATGGAAGCCCACTTAATTGCACTTTCAGAGTTTCCTTCGCTGATAACCAGAACCTCATGCTCCCAAGCTAGATGTCTCAACCCTTTACGCAGCACAATAGCCTGAATCTTTGACACTTCCACTGATTTCGGCCAGAATAAAATAAGAGAAGTTGATGTTGGCCTTGTTGTCATGAAGGACCCAACCCTCCCATACCATACGGGCTGGCATTACCACAAGATGAACTGTCAAAATTATGCGTTTTGCACCCAAGAGGAGGGTGCCTCCCACTCTTATGTTAATGCGAAGCCCAAGAACATCCATGAAGCATCTTAAAAAGTCCTTTCGCTTGTCCATTTGGCAGATAGGCCTATTCAACATAGAAGCATACATGTTGAAGTCAAAAACAGACAGACATTGTTTCTGATGTCAATTCAATACTTCCATTGTAGATAGTATAAAATGAAATGTTTGTGTCACATAAAACATGACTAAGCATTTGGGCCCAAATCACACAATTAGTTCTTTGAATTTATCCAAATAATTATTTCTCCCGACACTTGAGTAAACAACAAATCCATTGTGGTGTAATTTCAATGTGTTATTTTTGGAAATAGTGTTGTAATTTCTACATACAGGTGGTCTCATAGTTTGTACATGAGAATGGATTCTTCTGATCAATGTAAATCCTATAACCTATTGGCTTCACAATATCTTATGAATCTCTCTTGATATGTGTCTAGACTTTAGATCTTCCTAGATAGTTTTGGGAAGCATAGAATGAAAACCCTTATGTTCATTCTCTTGTTTTGAAAGATCCTCGTGTTCATTCTCTTTTCAAACACTATTAAAAATTAATATCATCATGGTATCAAAGTGAGTGATCTTCTCTAACTCTCTTCTTTATTTTTGCGGCTGATTGATCTCCCTCCATCTAGTGTCCACAATTTGCCTCTCCAATGATGTCAGCTATTAAGCATGTCCCCATAGTTCACATTCTTCCCCTTATCTCCTAAGGTTGTGTTTGGATGGAGAAAACTAAAATGTGGATAAGGACTTAGAAGGATTTCTATGGAAATGATAACCGTGGGTTCCAACAGTAACTATGCTGTCTCAGAGTGTAATTTTTCATAGAAAACCATTGAAAGGAAACCAAAATGAGAAGGTGTGGTCAGGTCGCTTTCTTTTCTTGCCTCGGAAATCAATTTAACGCCCTTTATGGGCAACAATGACATACAGAATTTTTTCAGACTGTGTTGTAAAAGGAAGACAAATTCCATGCCATTATTTTTCATTAACATCGGAAAGTAAGGATTCCTAGGAAACCATTTTCATTTCCAAGGTATACAACGTTCCCAAACACTGGTTAAGAAATGTATTCAATTACTCTCTTCTTGCCTAATCTCCTCTCTTTCAAAATATCAATCTATTTCATTTAGGTGGTGCTCGTTTTGGTGTGATACCTTAGAAATGAAATCAATTTCAAAGCAATCATTGTTTTCCCCACTTGGGAAAAGACATCTTTCAAATCATTTTCTTCTCCAATTTTTTTTTTAGAAAATATGGAAACTAATGTTGCCCGAAAAAGGCGTTGGATCGACTTCTGCGGCATGGGAAGAAAACAAACCAATAGTGCCTTCTTTTTCCGATTTCCTTCCATGCAAAAAATACTCCAAAACAACAAGTTGGAAACCATAGTTGTCCATTTCCATATCCACTTTTAGTTGTCATAGAAATAAACAACCTTATTTTTTTTGGGGGGGGGGGGGAATCACTTCTATTTTTAAAGGTAAAATAAAATCATTCTTTTTTATTTGATAAGCAACAATGCAACTTCCACTAGACAAAGAAGGGCCATTATCCATTACACATTGGATAAATTTAACTAAGGTTGTAAACAACTTGTCGATTGTAAAAAAGAACCCGGCAACTCGTCGATTGTAAACAACTTGTTGATTTTAATCAGCTTATGTAACAAACTACTAGATAGCGCTTGATTGTAATCAGCGTATGTGTGCTCTCAATGCCAATCCCCAGCCCAAATAAAGCAAGGTTGCATCAAGTTGGTAGCCAACATCAAACTTATGTCATGACTTCCAATATGAAACCGAACAATATGACATTCCAAAACCTTAATAGAATGGAATGGCAGAAAATTATTCATGTAGGGTACAGTGGACCCCAATTAGTTGGGATGTCTTAGACAATGATGATGATGATAAAAGGAATCCCAACCCACTCCTTCCTCGACCAAACAATCAACCATAGAATTGGCTTCTCTAGGTATGAAATTGAAAGAAACCGAGTACAAAGACATCAACCTTTGATTTCTTTGACAATGAATTGTCGCTTCTAGGAAGCCATTTTAGACCCAAAAACCCAAGCCATATAACACTCTTGGACTCATACTCGATAATCATCCCTACATGGAATTCAATACTTTTAATAAGCTTCAAACCAACCTCAACTGCTTCTAATTACACTAGATTTAAGTCACCATCCCAAAGTGGTATGAAGAGAAGAAGCGTTATTCTACTTCTATCATCCCTGAGTTTCCATCAAACTAACATTGACATTCAGCTTCCATCATCCTACTAGTGGTGGGATCAGCTTGCTACCATCATTGATTCCATGGTCCCAACATATAAACAATTCTGTACAAGGAACACTAATGCAAGACAATTAACTACTGGCTCTAAAAGCCCGAACTATTAGAGCATAGCGAATCAATCACTTTTATCTCATAGCCTAGGCCCCACATCCCATGGGTTACGATCTAGGCCGAAACCCCCTAGTGGGCCCCGCTTCACATGGGTTCCACTTCACACAAGCCATCCACCCCGAGTGTGACCCTACATCCACGGGCCACCCCACTCGAGCCCGGTATGAAAATGCCCCTGCATTAATAACCCTTAAATTCTTTTTCTTGTTGACTAAAGAGTTTGACGGTCTCAATCAAGCTATTGGACAGGAATCGCTTGTCAGGGCCTACCACTAAACTATTAAAAAGATCCTCCAAGCACCCTGGCATCATCCAGCATATACAAAAATGACTAAAGATGCTTCAAGCCATTTTACAATGGAAGAAAAGATGGCCAACTGTCTCTTTGTTATTTATTTATTTTTGCACAAAATACACATTCAAAAGCACCTGATTCTGCTTCTTCAAACCATTTTGAGCAAGGATTTGTTTGTCACACCTGACCAATAACTTAAGGAGCAAGGGATCCCCATAGTTTGGGTTGATGCATCATAGTCAAGCTCAACGAGCAAAGCAACTTGAAGTATTTTGTAGAAGAAAGGGCTCCATTTGACAAAGGGGTCCATATAAGCCCTGTCATGCTCTCACTAAGTAAGAAACACGCCATTAAGGACTTCAGGAATTTCTTCAACCTTCAACCATCTAAAGGCACGAGACAGCTAGTCCCACAAATTCCTTGTGAACCAACCTTCCCCATATCCCACCAAATAATGCATTCCATCTTCTAAAGCCATACATACACCAAACAATGCACTCAATCTTTGAAAGCCATACGTACACCTATTAAGGCATCTCCAAATTTAGATATCACCATCCAAATGTAGAAGATTCTTCCACTAATAAAACCACCCAAATTTCATCCTACCTCCTTTACCCATATTTGCTAGCAATAAGCTCTCCACATAAAGCAACTTAGTCATGCCCAAAATGCCACCATCACTTGAGAGGAGCCCAATTCTTTTCTCGTATACTTCCCATGCCAATCCGCCTGCGGGCTTTTGATTTTTGCACTTCTTCCCATTCAATTACATGAGGCTTGCCCCCCTTCCTCCCCCTTAGGAAAAATGATGTCCAGGAGCTAGGAAGTAGGCTTGTTCCGTGACTTTTCTGTGGAAAATTTCACCACGGCAGATTAATCATCTACAATTTGCTGACGATACTATTCATTTCTGTGAGCCTTTGGTGGCCATGGTTGATTGTCCAGCTATGACTGTATGCTAGCTTGAAGTCATATTAGGTGTCAGAGTTAATCATGCTAAGAGCGAATGTTTTGGGATCCATATCTCCCCTCACAAAGTCGATATCTAGGCTTCAACCATCGGTTGTAAAGCGGACTCCCTCCCTTCTTCCTACTTAGGTCTCCTTGTATGTGGGAAAGCCAACTCTACATCATTTAAGGGGTAATGTGTTGGAAAGGATGGAGAGGAAACTCTCTCCATGGAAGAGTAACCTCCTATCTCTGGGTGGAAGGATTATGTTGATCAAGGATTCACTCTCTAACCTTCCTCTTTATTTTGTGTCGTTGTTTAGATGCCCTAAATCTGTAATCCTAAAAGTTGACAAGCTTTTTAGAAACTTTCTTTGGCAGGTAGGATCCAAATCCAAAAATAAATAAATAAAATTCCTCTGCTCAATTGGAACGAGGTTTGTAAACCAGCGATGGAGGGTGAGGCAGGTATTAAACGTCTTGACCTAGTTAAGGTTGCGTTGTTAGGTAAGTGGTTATGGTGTTTCGCCTCAAGCGAAGACCTCCTATGCATGGATATGAATATTGGTGTTGTATAGGCTGATACGACCGTATTATATCCATATCGGTATGAGATGATATACGGGGTCATAGCAACCCAAGACCATTAATATAAAAAAAAAAAAGACTTGTATTGGGCAATGCAGGGCCTATAGAAGCCAATATACGCCCACAAAAGTCCAATTTTGATTTATTTATTTATTTCAAAATTTCATTCATGACTCTTCTTTTTTCCATTTAAACCATGAAACTGATTTTAGGCTAGATCTAGACCTATTTTGAGATCAAAACAAATGATTTGAATGGGATTCAACAAATCAAAGCGAAGTGGACCATTATGGGAAAAATTGAAAAGGGTAAACCCTCACTCTTTTTTATATTTTCTTCTGTGTTGTATTTCAATGCAATGGGCCCTAATTCACTAAATCATGTTTGATCTAAGTTCAATTAGGGCCCATTTAGTTGACCTTCAATAAGCCAAGTCGATAGACAACATTGTCATCAAGGAATGGTCCGATACGCCATTGAATATATGGTCAAAACACTTTTTTTTTCCTATTTTTCGAATATTTCTCCACATTTTTATACTTTCAAAAAATTATGACCAATATGGGCCAATATAACCCCCATATTAATGCACGACATTGTATCATATCATTTTTCCGTCGAGTTGATAGTTGAACGATATTGAATTCGGAAACATGCTCCTATGGAAGATTGTGATTTTGGCAAAGTATGGTATGAAAATGGAGGTTGGAGGACAAAAAAATCCTCCATCTATAGGGCCTCTACTCCATGGAAAGAAATAATGAAAATTGTTATGTTGTATTCAAAAATTTCTGCTTAGTGGGCAATGGTGACAAGGTTAGATTTTAGGTCAACAAATGGTGTGGAGACCCTCCCATTCAAGGCTAGGCTTTCTCCGAGTATCAACGCCCCAGTCAAAAATTCTTTTTCTTTCTCAGGCTAGACCGAGGTGGGGACTCCTCATTTAACAAAAATATGAAAGATGATGAATTAGATGAATTATTAGCTCTTTTCTCTCATGTGCAGGGTTATGCATTCTCTGTTCAGTCTCCACTTCGAACCTCTCTTCCTCTTTGGTCATTGCAAGTTGCATGGGCTTGGCGTGGTCCTACAAGGACCCCATGAAGATCGCGGCTTTTGCATGGTTGGCTCATCTTTCATTGAAAGAAGCAAGTTGACCTATTTCCAAATTGACAACATTCTTGGTCCACTTCCTTCCCAGCCTCAAATCATTTGTCGGTATTTTACTCACTCAACATTAATCTCATCACCCACCTTATCTGCTTTCTTCCTCCTACCCACCCCATAAGCCCATTCGACCTTCCATGATCCATTCTTTTAGTCTAGTCAACTTCCAAATACACTTATGACTTCATAAAATCTATCTTGCTTTCTAATCCGGATGGTACCCTTATATCAATGTTACTTCTCATGTGACAGCGATCCAAGTGTGTTTTCTCAATTTACTTTACATTGATTCACAATCTCATATTTTTTTTTTGAAAGATCACTTAAATTCATTAGAAGGGAAGAAAAACAGAATAAGAAAAAACAAAGAAAGCAAAACAGGAAAACAAAGAACAAAACAAAACCCAGCAAAAGAGACGGTCCGCCGAGAAGATGGACCTTACAGCACTGATAAAAAGAAAAAATTAAAATTTCTAAAGCTATCGTGAGACACTACCCACTCAACAAGCAAACGTTTAGCAGTTGCGGTAATACTGTGCGCCGGATGAGATATATTAAGAAAACATTTGCTGTTTCTTTCTGTCCAAATGGCCCACCAAATAGCAAGAATCGACATCCTCCATAGCCGCTTAAGGTGCTTGCCCAGGCTGACCCCATACCAAGCGTGGAGAAGAAGATCAACTGAACCCGGATTACACCAGTTAATCCTGAAGCAATGCAAAAACTCTTCCCAAACAGACGCAATGAACGGACAGTGGAGAAGGAGGTGATAGATAGTTTCCTCGTCCTTCATACAGCATAAGCAGATGTTGACCTTCAGCAAACCTCTTTTTTTCAAATTGTCAATCATCAGAATTTTTTTGTGCCCCACGAGGCCGAAGACCAGAAATTTTGGGGGGGCCCCACATCTCTAAATGAGGGAAGACAGAGAAGGAAGCGTGGGAGGAGAGGAGGATAGCTTCTGATACAGGGACTTGACAGAGAACATACCCGATTTATCCCATCTCCATTTGATACGATCAGCAGCTGAAGGATCCAACTAAATACTCTGAAGCTTTCGAAGAAGGTCAACAATCTAAGGCCTCCCAGTCCTGTAAATGTCTTCTGCAAGTCACATTCCACACTGTCTGTTCTCCAAAAGTTATAACGCATCTGTTGATGGAGATATCATTAGACAGGGCTAGCTAGTAAATAAAAGGATACTGGTGTATGAGGGGAGCATCTCCCAGCCAGGTGTCCTCCCAAAACCGAACACGATCTCCCTTCCCTCATATTGTTGGCAGTGGCACTCAATTTCCTATCACTCATACTAGATTAACTTCCATTCCCAACATTCATGGTAAGTTCATTGCACTCAATGTTGTGACATTCATTGTCTTCAAAGAATTCCATATATGACTCTTGACTCATCAAAGATTTTCATTGTTTGAATTCACTCCTAATGCATTATTAATGAATGATCTAATGACTACTCAGGAAATGAGATTCGGTGACTTCTAAGTGTTTTGCTCGTATGATTTTGCTCTTTTTATTGCATCATCTTCTTCATCAATCTCTTCATCCTCCATATGGATCAACATCTTAGTCATTTCTACTACTCATATTGTCTTCTTCAGTCTAGAAATATATTTAACATCAATCCCAAGTCCCAATCTGCCTCCCTTTCCACAAGTTGACACATGAGAAAATACTTTTTTCAATTGATAATAAAAGAATAGATCCTTGTAGTAATTGAGCATTGACCTTCAAGGCATATGCCCAATTCGTCTACTTTTGGTTTTCGCTTCTATGCCACTTTAACTTAATGCTTTTAGTCAACACACCTGGTTTTATCCTCAAAAGCCTAAATCAGACTTTCCTTCTTGTCTAAACATGTGAACATGGTTGAAAATCAACTTAACTCCCAAACTACCATATTTCTCAAGTTGTTTTCTCCCACACCCTTTATCTCATCTAACTGCTCATGGGATTCGTTCATGTCTCCTATCCCCGTGTTCCTCAACCAAATGGAATTTCTTAGTGCAAGTGTTAACATAAAACAGAGATGGGATCAACCCTTCTTTCCTTAGTAAACTTCCATCCATCCTTTAGCACCTCTACACTGCCACTTCCTCACTAATCGTCTTTTTTTTTTTTTTTTTTGAAAGACACCTCCCGGCTAATCGTCTTCCTACTCCTATTCTTAATAATGGTTGCTCCTACTGTTTTTTTCATCAACTTCCCTATTATTCCTAAAATAGGTCTTTGGCTACCTTTGGTTACCAAATCTGACCTAAGGCAAGAACCAAATTCAATCCTATGTTACCTCATTGGTTTTTCTTGAGATTCATGATTATTACAAAGGTTATCGAGGTATTTGTCCCCAAACTGTGTGACTGCTTGTCCTCCATCATGTTGTGTTTGACAAGACACATTGATAGTCACTTTGCTCTTCTATCTCAATGGGAAATACAAGTTCAGCAAACTCTTGCTTTTCTCCAACCACTTAGTTCATTATTTCTTCTTCCTCCACGTCAAATGAAACTCTCTTTTTGCTTCCTCCCAAATTAGTTCTTCACATCCTTCATCTTGTCAATCCCATACTTTAAAGTATATCATCATCAGCCATAGGCTACTTCTACCCACAATAATTGGGAATACAATATCTCAAACCCTAATTGAGTTAAATTGTCAACTTAACATAACAGTTTACTCTTTGGCCTTCTACATCATTTCCATCTTGTAGAAGCAAATTCTTTAGTTAGTGAAGGGCACTTTTTTATTTGTTCAAGTTCCTCTCTTTCCTTAACCGCATAATCTGATGCCGATTGGGCTAAGATTATTGTATGACCAATAGTCTACCAAGCCAAGTATTATTTCTTTGCTGCACTCTTCTGGCTTGTTCCTCAATGTTGACTGGGTTGCATCACCTGATGACCAACAATCTATAGTCTATACCTCTGACTACTATGCAATATGCATATCTATCATACCCTTATTTCTTCATGTGCCAAGAAACAACCTAATGTATCTCGTTCTAGCTCTAAAGTTGACTATCATGATATGGCATCTACAACCATTGAGTTGACTTCGTTAAATTTCCATTTGCAAAATCTTCATGTTTCATTTCCTGGCCCTTTTACTCTTTCTTGTGATAATTTCACTGCTACATGTATGGCAACATATGCGCTCTTTCATGCACACACAAAACACATTTAGCTTGATTATCATTTTCTTCATGACAGACTATGCTTGTTCCCTCTTAGCAGATGGCCAATATGTGTATGAAGCCCCTTCCTCAAGATTGCCATCACTGGATATGTAGCAAATTGGATGTTAAGCACTGCCCACAAATAGCTTGAGGGAGTCTCCACCATTTTTTAAGTTGCGCACTTGTCTAGCCAGCTAAAAAAATCAGTGTTTCGAACACCAAACCAAAAACGTTCAGAAACTTCAACAGAAAAATTACATAAAAAATCGAGTAACAGCTAAAACAATCACCAAATAAGACAGATAAATGGATAACAGCGGCAGTTAAAATAAATTAGCAATACCCAAACATCAAATGAATTCCAAACTCCAATAACCGAGAAAAAAAGAAAGAAAGAAATCTTACCGTGCATGCATGCCAGAATTTTGCCAAGATCACTTGTAGGAGTGACCAAAACACGAACACCTTTTCCTGCCATTGTTAGAACACCAACGGTATTCTCTGGATTAGACTGCACACGGCATCTTTCATCAGAAACAGATCCAGAAAAAAGAAAAGAGATATTACGGAACGCCCAACCAGATATACAGGAGCTCCCATGTAAACCAGCACTTCCATACAGGCAGGGCCCACCTCCCACCGACCAGGCCACCCATTCGGTGGGCCCCAGCTCCAAAAAATCCCCCATCAACCAATCCTAGACATCAGAGAGTTAACTGCAACAGGCGATGCAGTAATTCAAAAGGCAAATAGCCAACATTCATTATGCAGCAGATGTAACTCAAGACAGACAACTTGAATAGTTTAATGTAGGGGTTTTTCCGTCGCTGTGGATCACTGAAAAGCAAGCCAGTGGGTTTGTCCGATCTAGCATCATATAAAATACTCCATATGAATGGAAACCCTGGAAAGGAACGTGATTCAAAACCTAATTCGACAAAATTAAAGAGATAAGGAGAGATGATGAAAAAGGAAGGGGAGATCTCCATTGCCTGTGTTTTTGCGCCGCAGATGAGATTAACAGCATCAGCTTGCGCTTGGAATCGGGTCGGGGAGTAATCGCCGTTCCTCATCCATTCCGAATTGTCGATGCAGATCATGGTCGCCTGATCAAAACACAAACAATCAGCTATTACATGAAAAACCCTAGTCAGAAAGAGAGGGAGAGAAAGATGCAAACCTCGAGAACCATGATGAATGGTTCCTGGAGCAGCGAAGAACCGAGATTGGGAAAGAGGATGCTTCTGGAAGGCGTTGGGGAATACAGGGAATTTGGGATTTTGCTTGGGAGAGAAGGTCTCGCAATCGCAGCTATTTAAAAGGTTGCATTTACGACGATGCCACTGCCCAGGTACTCCTGTGTTAGTTTCGCACCGTTTAAAGAATGGGAGCGAATTAGGTGAGGCCCTGGCGTGGAACCCAGTATATTTTGTATATCCACACCGTCCATCCGTTTTTCCGGATCATTTTAAGGCACTGTACTAAAACTGAAGGAGATCTAGATATTAGGTGGGCCACACTACAGGAAACAGCAGCAATTAACCATTAAACGCTTCCTGTGAGCCACAAAATTATTTATTTTTTGCCTTCGTGTAAGCCTACGAGACGTTATCAACCGATTGGACGCAGAATAAGAATAATGGTGGGCATTTTGGTAGTCCCTATAAAGTTATTAATGGTAGGCATTTTGGTGGTCCATATAAAGTTTTTAATAGTGGAGATTTAATCACCACCATGTGTGGTCTACTTTAGATTTAGATCTTTCAAGGTGCACCATGTTGGGCAAGGTCGGGCCACACTTAATGGGAAATGGATTGGCTACTCCATGGTGGTCGGTGCTATATAGGCCCCATCATGATGTATGTGTTTCATCTCGCTGTTTATCTATTTTTTCACATCATTTTATGGTATGATACCAAAAGTGAGTTACATATCAATCTCAAGTCAACCACGTTACTAAAAATAGTGTTGAATGAGTTTCAATTAAAGACCTTACAGGCGTAATAAAAACTTTAGATCAAGTTGGTCTTTGATTTTTCCTTTAGCCAGGTCGGTAAAACGTAACTAATAGTTTGAATGTCACGTAAACAAAACAACGAGCATTAAGAGGATTTTAATGATGGATATCTAATTATTATTATTTTCCATGCTATGATTCAATTGATATTTATATCCCTATTAATGTTTAGGACAAGCCCTAAATATAATATTATATATAAAAACGGATGAAACACACATCATGATAAGGTGGATGGAACACCAACCACCATCAACCTTGCCGGTGGCAGGGGAGTAGCCAATCCGTTTCTCCCTTATTCCCAAACCAGGGAAGGGGTTACCCTCCCTTCCGGACACAGCTTTAGTGGATACTAACTGGGCCCACCCTGATAAAGGTTTCTTATATCTCTCTCAGATCATCTTAGGGTAGGATTTAAAAAACTGTAGTAAATTCAAATATCAAGATGATAATATTTATATATAAAAAAAAATTAGAGCCACTGGTATGTTTAGTTGTCATCCAATCCGTTGATAGGGTCACAAAGACCTAGACGAAAGAATTAGATAAATTTCAACTTGATCCAAACCTTTTGTGGCCCACAAGAAGTGTTTAACGGTCATCTCTAATGTTTCCTACGGCATGTTCCCTTTAAATTTGTGTACATACCCCTGTAAAGATCTGGCAAAACAGAGGACCGAGTGTATATAATACACATACTGGGCCCCACAGTCACGGATCCACAGAAGCAGCATTCTCCTAGCACGTGGCACTCATATACCGCTATCTATACCATCCAAACTGTGGGTGCCGTTGTGGAAGAGTGTATTTAGGATCATACTCATCAAGTGATCCTAATCGTCCACTTACTGGCTCTAAAATGGATGGTTGATAGAAATATAGTAATAGCACAAAATTCAAAGAAAAAATCAGTTGGTTAAGGCCTTCTTATCAGTATTACTTTTCAGTCACCGTACAACTATGCCTTTTCCGAGGGTCGAAAGAGGCCACCATTTTTTAAAATGGTGGAGAACTCACACGGGAGTCCGCGCCGAATGGACTGGAATCCTCATTAGTACGTGTTTTCCGCAGCGGTTACAGCCAAAGCTATGCGGATGTTGTCTGTGTAGCATCCACTCCGTCCGTGGGGCGGTCCACCATTCTAGACCCTGGGTTCAAGAAAACCGCTAGATCCACGAATCAGATGCGCCATATCACAGAGAAGAACGCAACCGTTGGCCGTATGTGGGACCACCACGGCGTGCATCTTTAATCGAAACCGTTCATCAGACTTGGATCGCCAGAATAAATGGAATAAATCAGCCTGATCCAAGAGATAGTTCACGCGTGTGAATATAGAGGTTTTAGGCCTAATTTTAGGGACGCAGATTTCCAAGTTCCAGAGCTGGAACCTAGGTGAGTTCACATGATGCTTGCGAGAAATCCACCCCGTCCATCCTTTTTGTGAGATCATTTTAGAACATCATAACAAAACTGAACCGGATCCAATACTCAAATGGGCCGAAAATGTGAGGACTGAACTTCCACGGTTGAAATATTCGTGAGGCCACAAAAATTTTGTATCAGGCTAATATTTCTCTCTTCAGTTCATCCCATTAGGAATGACGTCATGAACGGTATGGATGGCAGGTAAACATCACTGTCGACCCTAGGAAGGTTTCAACGGTAGGAATTTCCCTACCCACCTTTTCCTTTATTGCGGCCCACTTGAGTCTTGTATACTTCTCACCTTTCCTCTCATGCCCTAAAATGAGCTCACAAAAAGGATGGACGGGGTGAATTTCTCACAAACATCACTGTGGGCCCACCTAGGTTCCCAGAGCAGGAACTTCAGGGAATCTACGTCCGGCAACAGTAAGGTTTTATGCTGATCTGGATCAGCCCAAGCCCAACTCATCTATTAAAAATTACAAATAATTCGGGCCTGAACTCATCAGGCCTGTGGCCCAACTCATAATTCATCAAGCCCAAGCCTAACCCACGGGTCGGGCCCAACTGATCCAACCCTATTAGCCATGTGGCTCATGCTTGGTTTTAAAACGGGGCATTGGGCTAAAGATAGCCCAGTCCAGCCCAATTAAGTAAATACATGCAAGCAGGCATGCATCATGTGGATATATATCCATACTACTTATCAAGCTTGACCAAGACGTACCTCAAAAGTAGGTCATGAGGTAGAGCCCATGAAGTACAACCTAATTTTACATTGTTCATCTGGTGGAATCCATCTGACTTTGTCATAGGGCTGATATTTTGTGTGTACGGTGGAGATGAGGGTTCCCACCATATGGTGGGAGTAGATTTAACATATATGACATTGTGGGCCGATGGTGTTTTATGCCATGCATCCAACAAGCATGATGGAGGGAAGTCTCAAGCCTCGTATCTTACAATTGCCAACTTCACCCTTGACATGATGTGCCGGAATTTAATTAAGAGATTGGTTGTTGCAAGGATGAGAATAATCAATTATACGATCACATGACTTTCAAATATGATGTGTGGGTGTCATATCTGACACAAATTAGATTTTATCGAACTTAAGTCCTATCATTTTTCAGGATCCAAACACAAATTCAACCTATTTCCCATGAGCCAAATGACAACAGTAGCAAATTTGGGTGTTAGTGTCAGGTAAGATAATGTTGGCGTATGAGTGGTGTTGATGTGAGACTCCAACTAAACTAGCTGAAAGAGCCCGGGCGATGAGAGAAGGTTACTCGTGTGGAGGTCGGAGTGGACGTTGGAAATACCTTTTTACCTATTCTTTCGTGCACTGCACGGAACCGGATTGCATAACGAGCAACTCATCACGATAAGCGTACTGGGTAAATTCCGTGGGATCAGCCGTGATTTATATATTTTATCCGCTCCTTCCATTCATTTTATCAGATAATTTTAGGACTTATGTATAGAAATAAAGCATATTCAAATCTCAAATGAACCACACTGTGGGAAACAGTGTAAATTGAAAGTCTACCATTGAAAAATTCTTGGGAGCTATGGAAAATTTGGATCAAGCTAATATTTTTATTTTCCTTTCATCTATGTCGGTATGATCTCATGAACAGGTTAGATGACAAATAAAGATCATTATAGAGCCTAACATGATTTCAAGGATGGAAATCATTATTCCAGTGTGGTATGATACACATGAGCTTTTTATATGCTTCAATTTTAAACAAAACCTCTTAAATGAGGTGGAAAAATAAATGGATGGCATGAATAGGCCACATGCATTCATGGTGGGTCCAACTGAGTTTACTTAGTAAGATAGAGTTGTATTAAGTAACTCATCACGGAATCTAATTTTGCACTGGGAAACAGATTGTGTACTGAGTAACTCACTATGCTAAGTGTACTGAGTAAACTCTTCGGGTCAACTGAGTTTACTCAGTACGGTAAGAACATACTGAGCAACTATGTACAAAATCTGATTTCACATTGTACATGCAAGGGATTTTTTTATACTAAAGCATGGTGTGACACTTACTATTGACCTCAATAGTGTGCTGACATCTCCAAGTTTTGTGAGTACCACCATAATGTGTTATAACTATACTGTTCATCCTTTTCTTGATATCATTTTTGAGCATTGGCCTAAAAATTAAGGTAGATTAAAAGCTCAAGTGAACCACATCACAGAAAGCAATAGAGAATGAACACCTAACATTAAAAATCAAGTTGATGTTAATGTTTTCCCTTCATCTAGTTCTGCATAGCTGGCAAATAAACATCACAATGGGCCTTACGAAGGTTTCAACGGTGGTTGTCATTGTCCCTGCTGCTTTCTTTGGTGTGGCCCACTTGAGCTTTGGATCTACCTCATTTTTGGGCCTATGCTCTAAAATGATCTCGCAAAAAGTATGGACAGACACATAAATCATGGTGAGGCCCACATAACTTGGTGACATCAACACACCACTGAGGTCAGTGCTGTGTGGCACACACGTGGCTGGCGTAAAAACAAATGTTTTTAATAATGGGTCCAGCCCAGGCCCTTGATAGCCCTAACTGTAACTGATTTTTATTTTTATTTTTATTTTTTTATCATGGAATTATTTTCCTTTGAATAGGAACCATCTCCCTAGCGTTGTTCTTTATGGCCCAATGATCTTCCACTTGAAGTAAATGGGCGATCTTACTATCTAAGATTTGTTAAAGCCCTGGACCATCAACTAGCCTGTTCATGGAAAAGGCGGATAACGGACCGTCTAACTCAAATTATAGGCGTGGCCCACCTAATGAGTGGATATCCTTTAGTCTCAAGATGGATTTATCATTAGCCCTAAGAATGTCCAGAGGATCAGCACAGCACATTGCCTAACCCAGTGGCCCTTGGCCCCCAAAACTTGGCCCAAGGTCCATGCCCAGGTTTGAGTTCTAGGCCCAATGATTCAGCAGGGCCAGGGCCTAAGATGAATGACCCAACCTAGTGGGATGGCCCGATCCAATAGTTAGGTGGGCCACTGTTATAATGTTTTAAATACACTTGTACATGGCTGGTATAAAGACCGTAGTCGGATTTGGGGCAATGTTCTAATGATCAAAAGATTCAAAACCATTTATACATGGAATTTATTGTTGTTCAAGGAAACCCGGAAAGGAAAATCTTAAAATGGACTTATTTCAAACGCTTGATCACTTAATTCTTTTCCTTATAGCGCTGGCCAGGGCTAGGGCCAGGGTTTAAGGGATTAAGACAGGAGAACTAGTCATCGAAACCATTCATTTAATGGGTTCAAGACGTCCATTCATTTACGGGTTCAACTGCAGATGGACCATCCCCTTGATGACCTATGATCTAACTAACTGTAATTATAGCGCTTGATAGACTGGAATGGCAGAAAAGGATTCATGTAACCAACCCCAATTGGTAGAGATAGGGATTAGAGTAGTTTGAGGACTGAAAATGGACAAACAAAATAAAATATAAAATATAAATAAAATAAAAATCAGATCAGTAGTTCATACTCAATTGGCAAAGGTCCTCCAATCAGTGGTCAGGATTGCTTTATCAAAATGTGATTTTCAGGCACAACCAATCAACTGCAGCCTTCATGAAAGGAACTATACAAAAACCACACGCCTACCTTTCTATGGCCACACTGCTATATACACTACGTCAGAATAAGGGAAAGAAAACAAATGATGTATACATAGGCCCATTAGACATTGCACCCAGGCCCCAATAATTTTGGACAGGCCTGAAAAAATCTGGCTGATGCATATGGAACAGTCATCAGGTGGGGCCCACAGTGTACCCAGGTGAAGGGAAAATTTGGTCGGTCTGCACTTTTATTTTTTGGGGGTAGGGCATACAGCTCTGGATGGGAAATTAATTATCCAACCATCAGACTCTGGACATTTTTTGGATGGTTGAAAATGAAAAATATCCAACCATCAAATAACTCCCACCAAAAGAAATACATGACCACAGCCAAAGATAGCTAGCAGGAATCCCAGCATGCATTTGAATATCAGACTTTTAAAATCCCCTTTTGAGAAAAACATGCCAGATTCCAACACTCAGTTCACTGAGTCAAAGTCAGGGCAATCCATTTGCAGGCATTGCAACCGCGCATCGAATCAGAAACTGCAAATTCCCCATTTCCATTAGTGAATTCTTTTGATAATAAGAATTCGTTACAATATTCATCAAGATCCGCCTTCCAACTCGCAGTCTCAAAAGTCAAAACATGATGAATGAATGAATCCAAGCTTGTCAAAGAATACCCAGATGCCCACCAGATCGATTAATTGAACCCCCTTCAGCGATTAATTGCCCAGG
Organism: Magnolia kwangsiensis; assembly: GCA_037074715.1. Lineage (NCBI taxonomy): Eukaryota > Viridiplantae > Streptophyta > Magnoliopsida > Magnoliales > Magnoliaceae > Magnolia > Magnolia kwangsiensis. Next base: position 139,720,108 of record CM073575.1, on the reverse strand, counting down.
ATTTGATGGCTTGAATTTCAGCTCATATGGACCGATATTCCCCAATAAAAGGATTGGAGAAGAGAAGTCTTGACTTCTCAGCTGATTCAACGGCTTGAAATTTCCATCTGAATCAATCCTTCCCGCTGCAGGACTTCCAAGCTAATTTCAGTAAGATTGTGTGAAACTTAGAAACTGTGAGGGTCTTTTTGAGTTTGCTTTCTCCAGCGTTTCAATACATGCATACAACCTCCTGAGGTTAGCAGCCCAAATGTAGAGAGTGCCCAAATTGTTGCGTTTCCAAGACCACAATGATAGCCGCCCTAACCATGATCGAAGATTGAAGAGTTAGACAAGCTTGATCCATCCAATCAATAGAATCAAACCAGTACATAAACAACATCCACTGGCTGATTGTTATGCCTGCCCATTGGTCCAGGCCATCTGAATCAATGTTACCTTTGTCTGATCAATAGCCCGCTTTAGGAAGGTCAGTAGACCTTACGTGGTCAGAAGGTAGGCCATTGGTTGGACATGCGACTCATCCAATGGGTGAGTCTTTTGAGCTATGGTCCACCCCAGGTGCACCCATTGATCAAAAAGTTTTATGGTAACATGGAAAATCATGCTGAGTTGGGTCACTTGGCCAAGTTTTAAGTCGAGTTACCGAGTTTTAGAAATATAATGGCTTCTAGTTTTTTTACCCATTAGACAGAGCAAGCCATGTCATTCATTGTAGGGCTGAAAGTAGGGTGGGTTGGGTTGGGTTGGGTCAGGTTGGTGCTCAACCCTAGCCCAACTCAAGGTTCCTATACCTCAACCCTAACCCAACCCAACCTTGGGTTAGGAATTCTCAACCCAAGCGGGCACGGTCAGGTTGATACATGCTAATATTTTCATCATTACATTAGTCTATTATATTTTCAATACACGTCTTATTTTTTGTACCCATGATTTTATTAATTATATATCTAGTTATTTATCATAAAGAACTTCATTTTTTCTAAACAAACAAGCTAAAATATAGGACTACTACTTTAAAAGTCGTGTTGTGTAGCACACAATCTATTTTGGGGAGAGAAATCCCGCGTATCTTGTTAGCTTGAGTCATCAGAAATGACGTGGACCAATGAAACCCGACGACACTAGAATTTCATGTGCCTTCGACATAGACAATCCGCACTCAATTATAATTTATAAGTAACTTATATATCGATTGGGTTCGGGTTGGGTTGGGCAACCAGAGACCTCAACCCGAGCCCAACCCAAGTTTTATCGGGTTGGTGTTTGTATAGCCCAAGCCCGAGACCAAACCTGATACATCCTGCCCAAGCTCAACCCAATGTCGGGTTGGTCACGGGTCAGTCGGGTTGAACCCACTTGACTTTCAACCCTAATTCATTGTAAGCATAACAAGAGAAGCTTAGAGAGATCTAAGTTATCACAACCATTTCGTGAAATGAAACCAAAGTTTTCAGACACATACCTCAATCAAAACAAACAAAATTGCTGCATTTGCAGGTGCATGGGATAGGCTTATCATCCCAGCACGCAACTCAATTGGCACAAACCTGCCACAGACAGCAAATGCAGAGCAATTAAAAAGAGTGGGGAAAAAGAGTTGCCAGCAAGAACCATAACGGTGTAAAAGAGACGAGAATTTTAAGTTTACGTCGTCCTCAATATTGCGAGTGAAGGTGAAATTAGGCCAACGCAGGCATGAAAGATGCAGAAGAGCATCACGAGAACCCCAATCTCCTGCAAATCGAAATTGGAAAGCTTGAGCTCCAAAATTCTTAATTAAAGGGGATAGGCTACAGTATGCACACCAACATTTCCAAATGTTCCCAATCCACCATTGTGTGGAGTACATGTTTGTGATCCGGATTGTCCAAAATGTGGAGCCCCTTTACAGGTGGAGCATAAACCAAAAAACCTACTGACTGGACCATCTTAACCATCTGATTTTCCCATTGAATTTGGACCATGGCTGCTAGTTTCTAACCATCTATTTGGGAGCCACAGATTTGGATGGTTTGGGCTGTTCAATCAATCTTCTGGCGATGCTAGACCCAAAATGGGCCCAACCATTTGATTGCATTGCACATGTAACAAAGTTGTGGTGCACAAATACCATAAAGATGTCTTGAAAATGTAAAGTTTCTCTTCTCTCTACTCATGGAAGCCATACCTGATAATCAAAAGCTACTATCGACAAAACCAAGCCAGCAATGGTGAATGCGCCCATCAAAAAATCCTCCATGGCAACTGACAATGGCCCGCCAATGAACCATGGAACTGCTGTGCTGCCAAGCATACTTGCGCCCATTAAACATGGGTATATCATCTCCAGATGCACCTCTCGCCCATCAGCCTGCAGCAATAATAAAAGATGGTGAAGAAAGGATACCCCAACTCCACCGTTGCTTGTATGAGGAATTAGAAGTCTATAGATCATCAGTGTGGAACTGTAAGTGACATAAAAAGAGTGGACCAAATTAAGTAACATTCTGTGGTGCATCAGATGCTGTTGAAATAATCATCGTCCATAATCAAGGGATTATTGGGCTTAAGAGTCGATAACCAAGACCATTCCCCCATAAGTTTTCCGATGCAGTAGCCAGATAAGTTACAGTCAAGTGGGGAATGTAAGCTAGAAATAAGCAGGATCTGGTTCTCATGAACATCATCTATGAACCAGCACACCAAGATTATTTCTGTACTACCACCGGAATTACCTCTTGTGCATGGTTTACCAAAGAACTACAAAATAATCTTTTTTCCATTTCCTTCAAAACTGGTTATCCTTTTTTTTTTTTAATGCAAGTTATAGATTAGGGAAGTGATCTATACAACTGGCTGTACCTGGGCTTACAATGCCACTAGTCGCATTGGAATGGGGGATTGTCCTTGCAATTGGCTGGATGGTAAGGATCGTCCGATTGATTGCATCAACTGCCAAGAGTGGGCTAGAATAAATTGACAATCCTGATAGATAATTGGATTGTGGCACATGGCCTAGGAAACTAGTTGTACCATAAGCCCACGATACAACTAGGTTTTTTATATCATTTCCTGATAAGCTAATAGAGCCATGATACAGTACAAATTCTCCATCCTTACTACATCATAAATTTGTTTTTATGTCTCATTTCAAAAAAATAAAAATAAAAAATACACCATATGGCTCCAATATCACCCTGATCATAGGTGATCACAACCACTCAAATAAGGGCCTGTAAAATAGATAGCAATACCATTTTGACCCCCAAGCATCCATTCTGCATGCACTTACTGTAGAGTTGTGATTATCCCGTCACGATGAGTTTGGTTCATGCGCAGTCTGTGTCAAGGTTTAAAAGTATCATCTGAAACCAGTGTGTATCATCCGATACTAGTATCGCCCATGAACGATACAGGTGTACTGGCCCCGAATCAGCCCAAAACATTCTCAATACTGGGCAATACGTGACAGTATTGGTGGTGAACGATATGTTACGTAACACACCCATTTCAATCCTTGGTGTATGGTGGATTCCTACCAAAACAACATGAAGTTGAATCACCAAAGGTGGGTCCCTATATAGGAATTCGCACCATCATAAAGTAAGAAGAATTTGTAGTGGATCATGGCTCCTAATACCAGACTTAGGGTGCATTTGGTTAGCCTAGCAGCCCCTAAAGTACCATATTTAGGGTGTGATTGGTTGCACCAGATATGAAATTTCATGATATTTTGTGATTAATTAGTCTAAGCAAAATATCATTAACTCATGATATTTGGTGCAACCAAACACACCCTTATTTAAAAGCAGCAAATTGCAAACCATGAACCAAGTTAGCCTATCAGCCTTTACTTGCCAGATATCAGCAAACTGCAAGCCATGAACTTGTCCTTATACCAAGCATACCAGTAAAACAAAGTAACCATGCGATGGATTGTTTATTTATTCTTCATATAATGCTGGCAACTATTGAGTTGCCGCTCTTCTACAATTTCATCAAACAAATTCACACATCACGGTTGGCCACTAAAATCCACCAGAAATTTCATCCCATCCTTTCAGTTCACATTTTGCAAGCACAGCCATACGCCATATATAACCATGGTAATCTGGACATTCTAAATGTTGGTCGAGGAACACCATTGATCTTTTCATGGTTATCGAGTATTCTTATTCGTGATAGAGATTGCATCATTGTGAAGTACAAAGCGAGAGAGATTTCCAGGCCGTACATAAGGGCAATAGGAATGTTCCAATCCACTCATCTTCCATTCTTTACATGCTTTGGGAGATTGAATCTGCACCAAGCAACTAATCCACACATCGCCATGGCCTACAAAACTGACTTGGTGTGTGTGGTGATGGCCATCTACGGCAGAAGCAAAAACCGAGAATACATCATCAGGCATCAGCTTTACAAACATTTTGGAGAAGCTCTTATTTACAAGTAGACTTGAAGATGGTCTAAGATTTTCCTTGCAGTTTGCAGCATGGGCATGATGACTTAATCCATTACTTAACATGAGAAAGTTTCCAGGCATTTAAAAGTTTAAGATAGGAATGTACCACTATAGTTGGTGACCACAAAATCCAAAAGATGGCCACAGAAAAGTGGAGGCACGCTTGCACCCATGCTAATAGCCATATCCTTTTATCTGTCAAGCATAGACACTCGCTTAAAGAAGAAAATGAATAAGTCAAAAGAAATGAGAAAGGAAAAAAATGTACATATTGAATATCTATGAATATTTTAGAAATAAAAGGTGCACGCTCCAAAGGTGCCAGTACCACCGTAATAAGCATATGGCTGTACTGGGAAGATTTGGGGTGCATGTGATGTATTCACACCATCCCACATGTTTATTAGATGGGTTCGCCTCAAAAAACTCTAGCAACTAAAACCCACGGAAAATGGAATGAGCTGGATGGGAAGGCCCACTCTTGAATTCCACAGGGGAGCCCCAACTCACCAAAACAGCCTGAATCTTCGCCTGACCCTTCATCTGGACTAGATGAAGGGTCCGACTGGCCTTAGTTACATATACACAACACTGTGGGCCATCCACGCCAATAAACAGTGGGTGTTCCTCTCAATATGCTCCCTGTGCTGTGACCCATTTGAGTTTAGGATCAGTCTGATTTTTGGGATATAGGGGTTTCTGAGGTGAAGCATGTTATGGACAGCTTGCATTCTGTGAAAACATCACTAGGCCACACATTTGACATAAGCTTACAGTGCTATCAGTACCATCAGAGCGTGCACACCATGCCAATAAACAGTGGGTGTTCCTCTCAATATGCTCCCTGTGCTGTGACCCATTTGAGTTTAGGATCAGTCTGATTTTTGGGATATAGGGGTTTCTGAGGTGAAGCACTTGCATTCTGTGAAAACATCACTAGGCCACACATTTGACATAAGCTTACAGTGCTATCAGTACCATCAGAGCGTGCACACCATCCCCCCCCCCCAAAACAAAAGGAGAGAGAGAGAGAGATGCATTGCAGATTCCAACAGCTTCCAATCATTCCCCAAGTCATCATTTACATGGGGAAATCAGAGATGCCACCACCTTTTGATCTGAAAGGCATCTCCTTGTATCGTTCCCCAAGACATGCAATTTTGCAAATCATGCTTTACATCAAAGGGCACTTCTCAACGAAGCAGATATATCAGACACCATCCAAATGATTTCTGCATTAAAGGTGCAGAATTCTTACCACTGAGGATATATGCTGAAAAAGACATCTTATAACCCCTGATGCCAGAAGTTGGAGGACTTCCATTCCATTCTCTACTAATATAAGCAATGCAAATCATTGCCAAAATAGCTGCTGCAGTTGAGGGAAGAACAATCCCCTTTCCAGCACTCCAACTAGCCAGTGAATTTGTAAGGACTAGGCTTGCAACAACAGATGCAGCACCAAAAAAGGTCATTAACCAAAGAGTTTCACTTAGTAACTCCTTCCTATGACCCAGCTGCAAAGGAAGAATGGATGCATCAATACAAAGGACCATCTCTACACAAGGTAAAAGTTAGAAGTAATGCTACCTAACACGAACCTTCTCATGTTCAGCTACCATCCATGTTTCAAAGCTGCATGATGATATGGAAGAGGCAAGGCCCATACAAATGCTCGCTACCCAAATACTTTGTTGGTTGGTCACACTCTTTAAGACACCCGTGAAGATGTGGAGGACGCAAAAGAGCATACAGGCCTTCCTATGACCTCTGAAAGTACCAGGCATTCATGAGAATCACTTATGTTTCAAAGTACTACGAACTTTAGTTGGAATCATAATGTATGAATCTGTTAGTTATTTGTCCAAAACGCACTATGAATAAACTGACATGGAATATTATTTTGATAAGCTTGTCTAAGAGATAACGGTATGCCAGAATTTTATAATTGTTTATAGAATACTTATTCCTTTGAAGTGAAGCACTAGGCAAGGCACATCCATAAAGCTACTTGCTCCTTTCAAATGAAGCGCAAGTCAAGGCCAATCAATGATGCTACTAGCTTTAAGAGGGTAATTTCCCTCTACTAGTGCAGGTGGGCCCCCCCTCCCTCTCTGTCTCTATCTAAAGATCTACATTTGTTAGAGAAACATTAGAATCAATCCACCACCAGCATGCTAAGGGAAGAATGAAGAAAATTATGGTGCAAGAAAACACATAATCACTTCATTGTGTTCTCTCTAGATCAAGATTTGACGTATCATCCAATACGGGTATGTAACACCCGAAACATCCCAATACAAGTGGGATACGGGTCAAACAATGTGGCTGTATCAACCTGAAACATCCTGATGCAGGGGCAATATAGATATTATAGGGTGATACGACCCCGTATTGGTAGTGAACGATTCGATACACAAAAACTGATTTGCAAGACATGCTCTAGATCCCTAAATTCTATTTATAAAATGAGGTTGATCACCAATAATCAGAGTTCCCATGCCAGGAGATCAACGAAAGAAATCTCCTAAATCTATGTCGGGAGACTATCTAACAGTCATAAAGAAACCCAAATGCGTCTAACAGTCAAAAACAAAATTGGCAATGAAGCATCTTGATACCATTTACATGAACAAAGCACAAAATTACACCAACTGTATGGGAGAGGATGATGGAGCAACGACTGAAACAAGAAAGAAGGATTTCAAAGAAACGGTCCGGCTTCATGCCAAGGAGATCAACAATCGGGGCTATGATTACTTATACAAATGATGGAAAAGAGGAAGAAGTCAAACATGTTTTATAGATGCTTGAAGTGAAAAATGCTTTGAGCCTAAAGAAAGGTAAGGTGTTATCATCTAAGAAGGATCAGATTTTAAACCAATGGAAAGTTATTCCCCATGGACCCCAAGAGAATTGTATTTCAAGTCAGTCACTAAGGGTTGCAGAGATATCCTTGGTGACCCGACCATGTGGGGCCCACCATGATGTATGGGTTTTATCCATGTCGTCCATCTGTTTTGCCAGCTCATTTTAGGGCATGAGCTCAAAAATGAGACAAATCAAAAGCTCAAGTGGATCACACCACAAGAAACAGTGGGGATAATGACGCCCACCGTTGAAACCTTCCTAGGGCACACCATGACGTTTATTTGCCATCCAACCTGTTCATAAGGTCACATAGACCTGGATGAAGGGAAAACACAAATATCAGCTTGATCCGAAACTTCTATGGCCCTCAAGAAGTTTTCAACGGTAGGCGTTCAATCCCCACTATTTCTTGTGGTGTGGTCCACTTGAGCTTTGGATTTGCCTCCTTTTTTGGGCTCATGCTCTAACATTAACTGGAAAAATGAATGGACTACGTGGATAAAACACATGCATCACAGTGGACCCCACAGAGTTAGGTCACAAGGCAATCCACGTCCGGGGCTAAGGCAATGGTCCTAAAAGCCTACTACCACGAGGATTCCTCGATATTACAAGGCTTGGCAGAGGCCCACATACCTAGAAAAGACTACAACATAAGATCTCATCACAACGTCAGCCATAGTTGAAGATAGACTCATATGAATTAATCATACAAGGGGCACAACGATGCCCACTCTGTGTGGCATCTCATTAAATGGCCAAGAAACAAAGCAATAACGTTCTAGCAGCCAAGTCCTAGTATCATGTCTGAATCACGTTTCAAAAGCTAGTAGACCGTGGCAGGTTTTGATAGTTGGACAAAGGGCTGTCAACAAATTGGATTCGAGTTGGTTCCTATAGTACCCATAGGGCCAGAGCCTAGGAGACTTGGCCCGGGCTAGGGCCAACCCTAGGCTAGGCCATTGCCACCCCCATCATCGAAGATGTAGCTTGGAGAAATATAATTCATAGAATTGGCTACAAATAGCTTGGAGAAGGATATGATGAATGATGATGATGACAATAATGACGACGATGGTCATGATGACAGTAATAATGATTATGACACAGTGACAACAATAATGACGATATTGCACAATGAAAAGGTAGAGGCTCCCATGGATAGGAAAACTTGAGAAATGAGAGGACGTGAGGAGGCATTTATAGCCCCCCCATCCATCCCCTTTTCTTTGCCTAAACCAATGTGAGGCTAATTTTCACTTGCAAACAAAATGTTCAATTTTTTTTTCCTTCCAAAAGTCAATTTTTACCAAAGTTCTAAGTTCAAGCTTTTAGGCTTCAACATTCTAGAAAACCTTAGTATTTTATAAAATAATCCAAAAAAGGTTCACATAAAAGAGGTCCCATGCATGCCTAAAGATGAACACTTATGGAAACTTTATAGGCTCAATGCTTGCAAGGATGGTTATTTACAATGAAAATGGTTCAATAGGTATAGTCAACTATCGCGGAGTAATAGAAAATTCTCATAACAAAACTGAGATTGGTGACACCAAGCTTACATGAAGAAAACTGCTATAGCAATCACTACCAGCATTACTTGAAGTTGGGTATTCCTATTATGTCTAAAGTTAGAAGGTGGAAGCACAATTGCTGGGAAACTCATTTCCCTTTGCAAACTGCCTCTATTTTGTGCTTCACATTTCATGCATTTCCATAACTACCATGACAAATATGGTATAATAAGACATTTCTTCCACTTCCGTTTTTCAATCGACCAACTATGTTTGGAAATTGGTAGTTTCATGTGTGGAAACTACCACTTGAAACTAGCAATCCCATCAAAAGATCCAAAGTTGCCTTGGATACATTCAAGAGCTTCATATGAAAGCATTCATTATGAGTAATATAGTTTGAATTGGTGATGTTAAGATGTTATTTCATCATCATCACCATGTAAGCCTTATCCCAATTACTCAAGGTCGGCTACATGAATCATGTTTCGTCATTCCACGTTATCAAGGGTCATACCTTCAATTAGATTGCAGGTCATCACATCTTTTCTTACTACCTCCATCCACATCCTTCTAGGCCTTCCCCTTGCCCTTTTAGAGCCTTCAACTCATATCAATTCACTCCTAACTAGCTTGGTTCTTGGTCACTGTTGCACATGATTGAACCATCTAAAAGTCAACTTTCCCTCATCTAATAACTATCGGTGCTACTCCTAAGTTCCCTCAAATGCATTCATTCATAATCCTACTGATCTTGCCACTCATCCATCACAACATCTTCAATAAAACCACTCATCCTATGAACATTTTCTTCCTTAATTGCCTAACATTGTGGCTAAAAAGCATAGATGATGGATGATCTCATCCTATAAAATTTCACTCTCCAATTCGGTAGACAATGATCACATAAAACTCTAGAGGCACATCTCCATTTCTTCCACCCCACTTGAATTCTATGGGCAACATCTAAGGTATTCAATAACAGCAAGAGTGGTTGTAATGGCCACTATCGTTATTGTTACGATACAAGCCAGGACGGCCATAATAGTCCCCCCATACCCAATGTTGTCAAAATCCTACAATTTACAATTTGAGTCGAATCTTAAGCAAAAGTATTTGAATCACACATCGGATCCCTTTTTAGACGAATCCTACAATTTATGATTAAAATTTTACTTAGTCTCTTTTATTTTAAGCTTTACTTGGCTTTCATTTTATGTTTTTAAATTGGCGGGGCTTTAAGAATCATTTAGAAGAGGTCAATTACTTTATTTTGTTCTTTATAGGATATTACATGATAGATATTCTCTTTGACATTAAATCATTTACATTTTCTTATGATTTCTTACTTCTTAATTGGTCAGAACACCAAATTGATATAATATTCAATAACAGTAATGATGGGCATAACAACCAGCATTATTGTCGTTACGATACAAGGTTGTAACAGCTGTTACGACCCTATAATGGATTTTTAAAAAAAAAAGAAAAAAATGTATCGGGCCTGTATTGGCCCCATATTGGCTGTTATGGGCCTTTTTTTTCCAAATTGGGCATTACAGCCCCGTATCATGTAACTTTCACCACCATTACCATTACGTAACGTCCGGATTGTAACATAACCGTTTTTTAATACCTTGTACATGACTTATCTAGAAATTTTTTATAGAAGGTTGCGATCATATTGAATTTATATGTATTGTGGTAATGATGGTTAGAAATCAAAATATCTTTTTTCACCAGTGCTTTTCCAACATGATTCTACGCTTAAGAAAGGTAAATCTTTTAAATGACAAAAATTAAAGGAAAGACAAGAATCCTCTAATACTTATCATGGTATTGTGGTATTACTTGGTGCATGTTGATGGGAAATGGATGATTGGTGAGTTTCTATTTTTTTTCCTAATTTATTTATATTTTGTAGATTGTTTTCAATTTTTAACAAAATCATTAAAAAATAATAATAATAATAATCTTGCAATGGTTGTTACATAATGATAACAGTGTTAACTGTTACACATTATGGGGTCGTAACGGCTGTTATTGAAAAATGGCATGTAGCGGGGTAAAACAATTTAAAAAATAAATAAATAAAGAAGGTCGCAATGGCAGTTACAACCCATTTCATAACGGTAACAATGGTGGCAGTTAGGGCCGCTATTACCATTATGGAATACCTTGTATACAATAACAATTTTGACAACATTGCTTGTAATGGCCATTACTACATCTTTTCAAATAATTTGACAACATTGCTTGTAATGGACATTACTACCTCTTTTAAAAAATTAAAAATTAAAAATAAATACACCTGTATAGGCCCTATAATGGCCATTATGAGGCACTTTTCCTTAATGGCCATTATGCCCCCTAAAGCATACAATTCCCACCATTACCGTTACGTAACAACCATAACGGCCATTACGTAAACGATTTTTAAAGCCTTGGCAATATCCTTCTCAACCTCTCCACTCTCATGAGTTATTGACCCAAGGTATTGAAAGTGGTAATTTTGGAAAACATATTGGTCAACAATCTTAAATAAGTCCTCATTTGTACTTCTATTGTTACTAAAATTGCACTCCATGTGGTTTATTATTGTCTAATTAATTTTAAATCCTTTTGATTCTATAGCACTTCATAAATCTAGCTTTGTGTTTACACCCTCCCATGTCTTATCAATTAAAACTATGTCATCTACGAAAAACATACACCCTGGGATATCTTCCTACAAATGCCTCATTAACTAGTCCATAACCAGCGCGAATTACAAGGTCAATGTCAACCCTTAGTGCAAGCCTACAATAATTGCGAATTCACTTGTCTCCTAACTAGCGGTGCTCACATTCGTTACTACCTCATACATAACCTTAATCATGCCAATATATCCTCTTGAAACTCCTTTCTTTCCCAACGCCCACCATATTAGCTCTCAAGGGACCCCATTGTATGCTTTCTCTAAGTCAATAAAGACCATGTGGAGATCTTTAGTCATCTCCTTATAATTCTCCATCAATTTTCTAAGTGGAAAAATAGATTCAGTGGTAGACCTCCCAAGCATGAAACCAAATTGATTTTCTGATTCATTCATCATGTGCCTTCTTAGTCTTTGTTCAATCACTCTCTCCCAGTCTCATAATATGGCTCATTAGTTTAATCCCACAATAGTTAGTGTAACTCTGTATATCTCCTTTATTCTTATAGATAGGTAAATCACATGGCATTTTCTTCAATCTTACAATGTGAAGATACTATTTGTAGCATTCTTCAATCTTACAATGTGAAGATGCTATTTGTAGGAAAATATTCAACAACTCCTGTGGACAGTTTGTCTTCAAGTACAATTCGAGTGTCTTTAAATAATGAAATTTCCCGAACCGGTATAAGTACAACGCCTACAGTTAGTTCCCAAGAGTAATAGAAATATGGAAGATAAAAAGATAAATAACACCATGAACCCCAATATAAGGAACTCATAAGAGAAAGACCATTTCACTTACATGACATCGGAAAGTACACCTAAGAAAGTACCAACAAGGAGAGAAGCAGCGCATCCCAGTGTGAGAGCCACAACCATCCACTCCCTGCTAAGACCATAATGATCATACTCAAACTGTCCAAACATGTATTCGAGCCCTTCAATTACTGAAAAAGAAAAGCAAAATATAAAACAGGAGGATGAAACGAGAGTTTTAAATTTTATTTACAAAAAAAAAAAAAAACATTATTTTATTTCATGAAAACATCATCATCATCATCTAAGCGTTATCCCAACTAATTGGGAGTTCAGCTACATGAAGCCTTTTCAAATTTCATGCAAACATACCGGGGGGGGGGGGGGGGGGGGGGAAGATAGTTGAAGTGAAATCCATAAATGAAATCAAAGGTTCGCTACGCCCACACACGTGTAGAAGCCTGCCCATCCACATGCATGCACGCATGCTGATAAAGCATATCTATCAACTATCCAAGACTTTCATAGCATGAGATACACTGATTAATTCTGCTAAAAAATGTGGCTATTTCACTCACCAGGTGGACCATAATTATAGAACAAACAGGCAGTTACAACAATTTCTTTTCTACCCATCCATTTGTTTTGTACAGTAGCTCCCATATGACTAAAACCAGGATTTTGGGCCAGAAGATATTAAGGTTGGATCTCAAACACTTGTGCTGTACTGGACATGTATTCTTGCATGTGGATGGGCTCATCAAGTCATGCCTAAGTACTAATAATGGAAAAAGGAAATGGAGCACTGGACACAAATTAACATCTTTTTTATTGAAAGGGGCATTCGATTAAAAACGGGTGAAATCAATGGATTGAATCATATCCACAATACAAATGGAAATAGAACAGACAACTGTTTTGGAATCATAAAGTTCAATCACACCTACATAAAATGGTAAAAATAAAAAGATCAGAGACTGGACTGGAATCATATGATCCAATCATAACCATATCAATAAAATGGTAAAACAACATGAAAATGATCCGAAGTCCATAAATTCAATCATGCCCACATGACAAAAAAAGGCGATTAAAAGAAGAGAGAGAGAGAGAGAGAGAGAGAGAGAGAGAGAGCAAAGAATTGAATCAAGAAATTCTATCATGCCCACATCATATAAGTGGCAAAGAACCGGAGAAGTAAAGTGACATTCTAAAATCCAATCCTAACCACAGTAAAATTAGCAGGGAACTCAACTGAGGTGCATAAACTTAATCCGACCCAAGTAATTAAAAAAGAAAAAGAAAAGCCAAATTAAAAAAATGGTTTAAAAGAACTGAAATCAAGAAAAAATACATACCCGCTTAGCAAAAATGGCATCAGGAAAAAAAAAAAAAAAAACATACAAAGAAATGGACCGAAATTATAAAATTCAAGCATACCACAAATCAATAAATTCAATTATGGCCACATATAAACAATGGCAAAATTAACAATAAGGTGTTGGTTCTCAACTGTTCATTGACCCATAAGTGATATCAAGAAATACAAGCATCCTACATGATAAAAACGTCAATAAGAAAAACAGAAGACTCAACCGAAATCTAGAAATTCAATCATACCTATATACTCAAAATGGCAAAATTGGAAGATGGACGGAAATAAGAAATTATACCACACCCACATGGAAAAATGGCAAAAAAGAAACAGAAAAATAGACTGAACTTACAAAATTCAATCACACAAAGAAACTTAAAAATGGAAGAGTAGTGGAGATGGACTGAAATTATAAAATTTCACACTCACAGATTAAATTGGCAAAATACCAGATAAACTTATAATTTCGTACCAACATTAAAAATGCAAAAACGAAGTGAAAAGGACTGAAATTACAAAATTTCATACCCACAGATTAAAAATGGTGAAGTAGCAAAGAAATGGACTGAAATTATAAATTCTAACCATACACACAGATTGGAAATTGCAAAACAGTGGATAAACCAACTCCAACCATAAAATTCAGTCATACCCACAGATTAAAAATCAAAAATAGCACAGAAATAGACTGAAATTATAAATAAAAAGTATAAAATTCAATCATGCCCATATGGTAAAGATGGAAGAGGAGCAATTAACAGAAATCTCTAAATTCAACCATACCCGCATGCTAAAAACAACAAAATGCAGAGAACTGCACTGAGATCAAGAAATTCAATCATACCAAAATATTGAAAATGGCAACATGGTGGAGAACTAAACTAAAATCAAGAAAAATAGTCATACCCAAATACTGAAGATGGAAAGCTAGCGGGGAACTGAATTGAATCAAGAAATTCAATCATACCAACATACTAAAACTGCAAAATAGCTGAGAATTGAACTGGAATCAAGAAATTCAATCAAACCCAAATATTAAATAGTGGCAAAACAGAAAGAACTAAACAGATATCAAGAAATTCAATCACACCCACATATCAAAAATGGCAAAAAAAAAAGAAGGTAGAACTGCATCGCAGCCATAAAATTCAATCATAAACACAAGCAGAAAATAGTAAATACCAGAGAAATTCAAGAAATCAGCCAATCAAGTCATACCAGCATACTAAAAATGCCAACAAGGAAAGTACAAAAAAAAAAAAAACAGAACCGATTTTTTTAAAGGACACCTATAGTGCAATTTCAATCAAAACCCAAATACGAATTGCAATAAAGAAATTCAATCATACCCAGCTACTAAAAATGGCAAAGCAGTGGAGAAATGAACTGAAATCAAGAAACTCATCAAACCCAACTGCTAAAAATGGCAAAGCACCAAGAACTAAACTGATATCAAGAAATTCAATCACAATCACATATTAAAAATGACTAAAAATGAAGAAAAATACTGCATTGAAATCAGAAAATAGCATGTAGCATAGGAATTCAAGAAATCAACAAATACAAACACAACCACATACAATAAACCACCAAAAAAAAGAAAACCAGGAACGGAAATGAAACCAAGAAAAGGAACCAAGTAATGCAAATCAAGTGAACCCAAAAGCGAAAAGCGAAACAGGAAAATCAAGAAACCGACCTGAACAAAGAAAGTAGACAAGTAAGAACCAGATCTGGAAATGTAGGAATGGCACAGATGGGGATGCCGTCGGCAACATGCGACGGCGATCGAATACTGGTATGATTCTGGTGGAGGCCGTTTTGAAGTAAGGGAGAAGGAGGAGGGAAGACAGACAAGACAAGAAGAGGAAGAGATAGGAGATGGTGTTGGGTTCCCAGAAATCGGTCTCGATCACCACCCCCATCTTCAGAGAGAGAGAGAGAGAGAGGTGCAGAGAAAGAGAGAAGGAGAGAGATCTTGGGAGGTTTTGGATTTAGAGAGAGAGAGAGAGAGAGAGGAGAGAGAGAGGGGGGGTTTTAAATCTAACGAAAATTCGAATTTTGCGGTCGTTTTTAGGATTAAAAATACAAGAGAAAAACTTTGATACTCTGGCAGAGTGTGATGGATGATACGCATGCACTTATAAATTAAACAGGTGGAATTAAATAGTCAAGTTAAGTAGTAAAAATTATGGTACCCAGTATGGAGTATAGATGTGTCATGAACGAAAAGTACAGCTTATTTTATTATCTGACTATCAGATTGGTGGATATTTATTGGACGGTTAAAATGAAAAGTATCCAACGGCCTTGTTTTCACAAACAAGTGTCCACGAATCAGTGGTCAGGATTGTTTAAATATAATCTGGATTGTGACACTTCAACAGTCGGATGCACAATTTTCTCGATTTTATTTGAGTTAATACATGCAGTTTGTATAATTTCTAAGTGCCTGCGTATCAAGCGTCATTCGCAACCTGAGTATCATATATCTCGTCTTCATTCAATGTCAATGGTTAAAGGCTTTAAATTCTCATTGAATTTCAATTGGCTTTTGGCCTTTTACTATATAGGAAAGAAGGGAATTAATTGTGCTGACTCATCACCTTCAAGCGGTTGTATCCACACCGTCCATTCATTCGGAGATATCATTTTTGGGCATGATACAAAGAATTAGGCAGATCCAAGACTAGAGTGGACCCCACCACAGAAAACAGAGGGTAGAGTGACGCCTACCATTGAAACCTTCCTAAGGTCCACCCTGATGTTTTTTTGAGATCCAAACTGTTCATACGTTAACGCAGACATGAAAGAAGATTTAACAAAAATATCAGGTTGATTGAAAACCTTCGTGGCCATTATAACTTTTTAACGGTGAGCGTCACTCTCCCAACTGTTTTCTTTGGTGGGTCCACTCTAGCTTTAGATCTGACTCATTTTTGGATCATGCCCTAATATGATCTCTCCAAATGGATGAACGGTATAGATACAAAACACACATCATGATCGGGCCCACAGAACTTGGTGACGTCACTTCAGTAGCGAGCCTCGCTATTCAACCTGTGTGAGTAGCTATCCGTTGTATCCTGCAACCATTTTCAGAAAACAGACACTTGCAACCGGTTGTAGGCTGTAACCCGCTTTTTTTAGTGCCGTCATGATGCTTTTTAACTTTTGCCTCGTGCCTCTAGAGGCCCGGTATTTCACATGGGTGGGGCCCAACATGATGTTTAGTAGAAATCCGCGTGTTCATCTGTTTTACCAGGTCATGTCAGGACATTAGCTCAAAAATAGTAAGATTCAAAACTTAAGTGGGCTACCCAACGGAAAATGATGGGGATTAAACTCTCACCGTTGAAACATTGTGGAACCACAAAAGTTTTGGATTGGAATATCATTTTTGTGTTTTCAGTTCATCCCAGTGAGAATGGCCTTATGGATGGTCTGGATGGAACATAAAAATCCGCGCCCGCATTTTGGTGCCTCCATATTGTGTTCCACACACGTGTCACATGCGTATGATGATCAGGACCGTACATCGTGCTGGCACATTCGTTCACTGGCCGCTAGGTAGATTTCTCTAGGATCGGACTATCTTAAATATCTAATAAGTGGGCCTTTCCTCGGCAAGAGTTGTCGCTGATGTTTTGTCTTTTAGTGTTTATTCAAAGGACAATAATTCAAGGGCTGGAACTGTTTTTGGACAATGGTCCATTCATGCTGGAAATAGAAATTTAATGGTTTGGATTCCACGCCCTTGTGCCACGTATTCAGAATGACGTGGATGCACCGTCTCTGTAACGGACCGCTTACACACGCGGTGGATTACCTTAACCCAGATGTCCCTGTAGGCCTTAGCTTTGTGGGGCCCACATGATGTCCGTGTGTTGCTCGTCCGTCAGTTTCGCCAGCTCATATTGGGACATGAACAGAAAAGCGAGGAAGATACAAAATTCGAGTCGGCCGGCCACGTCATGGGAAATGGTGGGAATGGAAACGTCCACCGTTGAAACTTTTCAGGGCCCACCGCGACAGTGTACAAGCCATCCAACTGTTCATAATCTTCTGTAAGCCCCAAGAAAGTTTCAACTGTGGACATTATTAACACAAACATCGTGGTGGGTCCCACAGCCGATCGCAGGAAATCTGATGTGGATTGCGTATTGACACGCGAGTACCAACGTCGCTCCTGCCAGTGCTCCGTGGGCTCCACCATGATGTTTGTGTTTTATCCACGCCGTACATTTATTTTTTCAGTTCATTTTAGTTTGCGTGGCCAAATATAAGGCAGATTCAAACATAAGGTAGACCACACCACAGAAAACAGTGGTGATTGACAGAAAATAAACATAGGAAGTTTTTAGTGCTGGGCGTTCAATCACCGCTGTTTTCTGTGGTATGTTCCACCTGCGATGTAGATCTGTCTCGATTTTAGGCAGATACCCAAAAATGAGCTGGAAAAAATGAATGAACGGTGTGGATGAAAGATGTAAGGTCCCAAAAAGGCCAGCGACGTCGGAATGGGAGGTTCATGCAATCCGCGTCCGGGTTATACTGGAATATTTGACCTTGCAAATATTCGATACTTTCAAGGGTAACAGTAGAAATAAAAAAAATGCTCCACTAACGATAAAGCTAGCTATAGATGTACGGGCAAAAAAAAAAATGAACGGCGTAGATGAAACTAATACATCACGGTGGACCCCACAGTGCCCTGGCTTGATCGATCTCTCAGTCCGGCCGGGGGCAGTACGCAATCCACTGTTACTTGGAAGCGTATTTGCTACTGAACCACTGAAGTGACGTCACTACTTTCTTTAGGCCCCGTCATGATGTATGTATTGTATCCACACCATCCATCCGCTTGGTAAGATCGTTTTACGTCATGATTAAAAGAATTAGGTAGATCTAACGTTCAAGTGGATCTTACCGTAGAAAACACTGGTGATAGTGACGCCCGTTGAAACCTTCCTAGGGCCCACCATGATGTTTGTTTGAGATCCAATCTGTTTATAAGTTAAAAAAGACATGGAATAAACGAAAACACAAATATCATCTTGATCGAAAACTTGTGTCGCCCAAAGAATTTTTTAATGGTAGGCGTTCAATCCCCACTGTTTTCTGTGATGGGTTCATTTGAGGTATGGATCTACCTCATTATTTCCTAAATACCCTAAAATAATCTCTCCGAATGAATGGACGGTGTAGATACAACACATACATCATGATGGGCCCACAGAATGTGATGACGTCACTTCAGTAGCCAGACTCGCTAAGTCGAGTTCAGTAGCTAATCCTCGTCCCTGTTATAACTTGCAGCCGTCTGAGAAATGGTCGCTGGAACGGATTAGGTGCGCTCCTTACGTGGGCCCACCTTAATGTGTTTATTCTATATCAACTTGATATTTGTTTTTTCCCCTTCCACCAGATTTGTGATATCTTATCAGGATGAAAAATAAATATTACAGTGGGCCACATGGATTTTTTTTCTACGGTGGACTGTCCAATCACCACTGTTTCCTACGATACGGTCCACTAAGATTTGGATCTGCACCTGAGAAAAGGATGGACGGTATGGATGTAGAATACATACAATCCCCAAGGTAAGGGCCGCATAGTCTTGGGCAAGGCTTGGGCCGGGACATCCATGCCTGTGAAATTCAAATGGGCCACAGCAGAGGGGACCAGTTGACAGAGGATGTCCACCCTTGATTTGCCTAAAGGGCCCACCCTTGAAATTAATTCCTTTTCTTCTTTTTTTTCTTCTTTTCTTTTTGTCCTTGGACAGCCCAAGGGGATGCATCTGATGGACTCGTTCGATGTAATACATGCACCATGTGTGACCCACATCTACTGTGCATACACAAATTTACAATGGCACTAGTATTTCTAAAGGACGCCTCAATTTAAAAAATGAGTTTTTAAAGTTTGTTTTCGTTTATTTTATAACGAACGTTTCATTCATGAAAAGGGAAGGAAACATTATTTCCCACAAAATTCATATTCAACCGTTTTTGTAAGGCCCTTTTTTGTGTGGGAATCTATGAAAAATATTATTTTTTATTTACATTTTTCGTGTACAACAAACAAACAAATTTTACCACCTGCACCCTTAAAAACGACATTTTATCATAATAGAAGAGAAACGAGTTTGCCGGGAGGTGCATCATAGCATACTACTTGTTGCTATTCAATTCCGATGTAGTCACACGTGTACCAAATTTCAATTAAATGTGTGCAAATAAGTTTAAGTGTTGAGAATATTATAAGGCCTAATTGGCTTGAATCAAATTGAATGCTTATGCCTCTAGGCAATGAATTAGTCGGATCAAAACTAGATCTACGGAGATTAGTCTGACTATTCAACCACTAATAAAGTTATTAGGCGATTTACAAAAGTAATAGTTAGTTTTTATTATTTATCTTCTTTAAAAAAAACTCAAAAGCAAAGACTTTTCTTACCATGGTGACGGTTCTAGTCATGTTTCTCAACAAAATTAATAAAAATAAAAAGCTAGAAAAATTGCTTGATGTTAATTTTCTTAATATAAAAGTATAATGGAGTACAATTGGAAAAAAAAAAATAGAAAAAATAAGCGAAGAGATTATCAATGACGGTCTATACTAGTAAAATGGTCGTGAGGCGATCGTAATATTCGTTCAACAAATCGTAACCAGAGATTACTAAGTAAGAACTAATAACTGAGGGATTTAACGTCAAAGTAGTGGATATTTATACTAATCTACTGATGTACTTTTTATAGTTGTGCATTGGACGACAACAACAGAATAAACACTACAGACTCGTTGCAGCATGACTCTGCACAAATGTGGAGTAAACTATAATTAAAACTAATTTAAATAAATGTCCACAAAGGACGAAAGAGATATAGTCAACGTAGAACTGAAAGGCCTGTGTGTGATTGTATTAGCTTGAGGCCCGGAACTCTTTTCTGTGTGCAGCTTTTATACGTTCAAAGAAGCGGCGGTTATCCATGAGATTCTGTAACTTACGTGAGAGGTCATCTAATCAGGTTGCAGCCTTTTCAGCAAGTGTCTTGTTGAGATTTAAAGTCATTTAAAGTGTTATGCTGCTGCAAGTGATGATCTTTTCATCTTCGAATGGCTTCCTGTTATTTAGTGTGATTTTCTACGGCTTGTAAAAGGTTCTCAGATGTTCTCGGAGAGTATTTCTCTTCAAATTAGTCCTAGACGACCATGTCATGCGGTGACTAGTTAAATGGGACTCTAGTAATGGCATATTAGCGAAACTTCCTATATGTGTAAGGGGTCGAATGTGCATTGTGCCTACAGGTCACATGTCATGGGTTAGATGACTGTCTTTTGGAATCTAGTCGAGCGTGGGTCTCTAAACGCCTAGCCTTCTTCGCGGAATATGTGCCATCAACATGTAAGCATATGTAGTCTTTTCTTGCTGTGAGCATATTTTTTTTTTGCTTCCCTACAAGTGTGTCGGCACGTGACGGCTTCTCACTCGTTAATTTAAACTATGTCAGGCTCAGTGTAAATGATACTTTCATTCTTCATTCGCCTTACATGTGCCGCCTTTATTAATGTGCCAAATGAGCCACTTTTTCATCTTTGGTTATTGCCCCACCCATGTCACTACGCCAAATGCACTAATGTAATATGTGTTCACCATCTATTTCTTTTGCACCTCACATACGTGAAGCATCCACACTTGCTAATGTGACACATGTCAGATCATCCATCTTCTCAAAAGCCCCACATGTTAACACGCCAGTATGTACTACCATTCATCTTTTCTTACGCCTCACACATCCAAAGCAATTTACATTAACCAATGTACCACATGTGCCATCATATATATTTAAAAGCTTCAAATATGCTACATTTGTCATTGGAGCTCATGTGCACAAGTGTTATTACCTTCCTCTAAATGTCATGCCTCAAATGTGAATTGGTGTCTTGTGCTGCAATTGATATTGTACAACTTCCACCACCTTACATGTATTGCATGTGCAGCAACTAATCCTTGAGCATTTATATGTGATATCTTATAGCATCAAGCACCTTACATATATTGCATGTGCCGCAACTCATCTTCAACCACCCACATGCCCCAGCATGTGCAACAACTCATCCTTAAGCATTTATACGTGATATCTTATAGCATCGACCACCGTACATATATTGCATGTGCCACGACTCATCTTCAACCACCCCACATGCCTCCAGTATATCACGTGTACTACTATTCGTCTTCAAGCATTTGACACCTGCTAAATGTTGGTGACTGGCGAGCATCTAGCAATGTTGTAAAAAAAAATATTGTATCTTAACACCAAAAATAAAAATTGAAAATATATCTAAATTTGTAAAAATATCAAGTTTAAAAACAAATATGAAAAACAATAATTCAATTTTCATAGTTTATTTAAAATAAGGTTCCCGAACAACATCATTTTTCCCCCATGTGTTCTATGAATCTAAACAAGCCTAAATAAAAAACATAATTACAATGGATGATAATCACACCATTTCTTATGAGAGGCTGAAGTATGTAAATGATTAATAATTTTTCTTTTTGCCAAAACTCATGGTAATTTCTAAAAATCAAACTAGCATTCGGAAAAGGAATGGGGTTAGTTAGTAACCCAACACCGGCCAGCCAGCTGACATCAATGTTCATGGCCACCATAATGTATGTGTTTTATCCATGCTGTTCATCCATTTTGCCAGCTCATTTTAGGGCATAATTAAAAAATGTAGCAAATCCAAATATTAGGTAGACCAGACCACAAGAAAATAATATTAATTAGAGGTCCACCCTTAACTTTTTCATAGAGCCCTTTAGACACCCCACTTAAAACAAGGATACGCCATTCTTTGAGCTTCAACTTGACTTTAACAAATTGTCTCATGTTGATTTATAAATCACTAAGAATCCAAACGAATTAGACTGGGAGTGTACTTAGCACGTGCCAGAGATTACCAGTGGACCTGATTAGCTCATATTAAATCCAGTATCGATTCAGTCACGGTTGAGCATCCGAACTCCAAACCATTGAAACTCTCTGTTTGTCCCAACGGATATGCAAAAGAATATAAAAATTATTCATTTATACCTATGGATAAAGTCTTTTCGAATAGCATTGTATTGAGGCGTGAGAGGTCATGTATTCAAAATCGAGGAAAGTACAATCGTCCTTATATACAAAATAGTCATGGTATTATTGGGGGACCAAATTCTGACCGATCAGGATGATTTATGATTCATTAAAAATGTGGTCAAATGATTTTTCTAACAAACTTAAGTTTATCCAATCCAAGTTATGATAAGAAATATTCAGCCCATTTATCAAAATCATGCATTGCAGAGCGATTAAAATTGAAAAAAATTTGGCCGCGTTTTAAACTAGTTAAACGAGATCCGATTGAAATGATTTCAGTTGTAGTGAAAAACTTATAAGGTGACGTTTCCATTGATCATGAGATTATTAAAAGTAAACCATTGTTTAAATTGCAAACAACTAATTTCATATATTAGATGGTCGTGTTTTTGGTACATCATCAAAGTGATTTTAGTCTTGTTAGAAAACTTATCTAATTATCTTTCCAATGAGACTAAAATTATCAAAAACGAATGAACGACAAACAAAATACAAGCATTTAAATGTTTTGCATCAAAGAATAAAAATCAATATATAAATATGTACACATATTTATTTATATATTATATGTAATCATTACATTTTATATAAATATATATATAGTAATCGATTACATTACATATAAAATAAAAATATCTAATAAGTAATCGATTACATTCCATATAAAATAAAAATATGTAAAAATCAATACCTACATAATGCCAAAGCAAGGAAATGAATATAATACTTTAATATATAAAAACATCCACCACACCTACAATAGCCGTAAGAAATTGCAGCTCTTATTTTGGCTACTAGGTCTATAAGTAGACCCCTTCACCACTCGTCCAAGACAGAACCAGAGAGACGAAGAAACAGAGAGAAAGGAAAAGAGAAAGAAACAGATGGAGTGAGAAAAAATAGAGAGTAGAAAGAGAGAATATACAGAGAGGGTCTTACGTGTTGGAGTTTGCATAAAAGTGCTACCCAAAGTGCTTTAAAGATTTTCAATGTACCAACATGTTGTCCAATACATGAGGTAAAAATGGTCATCAAAAGAATAAAAAAAACTACGAATTCATTCGTATTTATTTAACTTGCATTTCATTCCATATATTTTAATTGCATTAATTATATCCACATTTCCTTCTATCTCATTGTGCATTATTCTCCATCTTTTATTTTTCACTTTACTTGCCTGCTCGGGATCTTAAATCCTATGAAACAAGGCTAGTTAACATTTTTATTTTATTTTCTTAATCAGGATCACTTGGCTCTACAATGTAAGGTTGGATAACTTTTTCCTTATTTCTGTCTGCTCAAACTATCTGAGTTATGCGAACCACGACTAAATATAAAATATTACAATTCTATTAAATTTTTAAAAAATACAAATCTTGTGAATAGAGACCGCATATTATGCGGGCGTAAAAGAATGCTTAAACCCTTCATTTTACGTTACTGAAGCTCTTACTCAGAATTTATGGTCACAGACCAACCGCAAGAGTCAATTGAGTTAGGAAATTATGAGATTCTCTGACTCCTAAGTGATTATAAGATTCTTAGTCGGCCGTAGATTTTATGCTTCATTTGGCTAGTGTCAATTCTAAATAAAATACATTTTTACACCTAAGTTAATAACACACGTCGCCCACAATAATAAAATCAATACGAAAGTCAACAAAGTGAGGGCACCAGCACGCTGGTATGCACATGTGGGGGGAGGCGTTCACAAGCCCATAATGTTTATCTGTCATCCAACCTGCTGACAGAGTCATGCATACCTAAATGAAGGAAAACACAAGTATTGGGTTCAAAACTTATGTTTGACTCAAAAAGTTTTTAATGGTAAGCGATCAATTTGCACTGTTTCTTATGGTGTGGTCTATCTAAGACATGAATCTGCCTTATTTTTTTTTTTTTGCTCATCTATGAAAATGAGTTGAAAAAAATAACTTGATGACATAGATAAACATACAAATCATGGTGAGCCCACAAAACTCTTACACCAGTCAGCTGACTGGTGTTGGGATCACTTCCTAAAACTGCCGAAAGGCATCCTTAGAGTAGGACTTATAGTGCAACCAACCAATAACTTCGGCCTTTAATTGCATATCGAAACCTTCAATAGGTTAGCCCCACCACCAAGATTGCGAATTGAAATTGAAAATACCAGTCCGGTCTACTCATCAAGTGGGCTACGCTGTAAAAGTTAAATTTTAGCCATTGATAAATTGCAAAATACACTTATACACTGCACCAATGGTCAAAATTTTCCAAAAGAGGAGATTTTTAGGCCATGTACAATCCAGCAGTGGAGCTCGCAAAAGATCAACGGTCTAGATTGCTCATGTGTAGGGACCAAAGCCAACCGCGGATCATGTTATTGCTCGTTACAGGGGTTCCCTCAGCTGTAGGCCGGCCAAACGGTGGGTGGGTCCTTTGGAATGAATTAATGCCATTTTTTGTTTCGTCTAATTTTGGACTCTTGCCATTTTCGGTGAGTTATTTATACTCTGGAAGAGCATAGTGCTTAATAAGTGGCCACTCAAAAGTTGTGTGCATTACATACATTAACTTAAATTTAATCGACTAAATGGTTGAACCTGATTCTGCTAGGACAAAGTCCCGGAATCAGATTAGTTAAAACGATCCTAACCTCTGATTCATGGCCACGTATTGGTTTTCATTATTAACCGTTCGATAGATATTCACAGATCCGATAGTCGGATAATCATACTGTGAACCATAATTTAGTTCATGAAACATCTGAAATAGGAATGATAATTCGGACCGTTGAATTTGATTTACTTGTCTGCCACGTGGACAAATTCTAAGTAAAATTTTCAGTGCCTGCGTATGATTCGTTACAGCTCCTGTGTAACAGTTTCTCTCCTGTTTTTGCCGCCCGTTAGACATCAACCACTTGGATCATGACGTTTGCCAATTGCACGCGCACTTGTGAGCCGTATCATCCACTCGTTGAACACATCTCAATTTGGAAAACGTTTGCGCGATCTGAGCATGGCCTGCCAAACAGGCCAATTTTTTTTTGTTCGGACTGGAATTCTCTGAAAACATGTTTCCAACATTTCCACGGGGCCCACCATGCTGTGTATGTATAATCTAGTCGGTCTATCAGGTTTCAATACGAAGATAGGTCCTTGGCGCTAAAAATCAGATAGATCGATGATGCAGATGGGCTAAGCCACATGGAACAGTGGGGAAAGGATTTCAACCATAGGCTTGTGTTTTGGGCCACCATGGTGTGTATCTTTCATCAAACGTGTTAATCGGGTGTAACTCACCGGACGAAGAGAGTATACAAAAATCATCCTCGTAAAATCTCATGCGGGCCACACCGTACGGATTATTGAGTGTAATCGACGGATTGGGTACTACCCCATTGCGACCTAGCTAAAGATGGACCGTCCTGGCAAGGGATTTGCGGACCCACTGATGAATTATCACATTGTCCATTCATTTGGGTATATTATTTTAAGAGATGAGCTAAAAAACAGAAGTAGATCGAAAGGCCTGGGTGGACAATGACGAGCGCACACCTAAAACCTATGAAACCTTCATGACCCAGCCGTGATTTTATTTTATTTTTCCTTAAAATTTTAACACACGCACACACACCTCATGCACTCACGCTAGTGGAAATTTATCACCTATGGATACTCAAACTCTTGATTGGGTGTGAAACTCCCAAGAGGCTATCTCGTGAGCAAGAGTAAGGATTGAATCATGATACTTATTTGTCATTGGGCCTGTTGACAAGGTCACACATATAGATTAAGAAGGAAAACATAAACATTAGCTTGATACAAAACTTATATGTTTTTAGAGAGGTTTTAAACAATATGAGTTCAATCTCCACTCCTTTTCCACGGTGTAGTCCTCTTGAGGCTTAAATATGCCTTATTTTAAGGCTCATCATCTAAAATGATCAATCTAATTAGATAGATGGCTTGGATAAAACACATACATCAAGATGAGCCTCATAGAACCCCCATTAAGATTGTCCATCTCTTGGTATGTCCGAGCTCCCGCGTTTAGATTTTTTCACTTGCCCATACAAGATAGTAGACCCATAGTTCTTGAGTGTTTTATATATTATATTTTCGGTATTTCAAAATAAATAAATAAATAATTTTAAATTCCTCAATTTTTAATAAAGCAACAAAAGCATTTTGTCCCATAGTCATGTGGGTTTATTTACATATAGTATAAGTAGGATGAAAATTTTAAATTTATAAAATGTAGATTTTACATGAGGCTTAAGCACCTTTCAGAAGGGCTATGCTATCAACTCTAATTTATGCCATGAACCACGCTACACATTCACGTCGGGTTGGGCTTGGATACTTTTTGCTGCATTTTGAAATTTTAACTTGCAATGATTATTTATTTTCTATTTCTAAACCTAGTCCAACAGTAATAAAGTTTCATTTTCAAAAAATCAAATAGTCATGTTTATCGGCATGGGTGTATCCATGCTCATTCGAGGCAACCATTGAAATCTATATAAGAGACTTTTTTAATTTTAAATTTTAAATTCAATTCAATTTTTCAACTCGCTCTTTCTCACTTCAAATATTTTCAAAGAATTTGGCACAAATCTTCAAATTAGACATACAGTTCGGATTTTCGTACGCCAATTGCGCCAGTTTCATGAAGATTGACTGTCCAGCATTCCTACTATAAACAGAACAAATCAATTTACGAGTTTTCCAAATGTTTAACGGAGGTCTATCGTCACTAATTGGGCAACATCGTATCTCACTGCATATAATGCAGCTGAGCTGATAAATCAATAATGACTCGAACCAATCACGGTGAAAAAACCAGAATTCCCATGCACAAAATCAGGGTCCGGAGGATTCGTCCCCCATTACCCTTTGCCTTTGCGTATACGCAACCTAGGGGCGTCATCCCGCGAGGAGTATTCATGTCGGGGGATAAAAGCGCGTGTCAGAAATGTAGGCATACGGCAAACACGTTTGAAATCCGATCCGTTCATCAGGTACCCTACACTTCTAAATTTTCAAAAAAAAAAAAAAAAAAAAAAAATCAATGATGGAACACTAATCAAGTGGGCCACGCATGTATGTTAAATTTGGACCGTTCGACACTTTTGTCTAAATGTCCATTTTCCTAGTATAAGTTTGAGCCACCTGATCATCGGAAAAGGAAATTTTTGTTGCATAGCATGCTCACAGTGCCTTCTACCTGATGAATGGTCTGGATCTCTGCCACGTGTTCCGCACGGACCTCAACGCGTTTCTTTCCCACTCTCGATGAGGGTCTCTCGTGGTCTCGCGACTTGTCTTGGCCGGGAATCGCACTTCTAAATGTGGAAATCCCAGTCATAAGACCGAGAGCTTTGATGAGCTCATACGCGTTTACAAGTCCACCACGTTCGACGTATGCCAGCCGGACGCGAATTAGCAACTGATATGTTGAGTAGCAAGACTCGGTACTGAAGTGACGTCACCTAATTCTGTGGATCCCACCATGATGTATGTTTTTACCCACACCGTCCATGCATTTGGCGAGATCATTTCAGGGCATTATCCAAATAATGAGGCAGATGACCCCACCACAGAAAACAGTAGGAGGGTGCCGCTCACGTTGAAACCTTCCGATGGTCCACCGTGATGTTGATTTAAGATCCAACCTGTTCATATATTAACTCTTGTTCACGTGTTAACTCAGACATGAAAGAAAGAAGGGAAAACGCAAATATCAGCCTGATAGAAAACTTTTGTGGCCATTAGAACTTTTTAATGGTGAGCGTTACTCTCCCCATTGTTTTCTGTGGTGGGGTCCACTCCAGACTTAGATCTGCCTCATCATTTGGATCGTGCCCTAATATGATCTTTCCAAATGGATGGACGGTGTGGATACAAAATATACATCATAATAGGGCCCACAGAACTTGGTGACGTCACCTGACAGCAAGTCTCGCTACTCAACCTGTCAGTAGCTAATCCGCGTCCATGCCAGGCAGAGGTGTAGCAATAGGCCGGGCTGCCAGACCCGGCCCGGAAGAGATTATGGCTTGGGTCTAAACTAGGCCGAAAGGCTAGGCTGATGCTAAAAACATAGGCTCATTGACCAGGCTCGGGTAGGCCTGGACAAAATTTCAAACGGTACAACCCATCACCTAGACCCTAGTGTACTTGAAGAATAGTATTGGTACTCTGGCAAAGTGTTGTCCTTGATACACATGCACTTACAAATTACTTGAATAACATATTTTGCATACAAATAATTCAAATTTGATGGTCCAAATTACGGACCCTCGTTTAGATATCATGAAAAAAATAATTACATATATTTAATTTATTGGATGGTTAAAAATGAAAAGACATTTATTGGACTGTTAGTGGAACAATTGCTGACCGCTAACCTGTTTACTCAGTTTCATTTCATCCGGATTAATTTATTTCTTAGGTAGAATTTTGACCACCTGTTATCAAGTGTATCACATTAGCGTGTGCATGATCTGAACATTTCAAAAATGAGAGGAAGAAAGAGAAGAAAAGAAAAAGGAAAAAAGAGGAGAAAACATCTCTCCCTTTGATCACAGGTGCATATGTGTGATCCACCTTAGTACTTTTTAAGACTAGATAGCATTTTTATGAGTCCTTAGAAAATTTAAAAACTAAGCTTTCATGTCTTTCAAAATCCACCGCACATGAGCAAAAGCTACGCCTTCTGACCATGTGATTGATGGACATTTATTGGACAATAAATAAAAAAGTATCCAATGATTTTATTTCAAGAAAAAATTTGCCATGAACCAAAAGGTTGAAACCAAATCTAGATTTTATGTGAAAACTTAACGCTAGCAAATGACACAATTTCTTTTATTTGTTTAAGTTAATACATGCTTCTCGTACTAGTTTCGAGTGATTGCATGTCAAATGCAATAGGCTACCTAATTATTAAATGACACGGTATCTTATTTACCATATTGGTATGAATGGACGTGTTATAATTCGGAGTCACAATAAATTAGAATTAACCATAGATATTAGAAATTTAGATTAATATTATTGTTAGTCTTACGCTTTGTTTGTGACAAAAATAGAACAATCATATAAAATAATTAGGTAGACAATAATAACTAATTAAGTAAATAAAAATATATAATTTTATGTGAAAAATACTTACGAAGAAAAACGCATGGCATAAAACGATATATCTCTCCATTATAATCCAAACTTTAGAGATGCACTACTCACTTTCATCGATTATAGATATAACCTGATCTCCTATTACAATGCGTAACTTAGAAAAGTCTTTGTCACACCCCAAACTCGGAAATCAGACTCACAAAATTTTCGATCGCCGAATCTGGTACCGACAACCTCCATAATACCTCATTCTTGACTTCTAGCGCCCATACGTCGAATTCCGATCCTGAAATCTTAGAATGAGAATTTTCAACGTGAATTTGCTTGTAGATAAGTATAACCGCAAGTTTACCCAAATCACAAATACAACATCATCATCACATATCCACTAAAATTAAAAACTTGAATACAATACATGAAGAGAAAATATAAGATAAATGTCAAACGCTTCAAAAGCTCTAGCGCACACTCCTGCCTCAGCTCGACTGCGTCCTATCGTCACTTGCACGCATCTATCGTGCATAAGCTTATAAAAAGCTTAGAGAGTGATCTACGTGTATGCGCAAAATAAGTGTCAAGCACACGAATATCAGCGTAAGCGGAATACTGGCAAAGCTATAAGTCATTCAATATCAGAGTATGCAATGCATATTGTAGTGAGACAAATATCAGATATCGAGGATGCAATACAATATGTAATCTTGAAGAACCACAAAATACCATCAGTCTCATCTAGATCATATACATGCATAAACATAGCAACCCAAATGCCATATATTGCGGATGTAATGTAGTATGCAGATCCTGGTGAGTCCATAATACCAACCAAATGCTATGTGCTGAGGATGTAATGCAATATGCGGTGCAAATGAATTGACCAAGCTGGAATGCAATGCAATATGCAGTGCGAATGAAATGACTAAGTTAGAGTGCAATGCAATATGCGGTGCAAAGAGATTTTTATCCAAACTAGTCTCATACTTAAATTTGGATAGTCAGACTCAATGTGACAAACTTCCGATCTCAGGTTGGTTGTGCGCCCCAACCGAAATCCTGACTATTGCCACGGTACACATAACAAATTAATTGCATACCACCAGCCCAAGTAGACAGTGAATGAATGAATGAAGGAGTAAAATGTTGAGTATGCAACTCCTACTCAATAAGTCCACATATCAGTACCGTACATCTTTAAGTCGGACTCGGTCAGAGAAACCAAGTTGAGTACAATTCGGATGGGCCTGGATGCAATATAGCGGGCCAGGCCGATCAAAGTCATCCATTTTAAAAAAAATTATAATAAATAAATACTTAAAAATCGAGCTTTATAATGGGTTGGGTGGCTAGGTCGGTGTTGTTGTGTGGATGAGTGGAGGAGAGAGAGAGACAGGAGGAGGAGCTCGAAACCAGATGAGTGCTGCTGTACGGACAAGTGGAGGAGAGAGACAGTGTAACATCTTGAATTTTTGCTGTTTTTGGGTTTTCAAAAATTCTTAATTTTTTTTTAATTAACTTATAATAACACTTAATAACCATTAGCACTCAACGTCAGTTTATACAGGGGTGTACCAGTAAAGAACCACACGAGTTCGATTAATCAACCGTAGGAAACTACCGAATTCGCCCGATCACTTGAACATCAGGAGTAGCCTCATAATTTACTCACATAGGACCCAAATCTAACCGACCCATCGCTAATAAATCAATGCAATTATAACTAAATTAAAGATCCAACCAGAGCCAAGTCAGACAAGGTCCGAATCTTGGTTAATAGACCAAACGAACCCCGGTACTTTTTTAGCCTAAAACCAACGGCTTAGAGTATTCATGACCAAATTTTCACTTTCACTAGTTATAAATAGGCCATATTATAAACATAGTTAATTCAAATCCTAATCAGTGCCCACGAGAAATCTCATTACCTAATCCATTCCAAAAATGCCACAATTTTTCGAACAAGCTCTAAACCACTCGTTGGTGGGCCACTAGTTACAAAATTATAGAGCGATGTCTATCTCATTGGGCTTGTGGTCCATCGCGGACCATGGACCCAGTGAACATCCAGAAATTAATTATCCACACCATTCCCGCGGCACTTGCCAATTGCAACCCACCCAAGGCCAGGATGAAAATCTGGCATGTGTCAATAAAATTGAGATATAAGACTTTTCAGCCGTCGAATTTCTTCAAAATTTATGGTGAAGGTTTAATGTAGTGTCCTACACCTGTCCATAAAATCTGGAACTCGATCATGACACGGTAACCGTTGATCACAAATCGGACTAGTACGATCAAACCAAATATCCGATCGCTCCCAAAATTTGCATGATCCTTCATCGGACCATGGACCACCTACCCTATAAATTTCATGGCCAAGGGACCAGCAGAACCTTTCAAATCACTGGGATAGACCCCGCTGGGTCGCTTAGGATCGGGACCATATGGTTAAACCCCATATCCGATCGTTCTCAATTTTTGCATGACCCTTCATCAGGCCATGGAGCACCTATCATATGGTGTATATCAGTATGTACACCCCATAGTGGGCCCTAGATCTTAGAAAGACCCTCTCATAGGTCTAGTATAGTAAAAACTTAGCTCATAGAACCATTTACACCAATTTTGACATTATAAAAGGACCTTCTTTTGGGCACCCCTCTCCTCATACGATTTTTACCCTAGGAAAATAAAGAAATAAAGAAAAAGGGAGAGAAAGAGAGGGAAAGAGAAAGAGAAGGAGGAAGAGAGGAAGAAAGAGAGAAAGAGAGGGTGAAGAAGAGCAAGGTAGACCATAGATTGAGGTGGGGCCAAGGGCATTAACCCTTTTCAACTCTCTACCTCTCCTCCAAGAAGAAACTCTCCGCCACAACCCCCAAATTCGTCCGTTGACCATATAGGTAAGAACCTCTCACCACCTCTTCTTGATATCCAAGTAATAAGAAATGATTGGCATGAAAATTCTCACATGCAAGGATTGATTTTAGGGATTCTGGCCGATATACCACGAAATTCACATCCCCTAGGTCGTTTCCAAGCCTCTATTGAATCCAAAGGTGCAGACTATTGCTCTTAGGTGGCCTAACACCAATTCTATTATGAGTTTAATGATTTTGATTGCTTGGGTGACATCTTTGGAGAACCTAGAAAATTTCTAGGAATTGCATGTTTGTTGAAATGGTGTGGAATGATGTGTTTGACTCACATGATGTTGTTCATGCTTCTCATATGATGTTGTGTATGGATGGTGTATGCTCATGCCTTGTTGAATTCTTTTTCATGTATAGTTACTCCGTAGTATGTATGATTTCCTTCCTCTTATACACATGATTTCTCAAAATGGAGGGATTGCTTAACTTCCTCACCCACACACCCTCACACACACTTACACGCACTTGTTTCTTGATATGGTTGGCCTAGCTTAATAGGAGAATATGAATTGTATGTTGATATGTATGAGAACATGCGTTTGTTGTTCTAGTGATATATTGTTAGTCGGCATGCTATGGATCACTATTTATGCCCTTGGGTTGGCCAGAATCATGAGGAGAGCGAAGGTGGTCCCGTCGGTAGGACCATCTCGAGACTAAATCTATGTATTTGGGCGGGTGTGTTCGGGCGGCTGTAGTTCGACTGCATGGGTCTCTTGTGCCCGATGTCGCTCATCTCACTCTCGCCTGACTCTTGCGGTTTAGTCTACAGTTTGACCAACCTTGATTGTTAATCCTGATTGCTCACATATGTTTGGAACCTGAACCACCCTGCAACCGTTGTAACCCATTAATAACACACTTGAAATTGGTCCACTGTCTCGTGAGCCGGACATGGTGGAATGGGACACTGTCTGAATTGTCGGCCTACGCTTGGGTAGCGCGCCTCCCCGTAGTGACCGCGAGCGATCCCTTTCTCTTGGCACTCCTCATGTGCTTAAAGTCGGGGATGAGGAACCCGACGGGATCACAGACCGCGAGGTCTCGGCCTCATGCATTGGGGGGTCTTGGCCTCGCAACCGGCTTAGGGCATTGATACGTGGGGTGCATCAGATTTTCAAATCTGCTGGATGAATGGACTTAACTAATAACTCGGCTAACATGATCGTATTGTATCACATTAGTTAGGGTGGCGACTCGGAAGTCGAGGTCGCAATGAGGGAGTACTGACATACGCGATCGTTAGATTGAGTCGCTCGAGGGAGCGTTGTGGCGAGGACATGCATCATATCATTTCACATGCATGTATTTTAATAAGAGTTGCTAGGTGTTGATGATTGACTGCGTTTCATTAAATTCATATTATAATTGATGCTTGTTGTAACTTAAGATTAATAACACCCACTGAGTTGATCACTTACTCCCACTCTAGGATGGTGTTTTTAAAACACCACCCAGACTCTTCAGTAATTGCAGGTTGTCCTGAGTTCGATAAGCTGTGCGGCGCGAGCTTAAGCGAGGAGGACGAGTTCTCCTACTTTCAGTTGATGGGCGGTTCTCCATCGGCTTAGGAGACTGGATTTTGGGGTGTGAGTCGTGGGCTCAGCGCACCATTCTTTTGGACATATGTTTCTCTGTGATTTTTGTTGGGCAACGCCTTGGGCGATCCCTTTATATTATTCGAGACTTGTACATATATATATATATATATATATCTCTTTCACTTCAGTAGACTAGTTGTGGTTACATTTCATGCTCCAAGTAATTCCAGGCTGCGCGTTTAAACTTGATTAATCTTAAAACCATAAAATTGATGATAAGTGACACTCGGTAACTCGGGAGTCGAGCGTATGCACGACCCCCAATTTTCTGGGGCGTTACAGAGAGAGAGAGAGAGAGAGAGAGAGAGAGAGAGAGAGAGAGAGAGAGAGAGGAGGAGGAGGAGGAGGAGGAGGAGGAGGAGGAGGAGGAGCATGAAACTGGACGGGTGCCGGAGTAGGGGACGTCAAGATCGGGTTGGGTGCGGCGGCTGACTGCTTGGGTTAGGTAGAGAGGGGAATGGATTTTATTTTATTTTTTGTATATATAGTACCCGATTTCGGTCCGAGTCGGGTTTCGGATCAAATCGGATCCAACTGATTTAGATTTTGGATCGAGTCGGATCGGATTACTACATAACCCGAACTCGACTCAGTCGGGATTTGGATTATGGTGGGTCTACTCGATCGGAACCTGACCTTGGCATGCGGTTTGGGTCGAGTCGGATCCGACCGTTTCGGACGAGTTGGATCCACCGGATTGAGACGGGTCCTGCCCAGTTCTACAAACTACAGTCTAGCTTCCACAATTTAATTTTCTACGCACCTTTTACACTACTGCATGGATCCCAAAAATCAATGAAATTAAAACTCGAGTAGGCCACACTACAAGAAACATCAGGGGATTGAACCTACCACAATTGTTTTGCATCAGGCTACACCTGTTACTGGTCGGAAGGGCCTTACAAGTGGGCTGTATGAAGGTAAACATTCATGGCGGGGTTAAAAAAAAGGTTTAAACGGCCACTGATTATGTCCCTTTCCTTTTTCCTTTTTCTTATCATTTTCAACTTGGTGAGCACCTTAAAACAGGTCTATCTGACACTGAAAGTTTCACCTGCAAATTCAAATATTATGTCACCACCGTTCAAAAATTTTAAAAAGAAAAAATAAATAAATAATAAAACACAGAAATATTATATTAAATCATCTCATCATTTAGCTGTCACTCAATGCTCTGGTCATCATCTTTCATATTCACTTCCCAATGTTGTGCCATAAACGAATCCTTACCTCTAGGAAATAAAATTTAAGAGACGTATATAGGAAGAAATCACATACAATAAATTATACCTTAGTATATACGTCGTAGTCTTTTACAGTTAAATCAAATTTTTAAAAAATACCTAAAGTTAGATATTTATCAATAGATAATGTTACTACAATACCTGCAAATACATGAGAGGGACGGAGCTACAGCCGAAAGATTTTAATCCGATCTAAGATGAACCAATGTTAATTATCACCAATCGAGTAGATGAGCCTCATTTTTTAGGACAAAGAAATCTCCACGGAGGGCCTACCTTCTATGTTGGTATGAGGCAGATGTGGGCCCACCTGATGTATACACGACATTCAATCCGTTCATCAAGGTTAAAAAAATCAGCCTAAACCAATACTATGGTGGGCCAAGGCACAGTGGACAAGTTGAGAGAGCGAGACATCCAATCCATACATCAGATACCTCGATTCATGCTACCCCTAGGGCCCAAAAATCATCCCAAAGCGAAACTCCCGTGGGCCCAACTGAGTTATGGATCGAGCTTTATTTTTGGGCCCTAAGAGTAACATGAGAGGACGAGTGTGATGGACGGTTTGGATGCATATAAAGTACGTGGATACCCCATCATACCCGTACTACCGGATCACACCTCAATTTAAACGATGGCGTGGAGTTTTAAGTGATAGGTAGTCAGATAAGATCTCGGGAAAAACTTTAATAATCTGAAGAGTGTGATTGGTGATACGCAGGTGCCCAGAAATTACTTGGAAAATAATGTACACGTGGCATAAAGTACATTCAAATTATGGCACCCGTTCTAGATAGACAAAAATAATAAAATAATTATTTAATTATATGTTTATGAGATTGGTGTATATTTATTGGACGGTTGAAAATGAAAGATATCCAACGGTCCTGTTTCCACGAACCAGTGTCGATGAATCAGAGACCGCGGATTGTTCAGCATATCTTGTGTACCATTCTGACGGACGCGGATTTCCTGCGCAGGGATTATGGGTGGGGTCCACTGTGATGTTTTTGAGAAATCTAATCCGTTCATCCACATTTAGAGCTCATTTTAGGACATGCAACCAAAAAATAAGGTGTACCCAAAACTCAAATGGGCCACACGAGAGGAAATAGTGGAGATTTAGTGACCACCGTTGAAACATTTATATAGCCACAAAAGTTTTGCATGGGTGTAAGTTTTGGGTGTTTTCACTTTTATGTCAGTGAAAATAACCTTACAAGCGGTTTGGATGGAATATAAATATTAAGGTGGGTGGAGCCCAGGAAGCTTTCAATGGTAGGCATTCATTTCCCCATTGTTTCATCTCCTATAGCCCACTTGAGTTTTGGATCTACTCATTTTTGGTCTTATGTCTTAAAATGGGCTCTAAAAACTGATGGACGGGTTAGATTTATCACAAACATCACAGTGGGCCCCACCCAAAATCCTTGAGCAGCATCTTCATGGGAAGGCTTTCTCGCAGGAAATCCGCGCTGACTTGCTACAGTAGCCTGCACAGGACGCTGATTGGTACCTGCCGTGCCTGTAGACAGGTGGGACATATGGCGACCTGGTGGGTTCGCCCGTAGGTGATGCGTCTCAGTTGGGTAAGACAAGAAAATGTTATGTTAAGGTGCTATGACGTGAGCCATATCAGATCGAAAGCAAAGATACCTTGGCTCAACACTTGAGGTCTTGTCATCGATCCCTCGTGAGGGTAGCTAACACGGAAGTCTCAACTGACGATTGGGTATACTAACAAGCTAACCAGATATATATATATATATATATATATATATATATATATATATATATATATATATATATATATATATATATATATATATGTGGAAGACTGGAAAAAGAATTTCCTATTGTTGAAGCATTCTTAGGATCTATCTTGATGTTTATTTCCTACTCAAATTATTTGACGGGATATTTAAATTTGAAATTTTTAAATTTTTACTAGCCTTAATGGCATCGAAATCTGCCCAATAACATCGAATCTTTTACATTTTTACTGTCCATTATGGCATCGAAATCTGTTTAATGACATCTAATCTTTTATTAACGGACCTATTAATTTACTGATTTAAGACATTAATCAACAATTCCTACTGCAAAGAAGTAAAAGCATGAAAAAGTTAGCCTGATATGTAACTTTGGTGGCCATAAAAATGTTTCCACTGATCACTGAATCCCCACTTGAGTTTTGCATGCACCTTGTTTTCACTCTCAGTCGAATTTCTCACAAACACCACTGTAGGTCCAACCTAGCATCTTAGCTGAGGAACTTACTTCAAAAGGCTTCTGCAGGAACTCTGCGTCCGTGCAGGTATATTGGGTCAAGGCAGCAGAGCACCCAGAGCAGGGCCAAATAGCTACTTGTAAAAGTAGGTAGGGCCCTCTTTGGCAACTTACTTTTGCACCACATTGAAATGGCGCCATATCACCCAATATGATCCATTTATGAAGGGAGCCTATTTCATCCCAAGTAACTTTGTACCTATATCATAATAATGAGTAAACTATACTAATGAGTAAACTATACGAGGTCTAGAGTGATGTGTGTTTCATCCATCTTCTCCATTTATTTTTCCATTCAGTTTAAAATGTTAACCAAAATGGAAGTGGACCATGCCACAAAAAACAACAGGGATTGAACACCTACCATTAAAAACTTCTCGAGGCCAACAAAAGTTTTTGATGAAGTTGGTATTTTTGTTTATGCATTCGTGTTCATGTGACTTATGAATAGCTAGGTTGGATGTTAAATAAACATAACTACTGGCCTTAGGATGGTTTCAATGGAGGATGTCGTTATCCTTAATATTATTTCCTTTGGTGGGCTAATTAGAGTTGTACATGAGTCAAGTTAGCTTGATCAGCTCGTTTGACTTAACTGGAAAAAGTTCGGCTCGAAATTGGATTCGGATTGAGTTGAGCTAGTTTTTAGAGCTCAAAAAATTTTCGAGCGAGTTCGAACTAGCCCTAGCTCAACTCGATTCAACTCGAACCTCAACTCGAATTGACTCGAATCAAATCAGCTCGGTGACTCAGTTATTTTTATCTTCATGCTGCTCATCAAGTGTTTGATGAAATGACTCAACAAAGTGTTATTTCAAATGGATGCATTATCCGCGGAATCAGTTGGTGGCGAGGAAGGGATGGATACGGAACAAATCACTATATATATATATATATATATATATATATATATATATATATAAACTTTATACTATAAAACGCCCATCGTATCTTGTTTTTTATGCTACTGGTTGAGTGTTTGATGAAATACATGCGAGATGTTATTGTTGTTTTGCATTATGTGAAAGATTGTAGATGCATTATATGTGTTTGAGAAAATGTCTCGTAGGCTTGAACACTACTCGAATAAGCCCGAGATGCTAACTGAATTGAGCTGAGTTGGCCAGTTAGGCTCGAAGATCGAGCCGAGCTGAGCCAAGTTCAAGCTAGGATTAGTTGTTGGCCGAGCCAAGCCAAGGCATGCCGAGTTGACTCGGTTCGACTTGTGTATAGCTCTTGGGCTAATGCCCTAAAATGAGCGGGAAATTTTGATGGACAGTGTGGGTAACACACATGCATCATGGTGGGCCTGTGCTTGGAGTGAATTCGGTCAGGCTATGACTGGGTCCCACCTTGACATGTGTTGTATATCCAATGTTCATCTATTTTGTCAAGTCATTTATGGCATGAGCCCGATAATGAAGCATATAGATGGACCAAGGAAATAGTGGTGATTGAATGCTCACCACTACTTCCTAAAGCTCACTGTAATGTTTATCTATCATCTAACCTGTTGATGAGGTTACATAGACTTGGATGAATTGAAAGCACAAATACCAGCTTGATCCAAAACTTTTGTGGCCCACAAAAAAATTTAAATGCCTCTTATATTATTTACTTGAGAATGGGGTATGCTTCATTTCTTGGCCCATGCCGTAAAACGAGTTGGGAAAACATATGAACTACATGGATATACAACAAATACATCAAAGAGGGCTCCACAGCCACAACCAAATGATGCGAATTTCATGTAAAAGCCTTTCGCAGGAAGTTCTTGCACTATGAACCTACGTGGGGCCCACTGTGATGTTTGTCAAAAATCCACCCCGTCTATCTGTTTTGTTAGCTCATTTTAGGACATATGGCCAAAAATGATGCAGATACAATACTCAAGTGGGCCGAAAGCATGAGGATTGAACGTCCATAGTTAAAATATTCGTGGGGCCACAAAAGTTTTGAATCTGGATAATATTTGTGTTTTCAGTTCATCCCAGTGGGAATAATGTTATGAACGGCATGGATGGCATTTAAACATCACTTTCGACACCAAGGAGGTTTCAAAGATAAGAATTTTCCTACGCAACTTTTCCTCTAGTGTGGCCCACTTGAGTCTTGGATCCTGCTGGCTTTTGTGCTCAAGTCTTAAAATGAGCTCAAAAACCGGATAGACAGGGTGAAATTTTCACAAACATCACCGTGGAACCCACCTAGGTTTCCAGCGCATGCAAGAACTTGCTGTGAAAGGCTTCAGCAGGAAATCGCGTCCCAACCAAATGCAACTCGTGTGCTCCCTTGCGTATCAAGCTAGGCAGCTTGGATATCATATATTTGGAATTGATTACCCACAGCCAGCGACACCACAACTTATGGGAAGCACTTTGTGGAGCCTAGTGTGATGTTTGTGCTTTATTCAGTCCTTCCATTTTACCAGCTCATTTTAGAGCATGAGCCTAACATTGAAGTATATCCAAAACTCAATTGGACCACACCACAAGATTCAGTGTGAATTAGTCACACAATGGACGTGCCGCTAGTCCTGCAAGGGGCACCTGTAGCCTCGCCTGAAGTATGGAACTGGTAGTCCTAGAAGGAGGCTTCTTTCGGCATCCTTCATTACTACCTCCAACCATGCAAGGGGTAGCCTACAACAATTCGAACTGAGAACTAGTAAATCTGGAGGGTGCCTTCCCCATGTTCAAACGAGTCATCTTGCAAAGGGTAGATACAATTCCCATACCTAAAACTTTTTGTAGGCCACAAAAGTTTTAAATCAAGCCCATATTTGTTTTTACCTTTCATCCTAATCTATGTGACCTTATTAATAAGGTGGATGTAGAATAAACATTACGGTGCATGTAGGAAGCTTTTAATTGTGGGAGTTCGATTACCACTGTTTCCTGTGGTGTCGGTTCCTTGAAACTTGTATCAGCTTCATTTTTTGAACATATCTTACAATAATATGGAAAAATAAATGGACGGCGTGGATATATGATGATGAATACATCAAGGTGGGTCCTATGGTCAGGGTCTCATCCACATTGCTGTTCTAGGGTCTTACACACGTTGTTCTTAAAATCATTAAGAAGTTTGCTAATTTGGCATGTGTGTTGACCATACCATCCTTAGGCTGAGTATGTGTAAGTATCACACAGGTGTGCAAGATCTGAGCTTGATCATCATGGCCTACTAAAAAGACACCAGCTAACTGGAGTTTTGTGGGCCCTACTATGATGTATATGTTTTATCTATGCCATCTATCCATTTTCCAGCTCATTTTAGGGCATGAGCTATCAAAGTTCTGTGGGCCCTACTTTGATGTATGCTTGTCCATCCATTTTTCCAACTTATTTTGGGGCATGAGCTAAAAAATGAGATAAATCCAAAGCTCAAATGGAACATATCATAGGAAACAGTGAGAATTGAACACTTACTATTGAAAACTTCTTAGTTTAAATCTAAACGATATTTGTATTTTATCTTCATCCATCCACGTCAGTGTAACCTTATAAATAGGCTGAATAACAAATAAACAAGTCAGTGTGACCTTAAGAACAGGGTGGATGAGAAATAAACATAGGTGTGGACCCCACGAAGGTTTCAGCAGTGGATGTCATTATTCACATTATTTTTTGTGGTGTGATCCACTTTGAGCATTGGATATGCTTCAATTTTATATTCATGCCCTAAAATAAACTGGTAAAATGAATAGATGGCATAAATAAAATACATACCTCATGGTGGGGCTGATAGAGCTTTGACACCAGCTCGCTAGTTATCTGGTGTTGGGATTACCAGTCAAACTGTGTCTTGCCAAACATGCCATTTTTATTGTTGCATCTGCTTTTTAAAGCTACCATGTGGTTGGTTCAATTGTTGGGTTGGTGAAGTTTTTCTATCATGGTCATTAATGATGGTCTAGTGGTATGTACTTTCTCCTTTTGCCTGTGACCTTATTTCAGGGCTTGTGTGGGTGCATGGAAATAGAATATTGGATTTTTGTTTCTATTTTGGAAACATGGATTTTTAAAATCCATAAATTCAAAAATGATGTTTCAAACCTCATTTTGACTTTTGGTTTCCTCAAACTATTCTTTGGTGCACTGGAGACACAATGAATGTGAGGAATTAAATGCTCTTAAAAATCTAAACATAGCCTATCATAAAATAGCTTTGCTAAAAATTAAAAAAGAATAAAAAAGAATGATAATTTTAAGTTTTTAATGGCCTATAAAAGTGGACCTATTAATTTCATAATTGAAAAAAAATTTTATATTTCACTTCGAATTTTTTATTTATTTTAATAAATGGCTCATATAATGAGTGCTTAGGCTTGATTGTTGTAGCATTTGATCACTAAAGCATGAATGTATGTGAAAACACACAACAATGTAAATAGCTATGGTGGTTTTGTAGATTTATCCCAAAATCCTAAATTTTGCAAGGTAAGGTATCTATTGGAATTGGGAAAAAGATGAAAATCATGAATTTTGATAGGAGTGCCTACAAACCCCTTAATGCATGTTTGGAAGTATGAAATTGAAATCCTAAATTTGAAATATAGGATTTTCAATTGCATTTGGCAGCATGGATTTTCAAAATTGTGGGTTTCAAAAAATGTGCTTAGGAGTTTGAATTTTGACTATATGATTCTTGAAATTATTTTGTGCTATATTCATATGATAATAAATGTGATAAAATAAATACTCATAAGTATTTTAAACATGACATATACGTACAACATAAGGGAATTCAAAACTTTAGGTGACAAATAAAGTTTTGAATAAAGTTTTGACAAATAAGGGAATTATTGCACATACACCATTATAAGATACTCTCCCGTAAAAATAAGACAATTCAAAGCTTTAGGTGACAAATAAAGTTGAACAACTAATTTTAAAATTTAAGTAAAATTTTATATTTCTTTTTAAATGACTATCAAAATTTAGGTTATCATTATGTAAGAACTACATAGGCTTGGTTTTATAATATCTTATCATCATGGCATGAATTTAAGTGAAAACATCCGATGGTATTAATGAATGTAAATACCTTAGGAGAAGATTGCCGATATGACAACTGAAGATGGCGACAAAATCTTAGACTGTGTGAGTGAGGGGTTTACTTGGAATTGAAAAAGAAAAAGTAACAATCCTAAAATTTGAACCACTTCAGAAATTGAAGCCTAGGAATTTTAGAAGTGCCAAATGATCCCATTTTTACAAATCTTGGATTTCAATTCCTAACCAGCGAAAATCCAAAACTTCCAGGATAAAAAATATGTTCTACCACACGTGTTGAAGATCCGGTCCATTCATTAAGTAGCGCAGGCTACCAAAGGGTCATGTGCCAAAAACTATGGTGGTATGCTAATCAAGTGAACCCCACTTGTACATTCAGTTAGGAACGTGGGACATTTTTTCGGACTGTTCATCTTCACTTACAAATGTGAACTGCTGATCAACGATGGACTAATAACTTTTTTGTCCATGCATGCTCTGGATGCGAATT
This sequence comes from Magnolia kwangsiensis, assembly GCA_037074715.1. NCBI lineage: Eukaryota > Viridiplantae > Streptophyta > Magnoliopsida > Magnoliales > Magnoliaceae > Magnolia > Magnolia kwangsiensis. The sequence goes on along the minus strand of CM073575.1, from coordinate 139,676,596 downwards.
GCTTGCAACCCGGATCAAATGAAATTACTATTGTCGGAAGTTAGGTGAGGCCCACCGTCATGGTTTTTAGAAATTCACACTCTCTCTCTCTCTCTCTCTCTCTCTCTCTATATATATATATATATATATATATATATATATAACACGCACACACCCCGCACACTCACGGTGTAGTGGGATTTCACCACCTACTCTCTCTCTCTCTCTCTCTCTATATATATATATATATATAAAAAACACGCACACACCCCGCACACTCATGGTGTAGTGGGATTTCACCACCTAGGGGTATTCAAACCCTTGACCAGGTGTTGAAACTCCTAAGAGTCCATCTATGTTAAGACAAGCCAAAAAATGAGTGTTTGGCGATGTCATTGAAGTCCCATCAAACGAATGTGTAGAATTACTACGCATAGTTGTGTATTTATGAAAATTATTTTTTATTTTGATTATGATATTTATATAGGCTATATATAAGAGTATAATTGGGATCAAAGGTATTTAAGAGCTTTCTAATTTGTTTTTGGGATTTTTAATGGCTTGTAAGTGAGATTTAAGGTTTGTACGAATTGGGTATTCTCTCCGTCTCATGTAATTTTACATTCATATTACATTAATGTTACTTTGTATTATGATTTTTTTTTAAGAGAATTTTTTTCATGTTAAAATCGGAATCTGTATGATTGGGCTTGATTGTGTGTTTGAAATACTTCACTAGATTCATCTTTGTATGCTTCCACTATTCCCCAACAATGTGGTAGATATAAAACTCAAGCCGGGCCGCATAAAAAGAGAAGGTGGGGAGGGAGAATCAAAAAATGAAGTAGGTCCAAAACTCAAGCTGGCCACATGACAGTAGAAGGTAGGGAGGGAAATGCCTACCGTCCAAACCTTTCTCGAGGCGACCACCATGATGAGTAAAATGAGCTGTCACCTTTACCTTTTTATAATCAATGATCCAAAGTGCTCAATTATAGAATTTTACCAGCCATCCCCATCCAAAGGGAGACATGTCAAATAAATGATCTGGGCCATTAAAAATATCTAAATCCAACGGTTAGACAATATTTTCAGCACGTTATGTGTCGGGGTTTTTTCGAACTTCGGTATGGAATCCCTGGACAAGTGTGGAAACGTGAGGCACGAGACCGATAGCTTTTCTAAGCCCACACGCGGCACCCGCGCGTCTAGAAGTCAGCTAATGCATATATCACCGTGAGACGCGGATTGCATGGTGACATTGCCACCACCGATTTCTGTGGTGGCAGGACAAGCCCTTTCTCATGAAGTTCCCGCAGTGAGATGTTAGGTGGGGTCCACCGTGATGTTTGTGATAAATCCACACCGTCCATCTGCTTTGATAGCTCATTTTAGGAGATAATGCCAAAAATCAGGTGTATCAAAAACCCAAGTAGGCCACAAGAGAGGAAACAGTGGGGATTCAATGACCACCGTTTGAAACATTGGTACGGTTACAAAGCTTCGTATTAGGCTAAGTTTCTGGTGTTTTCACTTCATCCTAGTCGGAATGACCTTATAAACGATTTGGATGGTATATAAACATTAAGTAGATCCAGAAAGGTTTTAACACTAGGAAATTCTTTCCCCATTTTTCCCTCTTGTCCGACCCACTTGAGTCTTGGATCCACCCCATTTTTGGTGTTATGTTTTAAAATGAGCTCTCAAAAATGAAGCAGATCCAAATCTCAGGTAAACCATACAGAGCCACTTTTTCATATGGTGTGGTCCACATGAGATTTGGATCTGCTTAATTTTTGGGAGCATGACTTAAAATGAATTGGCAAAATAGATGGACAGTGTGGATATATAACAAATACTTCAATATGGGCCCCACAGTCAATGCTGCACCTAATCCACTCCCTATCCTGACTGGCGTTGAATGAGCCCTGGTCCGGCCTGATTACTAAACGAGTTTAAAATTTAGGCCCGTTTCCAGCCCAAGCCTAAATTAAAGCCCAATGAGCTAGCCCGGCCCATTGACTCTAGAACAATGCATACAAATGCAATGGATATTACCAGAAGCTCCCTTATTAGATTGAAAGGTGGCAACGGGCCTTACTAGGGTTGGTTGTGGCCCGACCCTGACTCGGCCCGGCCATAATCGTGCTGAAAAAGCCCTGTGCAAGCTGTTCTTGTAAATAAAAGGTTGAATGATCAAAGGTTTCAAATACAAACGGTTTGGATGGAATTGCTTACAAGTGCATCTAAACCATTCATTCCTTTTGCATAATGGAGGCCCACTTCGTTAATTGGACTGGGCCATTCATCATTATGCGAGGTCTGCCTCACATGGACACACGGAAACTGGATTTCAAGCTTCGAATCGGCTCTCCAGACAAGCTTGAGGGCGTAGGTCCCGGACTTAGTTCTCGGGCTGCCCCGGATTGGTCTGAGCCGCCCGGACCATTATCTCCAGAATTCACATGACTCTTTGTACTAACGGCGGAGTTTCAAAGTCTCGGACAGTTCAAATCACCGAGTGGATAGTCACCATGCTAGGGGTGCATACGGTCGGCTCGGTCAGGTTATAAAACGAAACCGGAATCGGACCGTTTGCACTCTGGAACCGAACTGGGAAAAGCAATTCAGTGCTACGATTCTGGGCTTTTTATAATCCAACATAATTACATGTTTATATATATATATATAATTCAGCTCATTTCCATTCATGTTGTGATCTATTTGATGAATGATTTGAATATTATGTATGGTGTATAAAAAGACATTTATTAAAACAATCAAAGAGTGCATTGTAAAGAATAAATTATGAGTCAAATAAACAAGTAAAATATATTGTAAACTACTAAAATAGACAATTAAAATATATTGTAAACTCGGTCTGGTTCAAGATTCGGTTCTACAGTCCGGCTTCAAGTTCGGTTCTAGGGTTTGGTTCTATAGGACCCCAAATCGAGAACTGAACCTAACTAATCTGTTTTTTAATTTTGAAACTGGAGCCGAAACTGGAGCACTTTAGAATCGGATCAAACTGTGTGGTTTGGTCGGTTCTGGTTCGGTTTACCGGTTCCATTGGTAGTATGTGCACCCCTACATCATGTTACGTTCAACCATCAGTTGGATGGTTAAGATTGCTAGATCGATGAGATTTTAGAGGTGGGGCCTACTAATAACGTACAATTTAGGACATGGGTGACGCATGTGAGGAGATAAGCTCACTTCATATCAAAGGTAGTCCTGAATACAGCCTGAAGTATTCGATATACCCGACCTACAGACAATATTAGGTTGAATTCTACACATCTCAATCGAATCGGGCGTCTCAAACAAGTCAGGATGATTCGAATTAAGTCACCCCTTGTGACTCACTCACGTTACTTTGAGAGTTGTGCAAAGGTTTTTGTTTACCAGGGCATAGGTGGTCTAAGTTCCTATGACAAAGAGGGCCTCTCTAATCGGTGAAAAGTGGTGGGTGTCCACTAATGGCCGTTCCTAGCTCGGCTCCGATAACCAATTCCAGGAGGAGTCCTTATAAGGGCACTGGATTACTGCAATCTACCAAGTTTCTAGGGATGTGATTATAGATTGATTTACTGTATCAGGGACTCATAAAAGTGGTTTCATCGCTGTACCTAATACTGAAAAAGTTTTAAATAATTTTTACGATGGTTTTGGATCATTAAAGTTTTGTTTTAACTGTTGAAATTATTTTGATTGTACTTGTGTAGACACCTCACTTTTGTTAATATAGTTGATTTATGTATATCCAAAATTTCAAAATTCAAGCCTAATTCAACACCTGAACTGGAGCCTGAATAACATTAAACACATATCAACCTGAAGAAAGGAAGTTTAAGGAGGTACCTAGGGACTACCGAAGCTCTTATTAGATATTGAATGCAAATCAGGAGGTGGGCGGCTCATGATTAGCCACTCGCTACATGGATGATTCTACAAATAGAAGCATGTGAGGAGAGAATTCTGCCATCCACTTCTAGTGTTGTGGCTAGGCTCAAATGACCAAGTTATCCTTGGGATTTTATCTTTTTTACATCATGTACCCTCCTAGCCAATAAAAGAATGTCATGTGACACTCTCATCCTTAAGGTAATCGTAGCCCTTCAAGTCTACTTTAACCACTAAACTTTGCCTTTTTTTTCTTTGTTAGCTTGTTAGTACGCTCCACTTTCAGTTCACACTTCACTGTTAGCCACCCCCACTAGGGACTCATACCAAGACCTCAGTGTTGAAACAAGGTATCTTTCACTCAGTCTACCACTTGAGCTATGGATCAGGGTGTAACCACTAAACTTCACCTATGTTACTAAAAGGCCACCCATTTCAACCATAAATACCTCCCACTCTCTTCATTTTACACATGCATCTACACTCATCATCAACCCATCCTTAAAAGTGGGAGTAAAATAACCTATCCCATCCATCCACTGAGGAGAGAGTGAGTGAGAAAAGAGAGTCTATTCAAGCCTTAGGTTTGCCAGGCTATCCCTAAGCCTTAGCCATCTCAGTCGTCAAGAAATGATCAACCTCCCTTCTTCAATCCTTGCAACAATCTGTCATCCATCACCCTCTCCTAGGATCAACTTGGCCATAGATCATCTGCATTCATCCTTATCATCCTAACTTCCATCTTCATATCATCATATCCCTTCTCAACCCCTTACTTCTCTAGCCTATTCGAGCTTACGGCTTGTTGGTTTTCAGAATCATGTCACATTAAGATTGATTGGGGCATTTTTCATTTTCTTTACCATCTCTCTGGAGTAAATAGGTCCCATTGGATTGTTTGTGTTTCATTCCCTCACTCCCATTCCTAAGTTGGACATTGCACCTCTGTATCATTTTCATCATTATGCATTTACATCATCACACTCTTCTCAACTTCCCTACGATTGTAGTTGATTTGAGTGTATGCTTTGAGTCTTGTTCATTCAACCCATATTGTAGTTGATCTGCCTCATTTTTATCTTGTATCCGCCTCATTTTTATCTTGTATCCTAAATTATATGAAAAAAAAATGGATGGAGGGTGTCGATCAATCCACATATCACTGTGGAACCATCATATCCACAGCCTGTTTGTGAGTTGTGGGGTAGTAACTAATCCACATCCTTTTCCGTGGTATCTCTCATAGTCGGGTTATTGGTCTAGATGGCCCTATGGCTTGGTCATGGTAGGAGTTCTATGGACCAAAATTAAGGTTTTGTAGCCTTGAAACTGCTTTTCATTTTTTGGATAACGAAAATGTCAATCTCCTATAACTTCAACTCATACGGTAGGCTCTTGTCTCGAAAGAAAAAAGGTTTTTTTTATTATTATAAAGTGACATGATCTCAACTAAAAATTGAAATTCGGCCTACTCCTTTGTCGATCTGATTCGTTTATTTTAAACGGACAGTCATGAATCTATAAAAGAATTTTTCGGATTTCTATTTAAATTTTTTTATAACCCATAATTACACTAACGTTATGCGTTAATTCTAAATTATTTTATTCAATATGGTCTATCTATTATGAATTTTGACCTTAAACTTGAACCGATGATATGAAATTAAAACCTCTTACATGTGAACGGGTTGGATTTGCTTCATGATAACCCGATGGGCCCCCCGTAAGATGTAGATGGGTTCAAAATGTAGGGCCCTTGCCACACAAGGCCATTTGGTCGTTTCCTTCTTCTTTCCTTGATTTTTTCACCGAGGGGATGAGGGCATGAAAGTAAGGATTGTGTTTTTGGTTCCTTTCTTTATTCCTTCTTCATTCTACCTTGGTTTCCTTTATAGTTGTTTTTTAGGTTTCTTATTAGGTATGAATGGTGGGAGTTTGTGAAAAGGATGAGGGTCTAGAAAAATACTATAATGGGCACAATTTTATAATAGAATGATGTTGTAATGGAAGAATTTTATAATAAAAGAATATTGTGATGGATGAATATGTTGAATATTGGAATGAATGATCGTTGTAATTGATGAATTTTTATAATGAAAGAATGTTGAGATTAAGGTATGTTATAATGGATGAATGTTGTATGGTGGATCATCAATATTTATTGTGGATTACCTGTATTCACTATGGATCATCGATATTTACACTATGGATCACTGGGATTCGATGTAAACTATCAATATTCAATGTGGATCACTGATATTTATTGTAAAACGCCAATATTTATTAAGGATCACTGATATTTTTACCGTGGATCACGAATATCCAGTGTATATCATCAATATTCATTGTGTATTGCCAACATTTAGTGTGGATTGCTGATGTTGATGTTGTTTTCTGATTAACCCTCCTCGGACCCTTGAGTACCTACACAAAGAACAAAAAGGAAGACCCTAGCTAATGCAGGAGACCCTCTGATGATAAAGTCAGGAATTTGGATCTTTGTAGAGATAATTTAGTGTAAAGGGTTATCTAGGTATATGTACCTTTCACAATTGAGGATTTTCCTATTTATAGTAGAGGGGAGATCGTATCGTAATAGGATTCATCCTACTTAGTAGGTACGTATTGTGGTTGAATTGGAACTCCTAAGTATTAGAGATCTCCCAAGATCCTCGGTGGAGATCTTAGAATCTCAAACTAATCCTGAATTAGTTTCCGTAATCTTTGGAGGAATGGTCAGATAGGTGTTCCTTCATGTAAGGTTGGCCTTTGTCTAGAGACCGGCGTGGAGTCATCCGAGCTTTGATTAAGGTTGGCTAATGGAAGTCACAAGACTGGCTGACTAGGCTATGAGGAGGTTGACATCATTCGATAACTAAACCGATCAAAATTTCTTGTGATCTTCAATTTCGATAACCTTTTAGCTTCCTCGTAAGGCTTGATAACCTCTCAGAGTTCTTTTAGGGAGTCTAACCTTTGCCGTGCCGACCTTATAGTTAGGTCAGACAATCAGCCTTTTCCTTACTCTTAGCCCTGTAGGTCGTGTTAGGTCTCGATTCGACCAATTCTCATGGGTCAGTCTATTTTTTTCATAACAGTAAGCCCCCCTACTTCCAAGTCAGTAACACTAACCTAGGAAGGTAGGTCAGATATATTTAGGTCGGACGGTCTCATCATAAATGCTAGGTGAGGCGAACAACGCAGGGGTCGAGGCGTATTCGCAATCATGATTCGACATATGTTGAGGTGGCGTATTGTGACTCGAAGTCGTCTGACATGTCAGGCCGCCTTTTCGGTGCCAGAACAATGAGGAGAAGACGCATGACATTTCCTTAATAATGGAGTCGGGCGGAAATTGCGGACGTGCCACGTGTTGAAGCGGGGGAGTCAAAGGGCCTCGATACGGTAAAGCATTGATGAAGGCATTAAATGCCCTTCCATGTGGCTTCCATATATAAGAGAAACCTTAGAGCGCGTTATCGACTTACTTGCTTCTCTTCCTCTTTGCATATATTCCATTCCCTACGTGTAAGGATGATATCAGGCGATCTGCTTCAGTTGAAACATTGGCAGAAGGGCAGCATTTCCCCTCCAATGAGCTCTGCCTTTCAACTCACCCCCTCCCTTATTTCCTTTCTTCTTTATTATTAATTTTCGATAGTAGTGGGCTTACTGCCATGTCAAAAACATTAATTTCACGGGAGGAGGCCTCCGGCGGCAATAGTGGGGCAAGTACACTCCACCCCATGTTGAATTCATTGTTGCCAGATGATGAGCGACGCCAACTTCCAGGCGTCGCAAATGTCACGAGTGCTAGAGAGGTCCCCGACAAAGCGACCTGTTGGAACAGAAGATAACCTGCCCAGGGAAGAAAGTTTGATCGAATCCTTTGACGAGGGAGAAGGCGAAGATGGAGAGAAAGGTCCTATATAATCCATTTTTCGGGAGGCCATCCTAATGAGGATTAGGTCAAGGTACCACATACCAAACTCCGTGGCACTCTGAGTTCCCTCACCGGGAAAGCTTCCTAATAATCCTCTTGAGGGAGCAGTTGTTATCTTCCAGGTTGCCCTTCAGTGCGGCCCAAGGCTCATTCTCCAAACGATAGTAAGGCAGGTGCTCGTACATCTAGAACTGGCTTCGGGGTAGTTGATCCTGAATGCATAGAGGGCATTAATTGGTTGTTTCATCCTTTGGTCCAAGCTTGAGAAACTTGGCCTAACTGTCAGCGAATTCCTCCACTTATACCAATTGAAGCCCAACCCTCTTCATGATGTTCGGTACTACCTTTCTGCTTAGAGAAGGGATCGGAGGAGGTATGGTCACAAATGTCCTGACCTTCAACAAAAAACTGGAAACACATATGGTTATGGGCTTCAGAGAGTTGGGAAGTGCCGAAGATGACCATGCGTCATAGTTTGGTCCCCACTGTTCCAGGTCATTTTTCCTCGGACTTAGTTTTTTTACTTGGTTGGTCTTCTTCATTCTAAGTCTTTTGTACATATTTTTTTTAATGAAAACATCCCTAAGTTTCCTTTCATACTCGGGGTTAAGTCTCTAGCTTGGATCAAAGGAGTAAGGTCAGTTGGTCCAAACAAGAGATCTTGGAGGAAACTTCTCCAGCACGAACTTCTGCTCAAAGCGGGCCTTGATTCTGAGCTTACAAGTATAAACTCTGGACAACCTTAGGACTTAGAAATTTTATGAGTTGGTAGTTAACTTCCTTGTCGTTCTAACTTATGTAGAAATGCCTGAAACTCGTCCAGCGCTAAAGCCCATCTTGAAGCGCAAGGCGCCTCTTTCCGAAGAGACAGTGCAAAAGAAGAAGAAAATGAAAATGAAAATGACCTTCAAAAGCAAAGGGAGAGTCAGACCCTCAGCTCCCATTATTTTGGAGGTCGAGGATGATGCGGCAGTTGCCAAGCCTACTCCCGTTACTGCTAAAGCAGTGGTTGAGACAATATTTTTCGAGGAGGCTCGTCTTACCAAGGCCCCGAAGACTGTCAATTCTTCTTTTGAGGCTCGCCCCATGGAGGCCCGGGAATCCATCGGGCCTTCTGCAAGACCTTCCGCGCCCCAAGAGGAGGGCAATCATTCTTTCAAGAGGGTATGAAAGGAACCGGAGAACTTTTTACCTTGGGTAAATCGGAATATACATAATGTCAAGTTCTCTGTCGCTTTTAACTCCACCTTAGACATGGTCCTTGGATTACTGGCAAAGACCTTCCTCGGGGTAAGTTGGTTTGCTAAGTACTAGTTGCTTTTCTTTCTTAACTTGTTTTGATATGTGTATTTTCCTCTATGGCAGTTCACCCCTTGTCTGCTGAATGTACACTGCGAGATTATATGCTTGCGGGCAAAGGTGAAGGAAGCCAAAAAGGGGTTGCTGCAAAAAGGAGTCAAGGCTGATTGATTCCGCATCAAAGCCGAGGAGTCCCGTGCCGCAGCTACTACGGCCAATCAAGTCCGCTCTGCCTCAGAAGCTCAAGTCAAAGATTTGATGGTTGAACTAAAGGGGACAAAGAAGCAACTCGCTTATGCTTTCAAGAGGGTGGCTTAATGGGAGACTGACTATACGGGGTTACAGCTGTGAGCGCTAGAAATCGGTGCCCATGCTGATTTATGTTTATTTTGGGGGTGTGTGGATTGATTTGGATTGATGATACAATAAACTTGAAGTCGTCGCTAGCCGCTTAACTTAAAATCCCGCAGTCAGCTAGAACCTACAGAATATGTAAAGTTAGAGAATCCGGAGACTCTTGCTTTAAGTTGATTCCTGATCTATGATTTAGAGATTCTGAATAAAGGACCTTGGTTACAAAGAGGGAAGGTGTTAGGCACCCTCTTTGCCCATATAGATGTATGGTCTCTACTTCGTGTGGTAAAATAGTCTTAAGGAATAGGATGATAATATTAAAATGGGACTAGGCGGGCTCAAATTTCTGATATGACATGATCCAGAATTTCGATAAGCCATAAAGCATACGTCCGAGGAATGTCTAGAGAAGTTTTGAATAAATATGATAATGCTAAAATATCATTTAAAGGGGACTTGGCTACCATGAGTTTCTGATGTGACTGGATTCAAAGTTCTGACAAGTCACTAAGCATACATTCAATAGCAACCTAAAGAAGCAATGGGGTTAAGGAGGGAAGTAATTATGCAATATGCCAACGATGGATGTGTGATCTTTGGCTTGCACTTGAAAAAGCTTAGATGTTTTGGTGCACTATGATTGGAGGGTTTAGCTCAAGTGGAAGTGAGAAGCTAAGGGATGGCTGAGGAGGCTAGAAGGATAGGGGCTTGAAGATTCAAGCACTCGTCATTATAACTTGCTTACTCTCTCTCTCTCTCTCTCTCTCTCTCTCTCTCTCCCCCCCCTTCTCTTTGGTTGGTGATTGTGATGATTGTTGTTGGTGAAAAATAAAGAGAAATTAATGGTATTTATAGCCTTTTAAGATGGTCTTTTGGTAATTTTAAGGACTTTGGAGGATGAATGATGATGTGGCAGCCTGTGATTAGTGGAGGAATGGGTAATGTCATACAGTGTTTCCTTGTAGGTTCATAAGCTTGGTAAGATGGTAAATAGGGTGAATCTCAATGTCAAACTGGTGAAAAAAGTTGACTTTAGAAGAGAAAAACTACTATAGCTCAGAGGGGCACATTTGTCGAGGTGGGGTGGTAATCCGATTACCACCCCTTCAATGTTATTTCCGAACTTCAGCTACTGGGCTCTATTCGGGCCCTAAGTGAGGCCAAAACCCCGTTTTGAGATTTTTTGGCTAAAAAATGGCTTAAAATGGCTCGGTTATGGCTTGAAAATGATTCAGTTATGGCTAAAAGATGGTTCGGTGATAGCTTCAAAATGGCTAGGTTATGGCTCGAAAGATGGATGGTTTTTTAACATGCTTTGACTTGGGTGATGGCCTGAATTAAGTTATGGTTACAGGTAATGAGATGGTTCAAGTTCAATTCCTAAGGATCATCTATACCTTATCAAATTTTTGGCCTGGGTGGGGTGTCTACAGCAGCACATTATGGAGGCAAAGCTCAAGGAGGCCCAAGTAGAGGCCTAGGCAATTGTTTCCTCTACTCGAGCAACCACTATTAAAGAATTCAAGCCTTCTGAAGAGTACTTGGAAGACAGGGATACTTTGTACCGAATGGTGTTCGATAAATGCGTCAAAGAGGTTAAAGGAGCCTATCCTGAAATAGACCTCTCCGCCTTTGAGGAAGCTAGCTTTGAATCTGAGGCCCCCGTCGATGATGTGCCTGCTGAGCAGCCTCTTGAGGCTTAAGCGCAAGTCCCTTTTACCTCCCTTTTTTTTTGTATCTTGGACTTAATGTAATGTGCTCCTTTGAGCTTTATCAATACAATCCAAGCTTTAGGTGTTGTAGTTGTCGAAGATCTAACCTTTTGAGGGTCGATCAAATGGATAGGGCTTTTCTCCTCCTTGCATCAGGGGGATCCTTAAGTAACTATCTGTAGGTCGGTGACGCAGGGAAGGACAAGAGGTCGAGCACCGTCTTCCTTAAGATGATAAATATTCAGAATACACGGAACTTCTCTGGACTCCTCACAGAGACTCCTCGAATCCACGAGGAAAGAAAGCAGAAAATAGAAAAGAATTTCTAATAAATTTGAAATTGATTAATAATTGAATAAAAATGAGTTTACAACCCTTTAAATAAGGGTACCAAGCAATATGAAAGAAATCAGAATCAAACTACAACTAAAACTCCTAGAATCCGCGACTTACTATAAATAGTAAACTTACTATTTATAGACGGTCATGATGTCTACTAGTGCGCAAGGTTTTCGGCCAAAAATAGTAAGTATCCTATTTAGCTTCACCAAACCGTTCTCCTTATTATCCTAAGCACTTTTCATGTTGGACACAACTCCTAAAGCCCAACGGATGAAGAGTTATAAACAAACTAAAACTTACTATTTATAGTAAAAATGAAATTAAAATGAGAAAACGACCGTCGGTTAGGGGTTTTCTCACAAATTCGGGTTGTGCAACCCGGCATAGCGGGGTTGGTAAGTAGCTCGTTCTACCCCAAATTCATATATTTTATGTTAGATAACTCATTCCAGATTGCGAGATACGCCCGATCTAAGGTCTGATGGTCCGGATCACTTCTGTCGCCAACTGTAACTTTTCTCATCCATCTTGGCTATGAAATTGTCCGCGACCCGCTCTACATTAGTCGGATACATGAGTAGCGTAAGGACGGTTCTCTTTTTAGAGGGGCGGCTTCTTAATAAGAGTTGTTCCTCCTACATATTATGGAAAATCCTTTAGTAGAAACACAAAGGTAGAAAGAAGACTTGAAAGTTTTATTGCACCAATTCCATTGCGGACTATACATAGTTGATTTTCATACTTGGAGTAGGTCGACCTCTTAGGCATAGTAGATTTTGGGGTGCTCAGCATTCCACGAATTTGGCCGGAGCCGGCCTTCTAAGTCTTCAAGTCGATATGATCTAGGTCGGCTCATGCTGGTTACCAAGTAAGGCCCTTTTCAGTTCGGTCCTAAGGTACCAAAGCCGAGTTCCTTAGTATTTTGAAAGGTTCTGCGAAGAACTAAGTCCCCAGCACGGAACCTCCTTGTCTTTACTTTAGAGTTGTAGAAATGGGTGACCTGCTGTTGGAGGATCGCAATCTTGAGCCAAGTTTGCTCTCTCAATTCTTCAATAAGGTCGAGGTCTAGCGCCATTAGCTCGGTATTTTGTTGTTCATCGTAGGAGCGAATACGAGCAGTTTGTAGTATTATTTCGAATGGAGTAACGACTTCAGCGTCAAAGACCAAGGAGAAGGGGGTCTCTCCTGTGGCCGTCTGGGCAGCAGTTAGGTATGCCCAAAGAATGTGGGGGAGTTCTTCCGCCCATGACCCTTTAACATTCTAGAGCTTCGTCTAGAGATGATTTTTGATAATCTTATTGATTGTCTCGACTTGCCCATTGGCCTGTGGATGACGCGACGACAAGTAAACATTTTGAATTTTGAGGTTCTCGAACATTTCTCGGAACTATTTATTATCAATTTTTTTTTCATTATCTGAGATGATCGCGTGAGGAATCCCATACCTGCACACAATATTTTCCCATATGAAGTTCATAATTTTATGCTTAGTGATCTTCACCAAAAGTTCAACTTCGACCCACTTGGTGAAGCAATCGACCGCGAGCACTACGAACTTGGTCTACCCTTTGCCAGTCGGGAGGGGGCCGATGATGTTGATTCTCCATTGGGTGAATGGCATGGTCCGGTCATATGAGTTAGTTCTCCTGGTGGTTGCCGAGGTATAGCTGCGAAACGTTGACATTTATCGTGCTTTCAAACGTATTATCGAACATCTGCTTGAATGGTTGACCAATAGTACCACTGTCGAATAACTTTGTGAGCTAAGGCTCAGCCACGAGAATGATTTTTGTAGATACCTTCATGAATTTCTCTCATAACGTATTCGACTTCCTTGGGTCGGAGACATCTGAGGTAGGGAAGGAAGAATCACTTCTTGTACAAGACATCCCCGATCATGGTGTAGCGAGCTTCTTTGGCATGAAATCTGTGCGCCTCTGAGTGGTCCTAGGGTTGCTTGTTTTCTTTGAGGAAGCTAATGATCGGATCCATCCAAGTGGGCTCCGAATTTACCAGAAGAGCTATAGCTGGGTCGAACTTGTTTACACTTGGCTCTTTCAGAAACTCAATTGGAGTTGACCTAAGGATATCGTCTTCGGCAGCAGTAGCCAAATTTGCTAGCATGTTGACTTTGGAGTTTTCTGCACGAGGGATAAGGCCGATATCACGACTCTGGAACTTACTGATGAGTTCTTTGGCTTTTATAAGGTAGGCCTTCATGCGCTCTTTTTTAGCCTGATATTCGTTTGTTGTCTGGTTGCTGATGAGTTAAAAATCATATTAAATTTTAAGATGTTGGGCTCCCATGGCTATAGCCAATGAAAGCCCGGCTAACAATGCTTCATGTTCTATGGCGTTGTTGGAGATTCAGAATCTAAATCTTAAGGCGTATAGTATGCGTGTGTGATTTAGAGTCTCAAGGACTATACTTGCCCCGCTGGCTTTAGATTTGGAAGACATGTCAACATATAACATCCATGTTGGTTTGTTGGGACGAGCTAAGGCTGGCTTAGGCTGAATGCTCGGATCTGAGTTTTGCTCTGGCGGATTGCTCGGCTCGGGTTGAATGCTCCGATCAGAGTTTTGCTCGAACTGGTTGCTCAGATCTTGGTCATGCCCAGGAGTGAACTCGGCAATAAAATCGGTCACGGCTTGGCCCTTGATTGTTGTGCAGGGGAGGAATTTAATGTCAAACTCACTAAGTTTGGTTGCCCATTTTGTTAACCTCCCTAACGCTTTGGGTTTCTATAGTACTTGGAGAAGGGGCTGGTCAGTTGGGATAATGATAATATGGCCTTGAAAATATGGTCGTAAGCATCGAGACGAGACTACCAGTGTTAATGCCAATTTCTCCATTTATGGGTATCTGATCTCGGTAGAGACCAAGTCTTTGTTGACATAATATACCAAGAGTTGCTTCCCTTCATGCTTTCTGATCAGGGCCATGTTAACTGTTGCGGTAGAGACTGTAAAATACAACAATAGTGGTTCTCCTTGCTTAGGTTTTGAAAGTAGTGGCAGCGATCCCAGATATTTCTTAAGTTGCTGAAAAGCAAGTTCGCATTCCTTTGGCCAGTCAACTATTTTCTTCCCTCTCAATTGTTTGAAGAAAGGAAGACATTTTTCGGTTGCTCCAAACATAAAACGGCTCAATGTAACAATTCTTCATGTTGGACGTTGGACATCTTTCGTTGTCTTTGGCGAGCTCATATTTAGCAGGGCCTGAATTTTTTCAGGGTTCGCTTCGATTCCTCTCTAGCCAATCAAGAACCCGAGGAACTTTCCCGAGCTAACGCCAAAGGCGCATTTGCTCAGATTCAATTTGGTATTCTCGAATGATTAAGAACATCTCTTTGAGATCTAATACATGATTTACAACTTTAATGCTCTTTACGAGCATATCATCTACATAAACTTTCATCGTCCGCCTGATCTGGCAAGCAAACATCTTGTTGACGAGCCTTTGATACGTGGCTTCTACATTCTTCAAATCAAACGACATAAATCTGTAGCAGTAGAGACCTTTATCGGTGATGAATGTCATCTTCTGCTTATCGTATGGACGCATGACGATCTGATTATAGCCTGAATAGTCATCTATAAAACTTAACAACTCATGCCCCGTTTTGGTGTCGATAAACTAGTCAATTTTTGAGAGAGGGAAGCTATCCTTGGGGCAGACTTTATTCAGGTCGGTGTAGTCAACATAGACCTGCCACTTCCTATTAGACTTTTTAACCAAAACTATTTTAGCTATCCAGTTCAGATAATAAAATTCCTCTATGAACCCATCTTTAAGGAGCTTTTCTACTTCTTCCCTAATTATAGCATTTGTTCGGAGCCGAGTGGTCTACACTTCTGTTGAATCGGTCGATGGTCGGGGTCGAAATTCACCCGGTGGACCATAACCTTCGGGTCGATGCCGGGCATATCTTGATGAGACCATGTGAAGACATTAACATATCACCGAAGACGGTTCATGATTTCATCTCGTAGTGGTGGTACTAGAGACCACCCAAATTGTATTGTTCAGGTAAGATTGGAGCTGTCGAGCGGAACATGAACTAGGTCTTCCATGGGGCATCCTCTTTTATTTGAATCATCTCCAGGATCCAGAGAGGTTATGCTCATCGTTTGATGTTGAGTTCTCAATGCCATCGTGTAGCATTGTCAAGCTTCATGTTGATGTCCTTTAACTAACCCAGCACCATGCTCGGTCGGAAACTTCATCCCAAGATGATAAGTCGAGACCACCGCTCGTAGAGCATCGAGGGTAGGTTGGTTAAGAATCGCATTGTAAACAGATGGACAGTCTATAACTAAGAAGTTAATCATAGTGGTTGCTTGGTTCCTCCTGTCCCTTACAGTAAGCGGGAGTTGTACCGACCCTTCCGGTATCACTTTGCCTCCCAAGAATTCAAGCAATAGGGTTTTGATGGCTTGGAGTCGAGGCCATCCGACCCCTATTTTGTAGAATTCCTAGGGCAAAGAGAATGTTGGTCGAGCTTCTAGTATCCACAAGGATTTAGAACACTTTACTTTTGGCTATGGTCATTGTGACCATAAGCACGTCGTCGTGAGGATGGTGGATTCCTTTGTCATCATTTTCTATAAAGGTTAGGCTACATGATGCTACTTTTTGTTCATTCAAGGGCTTACTGGTGGTAAGGATCTCATGTTCTGAGCCGGAATGATTAATGCTTCTAGTATGAGCTCTCCGAGCTCGGTTTGAATCTCCTCCGCCTGTGGGCCCGCTGAAGATGTGCAGATTTTTTCAGTTGGCTCGTTATTGATGGGTTTTTCATTTTTTTTACTCGACACGATCCTCCCTTTTATTAATGTATTCTCGGAGATGCCCATTGCTGATGAGCACCTCGATTTCCTCCTTTAGGTCAAAACATTCACTCATCAAGTGATAGTAAACCGATGAAAGATGCAATATTTTCGTTTGCTCCGTTTGTTGGGATTGAATTTCATCTTGCTCAGCCATTTAAGGATGCGCTTGTCCTGAATTTACATAAGGATTTGCTCGGGCGCCTTATTGAGAGGAGTGTATGTACTGAACTTACTATCGGGTCGCTTGTTCGGACATTGATTCCCGTACGGTCGGTCATCTTTTCTCTTTTTATTGCTTCCACTAGTTGAACCGACCTCTTCCTTTAGTTGTCGCTCTTGGACTGTTGTTCCTTCATTATGGACGACTTTTCACGGGGAAGAAGTGTTCACTCCCCAAGTGTAGGGTTTTGATGTAGTAATAAACTCGGTTAGACCGAGGTCAAATCCTAAAGGACTGATACCTGTATGTTATTTGAAACTAACTAGAAGTAGAACTAGAATGAGATGAAATTTAAATTGAATTGTAATTTGAGGAATAATTGTGAAATATTAATCTAAAACTTAAGGAATTCAGAAATAGAAAACTAGGGATTTAGAGGATTCACTTGTAGAGATCAGGGAGATCTTATGCCTGTATCAAAAACTCAATTGGACTTAGAGTCCATCTTCATCCAGTTGGAAGATATAACCTTAGAAATCAAACTGAACTTAACTTGATCTAGTTTTCAAGAGATGAAAGGTATATGAATTAGAATAGATTTCATCACCAAACCATGCCCAAGAGACAAAGAAAACAACAGAATTAAACTAATTACCAACCAATCAACAATGCATGAGAGTTAGGAAGGGTACCGTCATCCGACCATGCCAAGAGACGATGGTGAACAATAGGGCTTCCTGACGTCATAAACATATAAGGAAATGAACATGCTCAAAGCTATTGCAGACCCATTATAATTTCAGTCACAACAGACCATTAAAAACTAAAAACATTTTCATAATTAAACTATAATCAACATTAGTTCATAAATTAAATTAAAGGAATAAAATAGAGTCTCCCATATCACTACAAGCTTCACCTCTTAGCCCTAGCTAAAAGGTTTAGCCACTCATAATCATGATTTGGCTAGACATCTTAAAATAAAGTAAATACTAAAAAGAAATTGAAAATTCTAAAATACTTCTTTCTGCTCCACGTCCAAAACCAAAAAGATCCCTCTAGCATCTCAACTGTAGCCCCCAAGCCAAGGTTTGATAGGATCCCTTCTTTACATGTTTTCTTGCACTTTATAGCAACAAAGGGTCAGTCGGTGGGAAGTGTACGCAGCCACAGGCGGCGAAAATTACACAACAACATCTTGCACATCTCTGTCTAGCGCAGCGAAAAGACAATGAGAATGCAACTCATTGATCCCCTGTTTTTAGAAGAAAATTGGTCCCGACCCCTGTCTGCATTCAGTCCATCCATTGAGTGTCTCTGATCGTCGTTCTGTTAACCCCTGGCCCACTAAATCGAGGGTCCGATCAAACTGATTGCGCACAGTTGCAAAACGCATTGTAGCGTTTTTAGCGCGGTGAAACCACCTCCTTCCGCTTTCACTTTTCTTTCGGTCTTCTTGAGCATGATCACTCCTCCCTCTGCTCCGTTTTAAACGGTCCAGATCATCATACATATCAGTCATGAGATCTTGGAAGATGATCCAGATCAGCAGGATCTACCGCACTTCACAAAAATCTAGCCATCCTCCTTGTGCAGGGCTCCTTTCAGTCGGGTTTCTAATCCACACCGGTATGAGTTGTTACCTGAAATCAATTGAGTTTCGGACGGTTTCGTCCGAGCTCCCTGATGGGCGGTGTGGATCGATCAGGTGGGCCATGATGGTGTCCCAACATCTTCCGTAAAAAGCTCCGCGCAATCAATTTGCATACAAAGCAGCGACGACTTCCATTTTTGAAGGGGATACAGGACCCGCACGCGTCTCTGGCGCTGTAATGATTGGTGGGGCCCATGATCAAAGTTGAAAAGGAAATCCAGTATGTCTATTTAACTCGCCTTAAAAAACTGGTTGGCAATGACGTGTTTTGGCTCAAATTAGATGTGGCCCTCGTGATTGATCATACGACCGTCCGACCTCTGTTTAGACTGTTAAGATCCGATCGCCGCTGTCTTCTGGAATTCCTTCACCTAAACCTTGGTAAGATGAGCCATATAATTTGAATGGACGGTCCCGATCATCGAAATGAATGATGGGTGGGGCCTACTTTCAAAACCCAATCCAAAGCTCGTCCGTCCCTAGATGTTTTTTGAAAGTTTTGTTCAAAAAAGTAGGTGGGCCCATTTCTTGAAACATTCTCGAAGATCTACTCCGCTCATCATCTTCTTAGTAATGTGTAAGCTCATGGGTTAAAGTATGAAGTAAATCTAAACTCTAAGTGGGCCACACCATCCACCTGTGATGAGTCAATATAGAACGTTGAAGCAAACCTCATCTTACGTGCATGCATATAGAGTTTTGGTTATTTACAAATTTATCACTCTCTATTCTAGAAATATTTGTCGTTCATTTCTCCATGCTGCACCGTTTAAAAGAAGTGAAATTTGGCGAATGTTCACCGTTTTTCGTACTCTTTCCATTGATCCAGTTTGGGTCCTGATCTCCCAAGGATGTCCAAGATGATTTCTTAATGGTTATTGTCTGATCTTATCCATCGGGTCACTTACACACTGATCTAAGAGCTGAATTTTGACGTGTACGGTTAATTTATAGTCCTCAGGCCATGTGTGAAGTTTCGAACCAAACGGATGGTGGGAACCTTGTGATCTTACATTTAATTTTCGGGCCCGTTTAAAATGCGTGGCCAGATTTTCTCAGATATCTAGCGTGTAATTCTATTGATCTTGGTCCCCTGGAGTCCATCCCTTACCTTTGTGATTTTGGAGTGTTAATTCCATACTTTAAGTACCATTTTTCAGTCAATGCTTGTAAATACACTCTGTATCACAAACACGATTAAATCGGGCCATTAAACGGTATCATGCTTATAAATTCAGGCAATAACTGGGTCTGATATACAATATTTGACCCTCAACACAACCCTCAACCAACATTTTGCTAATACCGAGCAAAGTATGCGAAAAATAAGTTAAGAATTACAAGGAAATTTCTATGAAACCGAGTGATATTTTGAAAAACGATTCAGATACGAGAAATCTAAGATTCATGAATGTTGGGAATTATTGTTTTCTTAGACTCAAGCACACAGTAAACTTCATAATCAAATTCAAAGTATTAATCCATCAATTAGAATAATTCTAAACATTGAGTTCCATGGGTGTATAGTGTAATCTCGGCTTATCATTATTAAGAGATCCAATCATCAATTTCATGATATCATTGGTGACCAACAAGAGAACTCATGACAACCAAAACCTAACTAAAACGTGCCTCATAGATCATTCATTTTCTTTCTTTCAGCCTTTGATTTTTTTATTAAAAGTAATACTAAGGAGGAGAATCAAATCCTTACTTATAGAGATAAAACCTATGGTAAAGACCAATCGCCGAATAATTTTTGAATGTCAACCTTAGGGAATCAAATCTTCACCTGTAGGAAGCAAACTCATGGTGAAGATTATTCGCCAACCTTTTCCCAAGGTATTTGTTTTTTTTTTTCACTTGATCATGACAGACAAATTTCTAAGCTAGTTTCTTACATGCTTAGTGATTACCAAGTTAACCCTTCAATGTCAGACTAGAACCTTAATGTGAAAGCGAGATGTGACATGTGAAATCATGACTCAATCAATGTTTAAAACTTTTAATCATGGATTAACAATTCAAACTTAACTGTGAAATCTAATAAATAGTTGAATGCAAGAGTCATAATTTACTAACATCACTTATCTTGTAATTCTAAATTCAAGATGGCTATTAAAATCACTTCAAATTCACAAGAAATTTCAGAAAAATTTAAAAATTTTCACAATTTTTGCTCAAGCCTAAGAAAACACTGATTAGGTAACCTAAATTCTCACCCCTAACCTAAAATCTATATTGTCCTCAATATAAAAGAAATGAGCATGCAATGTACATGAGACAACGAAAGTAAAGTGATGGGAAGATAGTACCTGGATAATGAATCGAGAAAGATACTTTCTAAAGATATCTACGTAAGAGCGGGTCAACATAATAAAGAAAGCAAACAAAAATAATAAAAATAAAATTCTACCTATACCACTTTCGCAGGTGCTCTCGATTGCATTTAGCATATGTAACAAGCGTTTAAACTCCTAGGTTGCCCCTAGTGGACGAGTTGTAGTCTCGTGAGGGTTTGCAGCAATGTTACCCAAATACATTGAACTAACTAACTAAAACAATGAAATGAAATGAAAAGCTGGGTTGCCTCCCAAGACGCTAAGTTTACCGTCTTCAGCTAGACAAATAAAGTAACTATCCTAGTCCTATGAAAGCGATAAACCTATCTATACCTCCATCAAACTAGGAGATCAATCATGGTAAATAGGAGCAGTCAGAGGCATGGACATGTCCTTTGAATCAAATTTCTCGACAAATGTTTTTAATCGATGTCCATTTACTTTAAACTCCTTACCATTGTTGGGATCTCTTATCTCAACGACCCCATGAGGAAAAGCAGTAACAACAATGTAGGGGCCGGTCCAACGGGATCAAAGTTTACTCAGAAAGAGATGTAGTTGAGAGTCGTACAAAAAGACTTTTTGATCAGGCGTGAATGATTTTTGTAGAATATGTTGATCATGAAACGTCTTCATCCTGTCTTTGTAAATTCTCGAGTTCTCGTATGCATCGTTTCGGATTTCTTCAAGTTCATTTAACTAAAGTTTGCGTAGTGAGTTAGCGTTGTCCAAATTGAAATTCAGATTTTTGATCGCCGAGTTTGCTTTATGTTCCAACTCCACAGGTAAATGACAAGTCTTCCCATAGACAAGTCTAAAGGGCGACGTTCCAATAGGGGTTTTATAAGCAGTACGGTATGCCCATAAGGCGTCGGTCCATTGGATTGACTAATCCTTACGATCAGGGTTAACCATTTTCTGTAGGATATGTTTGATCTCCCTATTGAAAATCTCAGATTGTCTACTTGTCTGTGATGGTATGGGGTACTCACCTTACGAGAGATACCATATTTCTTCATTAAGCTCTTGAATGGTCTATTACAAAAGTGTGAGCCCTCATCACTTATGATGGCTCGAGGCATTCCGAACCGCGAAAGGATGTTCTCTTTTAAGAATTTACTGACCGTGCGATGGTCATTATTTCGGCACGAAATTGTTTCAACCTATTTAGTGACATAATCTACGGTGAGCAAAATATACAAATTTTCAAAGGATTGGGGAAATGGCCCCATGAAATTGATGCCCTAACAATCAAATGCTTCAATGATAAGGATGAGATTCAAAGGCATCATATTTCGACGGGACAATGCTTCCAATTTTTGACAACGCTCACAAGTCTTGCAAAACTCATGAGTGTCCCTGAACATAGTGGGCCAATAAAAGCCATACTGTAGAATCTTGGTCATAGTCTTTTAAGCAGAAAAGTGAACACCACAGGCCTGTGAGTGACAGAAGGAGATGATACTCTGATACTCATCGTTTGGCACACATCTCCTTTGGATTTGGTCTGGGCAATATTTAAACAAATATGGATCATCTCAGAAAAAGTTGTGCACCTTGGTAAAGAATTTTTTCTTATCTTGTGCAGTCCAATGTGTCGGTATGGAACCTGTGACAAGATAATTGGCAATATTAGCGAACCAAGGTGAATGGGAGACTCTGAACAGTTGTTCATCAGGGAACATGTCGTTGATATGGGTCACCTTAAGGAAATCAGAGGTGTTAAGGCGAGAAAGATGATCGGCCACTACGTACTCTACTCCCTTTTTATCTTTAATTTTCAAATCAAATTCTTGGAGTAGAAGGATCCATCGTATCAAACGGGGCTTAGAATCATTCTGAGAAAGAAGATACTTAAGTGCCGCATGATCTGTGTAGATAATGATCTTTGATCCGATCAGGTAAGACCTAAATTTATCCAAAGCGAACACCACGACTAAGAGTTCATTTTCCATAGTCGAGTAGTTCACTTAGGAAGGATTTAGAGTCCTACTTGCGTAATGAATGACGTAAGGCCACTCCCCAAGTGCATCCTTTTGTAGAAGATTATATAAAGGACGAGAGAGGAAACTAAAGTCCTTTATGAATCGTCTGTAAAACCCTGCGTGTTCTAAGAAGGATCGGACGTCTCTGATGTTCTTTGATGGAGGTAGGTTAGAGATAAGATCGATTTTTGCCTTATCTACCTCGATTCCCTTGGACGAGATGATAAGCCCAAGGACAATTTCCTTTTGAACCATGAAATGACAATTCTCCCAATTAAGTACCAAATTCTTTTCTTCACATCTTTTCAGCACACATTTAAGCCTCTCTAAGCATTCGCTGAAAGATTAACAGAAAACAGAGAAATCATCCATGAAAACCTCTAAATATTTTTCCACCATGTCAGAAAAAATACTCATCATACATCGCTAAAAGGTGGCAGGGGCATTACATAACCCAAACGGCATCCTTTTGTAAGTAAAGGTGTCGTAGGGGCATGTAAATGTGGTCTTTTCCTGGTCCTCAGGGGTGATTTCAATCTGATTGTATCCCGAATATCTATCAAGAAAATAATAATAGGAATGACCAGATGGCCTTTTCAAGATTTGATCGATGAAGGGTAAAGGAAAGTGGTCCTTCCTTGTGACGATATTCAACTTCCTGTGGTTAATGCACATTCTCCAACTAGTAGTAACTCTAGTTGGCACGAGTTCATTATTGGCATTGGCTACGATGTTGATCCCGAACTTTTTAGGAACCATCTGAGTTGGACTCACCCATTAACTATCGGATATGGGGTATATGATACCCACATCCAATAGTTTAAGAACCTCGGCTTTAACCACTGCCTTCATATTTGGATTTAGTCTACATTGTGATTGCCGAACGGTTTTCGCATTATCCTCAAGATATATGCTGTGAGTACAAATTAAGGGGTCGATTCCCTTGAGGTCCGCTATCGTCCATCTAAGGTCTCACTTATGCTCAATGAGAGTACATATGAGCATACTCTCCTGTTCTTTCTCCAGGTGGGCAGAGATCACCACCGGGTATGTCTCATCTTAACCTAAATAGACATATTTCAAATCAGAGGGCAAAGGCTTTAGGTCAAGCTTCGGCAACTTGTGGTTAGACGGTAGAGACACTACATCAGTTTGGGGCAACTCTTCAAATTGTGGCCTCTACTGTTTAACTTTAAGTATCAGTGCAGTATCAAGCATGACACGCGTCTCCCTAATCATATCATCATCAAAATCATGAGAGTGAGCAAGGCACGTCTCTAGAGGATCAGAGGATAAGGCAAGAGGCGTTCTATCTTCCACGAAAGAATCAATCATATTAATGTCGTGGAAATCGTCATCATCCTCTGAATTACTGTCGTTATTTAAAAAGATGTTTGACTCCAATGTTAAATTTCTAAAAGAGATAGTCATGACACCATTCCTGCAATTGATAATCACATTTGAAGTGGCCAGGAATGGGCGACCAAGAATGACAGGAATCTGAGTGCTCATGTTATTGATGGGTTCGGTATCTAGGATGATAAAATCTATAAGGTAGTAAAATCTATCGACCTGAACCAACACATCATCAATTATCCTTCTTAGTACACGAACAATGTGATCAACAAGTTGTAGTATGGTTAGGGTGAGTTTTAATTCACTCAATCCTAACTGTTTGTATACCGAGTAGGGAATTAAATTAACACTTGCTCCTAAGTCAAGAAGTGCATGATCAATTCGATAGTTTTGATTACACATGATATGGTTAGACTACGGGGATCTTTGAATTTCTGTAGCACGTCTTGCTTCAGGATGGCACTCACTTTCTCAATCAATAAAATTTTCTTTTGAATACTCTACCGTCTTTTGGTTGTGCATAGGTCTTTTAGGAATTTGGCATATAAAGGTATCTGTTTTACGACATCAAGTAGCGGAATATTGACTTTTACTTGTTTCAACACCTCTAGAATATCCTGAGAGTTAGAGAGATGTTTTGGTGCAACCAACCATTGGGGGAACGGAGTAACTGGCTTCTTTAGAAGTTCTAGTTCTAATTTTTGTAGGGCGTCACTAGATCCATAATTGTTGTCCTCTTTTGGCTCTTGAGGCTTTTCAGGCCTAACCGAATATATTTTATCAATAACCTTCCCACTCCTAAAAGTGGTGATGGATTTAGCATGCCCCATTTGATTTGAAGAGCTGGGATCACTTATTTCGTACTGCGGTTTAGGATTGGGGAGTGGTTGTGCAGGAAGTATCCCCTTTTCTATAACCGTCATACGTGAATCTAATTTTTGCATAAAATCTGTAACTCCTCGCATTGCCTGAGCCAGCTCTTGTATGAAATTTTGAACCGATTCTTCTTGAGGTTTTCCCTGATTTGGATTTTAATTGAAAAAACCTTGAGGGGTAGCAGTTTGTTCATTCCTCCAACTAAAATTGGGATGATTTTTTCAACCAGGATTATACGTGTTAGAAGTCGGTTCATTGAAATGTCTTTGATAATTATTTACGACATTGGATTGTTCATTCAACACTTCTTGAAAGGCAGGTATTGTAGGACAATTTTCAATTGTATGGATGTTACAATCACAGATGCCGCAAACACGTTCATTAACCTTATCCTTCTTTCCTTCCATGGCCTCAAATTTTCTTATGAGCGTAGACACTTTATACTTGAAATCATCCTCTTCTTTCAAGAGATACAATCCACATTTCTCCTTAGATTGAGTCGGTCTAGACGTGGTGTTCGAACTTGGGTAATAGTCTCATGGTTATGTTTTTTCAGCAAGACTATCGAGGTAATCCCACACCTCGTCAACATTTTTATTAATGAATTCTCTATTACACATTGTCTCAACCATTTGATGCATGGAAGATGTCAGTCTATCGTAGAAAAAATTTGTAATGCGCCACGTTTCAAAGCCGTGTTGTGGGCATGAACTGACCAAATCCTTGAACCTTTCCCAACATTGGAAGAATGTTTCATCTTCCTTTTAGGCAAAGTTCATGATTGCTTTTCTGAGGATAATCGTTTTATGATGTGGGAAAATTTTCTTTATAAATTCTCTCTGCATATCATTCCATGTGCCAATGGATATAGGACGCAGTGAATGTAACGACGTCTTGGCCTTCTCTTTTAAGGAAAATGGGAAGAGTTTCAGTCTAATTGTATCCTCAGATACATTAGGAAAGTATAAGGTGGCTTAGAAAAGTATAAGGTGGCTATAATCTCGTCGAACTCTTTTAGATGTAGATACAGTTCTTTAGACTCAAGCTCATGAAACTTAGGAAGGAGTTGGATAACCTCTGACTTGATGTCCATCTATCTTGTATTTTTAGGAAAAATCATGCATGAGGGTGTACTCACCCCCGCCGGTTGTCAATAATCTCATAAAGTACGAGGCGGGGGTGCTTGTTGCACCTCATTCTCATCATGTACTTCCTCAACCCTAGGTTGGGGTAGTGCTTGAGGTTGATTTGCAGCTATAACCTCAATTAACTCAGGAAAATTCGAGCGGTGTCTCGTTCTACGATGGATAGTCAATCCCTCAACTAATCCTCCTTCAGTCAAGAGACGTTAAGTATTGTCACGGGCCCACTTGGGCATGAAACACTCGCAATCCTTAATTTAAATTCTAAACATAGACCTAAGAGAAAGGAAGAAGTAGAAATAAAAAGGAAATATGAAAAGAAGTTACCAGTTTCGAAGTCCTGGGTTAACAATCTGCAAAATAAAATAAAATAAAATAAGTTAGTTTCTAAAAATAAAAAGTCTAAGATTAGAAAATTCCTAATTAGAAGTAAACTAATTTCTAAATAAAAAGAAAAAATTTCAAAAAACGAAAGTAGAATTTAGAAAGATCTTACCAAATTAGAAGTACCTATCTT
This sequence comes from Magnolia kwangsiensis, assembly GCA_037074715.1. NCBI lineage: Eukaryota > Viridiplantae > Streptophyta > Magnoliopsida > Magnoliales > Magnoliaceae > Magnolia > Magnolia kwangsiensis. The sequence continues at coordinate 139,650,193 of CM073575.1, read as the reverse complement.
AAAGCCTAAAAAAAAGAAAAATTCTAAAATAGGAAACAAAGTTAGGATTAGAAACTTGCTAAAAAGAAGAAATAAATCCTAATCTAGAATAAAAAGGAAGAGTTTAAGAAAGAATTTACCAATTTAGAAACTATCTCAGAAGCCTACAAAACAGGAAAAACATGTTAGTTTATAAAAATCAGGAAAATCTAAACCTAATTTTAAACTAATCCTAGAACTAATTAATTCATAAATATGTAGCCGTCAGCCCCTGGCAACAACGTCAAAAACTTGTTCACTCCCCAAGTGCAAGGTTGTGATGTAGTAATAAACTCGGTAAGACCGAGGTCGAATTCCAAGGGACTGATACCTATACGTTATCTGAAACTAAATAGAACTAGAACTAGAATGAGATGAAATCTAAATTGAATTATAATTTGAGGAATAATTATGAAATATTAATCTAAAACTTAAGGAATTCAGAAATAGGTAACTAGGGATTTAAAGGATCCACTTGTAGAGATCAGGGAGATCTTATGCCTGTATAAAAAACTCAACTGGACTTAGAGTCCATCTTCATCAAGTTGGAAAATATAACCTTGAAAATCAAACTGAACTTAACTCAATCTAGTTTTCAAGAGATGAAAGGTATACGAATTAGAATGGATTCCATCACCAAACTATATCTAGGAGATAAAGCAAACAACAGAATTAAACTAATTACTAACCAATTAACAATGCATGAGAGTTAGGAAGGGTATCATCATCCGACCATGCCCAGGAGACGATGGCGAACAATAGGGCTTCCTAACGTCATAAACATGTAAGGAAAGGAACATGATCAAAGCTATTGGAGACCCATTGTAATTTCACTCACAACAGACCATTAAAAACTAATAACATTCCCATAATTAAACTATAATCAACATTAGTTCATAAATTAAATTAAAGGTATAAAATAGAGTCTCTCATCTCACTACAAGCTTCACCTCTTAGCCCTAGCTAAGAGGTTTAGCCACTCATAATCATGATTTGGCTAGACATCTTAAAATAAAGTAAATAGTAAAAATAAATAGAAAATTCTAAAATACTTCTCTCTGTTCCACATCCAAAACCAAAAAGATCCCTCTGGCGTCTCAACTGTAGCCCCCAAGCCAAGGTTTAATAGGATCCCTTCTTTACATGTTTTCTTGCACTTTATAGCAACAAAGGGTCGGTCGGTGGGAAGTGTACGCAGCCATAGGCGGCGAAAATTACACAACAACATCTTGCACATCTCTGTCTAGCATAGCGAAAAGACGATGAGAATGCAACTCATTGATCCCCTGTTTTTAGAAGAAAATTGGTCCCGACCCCTGTCTGCATTCAGTCCATCCATTGAGCGTCTCTGATCGTCGTTCTGTTGACCCCTGGCCCACTAAATCGAGGGTCTGATCAAACTGATTGTGCATAGTTGCAAAACGCATTGTAGCGTTTTTAACGCGGTGAAACCACCTCCTTCCGCTTTCGCTTTTCTTTCGGTCTTCTTGAGCACGATCACTCCTCCCTCTGCTCCGTTTTAAGCAGTCCAGATCATCATACATATCAGTTATGAGATCTTGGAAGATGATCCAGATCAGCAGGATCTACCGCACTTCACAAAAATCTGGCCATCCTCCTTGTGTAGGGCTCCTTTCAGTCGGGTTTCTAATCCACACCAGTATGCGTTGTTACCTGAAATCAATTGAGTTTTGGACGGTTTCGTCTGGGTTCCCTGATGGGCGGTGTGGATCGATCAGGTGGGCCATGATGGTGGTCCACCATCTTCCACAAAAAGCTCCGCGCAATCAATCTGCGTATAGAGCAGCAGCAGCTTCCGTTTTTTAAGGGGATACAGGACCTGCGCGCCTCTGGCTCTATAATGATTGGTGGGGTCCATGATCGAAGTTGAAAAGAAAATCCAGTTTGTCTATTTAACTCGGCTCAAAAAACTGGTTGGCAATGAAGTGTTTTGGCTCAAATTAGATGTGGCCCTCGTGACTGATCATACGATCGTCCGACCTCCATTTAGACGGTTAAGATCCGATCGCCGCCGTCTTCTGGAATTCCTTCACCTAAACCTTGGTAAGATGAACCATATAATTTGAATGGACGGTCCCGATCATCGAAATGAATGATGGGTGGGGCCTACTTTCAAAACCCAATTAAAAGCTGGACGTTTTTTGAAAGTTTTGTTCAAAAAGTAAGTGGGCCCATTTCTTGAAACATTTTCGGAGATCTACTCCGCTCATCATCTTCTTAGTAATCTGTAAGCTCATGGGTTAAAGTATGAAGTAGATTTGAACTCTAAGTGGGCCACACCATCCACCTGTGATGAGTCAATACAGAACGTTGAAGTAAACCTCATCTTACTATATAGAGTTTTGGTTATTTACAAATTTGTCACTCTCCATTTTAGAAATATCTGTCGTTCATTTCATCCTAATGCACCGTCTAAAAGAAGTAAAATTTGGCGAATGTTCACCGTTTTTCGTGCTCTTTCCATCGATTCAGTTTGGGTCCTGATCTCCCAAGGATGTCCAAGATGCTTTCTTAATGGTTATTGTCTGATTTTATCCATCGGGTCACTTACACACTGATCTAAGGGCTGAATTGTGACGTGTACGGTTAAATTATGGTCCTCAGGCCATGTGTGAAGTTTCGAACCAAACGGATGGTGGGAACCTTGTGATCTTGCATTCAATTTTTGGGCCCGTTTAACATGTGTAGCCTGATTTTCTCGGATCTCTGGCGTGTAATTCTGTTGATCTTGGTCCCTTGGAGTCCGTCTCTTGCCTTGGTGATTCTGGAGTGTTAATTCCATGCTTTAAGCACCATTTTTCAGTCAATGCTCGTAAATACACTCTGCATATCAAACACAATTAAATCGGGCCATTAAACGGTATCATGCTTGTAAATCTAGGCAATAACTGGGTCTGATATGCAATATTTGACCCTCAACAAGAAGCCTCCTCGATGTTGGAATACTTCCGCGATCTGTTTAGTAGGTCGACCATTGTCGTCGGAGGATTCTTGTCGAGTGAGAAGAGGAACTTTGGGTCTCCTAAGCCTCCCATTATTGCAGTCGGAGTGATCTCCTTCGAGTGTGCTCGCACTTGCATTGCTTTAAGATTGAAGCGCTTGATGTAGTCCTTCGGTAACTCCTCTTCTTCTTGAAAGATATGTAGGAGATGAGAGGCCGATTTGAGTATTCCCTTTCCTTCAATAAAGTTTGTAATAAGCATCTTGCTATGCTGGGAGAAGGAACTGATTGACAGTGGTTTCAATTGTCTAAACCACTTTCGAGATGCTTCTGTCAGAGTTAAGGAGAATGTGCAGCACATGACTGTAGTGGATGCATTGTGTAGCTCCATCTAGACCTTGAACGACTCCAGATGCTCGGACGGGTCAGTGGTTCTAGAAAATTAAGCAATCTGCGGCATGCAGAATATATCCGGTAGCTGTGCTTGCATAATGTCGGTGGTGAATAGAGGCTCGGTTTCCTCCATTATTTCCTCAACTGGGGTTGGAGCATTTGTGCGGTAGGCTTGTCACATGGTGCCGATCTGACCACACAAGTCTTTTAGCTCGACTTCCCATGGTTCACTGCTTTAGGCAACGAGTTCAGCAGTTACCTTGGGAGCCTAGCCGCACTTTTTTCCTGTCTAATTTGTTACGAAGGTCGGAGGTAGGCAGAGCCGCCATACCGGAGACATGAGAAGGTGCTGGTCTTTGCCGACTCGACTTGTCGGCTCTTATGGGACACGACACGCGTGTTAGAGGGCTAGGGAGGATTCTGAACTGGTCGTTCAGTTTCTTGCTCGGCCTCCAATGCACACTGGAGCCGTAGTTATTCCAGCAATTGTCTCATGGAATTCATGTTACTATTTTATGCTTTGACTTGTTATTCAAGGGAATTCAGTTGTCCTCCCTGTTGCATGATCGTTGCACTAGCCTTGTTGGAGTGGAGTCAGCCTGTTGTTGGGAGGTGGAGTCCAGGTGGCTACCAGGTTGCTCCGATGGTACAGGATAAAACACAACAATGGAAGTTTAGGATTTCTTCTTCCCTTTTGCCATTACTGAATCTGTGAGATGATGGAAACGACCTTTTATGTCTTTCCCACAGACAACGCCAAACTGTTGATGTTGTTTTCTGATTAACCCTCCCCGGACCCTTGAGTATCTGTACAAAGAACAAAAGGATGACCCTGGCTAATGCAGGGAACTCTCCGATGCCAGAGTCAGGAATCCGAGTCTTTGTAGAGATAGTTTAGTGTAAAGGGTTATCTAGGTATATGTACCTTTCACCATTGGAGATCTCCTTATTTATAGTAGAGGGGAGATCGTATCGTAACAGGATCTATCATATTTAGTAGGTGCGTATTGTACTTAGATTGAAACTTCTAAGTATTAGAGATCTCTCGAGATCCTCAGCAGGGATCTCGGAATCCTGAACTGATCCCGAATTAGTTTCCGTAATATTTGGAAGAATAGTCGGATAAGTGTTCCTTCATGTAAGATCGACTTTTGTTTAAAGACCAACGTGTAGTCATCCAAGCTTCGATTAAAGTCAGCTGATGGAAGTCACAAGACCGGTGGACTGGGCTATGAGGAGGTCAACATCATTCGATAACTAAACCAACCAAAGTTTCTTGTGATCTTTAATTCCGCTAACCTTTTAGCTTCCTCGTGAGGCTTAATAATCTCTCTGAGTTCTTTTAGGGAGTCCGACCTTGGTCGTACTGACCTTAAAGTTAGGTCGGACAATTAGCATTTTCCTTACTCTTAGCCTAGTAGGTCGTGCTGGGTCTTGGTCTATTTTTTCCATAACTACTGATATTTACCATAAATCATAGATATTTACTCTGGGGCACCAATCTCACAAAAATGGCCATAACTCCTACATTACATGTCCAATTTGGGTGATCTTTTACACATTGAAAAAATAATTTGATGAAATTTCAAATAAATTTGGAATAATTTTATTTGGACATCATTTAATTGCTTAAAAGTGGGTTTACAGTTTACCATTCATCATGAGCCATTGATCTAACGAAATAGCCATAACTCCTTCGTTATGTGTCTGATTTCAATGATTTTATACTCGTTGAAAATATATTTTGATAAACTTTCAAATTGATTTACAATTATGTAATTTAAACATCATTTGATTATATAAAAGTGGGCGTAAAGTTCATTATTCACCATACACTATTGATATTTACCATAACATACTTTTAGACAATCATAGGTGTTAAAATGAGATAATTCTAAATCTATTTGAAATTTCATTAAATTATATTTTCAACTAATTTAAGATCACCCAAATTGGACATGTAAGAAGAGAGTTATGGTTATTTTTGTGAGATCAGTGGCCTACACTAAATGATGAACTTTGGGCCTAATCTTGAACTACAAAATGGTATACAAATGATATTATTCTAAATTCATTTAAAATTTCATCAAATTATTTTTCCAATGAGTATAAAATTACCCAAATCAGACATGTAACGAGGCAGTTATGACCATTTTTGTAGGATTGGTGTCCCACAATGAATATTTATGATCTATGTTGAGAATATTCGCGATCTACAGTAAAAATATCGGCGATCCATAGTTAATATTGGGAATTCTTAGTGATTATTAGCAATCCATAGTAAATATTGATGATCCACACCAAATATTTGTGATCCACAGTGAATATCGATATGCTACAATGAATATCGACAATTTACAGTACAAATATTGACAACCCGCAGTGCATATGGGCGATCTATAGTAAATATTAATGATCCACCATACAATATACTTTCATTTATACATTATTCCATTAAAAATTTGTATCTATTATAGCATTCATCACATTCATTCATTACAACATTTGCATTACAAAATTCATCAATTATAATATTCTTTCATTACAAAATTCATCAATTACAATATTGTTCCATTATAAAAATTCATTAATTACAAGATTCTTCTAATATAAAATTCATCCATTACAATATACTTCAATTATAAAAAAATCATTAATGTAACATTTTTCCACACCCCCATCCCTTTTACAAACTCTCACAATTTATACTTAATAATAACGATAATAATAAACAGTTATAGAGAAAACCAATGAAAGTTTAAGGAAGAAGAAAGAAAGAAGGAAGACGAAAGGAAGCAAAAAACACTATTTCCTCTCGCGCGCTCTTCTCGTAAAAAAACGAAGGAAGAAAGAAGGAAATGACCAAATGATCTCGTGCGACAAGGGCCCCATGTTTTGAACACATATACATCTTATGCGGGGGCCGTTGGGTTATTATGAAGCAAATCTAACTCGTATACATGTAATGAGTTTTAATTTTATATCATTGATCTAAGTTTGCGGGCAAAAATCATTATAAATGTATCATATTGAAGAGAATGATTTAGAATTAAATGATAATGTTAGTGTAGTTATGGGTCACAAAAAACTTCAAATAAAAAATTTAAAAAAAAATCATTATGTTGGTTCAAGACTATTCGATTAAAATGAACGGATAAATCATCTACGGGGTGGGTGAAATTTCAATTTTTAGTGGGGCCTACATCCATCTATATATACAAAAAACATTTATACCATGAGATAAGAGCCTACCGCATGAGGGATGGCTGTGGGGGCATTTTTGTTACATAAAAAAAAAAGTGATTGCAAGGCTATAAAATCTTAAGTTTAATACCTAAGGATTCCTTAAAAAAAAACCCAGCAGTTGAATGGGCGCACAGTGACTCTAGTAGGTAGAATCCCTGACCGGCGCTCACCTTCATCTATGCACCCCATTTTCCTTTTTGAAAACTTACTTTTATTCATGATCTAAAAAATTTGAGTAAATCCAGATATCATATCGATTATAATATAAAAATATTAATAACCGGATAGTAAAAACTTTTCGTGGGCCATGCAAGTTTCCAATCAAGCTGACATCCTTGTTTTACTTTCATCCATCTCTACGTGACCTTAATCAACAGGTTGGATGACAAATAATAACGACAACTATTTACCGCGGTGTGGTCGACTCAGGATTTATATCTACTTCATTGTTGGGTCATGCTTAAAATGATCTTTCAAAATGGATGGACTGTGTAGATGTAAGGCACATACATCACACGGATCTACCCAAGAGTAGAATACCCAACTCCGTCCAGGTCACATACATTCAGGTTCCCAATAGAAGCACGCCGCCTGTCTTCATTATCTATATAGGTCATATAACCTATTCATTTTATACACAACGGGCCATGGTTCAATGATCTAAACCGTTTATCCTACGTGCCTTCACCAAGGGTATTCAATATGCAAAAGATACACTCACAACAGAATAGACAACAAGGTTATATTTGTGTTTTCCTTTCATCCGTGTCATTCCCACGGTTTTCCATGGCGTGGTTCATTTGAGCTTTGGATATCCTTTCATCCTCTCTTGAATCTTGGCGGTTGATGTGAAGGTTTTTGTTAGAATACGTCAGTGCAGAATCCAAACCGTTGTATGATGGGCCTTATCTTGAATAGTGGATGCCAAGAACACAAACTTTTAAATTGGAATATTTAAGATGATTGAATCTTTTCCATTCAATATGAAAGCTATCCAAGAATTTTAAATAATTAAATGGTAGAATTATAGGCTTTGAGTAATCTTTAAGGACTCTTGCTTAATCTTCATTTCTCCACGTCAGCATTGGTGTAGAATCCAATAGAAACTGGCCACTTGTCAGTAACAGTCAGTTGATTCAATCTACAGAAACAAACTCATCCACACCGTAGATCTCTCCGTCCCAAAATGAGGTCCATGTCCAACCCTATCTTGTGCACTTCCATACCAATCCCCTCTCACAAGTGCCAACGAGATACGTGAAGGAAATCCAACCAGTCAGCATGTTAACACGTGGGCCCCAAAACAGTCTCATCTTCTCATCAAGGGCTTAAAATGCACATAGGAAATGGACGGTTAAAAGAAATCAATCAACAATCCGAATTCAATGCACATACGGATTGATTTTCCACCCAGGGAATCTAAACCGTGGCCCTGCACGAAGAGCAATTTAGATCTCTCACACATGTGGAATGTGTTATCAACGGTCTTGATTCCCCAAACGGATAATCACGTGTAACTGCGAGGAACTGAAGTGACTGATCGCTCGACGAACTGAAAAACTCCTCCATTTATAAAACTCCATACTCGCCGAGCATCAAGCAGAAAGAAGAGTCTAGAAAGAGTGGAAATGAGGAAGTGGACGCTACCAGCAGCTCTGTTTGTCTTCCTCCTACTATCTCTCCTTCCAGATCAAGGCAAGCTAGGTTTTTTTATTTTTATTTTTATTTTTATTCTCCTTTGATCTTCTTTTAGATTTTTCATTGTTTTTGGATCTGGTGATTGTTGTTAGAATCTTCTATTCTTTTTTGTTTTTTGTTTTTTTTGAATTTTTTTTTGTATTTTTTATTAGGTCGGAAATTGCATGCGAATGCGGAGGGAAATGGCGATTCGGAGGAATTGGTAGATCCGCCAAAGGTCGAGGAGAAGATCGGTGGCGCCGTTCCCAATGGTCTATCGACGGATTCGGATGTTGTCAGGAGGTTTGAGTTTTTTGATGGATTTTTCTCAGCCGTTGGATTATTTATTATTTATTTTGGAGGAAATCTGCAGTGGCTAGCTTTTGGGCCGTAAATCTGTATAGGTGGGGCCTGCATTTTGATGATGCAGATCGTTTATCTTGATGGCCCCACCGTTGCCTGTGGTAGGTGATTCGGTGAGAAATTCGCAATGTGGGTGACTCTGTCTGTTGGTTCACTGGCAAATGGACAGTTAGAAGTAATATATAGCCAGCAGTCCTATGTGCAACAAGAAAGAGGCTGATGATCGGATGGCTGGGATTATTTGAAGGAGAATTTTTGGTCCATCATCAATCCATGATGAGGCTCACTAGATGAACTTTATAGATTTTAGATTGCTGAAACACGAATCCTGCTTGCATGGAATTCTAGCTAACAATCTATTTGAAATGAGAGAAATCCTGATGCAAACCGGAAATGGAAAGCAAATAAATCAATAAGAAAAGAAAGAGATTGTGGGAAAAGACCCAACAATCTTCTAGCCGAATGCCAGAGATCACAGATGCAAGACGAGCAAGCTCAACAGTCCTCCCTCCCTTCAACAGCCACCATAGAGAAAATAAGATAAAAAATCATAAAGAGAATATTAATCAGCTTGTCTTATTCCATAGGTCATAGGTTTTATTTATAATCAACCTTACAATCTGTAAGAAAGGATATGGAATCTAAAAATCTACAAAAATAGAAAAGCAACTAAATAACAAAGCATTCTAATTAATAAAATGCCTAAAATAAGAAGATACTTAGATAATAAAATATTTAAAATTATTCCCTGCCTAAAATAAAGATATGAAAGAAAGATCAGATTTCCTAATCTAGAGATTTGAAAGAAATGAGAAGTGGTGGTGTGCTAAAAAAGGAAGGTGGCCCTTTTCTTGTACACACGTGCGAAGTGTGCTCGCATGAGATGTGGTCCTTTTCTTCAAATCTTGATCAATCGGCACGTGTGGCCATTTGGTTGCATCAAATCCACTGATCAGTTGGCTGTTGATCGAGATTGTTCATCTGGTTGGCTTCACTATACATGGGTAAATGCTATAAAGACCTCTCTCGTTGGTGAATCCTAGCTATCTATTGATTGGCTTGCGAATGGTCGATTGGAAGTAATGTATAGCCAATGGTCCTGTGTGCAATGGGAATGTCTGATGGTTGGATGGCTGGGATTCTTTTATGGAGGAGGATTTTGGTCCATCACTAATCCATGAAGGGGGAGCATGAGGTAACGATCTGGATTGCTAAAATATGGGCTTCACTTGTGAGTAATACTAGCTGCGGGTGAAATCCACTGATTAGTTGGCCAGTGATGTAGATTGTTCATCCTTTGGCCCCACTATTGGTGATGCTGTGCAGAATGCCCCTGTTTGGTGTATCCTAGCTGCATGTTGATTGGCCTGTGAATGAATGACTAAAAGTAACATCTGGCTAACCATATGAACGGGAGGAAGTCCTATGATTGGGTGGCTGGGATTATGTGACAGGATATTTTTTGTCCATCCCCAATCCCTGATGGGGTCTGTGATATAAACCATCTATATGATTGAAACATGGGCTGTGTTGTAAGTAATACTAGCGGCAATCCATGTGAAACTAAAGAATGGTTTTTGATCCATCACCAATCCACGAGGATGCACATGAGATGAACGATCTAGAACACTTAAAGATTGGTCGTGCTTGTAAGTAATACTAGCTGACAATACGTATGGAAGGAGAGAAGCGATCTAGAACACTTACAGATGGGTCCTGCTTGTAAGTAATACTAGCTGACAATACATATGGAATGAGGAAAACCCGCTGATTAGTTGAATTGGAATTTTCAATAGAGGACATTCTTGGGTCAATCACCCATCCAATGTGAGGCCATGAAATGAAAGTTCTGGATCACTGAAAGACTGGCCCCATGTGTATGGTGCTGACCTTAATGAAAACTGTAGTAGCTCAGTCTTGAGTGTTTCTCTTTTGAGCAAATTTCCTTTCACCTAGCAGGCACTTCCAAGTATTTGCACTGGCCTAGAAATCAGACAGGTCTTCTTGTTAGGATGATGGCATATATAAGTTGTATACGGGCTGTACATAAATCCTTTTGACGACCAATTTTCCATAGATGTTTGGCCCACCTGCTGTGGATACCAGCCTGATTTTTCGGGCCTGGATCTGTACATGATGGGCCCTGCCTTGTGAACTTGGATCTCCCACAGGCATGTATGGAATCCTACTCATGTGAGTAGCCTCAGACGTTCTCCTTGATTTCTGACGGTGATGACTAACTGAGGGGATGGTTTTTTTGGTTCAGGGAGGCAGAATCAATCTCTCGGAGATCTCTGCGGACTAATGCAGAGAAATTTGAGTTCCAGGCAGAGGTTTCACGGCTGATGGATATACTCATCAACTCGCTGTATAGCAACAAGGACATCTTCTTGAGAGAACTGATCTCTAATGCATCTGATGTAAACTGATCTCTCATTATCCGATACATTATTTATTGAGTTTTGGTGCCTTTAATTTTAATGAAATATGTTCCATTCATTTGGCAGGCATTGGATAAGATCAGATTTCTTTCGCTTACAGATAAGGAGATTTTGGGTGAAGGCGATACTGCAAAGCTTGAGATCTTGGTTAGTGATGGCTCATTTAGTATAGTAATATAGAGGCCATATTTGGATTCACAAGTGAATTGAATTGCATACGCTCAGTTTCAATAAGTGGAAATGACAAAGAACGATAATTTTATCTGAGTATTCATGATGAGGACGTAGCATTCAAATTGCAGCTGTCTGTTCATGTTCAACTCAAAAGTGAATGAATTGTAGGCCCTCAACATGTAGTCGGTGGAGAATTTTACAATTGGGTTGTTTCTACTTTATTAGATCAATACCTGTATTCGATCTACTAGTTCATCCTATCACAATATAAGAATGATTTTTCATGTTAACATTCTGTTATGGGAAGTGGGAAAGTCCCTCTGTTTTGAACATTTTAGTTTGCTATATTTGTGGTACAATGCAGATTAAATTAGACAAGGATAAGAAAGTGCTTTCTATTCGTGACCAAGGCATTGGAATGACAAAGGAAGATCTGATCAAGAACTTAGGAACAATAGCTAAATCTGGAACTTCAGGTATATATATACTTATGATCGCTAATATAGAAAATGGTAGCTTTTTTTTCTATATGAAATTTGTTTGATTTATTTAATTTTTTGGGAGAAAGGAAATGCATTCTGAAAGTATAATTAATTTGTCTTTTATACAGCTTTTTTGGAGAAAATGCAAACAGGGGGTGATCTAAATCTAATTGGGCAATTTGGAGTTGGGTTTTACTCAGTATACCTGGTTGCCGACTATGTTGAAGTCATTAGCAAACACAATGATGACAAACAGTGAGCAGTGAAAATTCCTAAAGTTTATTTATTTACTACAATTGTTTTGATGCCTTTTTGTGGTTCTTTAGGTATGTATGGGAGTCAAAGGCTGATGGAGCTTTTGCAATTTCTGAAGATACATGGAATGAACCACTGGGACGTGGCACGGAAATCAGGCTCCATCTTGGAGAAGAAGCTGGTGAATATTTGGAGGAATCGAAATTAAAAGTTAGTGTTGCAAAACCTTTGAGTAATGGTTCTTCATTGGAATTTATTTATTAGAGTTTATAATGCTGTTAGTCACTAGTTTCTATGAGCACCTTTTGCATTGAGTGTTTTAGAATTTAAATAGTGGGTAGTGTATAAAGTAGTGTCATCCCCCTCTATAGCGTGTAACGTAAGCTAAGTCGCATGTACTTCTATGTTTTAATTAGAATAATAAGACAAAATATAATAAGTAGTAAAACAGCAAAAAGAATTCACAGTGATGATGGGATGCCCCAAAATAGGCCAATCCAATCATCAGGTGGGTCACACCACAGAAATCAATGCACAACCACCTAAGAAGCCTGCTCTATAGCATGGTTGGCCTACTTGATGGTTGAATACACTTTGTTGGATTGGCCTCTGGGCTACACCAGAGAAAACAATGGCCAACTGTGAGCCACCCAAGGAAATCAAGCTTATCCAACCATCACATGTACCATGCCATAAAAACAAGGCACAATCATCCAAACACCTCTGCTTAGCATGGTGGCCCATGCCCGCCCGGGGTTTGGGGGAATGGTTAGTGTTGTGGGTTGTTTCCCCACAAACGCAAGTTTGATTTCCCTCCCCATGATTTACTCGTTGCACGTGGTTTGTAGGTGATTGCATGCATCCTCAGGGAATAGTCTTGCCTTTAAAAGGGGCAAGGACACCCTGTCGTGATTAAAAAAAAGAAAAAAAAAGAAGCATGGTAGCCTGGTTGGATGGGTTTCACGCCATGCCATAAACACATCGCGACAGGCCCACACAGAAAAAATGTTGTAGAGCAATCCTATCCTACGACATTGCATAGGAACCACCCTTATATAAAGAAACAAATTTAAAAAAATCCCAAAAGAAATTATAAATCTTTGTCTGAGATGAAAAAGAACTCACTAAGAGATATTAATGGTTAAGAACATACCTCTATCAAACTTGAGAATAGATTCAAATCAATAATAATAATAATAAACTGATTTTTTTAGCCTCATAGCTGTATGGACATGAAAAGTCCCCCCCCCCCCCCGCACCCCCCCCCCCCCCCCCCTCTCAAAAAAAAAAAACAGCGTTTGGGGTCCAATGCTCTTGAAATGCACTTTAACTGTTGGTTACACTACATCTACTATGCGCTACACGCAATATAGCGTTTGCTCCACAATTTGGCACTTCATCCATTTGCCAGGAACATTCTTGGCTTGTCATTCTAGCATCCATGCACTATGCTAAAGAAGAAAATACTGTAATGGCTGGGTGTTTTTGTTGCTACAACATGAAACTATGTTGAAGCTACACTGAATGCAAAATTATCGTTGATCTCTCGTTACATTGATAATTGTGATTGATCTCTCATTACATTGATAATAAGAGGAAGGTAACATTACCAAGAGGAACATATGAGGACAAGTAAAATGGCCAAGAGGAAGATTGTAATGGAAAGAAAAGCACCCGGCATGGGAATCGCTCAAGCCTTGACACATTAGATTAAACCATTATCCTGACAATCTAATTAATGGATGGAAATACCAATTTTTGATGAGATATGCTTTGGTGTAGGTTATTAAGATTAGAATCCAATTTTAAGTAGGGACATTGGTGTTTGGAGTGCTTATCATCTTCGGATAGACCATCTATACTATATATAATGCGAGTAGCGTTTGGACTTTGGACATTTTGCCCTCACAAATGGTTTTTAGAGGGCGCTGAAATTAAAAATTCAAAGGACATGAAAGAACTTTAACTAAAATTTTAGTGTATTTCAGGAATGCAAAATTGTGGCTGGTGTCCCTAGGACAGATACCTGCAAACACCAGCCAATGGGCTGCATTTTAACCACAAAAAGAATCTTGAATGCCTACTTTTCTTCTCAAGTAATCTTTTATGCTTAGGCAGAGTGTGATGGATGATGCAAAGGCACTTAGAAATTACTGATAAAAAGCATCTGCGGCATATAAATAATTCAAAATAAACCATCCAAACTATGGGTACCAGCTTAGATTTACCTTGAAACCAAGCCTGCTTTTATTTGGTTATTTAATTATTAATTTTCTGGACATATTTGTTGGATGGCTGAAAATGAAAAATATCCAGTGGTCTTATTTAAAAAACAAGTGCTCACGAATCAGAGGTGAGGATCCAAACAGTATGATTTCTAGATTCTAGCTTAGCAACAGTGGGTTCCACAATTTTATCAGTATAATTTGAGTTAATATTTTTCTTGTCTACCATTTCAAGGATTGTGTATCAAGCATCATATGCAGTTAGTGTATCATCTCTTCTGAAATTCTAGGCTGGGTCCTCCCTCTCCCCGATTTCCCTCCATCCTATCACATGTGCCATGCCCCCTAGTTTTCTTAGTCCAGATCTTGGAAACTTTTTTTTTTATAGGAAATGATAATTACAGATTTTTTTGAATGATTTGGTAAACACAACAAGAGTGTTTGTTTGTTATATCATTGTAACTAAGATATACGTTGTGTTCTAGCATCTACTGCTTCCTTGTGCTAGAGTAACCTTATGTACCGCGAACCACAAATGACACCCCCATGACCAGGGGAATCTGCAAGCTTGTTCACTCCCCAAAGTATATGAGAGAATATAATATGCAGCTTTGTTGTGCTAAGATCAAAGATTTATAATAAAGCTTTCCAGCTCCTTTTTTTTTTTCCTTGAATGACAACCAAATTATTAAGAAACAAAAACAAAAAAGAGCTACAACCAGAAGAGATGATGAGCTATCATACCCCTGCAGAAAACAGGGATAAAAACTGTACTAGGGGCTTAATGCTTCAAGAAAAAGAAAAAGAAAAAAGACATTCACTGAGCCCAAGAAGCACCACAAAGGACCACACTCTTAATGCTTCAAGACTTGTGAAGACATTAATCCTTCCATTTAACAATGAAATCAGGAATTGAAATGAATCCCATCCCATTATTGTTGAAAGGATCGTTCTAGGAATAAGCTCCACCTTAGCTTCTTTTTTCCTAAAAGACATGGGATTCCTTTCTTTTCCAAATGCACCATGATACTGCAAATGGCACAATACCTAACAAGATTGAGCCATGGGCAGGTAACGGGCCTTTCTCCCCACTCCGCTATCAAATCATACACAGATTCATTAAGAATTCATGCCAAGCCAAAAGGATTGAAGATACTTCACCGTTGTGCCCTTGCAACTTTACAATGAATGAAGTTCCTCCCTATTTACACTGGCAAATTCATGTCTCGAGTGTTCGAGTGTTGTTCTCTTATTTTATGCTGTTTTATCTCACCTGGAAGTTGTGGAATAGTGCTGAGATCTATTTAGTGTTCTAAGTTTCATTTTTATTAATGTTATGGGTGATCCTTTGATTACAGGAGCTTGTGAAAAAGTATTCTGAATTTATCAACTTCCCCATATATCTCTGGGCAAGCAAAGAAGCGGACGTAGAGGTTCCTGCAGATGAAGATGAATCTGGGGAAGAAGGTGAAACATGTAAGATTTATAATAATTCCATTTACTAGCCATCTATTATTCTTGGTCATAATACTATTTCTATTGGTGTTCTAAAACCTGGACTATATGGACCAGCTGGCTAGACCCATTTGGAACAGAAACTTCTATCAAAATTGGCTGGGCTCACTAGAAGCCCAGGTCAAGTAGGTGATCAACTCTTTTTTTTTTTTTTTTTTTAAAGAAGAAAAAAAGAAGAAATCCTTTAGTAACTGTCCCACATGCATCTTTTGTCATAAAGCAGACATCACAACCACCATGCCGTTTATAGATTGATTGTTGAGCCTTGTATTTTAAATACTTACAGATTAAAGAGGGTTACAGTGGGTCTGACTGAGTGGAATGATGGTTGGACCGAACTATCCCCAAAACATGGATGGGATCTTTGTAAACATTTGTTTCTGTGACAAGCATTTTCATGGTTGCCTCGTCTTTCTCTTATCTTCACACATTGTTACTGTTGCCAACAGCTGACAGCAGCTCTTCAGAGGATGAAGAAACGGAAGAGCAAGATACCGAGAAAAAGCCAAAGACAAAGAAAGTGAAGGAAACAACTTATGAATGGGAGCTTTTGAATGATGTGAAGGCCATATGGCTGCGCAGTCCAAAGGAGGTGACTGATGAAGAATATACCAAATTCTACCACTCTATTGCAAAGGTGAATATTTTTTATCCATGCTTGTTCCTTGTGGTAACATTAACAGGTTTATGAACTGTTAGGCTCTGTTCAAAGGCCTTTAAGATAAAAGGTTTCTTCTTGAGGGTTATTATCGAATTGTTGACCAGGATTTTAGCGATGAAAAGCCATTGGCTTGGAGTCATTTTACTGCCGAAGGTGATGTAGAGTTCAAGGCTGTTCTTTTTGTACCTCCTAAGGCTCCTCATGATCTTTATGAAAGTTACTACAACAGCAACAAGTCCAACTTGAAGTTGTATGTTAGACGGGTCTTCATATCAGATGAATTTGATGAGCTTCTACCCAAGTACCTGAGCTTTTTACAGGTAATCAGAGGTCTTCACCAGATTCGGATAATTACTTGCAATTTAAGTCTATAGATACTCACCAGGGCTCCATTACATTTCAGACTTAGATTCAGAAGTGATAGTGAGCTTTGGATCCATGAACTCATATATTTTCCTGGTTTACATAGGGTCTTGTTGATTCTGACACGTTGCCTCTTAACGTCTCACGAGAAATGCTTCAACAACACAACAGTCTGAAGACAATCAAGAAGAAACTCATCCGCAAGGCACTTGATATGATTCGTCGTATTGCAGATGAGGATCCCGATGAGTCTGATGATAAAGACAAGACAGGTATAACTGCTGACCAGAGTATGCAGATATTTGTAATTGTGTTTCTTACCAAATGGTCTTTCTTTCCTGGGGACTACCACTTGTATTTCTTTATTCCTTTTTTCTTCTCCTTTTTAATTGCGGATGGTGTTGTAGACGTGGATAAAACCAGCGAGGATGATGAGAAGAAGGGGAAATATGCCAAGTTCTGGAATGAGTTTGGCAAGTCCATAAAACTTGGCATCATAGAGGATGCTAGTAACAGAAATCGTCTTGCAAAGCTACTCAGATTTGAAAGGTAACATCTGCTTTGTTTTTTCCCCTCGTTTTGTGGCATGCTTTCTTGGTACTATCTCATATGGATATTTTGAAGGCCTCAAATTTCTAAGAGTGGCGCTTCATTTGTTACCCTTGGTTCTCTTTCAGTACCAAGTCTGGTGGGAAGCTTGCCTCTTTGGATCAGTACATTTCAAGAATGAAACCTGGGCAGAAGGACATATTTTACATAACAGGAGCCAACAAGGAGCAATTGGAGAAATCCCCATTCCTTGAAAGGTTGACAAAGAAAAACTATGAGGTATGAATTAGATTATGAGTACTTAACATTTTGTATGAGTACTGCAGAAATTCCCGTAGTTTTGGATCATTCAGTCTTTGCAATGTTGTCGGCATTTTCGCATGGGCTCTTGCCACATGAAATCGCCAATCCCTTCTCTGACTCTGACCAACCTTTGCTTAAGAAATGGCTCTAAATTTTTATAATGATCTAATATTCCATGTCTAAAATCCAGACTTTAGTTTCTCCTGGAATGGAATAACTTGTCTTTTTTAGTATGAATGATAAAAAATTGCTTCTGATTGTTTGAAGCGCTCAAACCCATCACTCATTCCGCAAAAATAATGAAGACTTTGAATTTCTAAAATGGACCAAATTTCTTGATTTCTAGAAGGTCAATTGGTATTCTTGTCCTTCTTATGTATTTGATTTATAAAAGCCTTTTCAATCACCACAAGGAATACTTCATTTTGCTAAAATGAGTGACAATACCAAACCTTTAAAAGCTTCAACTGGCATAAATTACCTTCTGAAATGGGGACCGCAGAAACAATCAAAACACCATGTCAGTGGAAGATAGGCAGAAAGCTGACAACCCACCCATTTGGTTCTTTTATTTTTCCTTACCTGCTCCGGACTCTCAGTCGGATCAGAACAATTTTTTAAGAACACTTTCAGATTCAACCAAAGTGGATTCTACTTTCAAATGCTTAACTGGTCTGTAACAAGCTCTCTAACTGCCACCTGTGCCACTTTTCATCTCTAGAAGAGCTTTAACTATCTGCCGTTTGTGTTTTTTTCTTTGACACCTGACATACCTCCATTTATTTACCATATTATTGCAGGTTATTTTCTTCACGGATCCAGTGGACGAATACCTAATGCAATACTTGATGGACTATGAAGACAAGAAATTCCAGAACGTGTCAAAAGAGGGCCTGAAACTTGGAAAGGAATCGAAGAACAAGGACCTTAAGGAGTCTTTCAAGGAGCTAACCAACTGGTGGAAAGATGCTCTTGCTAGTGAGAATGTGGATTCCGTGAAGATAAGCAACCGTTTGGATAACACTCCCTGTGTGGTGGTGACATCCAAGTACGGGTGGAGCGCAAACATGGAGAGGATCATGCAGTCGCAGACTCTCTCCGATGCCAGCAAGCAGGCATACATGCAAGGCAAGAGGGTGCTCGAGATCAACCCAAAGCATCCGATCATCAAGGAGCTTCGTGACAGAGTCGTTAAGGACCCACAGGTGCATTTTGATCCAAAAGTTTTAAATTTCTCAGGCCCTGTATTTCCACATCACTTGCACACGAGGAGAATGCAAGGTTGATATGAAGCTTACATTCTCTCTCATAAAACTCCCAAACATGTGGATTGGGACCATTCATCTGTTGGATCAGCTCATGCGGGGTGGGGTTTAGGCTGATAATTGCAGTGATTGAATGCAATCTGACCATTAAGTGGTTGCGAGTTTGTTGTTGAATGTTGACCAGTGTTCTGTTTTGAGGTAATCATTACCTTTGAAGATTGCCTAATCCGATGGCAATCCAGTTTTACACCCTTTCTTTTGGGATAATCCCTATTCATGTGTGAGCCCACTGGATGAACAGTCCCAATCAATTCGTGATGTCTTGTGAAGGATTTGCTTAGGCATAACAAATGGTACATGTATGGACACCAACTTCGTGACCAACATCATGTGAAATTCCCTTTGGTGACCAAGTCGGTGACCAACATCATGTGAAATTCCCTTTGGTGACCAACTTGATGTACTGGGCACTGATATGGGATGGGGAATCCCCCGAAAGTCCCCACCATGTGATAATCCTAATCATCCATTTTTCCATGTAAATGTGGACCACTGGTTGTTGTCATCTGCTTTCGGCAGATGACAGGAATAATCCGGATGATAGGAATAGTCTGATTGGGGGGGTGGAGATGTTGAAGCACGTGTTGTCCCATGGTTGGGACTCCCCGATAAGCAATGGTCTGCACCTGTAACATTGCTCAGTTGGGGAAAAAAAGCACTTCCATCAATGTCCAATACATGTGATCAACCAGATGGCTTCGGCTTCTCATCGGTATATATGTATTGTGTATCGCTTCCCCTGCCCTTCTTCTTTTCATTTCTTTTTGTGGTTTAGCCATTCATATTATGAAAATATTGGGCTGCAGGAGGAGAGTGTGAAGCAAACTGCCCGTCTGATTTACCAAACAGCACTGATGGAGAGCGGCTTCATGCTCAGTGATCCCAAGGATTTTGCTTCTCATATCTATAGCTCAGTCAAGACGAGTCTGAACATCAGCCCAGATGCTGCGGTGGAAGAGGAAGATGACACAGAGGAAGAGGTTGAGGCCGATACCAAGGATGCAGCTCCCAAGGGGGATGATGCTGGTGCTGCTGTCGAAGATGAGGCAGATGCAGACTCCGCCAAGGATGAGTTGTAGTTTGTTGGATGGGTGGCCCCCACCTCGTAGCGATTTTGATAGTCTAACATAGGAAAAGCCTAAAGCCTGTTGTTTGCCACTGCTTGGTATGTGGTAAAACAGGAAATGGATGGTCTCTATCTGTGTGCGTAGGGTAGTATAGTCAGCAGGAGCCTGCTTCGCTGTGATGCAGAGTTTAATACTGGAATGTTTTGACCTAAGAGTCAGGAACAGTTGCAAGTGTAGCTGCACTGCATTGTAAGGTTCAGCATGACAAAAATAGTTGATGTCCATGGTGATGCAGCATGCAGTAGACAATTTGGAAAAAATAATCCAGTATTTTTTTTTTTCTTAGCTTCCATTTGTAGTCCCCCCCAACCCCCCCCCCCCCCACATTCTAATTCTCTTTCCTGTTCACTTTAAAGCTTGATTAGGAAGAAAGAGACGCATGAACTTGATCAAGGAATATGCTGCATATGAACTAGGTGGCACTATCTAGTCTACCTGTATGTTTTCAAGATGCTGTGGCCCACTTACTTTCAGTATACTGTTTTCAGCAATTGAAATGTCCAATGCCGCCTACTTTCAGTATACTGTTTTCCCCCACCTAATTAGTGGACCAGCTTGACTATTGTGCCAGGGCAGAGTAGCATTGGAAATTGCTTGGGAATGGCCTGATTTTATAGTTTGAAGTTGCTCGACTGCTTGAGAGAATGGTTTTTCAAAGGGAGTCCTGGAATTATAGGAAATGAATAGCACATTGTGTTGTTAACAATCAATTTGAATTTTGGTGATAACCTATCTGAAATGCCTCGGCTCACAATACGCCCCATTAGCAATATCAAAATGAATGTTACCTGTTTTCAACCGCTTCTTCTCTTGCAAGCCACTTGCTCTACCTCCACGCTAGTGTAATGGGTCTCACCTGGCAAAGTGAAATCTATTGTTGGAATAGGATCAGTTAGACTTGGCTTGTCTTGGTCCGTCCAATTCGGAGCCTGACTTTGAACCTACCTTAGGCCCAGGGCTGTTAATAGGTCAGGTTCGGTTTGGGTCTTATAGTAACCTTGCCTGGGCTAACTGGATTTTGGTCAAGTTCTTTAAGACTTAAATCTGGATCTTAACAGGTTCGAGTATCCACTGGGTATCGATTAGGTCTTTAAATCTAGGTTTCGAGTGGGGTTCAGGACAAATAAGAGCATTTACATGGTTCAGCTGAAGATCCGGACCCAAATAGATTCCGGTTTCTATCTAGTACCCATTAGATCTTTTGGACCTAGGTTTTGAGTTGGGTTCATGACAAATAAGAGCAGCGCGTCCCAAGGATCGATTAGATTGCACACAGGTGCCACCTTTCCAATCCTTTCGGTTTTTGGATAAAGTCCAAGTTTGATCTAGCACATGTCAATATGATTTTTTGCACTGGGCCTAGCATAGGTCGTTTAATGTACGGAGTTGATCTCAGTTGATCTCACGTGCACATCACGGTGGATCCTGTCAAAAATAAGGGTGGGCATTAAAATTTGAGAGAGACACTGTTGATTTTTTAAAGTGGTACACTGTCATGTTTATATGAAATCCACTCTGATCATTGGATGCCTAATTTTACATTAGGCCAAAGGCTAAAAATCAAAATGACTTGTTTAATCAGTGGGCACCACTAAAAAACACAAGAGACGTTTGTTATGGAGAAATCCGAGCCCGTGGCAAAACGTTAATCGGACTTGAAGTCCGAGCTGAGGCGTCCAAAGTATGATCCATCTGACCAATACTACAACATCGCAACAACAACACGCGAACGTCTTCGAGTCAAAGTCAGCTTGGAGTTGGTCCTAATTGTCAGATCAGATAACCCGCTACCCCCCAAATCCGAGGCGCTTAAGCCAGTCGGATCGGATTCGGTAGGGCTGGTCGGATGACGTCCTACTCGGAGTGTTCTTCGATACGGCCTGGCAAGCCGAGCCAAGCAGACTCTGACGTGCGTATCCCACTCGCTAAACATGGAAACTGCCATAACCAAACGTGGCCGATAACTTCGCTCGCAGACGTGCACGATCCGCAAGATACGCTGCGCAATTAATAGATTGCGGGCAGTATCTCCATGATCCCATAATCCCTCTGATCGTGCCGAGATCATCGGATCCGGACCGCCCTATAGGCAAGTATAAATAGCCCGCAGTGCTATGTCTACAGCGACGAAAAATCGAGCTCTCTGCTACTCTACCTAGACTCTGATTCCCTTGTCCTAACTTAAGCATCGGAGGGTCCCCCGGCTTAGCCAGGGTCACCTTTGCCTGTTCTTGTGGTGCAGGTTTTAGGGGCGACGCGTAGAGAGCGACGTGCAGAGGGCCGACCAGATTTTGTCATCAACATTTTTTGGCGCTGTCTGTGGGAACCTGAAACTAGAAATCAGGTTCTCATTCACCTAAGCAATGGCGAGGAAGAAGAAAGCTGTAGTAGTGGAACCGGTACTAAGCAAGCAGGCTCGGTCATCATCAACATTTCATGCCGAGTCCGCACCAGGACCTTCTCAACGTTCTCGTAACCGGTCGGGTAAATACCGCACCATGCACAACAAGATCCAGGCCCTGCGCGACGAGATCAACAAGATGAAGCAGCAGAGGGAACCAGAGTCACGTCCGGTTCAGGAACAGCCTGTTCTCGAACCGGTGATACTGTTCGTGGAGACCCGCTCTGCGCCAAGGAGTGTAAGGCCTGAAGCCCCCCAGCATTCAGGGGTGCCGCGTTCAGGACAGAACTCTCTTGGGTGCATGGAGAGGGATCTGCGCGAAATGCCGCTACCTGGATTCTCACAACCGTTCATTCCGCTACATCTACTCTGCCACCCATGGACCTCCGACATCAGTTAGAACGAAGGAGAGAAGGGAGAACACCGGAGGGCGATGATACCCCAGAGGTCGTCGCGAAAAATAGGAACCCATGAGAAGCATGTTTTGGGAAGTTAAATGACAAGTTCCTGACATTGGAGAAGAAGCAGCAACAATCGACGGTTCCAGTCATGATCCAGGTGATGATGGAAGAGACCGAGCCTCCCTTCACCTCAGCCATCATGGCTGAAGTGATGCCGCAGAGGTTTCAGATGCCTCCCGTCATCCAGTATTCAGGATTTGGGGATCCGTCTGAACACCTGAAATCCTACCGATCGTGGATGCAGATCCAAACTACAACAGATGCAATGATGTGTAGGAGATTTTTCATCACCCTCACAGGATCCGCTCGGATTTGGTATCGCCAGTTCAAGCCAAATTCTGTGGGCTCCTTCGCAGAACTAAGCCGACTATTCCTTACACAATTTATAACTGGTAAGAGAAGTCGGAAACCTAACATTCACCTGCTTACCATCAAGCAGGCTCCAAATGAGTCGTTAAAAGACTACATCGCCCGTTTCAACGAAGAGGCGTTGCATGTCGAAGACTATTATGACAAGATGGCTCTTGCGGCCATCTTGAGCGGACTGAAGGAAGAAAAGTTCTCCTTCTCCATCGGTAAAAATCTCCCGAAAATATTAGCGGACTTCATGCCGAAGGCTCAAAAGTATACCAACGCCGAGGAGTTCACTAACGCCCGTAAAGGAATGCAAGTCGCTGACTCGGAAAATAAAGGGAAGAGGCCGAGGAACGAAGACTCCCAGCAGAACGGTAAAGGAACTGATGACCGCGCTCTCCGCGATCGTCGACCGAGCCGTAGGCCAGATGAAAAATTTCGTTCCTATACTCCTCTCAACACATCGGCCGAACAGATTCTGCTAGATATCCGAGGAGACAAACTACTTAATTTGTCAGTCTGCATGAGGGCTGACCCCAAGCAATGGGACAAGTGAAAATTCTGTCGCTTCCACCGAGATTATGGCCATAACACGGACGACTGCGTGGACCTGAAAGACGAGTTCGAGTCCCTCATCCGTAAGGGACATTTGCGTCGTTACACTAAAAGAGAAAGATCCGCTCGGATAGAGGAGCAGCCGCGGGAAAAGCCAAATAACCCCCCAGAAGAATCAGTCGAAATTCGTACCATCTTCGGGGGTTCAGCTGGGGGAGGGAATTCAAATAGGGCTCGAAAAGTCCATTCCCAGAGATCCGAGCCGGAACATCATGTTCACCTGACGAAACATCCCAGCAAGAAATTACGAGTCGCTCCGTGAAGCCTGACCTTCAAGAAAGACGATGCACGCAGAATCCAGCATCCACACGATGACGCGCTAGTAGTTACCATGACCATAGCGAATCACAAGGTGTTCCACATCCTAGTAGACACCGGGAGTTCGGTTGATGTTATGTATTCCGAGGCGTTCGAAAAGATGAAAATTTTAAGGTCTCGACTCTGACCCGTGAAGACTCCCTTGTACGGCTTTGCCGGAGAGAGAGTAATCTCCGAAGGAGCTATCTCCCTCCCAGTAACAGCAGGATAATGACAACATCAAGTCACACTTCTGGTGGACTTTTTGGTTGTCAATGTTCCATCTGTCCACAATGTAATCCTGGGCCAACCCTCCCTCAATGTAATGAGAGCGGTCGTCTCGACTTATCATCTGATGATGAAGTTTCCAGCCGAAGGAGGGATCGACTATCTCCGAGGCGATCAACGCGAGGCCCGAAGATGTTATGCTATAGCGGTTAGGAAAGGATCTGTTAAACATGCTCTCGTCGTGGACGCCTTGGACCTCCGAGGGTCAGCAGAAAGTTCATCAGTCGAGGACCTGAAAAAAGTCCCCCTCGATGAATCAGACCCGGGCAAGACTGTTCAGCTCGGGTCATCATTAAATTCCGAGCGGATGAACGAAGCCTTCTTGAGGCAGCATTGAGATATCTTCGCATGGTCGTATGCGGATATGCCGGGAATCTCTCCTGACCTGTTGCTTCACAGGTTGAACGTGAACCCAGATCATAAGCCGGTCAAGCAAAAGAGAAGGCCATGTGACGCAGAACGATATGAAGCCATTGCCGAAGAGGTCTCCGTCCTGCTCGATGCAGGCTTCATAGAAGAAGTATACTACCCTGACTGGATAGCAAATGTGGTTCTCGTCAGGAAGTCTAATGGGAAGTGGCGGGTCTGTGTAGACTACTCCGATCTGAATAAGGTGTGTCCCAAAGATAGCTTCCCGTTACCTCGGATTGACCAACTGGTGGACAGCACGGCCGGACACGAGTTACTCTCATTTCTAGACGCTTATTCAAGATACAACCAGATCGTTATGCATCCCCCAAATAGGCAGAAGACTATCTTTGTCATCGACAGAGGGCTCTACTATTACCGGGTCTTGTCGTTTGGCCTGAAAAATGCTGGGGCAACATGTTAGAGACTGATGAATCAGATGTTTGCCAACCAGATTGGGCGCACCATGGAGGTGTATGTGGATGACATGTTAGTGAAGAGTACCAAAGCCTCCAACCACCTTGCTGACCTCGAAGAAACATTCAGTGACCTCTGAGAATACCAGATGAAATTGAACCCCGCTAAGTGCACATTCGGAGTTGAGTCAGGAAAGCTTCTTGGCTTTCAAGTCAGTCAGAGGGGTATTGAGGCAAACCCGGATAAGATCAAAGCTCTCCTCGATATGAGCTCGCCTCGGACTCTTAAGGAAATACAGTGTTTCACGGGAAGAGTTGCCGCCCCTCGGACGCTTCATATCTAGGGCTACGGATAAATGCATTCCCTTCTTCCAGCAACTGAAGGGCAACAAGAAGGCGGAGTGGGCGCCAGAGTGTGAGCATGCCTTCCAGCAGTTAAAATAATACTTGGGTTCACCGCCTCTATTGTCCAAGCCTGAAGAAGGGGAGCCTCTGTTCCTCTACCTCGCTGTCTCAGCTTCAGCTGTCAGTTCGGCTCTGATCAGAGAAGTCGGAGGCAAGCAGTACCCTGTGTACTATGTAAGCAAAGCCATGGTGCCAGCTGAAATGAGGTACCAGTCTTTAGAAAAGCTGGCGCTCTGCCTCGTCGTCTCGGCCAGAAGACTGCGATCATATTTTCAAGCCCACTCCATAATTGTGCTAACGGACTCTCCTCTAAGGCAGGTCCTCTAGAGACCTGAAGTATCAGGTCGGATCACCAAGTGGGTCGTGGAGCTCGGAGAGTTTGACATTCAGTTCCGGCCTAGAGTGGCGATCAAGGGTCAAGCGGTAGCCGATTTCATCGCCGAATTCACTGCTCCGAGTGAGGAACAGATCAGTAAGGAAGTTGAGATGACGCCACCCGTCCCGTTGAGCGACTGAGAGACAGCGTCGGATCCGGGATGGGTCCTTTATGTTGATGGGTCTTCCAACATTAAAGGGGCAGGAGCCGGGATTGTCCTGGTTGTTCCTGATTCAACGACAATCCAATGCGCAGTCAGACTTGGGTTCAAAGCTTCTAACAATGAGGTCAAGTATGAAACGTTGTTAGCTAGGCTCAGGTTGATAGCGAGCCTAGGTGTTCAGACCCTACAAGTTCGGTGCGACTCGCAGCTGGTGGTGAACCACATCTCCTCAGAATATGAAGCTAAAAAGGTTAGAATGATCGCTTACCTCGAAAAAGTGAGGAAATTGATTAAGAAATTTTGGAGTTGCACCATCCGGCAGATCCCCAGGGCCGAGAACTCATGGGTCGATGCTCTAGCGAGGCTCGCCTCAGCCTCTGAGGGAAAGATTCCACATTTTGTTCCGGTCGAGTTCATTGAGCATCTGAGTATCAGCCAGTTGGAGAAGGTCAATCCCGTCTTACCCATTTCTAGTTGGATGGACCCGATTTTCAAGTACCTATCAACTAGCGAAAACCCCTCAGATAAGCTAGAGGCGAGGCGACTTAGGGTCAGAGCGGTCCAGTATGCTATATTGTACAGAGTGCTGTACAAGAAGGGGCATTCTCAGCCTTATCTTAGATGCCTCCAACTGAATGAGGCCAACTACGTGATTCGGGAGATTCACGAAGGAATCTGCGGAAACCATTCTGGTAGCCGCGCCTTGACCATGAAGATACTTCGCCAAGGGTATTTCTGGCCCACTCTTAAGCAGGATTCGAAAGACTTTGTTCGGAAGTGCGACAAGTGTCAACGCTTCGCAGCTGTGCCGAGGCAACCGGCAAAAGAAATGACTCCTATGAGCGGGCCCTGGCCGTTCGCCCAATGGGGGATTGACATCATCGGTCCTTTGCCTACAGGGAAGGGATAGGTTTAGGTTTTAATAGTAGCGGTCGACTATTTCACTAAGTGGGCCGAGGCCGAGCCAGTCGCCAAGATCACCGAGCAGAAAGTGATCGACTTTGTGTGGAAAAATATCATCTACCGGTTCAGAATCCCACATATCATCGTCTCTGACAACGGTTGCCAGTTTGATAATAATAAGTTCTGCGGTATGTGCAGAAGACTTGGCATTGTGAACGCCTATTCATCGCCTCGGCACCCACAATCAAACGGGTAGGTTGAAGCAGTCAACAAAATCATCAAACATCACCTCAAGATAAAGCTCGAAAAAGTAAAGGGAAGCTGGGCCGAAGAGCTCCCCTTCGTCCTCTGGGCTTACCGGACTACAGCCCAGACCTCGACGGGTGAAACCCCATTTTTGTTATCCTATGGCTCGGAGGCAATGGTGCCGGTAGAAATCGAACTTCCTACGGCGCGGGTAAGGAGCTTCGAAGAAAATCAGAATTCCGAGCAGATCGCCGCTAATCTAAACTTACTCGAAGAACTCAGAGAGGTTTCAAAGATCCAAACGGTGGCTCGACATCAGCAGATGGCGCGTTTCTACAATTCTAAGGTCAAAGTCAGGCGCTTCCGACCAGAGGACTTAGTCCTCCGGCGAATTTTTCAGAATACGGCCGAACCAGGAGCAGAAGCACTCGGACCCAACTGGGAAGGACCATATCATGTGGTCAGATCTACCAAACCGGACTCGTACCATCTGGAGGACCTCGAAGGCCGCCAGCTCCCTCATCCCTGAAATGCTGAATATCTGAAGACCTACTACGCATGAGGAACGAGCCTTTAAGGCTCATAATAAAGTGTCTCCAAGTGACTAACCTTTAAGGCCCTTAATAAAAATTTCGATTTGGCCTCGGATGTTTACTCAACTGTCTTGGTTAGTGCGACTATGACCTAATGGTCCGACCCCCATGGGGTCGGAGCCTAATCCTACAAAGATCGACAAGGCATCCCTAGGTAAAAAACTTAATCATAATCCGATTCTCCAGTGGAGTATTCGGCTCGACATACGACAGTGAAAAGCTTTTGTCCGATGTGCGACGAAACGATCACTCCAAAAGATCGGACCCAACTGAGACTTGGGCCGAAAACGGATTAAGCAACAAACAAGGGGCTAGACCCACAAAGAAGTCAGGTCAGTCACAAAGCGACATTGCAAGAAAAAATATAAACGTTTAAAAGAATGTTTCTCATTAAATTCCTTGGAGGGGTAAAAAGTACATTAACACAATTAATGACTACAATCCGAAAAAAAGAAAAAGAAAAAAAAAGGGGGCCTTCACGATGGAGGTGCTTGAGCATCAGGAGCTTGATCCGACCAGGGGATTCAGCGGGGGCGTCTTCAGGGTCCTCGGGCAAAAGAGGATCAAGGTCGAGGTCTGGGTATAGACCCAAGACCGCCTCGATACACGCGTCGAAACCGCGGTTGTAAAACGTTGCTGCCTCAGCGTCCCTCACCTTGGAGGTTTTGAAGTCTTCAACTGCAGCGGCAACTGCCGCAGCCGAGGAAGCCTCATCCTTGACCCGCTGAGCCTCTACAGCCTGGGCGATGGCTCGGACCTTTTCTTTAGCCGCCTCGGCCTTGGCGCGGTTCAGGGCTTCACCGAGCCGAGCGGTCTCCATGGCCAAAGAGTCCGCGTGGGCCCTGGCGCGGGTCAGCTCAGTGGACGCTGCATCGTCACTCTTCTTAAAGTCATCTGCCTTGTCCTGCAGATGCAGCTCCCTGTCTTCCAAGTTGACGACGACTCCCTGCAGTCGCCTAACCC